>CM024795.1:4969411-5569411 GCA_014281875.1 Nibea albiflora | reverse complement strand
AAAATGCGACAGTATATATAACTCTGGATCATCAGAGCTCACTAAATCAGGCTCTGAAGCAACATATTGGGTTCAGCCAGAGCGCCGACTGTAAATAGGGCCATCTGATTATACATCTCATCGAACCTTGAGTTGATGATTTGCAGGTCAAAAGATGTCTAGACGTTAAAGTTGTATATAACGTGTCATCTGAACAACCCTGTTTCAATATGTATTTACTTGAAATACCAAGGGCAAAGTAAATATTCAACAGGTCATCATTAGACATTTCCAATGGATCTTTTCACATGACATTTAGACCAGACATTGGTATCGACTCAATAAAACTATACAGATTGAATATACAGATACAGAAATCGACAGGTTAGTACTTCCACTCTTTGAAAAAGGGTTCTCCACCTGCAAGCAAGCAAGCAAATCATTTGTTACCAAGCTGTCAAACAAGGAACATCTCAAGATGGGGTTTCAGCTTTTCCAAGACCTTCGCAAACAACATTCCTGAGCTACATAGCAAGGCACTGAATGCTGTACAGATTTCTCAACTTATAAATGCTCCTATAAGCACCGCTGGGGCCATCATGCACAAGTGGAATGGATAGCACTCCATCATCAACTGGCCAGATTTCCAACTGGGCAGTCAGAAAGTTTGGTAGAAGAGTAGCCCAGGAGCCAAGGAGCACTCAAAATGAGCTTCAGAAAAACCTAGAGGCAGCAGGCATGGTTGACTCAAAGACAACGATATGTAATGCACTCCATCATCATGGTCTCCATGCACAATCACCCCGAAAGACTAATGACAAAATTTGGAGAATGTAGCATAGTCAGACGAGACAAAAATCCAACAACTTTTCAGCAACAATACAGCACACCGTGTTTGGAGGAGAAAAGGCTCTACCTGTGCTGTGCCTACAGTGAAGTTCAGAGGTGGAATTATCATGGTACGGGTTGTTTCTCTTCGCATGGTACTAGCAGCATCCAAGTTATCAAAGAAGATGAATGGAGCCAAGTACCAGGAAATTCTTGAGGAGAATCTGTTGCTATCTACCATTACTTGCTTCATACAGAAGGGTCTTCAAGCAATTGCAAACCAAGCCTTTTCCATCAAGTATTGAATAAATGTCAATTCACGTGTTTAATACTTTGTTCCTGTCATTTCACTGTATTGCACAGAACCTTTTTTATGGTTTAGAATGTCACAATTTTAATTTTTTCTCTGTTGATTTATTGAGTTAATATGATGCCTAGTCTGTAGCTAATCAGGTGAAGAACTGGTAGCTGGGTCAATTGAAATAGCTTGTGTTGGGAAGTGGGATATCTAAATAAGTTTTAATCCTGGCTAGGTGCTCAGATAATTACAAACGTGCTGTGATTAGAATTTATTTTTAGTTTCTGAAATCGCTGAAAGAAATCTGTTTGTAGGCTTTAGGATATTTCTGGATGAGCTGTGATAGTTTGTTTGCTGACAAAGAGAAAAGGGAGCTTGTTTCCTTGTGATTGTCACATGAAACTGCACAAATAATGAATTGCAAACATAGAAAACTTGACTGTGACAGCATTACAAGTGTTGTTATGTACGTCGGGGTTCATTTCGGAACAGCAAGCGCTGCTAAAAGTGGAGATATTTTGGAGGCAACAATTCATTATAGGTGAAGCATCCCTCGGCTGTGCAGCACACCAATAGATTAGAAACTCGTTAATATTGTTAGAAAATGGTTTATGGTTTTAAACTAATTGGACTATCCCAGGCTATGAGAATAATATATGCAATGTGAGAAGGTGAGAAAATATTACCAGTAAATAAAAGAAGATTGCTGTATTGGTTATATCACAGACGGCAACTGCAATTTGTCTTTTTGCATATTACAGCACTTTGGCAGTGTTGGGAGGAAACGCAGATTTAATACAAGCCACCCTCTGGCTTCCAGAAGGAGCACGCCCTCCTGTTAGTATGACACACTGAACTAACACAGCCTGCTTTCAGGTTTACCTGCCACTCTAGATTTCATTACAGGCACGCTAGGGCAGAATTACTGTACTTCATGATTTGAATATTCTCTAAATAGCTTTTTTTTCTCCAGACTGCTGCATTTGCTCACTCTGTTTATGTACAGGCTTGCTATTCGTCGAGGACCTTATGTTTAGTTTGCACACAGGGATTAATGAGGCCTTACGATATCTATCAATTCTCGAGCTCTGGGTTATCAGTTCTAATAAATAAAAAAAACAAGAAAACAAAATTGGATGGAGAACGTTCACAAGGTTACCCATCCTGACGTCATTTTTTTTTTTGCATAAGCAGCCATCCTAATGATGAATCAACAAACAACAATGCCAGGAAATATCTCCAGCACAGCAGCTGCTGCTATAGATGACACAGTTTGCAGTCTAACTCACATCACAAAAGCACTGTTTGAAATCCACTGCAGGTATTATCCATATCCGCTCATGGAATCTAAATCC
The DNA here is from genome assembly GCA_014281875.1 of Nibea albiflora. Lineage (NCBI taxonomy): Eukaryota > Metazoa > Chordata > Actinopteri > Sciaenidae > Nibea > Nibea albiflora. The sequence continues at coordinate 5,566,951 of CM024795.1, read as the reverse complement.
TGTAGACTTTCACTTCAAACCATGTCACTGCAAAACTATTCCCGAAACTTGCAGACAAACCCAGAACAAAATAGTCTGTTTAGTATTGTGGAGCAAAGAAGTCACTCACCAGACTTCTGATTCTGATTTAACCCAAAACAGTGTGGCTACAATGCTGATCATGGGTGATCCACTGATATGTTACACCAAATAAGATCACTATTAACATCAGGAACATTAACAGTTAAAGTAACAGTGTGTAGAAATGAGTATTGCCACTTTTGTAAATATGGACATCTATACACATGTATTTGTCATGATTACATTTCTTACGATCAAAAACTAGAGTTGACAGCTTTGCTAACAGCCAAACATCAAGCAAGTGCAACAGCACAAGACGCAGCCAGCTAATATTACTTACTAGTCCAACAGCAAGAAACCCAGCTTGCCGTCTGTCTTTCAGTCTTTTATTTCACAAAGGCAGTAGTTTAGTAAAATAAATATAGTTGGTGGTTTTTGGCTCGGTGCCTTAAGTGTTACATACTTATCGCAGGTCATTGTACTCGCACACAAAGCTCAGTGCTGTTGTTCACCTGACTTTGGGAGGATCACAATGATTTTAAATCTGCTATGTTTTCATAGAAACCTCACTCAGTGTTGCTTTAAGCTTATTTCAATGAATAAACTTGATCAACCTATGCTTTTGCTTCCTGAATTGATTTCGGCACTGCTCTCATGCACTGTTGCACGAGACAGTTGCGGTGCTTCTCCGTTTGGAACAAGCTCCCTGTCAAAGTCAGGGGAGCAGACACTGACTCAGTATTTTAGCAAAAAACTAATTTATTTAATGCAGTGCACAATAAATAATGATTCCAACAGAGCCATTTCCTCTTTAACTATACAGGAGCAGCAAGACCAGTATTAGCAGCTGATTTAAAGGAAGAAGCTGTTGGTTGGTTGATATCAATCAGGATAATGTGCATTTATTTACTCCTGAATACATTTTGACACCGATTGAGAAGGGGAGACGGGTCCACAGGTCCTGGTCTGTTAATCCTCCGGCACACCCTGAGCCACAGTCGACTGAAATCGAAGCTGTCGGCTGAAGTGTGTGTGTGCGTGTGTGTCGGGGTGTGTGTGAGTTTGTGTGATTTATATGGCGAAACCAAGGTTTCGCAGACAACCTTTCTAGCCCCCCCCCCCCCCCCGATCTCAGTGTTAGGAGAATCAATGCCGCTTGTGGAGAGAGCCGGTTCGGTGCAGGAAATTGCGTGAAATGAGCATGATGCCATAAAATGAAAGTACATGGCCTCTGCATGAAAAGTGAGAAAATACAAAAGGATTATGTGAAAGAGAAACCTCGAAACAGGCCTGACACTGGATGGATGGGCGTTTTGGCACACGGTAAACACATCTGCCTTTTTTAAACGACACATAATACTACGCTTGAACTCTAATCAAAGCTTCAGCTTCCTGATCATAGACTCATTCATTACTCTTTTACAAATCTAAAAAAAAAACTACAGGAAACTGTTGATTGAGTTGGTAGTCTTGCAATCAGCTCTTAGAAATGGCATCAATTGCTGTTGATTGTGCCTGTGTTGTTATTCAGCTAAAATTGTATTTCCTGGTTAGCTTGGTAGATTTTTTGTTTGTTGGGGACACTGCACTCATCCCTGACGTCTGATTTACAGTCATTAGGCAGTCAAACATCTCTTGTTGGGTTGAATACTGAAGCCGCTCTCGTTTTTGTTGCTCATGTTGTTGGGGCTCATCTGGCTCAAACATATATGCATATATAGTGGGAGATCGTTGTACTATTTTTTACACACCGTGTTTGCATATTGCCATAGCAACCTAAGACAAACGTATTTGTTGTCCTGATTGTATTTGCATCTAAATGAAATGCCCAAACCATCCCAGCATCCGGACAACATAGTGACATTATACCTCACGTCCAATTTGAAGAATAAAGCGATTTTTTTGGTACATAATTTACCCTGAGGGCTGAGACTCCTCCAATGGTTCGCAAATAGTGGTGAACGGATCATTATCACTCCCTTTGGACCACCCTCCCACAATGCAACACTCAACAACAGGCTAACCAGCAACTGCTGCTGTTACTTTTTAAAGTATTCCTTCCTTGAATTTCAATGCTAGGATGCAGTGAAAGGAGACAGACGCATGCTGTGTTTTGCTCTGAAGCACAATGGGTGTGGGCTGTGGGTGGAAGAGTGCCTGATTTAAAAGCCGTCACTTTCATCTACATGCAATGAAATCCCGCAGGCTGTGACTTCGGGCATCTCAGTGGTGTAACTGGGCAACGGGGAATGCTTGTCATCAGAGAAAAAAATAAAAACCATAAGACTGTGATGTTTATTGCTACTCTGGAAATACCTAGCGCCTTCGACACAACAGTCCTGCCTCCTCACCGGCCCAGCTGCAGTCCCTGCCTCTCTGCTTGCTTTCAGTGTTAACAGGCTATTACTTGTGATTGTGTAACTAATTAGATGGTGCTGAAGGTGCAAGTGTAGTATGATTATACAGTGTATACCCACATTTTAAACTGACTGATTAATTAATTAACTTTTCTTTTGGCTGATCTGAAAAATGATCTGTGACGACTTTTGTGATCTGTTGCAGCTCTAGCCACAAGGTGAATCTTAGTATGGTGAGATTATTGGCAGCATAGGAAGGCAATAAATAAATCAATAAATCAATAAATAAAAAGCCTGAAAACCCAAAGTCAAGGTCCAGCCTGGCTGACAGACAAAGCTAACGGCAGCTGTAACAGCAGCAGTTGAAGTGGAGCAGCCAGAGAACAGATTTTTAGACTTTCACTTGAATTTTTATTTTTTCTCACGGCTTACTGAATAATTTGAAATGCTCATGTCTCTAAATTATACAAATCGATCTGTGAATATCTCTGTGGCTAACACTGCACAAGCCTGTAAATTAAGGCTGGCAAATGGGACATTGGTTTGTTTTAAGGGATCACAAGCTGAATAAAAAAATGGACATCATTCAAAATCTGCTAGACGAAACCATAAAGTCGCTGCTCACTCCAAGTCATGATGTTAGTCTGTGAAACATAAATATGACTAATTCTCTAATTGTATATGCATAACATGTTTCTGCACTTTAATCTATCTTCGCCATCTGACTAGACCTTTTTTCTTTTACAATAAACACTGTCACTCTTCCTGGATGTCAAGTCCGCCATCGCTGTAGCGTAACAAGTCAGGCCTGCTGTCCCCGATATGTGAGCGCAATCGATCAGGCTGTACATCACCTGTCTATCTAGTGCAAAAAGTGACATCGCATGCTTTCACCCGTCTCCCCCCATTTGACTTGGACGTCTATTTTTGTCGGTACACTTTTTCTCTGAGTGAATGTCAGTGATCACATGTGTGAAATTAGTTCTGATAGAGTCTCTGTGTTAATGCAGTGGCTATTCAGGTGTTGAGTAATATACCGGTGGAGGCGCGAGGAAGCTATTTATCCTTGAAGGCAATAATGCCACGCAGTTAATTATTTCCCAAGTTTTTCATAAGACAGAAATGTAGGCACTACTGCTCAAACATTAGACAGTACACGCTGCCTTTGGAATAGGCCTTTTCTTTTCTCATTTTGTCTCTTCGTCCGTGCTTTGTTGCTGTAATTAACATCGCCGTTATTGATACTAGTCATCGTATTTCTTCAATGTTTGCATTTTGGAACTTTGAAGGTCATGAACATGAAACTTTATGTCATCAAGCAGTGGTTATTGTATTAAAAACAAAAAAAAAAGAACTGCAGAACTTGCAAAAATATAATATTATGCCTCCGTCAACTTCAGTGGTGTCATCTGCTTTGTCTTTGTCCGTTCAGCACACATAATAATCCTGTTTCCATTTTCTGCCTACTTCAGTCTCTTGTCACTTTTTTTTTCCTGGTGAGAGTATCACAGAGATCCAGTAAATGCCCCGATGCATGATTTTTTTCTGCCGTTTAGCTGCTGAAATTACATCAGGAAGACATGAAAGGAAGAAGACAATGATGGGAAGCCATTTTAGACTGAAAAACATCAGCATCAGCAGCAAGGAGCTGAGAGTGTGTCTATTACAATGCTCTGCGAGAACCTGATGAATCCCAGCAGGATCCAAGTCAGTCTGTAAATCATTCTCCCTCAAAATACTCATAATAAGCCCTGAAAGCAAATCATTGATAATGACTTCACAGTGAATTGCGGCTGTAAAGCTTCCCCATTGACACCACAACACAATTCAGAGTGATGTGTGACAGAAAAACACATTTTAAAAACTAATTCTGGTGTAAACAAAGGATATGGTTAGCTTTAGAGATTTTCATTTCACCCCTATCAGGGATCTGAATACACATTACATGGCCACAGATTGCAGTTCTGAATAATGCCATTATGCAATATGGCATACATAAACGCAAGTTTGAGCCAGGTGTTTATTTGATACACGACATTTATGCGGTCTTTATGCGATAGCGCTGCAATAAATGCTACAGGCAGGATGAGATGTATAAGTTGGTCATTTATGTCAAACAGAGAGAAGTTTCTAATAGTGTGGCTGTTTTTATTGATACAAAACGGATGGACACAATATTAGAAACATCTCCCAGCCAGACAGTATAATTAGTGGAAACAGCTTTCAAGTCTGTAAGTGAAGCCAGTGTCTTAAACCTGCATGATTTCTAATGACCAACATCCAATGGTCGCAACAAAAAAGGTCTGATTGTTGAGTTTGAAGGAGAAATGAGTCTACTTCTCATGAGATTCATTACTTAATGAACACTTACTTTACGAATTTATGGTTCAAGTCGAGTCAGGTGTTCTCTCGTACAGCACGGTGTTCAATTTGTGAACTAGACTATGAAGCAGGGCCGGCTTCAGATGAAGCTTCCCTGTGATTGACAAGTCAACCTAAGTGTGTCCGTCTAATGCAATGCATCAACTTGGTGAAGAACAAACTGTCAAACTCTGCAGCGCTGATCAAATATAAATCGAGATCCTGTTACTGCATTGACTATCCCTCACCTCAAATGTTGTCAGAAACAAATTTTAGCGTACAGTCAAAACCGAGCACTACTAATGCCAAAGGCTTCCAAACAGTTGCCTGACAAACTGACGTTACAGTAGGTATACACTTGAGTGTACCGCAAATAACCATGAATCAATAGAATCTCATAGTTTCAACAAAATCTGAACATTATGATCTTCATGAAGGGAGGATTTAATGCAGGGCTGTAATATAATAAGACTGCATTAGTTTTAAATAGGTGAACTGGATGAATGACCTGGAAAACCAGGGTAAAATATTCCTAGGCTAATGATTAACATAAAATAATAGACGTATAGTGATGTAAAATATGCATCGACTCATGTTAATATTCATTTCCTCAATTCAACTTTCTTCTGAGGTGGTCGCAAGAAGTGCTCTGTATCTTACATGACGGTGCATAATTCATGCTCAGAGATAATGTTGTGATATTCATATTTTTTATCTGCTCCTGCTGGTTTTGTTTAGTTTGTCTTTAAGAAAGCTAATAAAGGATAAAGACGGTAAATAATTGATAAAGCATGGAAATAGAGAACTTAATGAAAAACACGTCTGAGGTCACAGTCAGATCTTTTATGGTGGTCTTCAATCATATATAATGTATATCCTTATGTGAAAATATTGTCATATGACTGTCCTTCAAAGTCGAGAGCGTACCATACGAGTGAGGAGAATGGAAACCGGGGTCGTAAAATGATAATGCTTAAACACTTTTGACCTTTGAGTTTCTGCACACAAGGAGCGTTCTCACACAAGTCACACAAGTGTAATAGATGCAGGGAAATGTTTCTCATGATTCCCTGCATGTAGCCAAGACTTAAATGTCAGAGCGTCACAGATGCCACAGAAGTTTTCAGACTTCCACTGACCACAAATGACCCCGTCCTGTATTTGATTACAAAGGCTCTCAAACCTAGAGAGGCCGTTTTTCTCTGAGATATGCAGATCTGGAAGAGGGAAAAAGACAAACCTTAAAATGTCAACAAAGGAGCATGATGGGTGCAATGGTTCTATAAGAGGTCCTTACTGTTTATACCAGTCCACCTGTCAGAACCTCAACGCTGCTTCGGTGGGTGTGCACAAGCGTTTACATGGCAACTCAACCAAAAACAACTTATTTTTCTCTTCAGTTACCCTCCAGCTAACTCCAGTTCAGGACAAACTGTTGGCAATGCCAGCTCTTTGTTTTGGCAAGATTAGTGTGTACATCGAGGATTGACTCGTGGTAATGAGGTTTAGCAGTAAACTGAACTGAGTGTGACAGCCATTAGAACAAAGATCATTTTAATGCCTCCCTCTCAGTGCCTTGGTACTTGTTCTACTTCCAAATCAAGACGGTGTTTAAGAGTAAAGGAATCCCTAATTGTTCATTACAAAGTCAAATCATGGCCTCCTCTATGGGTCATTTAGTCAGTTAAAACGATCTTCCTCACAGTATTACCAACATGTGCAATGTCCTACTGTGAAAATCACTTGATTGATTATAGAAGTGTTTCCACATTTACCTCTGATTACCTCCTACAGAGTTAAGCATTTAGGAATAAATTTAATATGCAACATTCACATGTTAAATATAACTGCTGTGTGAGATTTTATTTTTAGACCTTATGCTAAGTAAAAATGTAAAGGCTGACGAGATCTTATATCTGTTTCTTTATAACAATACCATGGTATGGCATGTAGGTTCCCTTTACATTCATCACCAAGACATTTTCTTCAGTACAATCATGCAAAGCGACCTCTTCATCCCTGCCTTTGATGGCACATTGCTTCACATCCTGATGCATTACCGCTCCACGTAGATCAGTGAAATAGTCTGAAATCATTGGCGTGTTTGTGTATCATGTCACCCACAGGCACCATGGATGTGTAAAGAGACCTGGATACAGCATTAAAGGCAGGGCTCCATTCGTTCTGATGGAAGCTGCTTAGGGGCAAACAAAGGCAACAAAGGGTTCAATTTCCAGCCATAAAAGTGCCTCTATCTTCTGCATATGCTTCTGCATTGTTTGATCCTTAGAGCAAGCACATTTGTGAGTGAGTTGTGGTGTGCTAGCTTCCAGTTAAGCACTCTGCTAAGTATACTTTCCAAATGTTATTGGACTAAATGGATCAAAAATCACAGTACGGCCGCTATGTCAAGCTGGAATTAAAGCCTGTCACTCATACTCAGGGCTTGACATGCACAAGACAAACAAAGTCCATTCATAAAAGTATTATCCATAGTGTTAGCAACATTTCACAGTGTACCTTGAAGAGCAGTGCACTACATGATGGGAAAATGCATAGAAAATGGTCCAAAAAATGTCACTGCGATGTGTCATAAAGCTAGTTTACATGTAATTTAAGATCAAACTACAAAATCAGTGAAATTCAGGATGGCGTCATGCTTATATCTCCAAGTGTGACGTCATGTTGTCCTTCAGTTAAACAGCTAAACACAGACACGCATCTTTCTGCTCTATCGTTGATCTACTGTGATGTTGCATGTCTGACAAATCCACAGAAAGCTGCATCCTGGCAGGTACTCCTAGGTACTCCGAAACAGTTTGATCTCCCTAAATTGATGTCATTATGTCACTGTCTGGGTCATCATTTGAAGCACTTGATCATGTTACCAAAGGAGAGTTTAGTCGAAATTGGCCTCAAATTAATTTGAACATCTGGAAAGAAAATGTTCTTGCTGCAGCAGTGAACAATATGGTGTGGTAATTTTCTCTCTTCATCATAATTTCTCATGATCTTGTGATGTAATTAAGATGGCCTGCAGGCAGTTTGAAACACCACAGCGTGCCGTTATATGAGCCTTTGTAACCTATTTTATGTTCTAATTCTGAACAAAATCTTAATAAATGTTGGGCATGTTTGTATAATAAACAAAGTATCGTGTGTTTTGTCATGTCATTAAGGCTCCAGATGTCTAATAAATCATCCCAAAAGCTTTCTCAATTATTACTGAAATGTGTATTTAACTCAACTGTTCGCAGCAGATGGCTGCCAAGCGGCAACCTCCATGACTGTGAAGTGAAGCCATTGCAGAAGTGCAAAAAACTGCAGTTCCACAAATGTCCACTTGAGACTGGCTGCAGAACAAGTCAGTCTCCATAAGTCCCCATGTTAAAATGTCCAACTTCACAGTAGAAATAAACATGTTTACCGCCTGGTACAAAACATTTATTTTGGTCTCTAAAGCTTAGTTCCCCTTTCATGACAACTGTACCGAGGGTACTGAGATATTAAAGCTTAAAGTTACGTATAATAAATGAAATAAATATGATTGACAGGTGGGTGCCATTACAAATGGTTCATTCTGCCAACCCACGTCTTTGCCCATTTTTAGATTTTAGATTACCAAGATGGTTGGCTTTTAAGCTTCAAAACAACTGTTCAGAAACCTATGGTTGACTTCAAGGACACATCTCCCATTCTTCATACTGTCAATGATGGCTGCCCACCATGACCCGGATTCAGCTTGAGGTCTCTGCTTATTAAAAGGAAGTTCTTCCTTGTCACCATCGCCAAGTGCTTGCTCATGGTGGGAATTATTGGGTCTCTGAATAATATTATAACGAGACTAGTTTAGACGTGTTTGATATGAAAAGTGTGAGATAACTTTTGTTAGTTTGGTAAAAATCAATTAAATGGCTGGTGCTGCATGATTTCATTTCATCTGTCACAGTACTGGTCTGCAGAAGTTTCCTCTTTTTTTCCTGCCATGGACACACAAGTCAAACATAACAATGGAAACATCTAACTTAAAACACCTAAGCATCTTTAAAGGCAGCAGCTGCAGCCGATGTAGCCATGTTGCATTTAATGGGCCTGTGTTGTTTTGATGTTTTTGGGTTGTTTCTTTTTGCGTTTTATTTGTTCTTACAGATAACAAGCCAAACGGTAGATAATGTGGTGTCACATATTTCCAGTACTGCTACAATGGTATTTGCCAGTAGGACTTTTTTTCCCCCCCCAGCTGTCTAAGGCATCAGCTGTAAATGTCAGATTTTGGTGTCAGCCCCTCAGAATCAAAGAAAGAGAGAGAAAAAAATCTTTTTAGACGAACTATTTTACACTGATGTTCAACAATCATGCAGAGAGAAATCCAGTGCAGAGGAGGAAGAAGAAGGGAGGCCAATTTTTCAACCAACAAAAGACAAAAACAGCCATAATCACAGTCATGATCAAAGACACACTCCAGCGTTTACAAATCACTGTGTAAGATAGTTATATTCATGCCAGCGTATGTCCACCTTTGATTTAAAACAACCAGCTCTCACTTCCAGTCTCTGGAGATTGTCAGAAGGCGTTTGGCAAACACGGAGAATCATTAAATGAAATGGAAGCAGACAAGGCGGAGGACGTGGGTTCCTGATCAGTAAATTAGAGTAAATTCTCCTTTTATGGTTACACATATACCTTATGAAGGCACACGCTGAGGATTAATGATATTGAATACTTTTTTCCCCCTCTTCTATGTTGTGAGAGTTAAATCAGCCTCAAGTGAAACTTTGATGACTCACCTCTTGCTGTAAATCCTTGATGATTTTGGTCTTTTTCTCCATCTCCACTTTGAGAAATTTGATCTGAAGACAGAGAGTACAAAAAGGAACATCGTCTTACTGAATGCACGACTTCTTCATGCGTTTATTTTCAAATCAGTGAACATATTTAATGAAGGTTATGGATGTTGGGTATGAGCATTTAAGCACATGAAATGAAGAGCGTTAAATGAAGGTGATGATGGACATTTACCAAAAACTGTGTCAGTACCTGATTACTCAAATATCAAAGGGCAGACGATATTCTATATTTTTTTGTTATTGTCTATGCTCACTAATTAGAAGTTAGCACATTTTCTAAATTAAAAAATGCATCTCAGTGTGAATGTGGAACCTTCTACATTGATTTGCAGCACATGGCGGGGAGTTTGCAGCCTACGTTAAAGTTACGGCGTAATGTCGGAACGTTGCTCTCTGCACTGAATCGTGAGCAACTGTTAAGCTAACCGCACATCTTTGGCTAGCCGACATTACTTCATCATATTGGGAGATGTGATGGAGGGAGGCCGAGATCAGCAGTGAGTGATAAAAAACACACCCAGCACTGTGAAACTGGACATCTGGGAACATTTTGTATTTCATGAATTTATTAGGAAAACAAACTGGATGAATCTGACCAACCGTATTTGCCGTTTTCACTCTGAGCTAACATGTGCAGCCATAAAGAATACAGCCTAATCAGCCAAGTTCAGATTTATCGGCGTGCCTGTAATAACTGATGACAAATTAGCCATGTGCAGTAATAAAGAAATGAACCTTTAAAAATGTGAGCATGGACGAGGCACAGAGACAAATGTTCAAATTCACCAGCCGCACATATTTTACCAGCATTTGGCTGGTGGCTAGTGCTAATTTCCCTCCCTGACTGAGATGTTTCAGAAATCATTGTGCATTGTTGACAGGTGGATTAAATCAAATCGTGAGTCTCTCTCTCTCTCTCTCTCTCTTAATACTTAAAGACTCAAGACCTCATCGGCAAGTCTGTGGCTGTTAGCCAACATTTGTTACAACTGAAGACGTAAATCTTTAAAAAAAACAGGTGGGCACTGTCGTTTTTAGCAAACACTTGGCTACTCAAACAGAAATAATAGTGTATTTTGGGGGGGGACTAGTGTCATCTGTGGATTAATACACATTTGGTGGCCTGTTGCCTAGTTACAGTAGCAGGACGGTGTGTGAGGGACTCAAAATAAACTACAGAGGTCATATTTGTTGTAATGATGCTACTAATACTACAGTTTGGCTCCATGCAGAAGCTTTGGATACACACCACAGTTCATTGGATTTGTTGATAATAAAGAAGAAACATAGAATATTACCAGATTTATCCTTTAAACAACTTTAATAATGTTGATTTATAGTTTGAATTTCAGGGCACTACAATTATTAAATGTTTTGTGGAAGCAAATGTTTACAATGTAAAACAAAAAACTTTTTTAGGGGGTAAAATTCAAAGTCATTTCTTTTTTTTTTTTTTTCTACTTTCTAGCGAGGCACCCCGGGGAGCCGTGAACTACACCACACCAGTTGACTCACATCCCCAAGCAGGGCATGATAACATCAAAGGTCATGTTCAGTCACTGTCGCTGCCCCTGAGAATAGTAAAAAAAAAATGTACAAAGAACACAGAGAGGAAGGAGGACGCCCTGCTGCAGCGTCGAGTTTGCTCATTAATTTCACCGAATAAAAAGGAAAATTAAAGCCGCCTCCGTACATTAACGGTTAAGTGTACTGAATGCGCGCGATTACGCCGGTGGAAGTAGCAGAAGGAGCTTTTGATTCATTGTCTTTAATTTAACCAGTATGAGCAGTGTTTACATTCGCTTTACATTGAGGCAATATATCCGGGCTCCCACCATAAATGAACGCCGTTCCTTATAAACCCACAGTGGCACAGAGGGCCCTTTGCTGTAATGAAACACGTTTTTTCAACTGGCCACCCATCAAGCCTTAAAGACTTTTTAACTCTGATAAAAACCTCTGTCACATATTATATTTCTCTCATGTCTTACAAAGTTAGTTTAGCATAAAAAGTGTTCAGAAATGTTCCATCCGAGACGCGGCACATATGATACGCTGAGGCGTTCCTTCCTGCAGTGAGCGACTGCCTATTTTCCACTGTGTGCCTGATTTAATAGCCCATATGCTTATCATGTCAGAGTGATATCTTTGTTTATCGCAACCCTTTTATCATGAGCTCAGCATGTCTTGTTGGTGCAGGCCTGTGGTTTGTGTTTAGCAGCCAGACACGGGTTCAAACGCCGACTGCAGATGGCACGCTGCCGCCATGGACTTTAAAGGAATGAATTCTCCGTGTGTGAGAGAGGGAGATAGATAGGTCGATGTTTTGTCTTTCTTCTCTGAAAAGGTGTTTTGTTTTTTTTTAAAGCGCCGTGTGTCCTTGAGAGAGGTCATCAAGATAGTGTGGAGGACAAAGAGGAAAGGATTCATGGGGCTAGTGACCTCATACCAGGTATTCACCCCGGGGAACTGTAAACTAAGCCTCACCAGGTGACTCACATCCCCGAGCAGGACACGATAACATCAAGGTTCATGTCTGAGCCTTTCAGTCACCGCTACAGCCGCCGGGACTGGTTTTAAAAAAAAAAGAAAAACACGCATCCTGATGCAGCATTTATATTCCTAGTTAAAATGGGGAAAAAATGGAGCAATATGATAACAGCTCCTGCATACTAGTCCAGCAAAGAACTATTGTTTTTTTATTTGTTTGTTTCATATCATTTTAAACCACAAACACTTAAACGCTTATGAATAAATAGAAAATGAGGCATAGCATGAACCAGCATGATCATTAAAACATTTGAAGGACCCGTGTGTAGAATTTAGTGGCAACTAATGGTTTAGTTGGGGATTGCAATCCTCTCAACTCGCCCTCACACTCTATGCATGAAGGAGAAACTATGGAACTACATGAAAATCATGAAAACACCCTATCTAGCAGAGCCTAGCCTGGCACGAGCCAATGTTTACTTTGTCCATTCCGGGCTACTGTAGGAATGGAGGAGGAGGCAACATGGCGGACTCCGTGGAAGAGGACCCACAGCATCAGTGCATATAAAACCCTCATTCTTATTTTCAGATGATTATACGCTAAGGAAAACGTTATGTAGATTATATTCCATATTTTTTGTGGCTGTCTCCACAAACAAAGAAAACAACAAAAGAGACAAGAGACACCAGATGAGTTGGGAATGCTTTGGAAATTGTATTCGGCTTTCTTCATTCAGGTTGTTCAAAGATCTTTCAAAATCTTAAATTTGATTTCAACTGATTGGCCAATCACCAGGAAATCCAAAAAAAGAGACATTCATCTGACAACAAGGCTAGTCAGCAGACGTGCTAGAGGCTCTGTGAGGCTGTCCTTAGTCACAGCCGTGGCTTTGAGCTAAATGCTAACATCAGCATACTCAAAGCCACTCTCTGTGCCACATTTTCCTGCCAGTCCATTAGTAGCTGAGGTATTTCAGTCTGGATCAAAGAGATGGACTGACATTTCTGTCTAAAAATACCAAGTATTTGCTGGTTTCAGCACTGCTCTTTTTATATCATCGTAATTTGAATATCTTTGGGTTTTTAACCGTCGATCAGACAAAACAAGCAATGTGAAGGTGTCAGATCACAGGTCTTAAAATAAGAATGTGTTGCATATGCATTATCTCCATACTTTGAATGCAAGACTCCAAACCCCCGAGTTAGAGAAGCACCTTGCTTGCAAAAATGAAAATATTCATTACAGCGTCTGATTAGCACAAACGACCAAATGCACACTTGGAGCAAAAAAAAAAAAAAAAATCTTCCTGTCGGCATATTAACTACTTTTTTTTCCCTTCTGCTTTGTGTGTTCTTTTGGTGATTTCTGCAGAACAGAAGCTGCAATAAATATTTAAATTTTTGCAAGCGGGGTGCTTCTAACATTCTTAATATTGATTCTCTCTGTGGTTTTTGGAAGCCCTGTTTTCTCAGTGAATTTTATGTGGACACCAGTTAAAAAATCTCATGGTTCTGCTGAACATCTGTGACATTTGCATGCGGCAGAGGTCTTTTTAATCTCGGATCTCGGCACTGGTGATAAATACCATTTAACAGAACGTAAATGTCAGATTCAAACCATAAAACGCAGCAACTGGGACTTGCCACTGGTCTTAGGAAAATGGCACGAATGTCAGTTAAAATGTTACCGTGCCGTTGTTTATCTCGGGGTGCAGGATGATCTGATTGTTGATCACGGAGCGTGGTACACCTCGTGACTGTGCATAAAAAACAGGGACTATTACTGGACATGCGTTTTATTGGCAAATATTGAACATCCCCGGAAGAATTCAGAGCTACTGTCAGAGCAGCCAGAAACGCTGTTGACAAGCGGTGGCGGCTCTTAATAATTTGGAGGAAACAAATGTGGGACAATACAGTAAGATAGAGCACAGCTTTCAACAGCAACATCTCAGTGGACTGCCTACAGCGTGATAAACATTCAGCACACTTGCTCACGTGTGCATCGTGCACATTCACTCCATGTAAATGGTCGAGTGACCGTTGGGCGATCGCTCACTAATGTTGCAGTGGTGATCCCATCCGTGCCACCTCACCCATGCTCATGCGTCCTGCCCCTCCCTCCCTGTGTGCTCTGTTCATGTGAACCAGCTCAGAGCACAGAAGTACAGCCACAGATGCTCTTCCAATTTGTCACCATGTACACCCATCGGAAGACAAATTAAACTTTGATAATGAAATGATTGTTTCTCATTAGTCATATTAGTCATCAAGTAAAAACTCTCTCCACCCCCTTAAAGGACCTGTTTGTAGGATTTAATGTCATCTGTGCAGTTGCTGATTGCAACCCCCTCGCCAGGGAGACTACGGTGGTAGTAGTGCAAGTGTTAGAGACTCTGAGCCAAACAAAATAACATAGTGGTTTCAAGACATCACCTTGAGCTCTGGGAAAGGGTGACGGACACTTTTCACTGCTATATAGCCCAAGTGATTAATGAATTGAATTTCCCATTTAGTGAAGATACCTGTGTGGAATTTAATTAGAAGCAAAGTGACAGCATATTGGGCAGGACAGATGGAGAGATGGAAAGCTAGATGGGGAGATGGATAGATAAGTACATGTTCTGAGGTTATAATGCCTTTGGCTGCTCTGGTAATTTTGGCGTAGGGGCTGGTGAAACGACGCAAAGCTTTCTCTCGCTATTTTTTTGAGAGTTTCAATTAAGTGGTGAAGCAAGGAGGCGAGAGAGCTGGCTGCTTGGTAATGAGCGTGGATCACTGAGGGGCCCGTGTGACAGGTGACGGGGCTGGTTAGCAGAGGCCGGATGTTGATGGTCAGGTCAGCTCTTTCTTACCGTGGCCTGCTGCTTCTCTGCTCTCTCATTTGCCTCATCCAGCTGCTTCTGCAAGGCTGCCTGGAGGGACTTCATCTCTTCTCTGTCAAGTGAGAGGGAAGTGAGAAACACTCTGTTAGCACATCCTCCTTACACTCTCAGAGCCCCTCTTCCCCCTGCACGACCACGGGATGGCTCTCTTAAATATATCGCTGTTGAGAGCCATTTTGCAGGGAAAGTGATTTTCTGAAAGTGTTTTTCACTCTTTTATCTGAGCAGCAATGGACACGTGTTACATCTGTTACGACGGGCACATCAAGTTTATACTGTGTTTGAGTGAGACACATGTCAAAGTGTGCAAAAAGTAAGATGTATGAATGTATTTGAATGTGTAAACCTCTTCTGTAATGACTCATTCACAAAACTTCTCTATTCACTTTTTTTCTTGTTTAACTTTTCTGTCTTGGGAAGAATTCTAACAATATAAAACATTAGCACCATTTTGGCGATGGAAATTACATCTAAATGAAGAGATATTTGTTCAACTTTAAAAACTGTTTCACATCTTTAAATGTATTTGTCATCATATTTTCTTTGACTATTATTTTTTTTTTATCAGGTTCAAATAAAGTTTGACATTTTCTCATTAACCCCAAGCTGTGAAGTGCAGCCAACGAGGAAGTGCCAAAGACTGCAGTTCCTGGAACGTCCACTTGACGTTGGCTTCAAAAGTCAGTGAATGAGCCCCCATGTTAACTTCACAGTAGAAACAAACATGTTTACAGCCTGGTGCAAAAAGACAGTTTTGGTCTCGGAATTTAATATTCCTGGTCATCGTTACATTAAAGCTTAAAGCTCCTCTTGTCACACTGAGCTTCAGAGAGGCTCTTTATGGCACGTCATGGGTGACGTCATGGAGATTAGTCTTTTATATTTCCCTGTCTACAGCCAATTAGTCTTTAGATGTATGACTATTTATATCTGATAATGTAACTGTTTAAAACACACACACCAGGACAAATATAGGGGTACTTGATAGTATATACTAGATTTTAGGTCAATAAGGAGTGTCATGAAGAAAACACAGCATGCAGTATTCATTATGTTGTATTATGTAGTAGTTTATATGCATTTGGGGCGCTCCATAATGATTTTTATGCATGCTGTATGAAGACTGGTGCTGCATTCGATATGCGTTTAACATAAATGTTAATACATTAAAATTCAATGGGTATTTCAGTAACGTTTGATGCTCCTGTGCAGAGATAACAGCAATGCACACTGAATTATGAATCAAGTGGGCAAGTGTTGTGGGTCAGTGGTTTCAGAAACGCTTGTAGAAATCACATCACAAGGCACCCCGGCTAAATTAAAGGTAACATTCTATTTACGCTTTCCAAGCATGGCTGTAACTTTAAAAATATATGACGTGGTTGTAGTCAGCCACTGGTGTAGTCAAGCGGCAGTATGTTTAGAAGGCAATACAGCACAGCTGAATGTTTGTGTGGGAAACATGTCACTGCAGCAGCCATATACTCTTATATTTTATATGCCAGTGGTCTTGTCTCTTGGCATAAGTTCAGCCTAGCAAACATTTTTCTTCACAGCGACCAGCCAACCACCACAGCTTTGGCATTTCATTTATATTCCCATCTCCTGCATCCAAGACTTGGAAACATTTTGCACAAACAAGATCAAAACTGCCCAGACTGACAGAAAAGTGCACAGTAAATGTGGGACTGACGCGAAAACACAGACTAGTGAGCGTCGGACAAGCGAGTGCAAATGTCTTGACAAGCAGGTGAAATCGCTGCTGAATTAATTGTTACTATTTTGAAAATGTTACGTTTTTACTGAGCTGTTGGTGAAGATTTGGGTTGCCTTACAGTTTGTGGGAAAGAATTGCAGAAAGCAATCAAATCACTGTTAAAGTGTTGTCAAAAATAAATGACTTGTAATGAATCACCTGTCTACATCCGCCATGATGGAGTCAGCTAGTAATCACACTTGGCAGACACGGAACTCCAAAGGTGGATTAATAACACTTTGAAGAAAAAAAATGCAGCTCACAAATGCTAGCTAGGCAACATTGAGCCAAGCTGCTGCCGCTTTATGGTTTTTAGCTTGATGACATGTGAGAGCTGCCGCGGACTGGTGATAGGCTATTGATCGGCTATCAAGATACTGCACACAGGAGGTTGGACTTCAATCAGGCTGACATTTCAGAGAGCATGAAGGCCACAAATGACTCCTGATCATTAAAAGTCTCATTACACACAACGTTAATCAGACAATCCTAACTGTTAAAGCATTTTGTGTAAACACTTTTCCAGCTCGCTTGCAAAAAGATAAAGCAGTAAATCAAAGACGCTTGATGCAGCTTTTCACAAAGAGGAAACAGGCATTTTTCTTTTCTTTTTTAATATAGAAGAAGGTTTTATGACTGGATTATGCATTATCCTCTTGCTCCTGTACATGCAGCCTTGTATAAGCAAAGTGGGCGACACCTTCGAATTACCAGCATCAATAAAAGTGAATTATTTTAACGTAGTGAAAGCTTATTTTCTCAAACCGGCTTCTTAAGTGATGTGATCTAATAGTTTTCAGCCAAAGGTACAACCAGTGTTGGCTATTTCACAATTTCTTTTTCTTTCTTTGCTTTTCTCACTGGTTTAAAGTGGGTGGGACCCAATTATTGTCAATCAAACCTGATCAGAACACCTTCCTGTGGAAGACGAGTCGCTGAGTTTTTGAGCCTTATCTGGGTAAATATAGGTTTATGTTATGACCACAACTTAATTCCTGAGAAATTATGTTTAAATGTGTTTTGGCTGCTGTTGTTAAGATGAAAAATTCAGTCTTTGTGACTAAAGCACTGTGCCAAAGTAGCTGAATTAATCCAAAATGAACCCAAAATCCAAAAGTTAATTGATTTAAGCTGCTGATTGTCTCCTCAGGATTCTGAACAGTGTCTGGCAAATGAATTTTGAGTTTTGGGGATTGTGTCTTTACAAAACGCACCATGGCAGTTGTAGTTAACATTAATCTTTTGACTTTCTATCAAAGAACCTGATATGTCCTCACACAGTTGTTCATCTTTTGTACTGTTGGAGAGCTCCGTCTCTCTGTCACACCGTTTCTGCGAAAAAATGAATGACACTTTGGGATCCAGGCATGCCAGAAATATCTTTCACAGGCTTCAGTTAATTATTAATTAGAATGTAATGTTTGCATAACACTTCATAGTGATGGTGAAGGCGGCGACGTGCCTCAGATTTGACTTAATTCCTCAGCCTTTGCTGGTGGTTATTATGAATTCCTAACCTACATTTTGATGACACTCGGGAGCAGCGCGATACTGTTTTTAACTCGTGTCCAAATCACTCACGATGATGCCTCACTTTACCTCTGCTTGTGGCTGAGCTCCAGGATCCTCTGCACATCCTTCTTGGCCACCGAGTCATCACTTTTCAGTGACTAAAAGAGAACAGAAGACACAGTTTTTCAAGGGAAGACACGGTATGTAATTATATCAGAGTATCCACAATAGACAGGGGGAAGCAAATATATGCCACGCCTTCTTTAAATTGTTCAGTAAATGTTTTAAAGTGCGCTTTCAAGGTTGCACGCTCCCTCAAGTAATAGTCAAAGGCATCGGTGTTAACTATGCCAGTCTTGCGGGAACTGAATGTAGAATACTGTAATGAACTGTCAAAACCAGCCGAATCCTAAAATAATCGAGGTGAATATTTTTAAAATCATGCAGCAGATGTAAAATGTTGTTGATGCCGCAAAGCATTACACTGTATACCCCGTAACAATCTGGTGATCAGTGCCTTCTAAAAATCCTAACGAGGGTACAGGCAGGCGCACAGATTGGGTTCTACTGGCGCCTAAGCATCTGCCTGATGGGTAATTATGGATTAGTCAGGTCTCTGATTGCCCTACAAGCCCTCCGAGATATTTTTTAAATTCTTCTTTTATTTTCCCAGACTTCTAAGAAAATGTGGACTCAACTGGAGAGATAGCTTTTAAAAAAAAAAAAAAAATGTGCTTGAAGGTAATATCTGCAGCAAATAACATGACATTTCCATAAACTCTGTTTCCTCCCATCGCAGAGGATGTTTCTCTGCCTCCATGTACATTTATGTTGAAGAGTAGGGGTGGTGAAAGGAGCCAATAACATCTCTTCACAGTAAATACTGTATATTCACTTACAATGTGAGGTTGAAACTGTGCAGTTAGAGAAATAAAATTGTATATTATTAGCACAAACATCCTCTCTCTGTTGAAATTCAATGACTTGTATCATCTGTCAGGCAGCCACGACTCAAACAGACACTTTTCCACTCCCCCATGTGCCATTGTCCACAAATAAAAGATGATAAAAACTCTACTGCAGGCCACAAATTTTTACAAGCCTCGTTTTGTCGTCTGAAAACAGATTTACCGTTGCAAAAAAAAAAAAAAAAGTTTACAGTTAACAGATGCACCTCCAATTTGGATGCCAGAAATCTTCAAATACAAAGCAGAAAGTAGATTGGTTGGTGGGAAAGGTGGGAAATTATTCACCACCGCCTCTGGCCTGATGAGGTTAAGTGGTTCCAGAAAATGCATGGATGGATAGGTGAAGTGACAGATTCTTGAAAATCTGTTCGGGTCCGGTCCGGGTGCATAATAGAAGCAACATCGAGCACTTGAACTCGGGGCACCCGCTCATATCTTTTATGAAAGATATAAAATATATTCATGAATCTAAAAACAGGTGGCGGAGGTGGTGAGTAACAAACTCTTGAGATATTGGAGATTTCCGTGCGCCTTTATTCTCCACTCTACCTCATTTACTTTGTGCCATAAAGCCACCCATTTAATTTCACACCAAACTTGGCTGAGCGCTCCGCATTATAAAATGCATCGTAGAGGCTTCTGTAGTTACTGTATATAAATGTCCTGAAGTGAAGACGGTGATAATTCACAGATCCTAAATTTTTATGTCAAAACTGGACGAGCAAAATGTTTACTGGATCATATAAGTGACTGTCTGTCACATATATTGCACTGTTTTTGATTTAAAATTAATAAGGATCACTGTGCGTTCTTGAGTGATGTCTCTACTACGTCCCCTCATGCTTATGTGATATTTAAACAACAAAACAGCTACTTATAACTGATATGTAAATGTCATGAGCGGTTTTGCAGTTTGTTGCCAGAGCTCTCGCTTAGGCAGAGGGCAAAATAACGCTTCACAAGATCTCACCCAGGTGCCACTGCCAAGAATAAACTCCCCATCACGCAACGTTTAATTACGAGGGTCTCTGACCTTCACCTATGGGCAACTCGTTAAAACTATGAACACTTGCTCCATCAAATCTTTCCAGAAATACTAAATTCTTCCCCCTGTTGAGTTGATTCTCTTTTAAAAGTTGATGATTTTTATGTAGATGATGTTTCCCCCCTCTGGAGATTAGATTTAGTTCACAGCACACTATTTCAGATCTAACCCAACCTCTCCCCTGACCAGCGTGCTGGCACAGGGCCCAGGGCAAAGATAGATGCCAGCCTAGCTAGCCTGGAGTGAGCAGCCATCAAAGCTTGCCTGGAGGATGACGATAGCCAGTCCACTTGAGTTTTTTTTTTTTCCTTTCCAGACACATGGGAGAAACATAAATGGAGGGAAATCAATTGTTTGATTATTGATTTCCTGACAATTCTATTGGCCCACAAAAGTAGCCTGAAGCTTTAAAACATCAACACCCTGCAGAGAGGAAATCAGTCAGAGTGCAGCTTTGGGAACAGAAAAAAACACACACAAAAACAGTGCAGGGCATCTGGCACCCAAGGTCTAAATGTCCAAGAGGGAGGCGTGCTTTGCAAGATCATTGTTGCATACACTAATACGACTGAAAAACACTAAATGATTAAAATATCTGAATGTATAATTGAGTTTCTGTTCATTTCTTGTCATTGCCAAAAGCTATAATGAAGTTGACCTAAACTGACTGGTGGGGAGTGATGATGTGCAGTATCTGGCGGTGAGATAATTGTGTTTTGTGAATTGCTCATAGAATTATAATACCTACAATATAATAAGGTACCATACTTTATAAAATGTCTGAGACAAGCATTTGGCGTAACCAGCAGATATGTCCCTTTGCAACAGGGATGAGATTTCTCATTATCATCCACCTAATGTTGTCTTATGAACACATTTTTTATTCTCACTTTATGCAAAATCACCCTCGCTGTAGGAGTTTTAGATTTTAACATCCTTGTTTTCAGGCCAAATTTAATTAAAAAAAAGTTCCCAGCACACATATAAGATCAGAGTAAAGCAAGAGCTTGGGTGTATAAAACAAGTCTTTAGATGACAGTACTTTACATATTTCATTTCACAAGAAGAAGAAGAAGAAATACGTTTTCATATTAGTTTATACTTTAGTTTTAGAAACAGCACACATGTAGTGCCATTAATTAATGAGGAATGCAATAAAGAAAAAGTTGGCCTGTGCTCATTTTGCTTGCATAGGCCATCGCTAAGACAGCTGTAAACACGCTGACAGTTCTGACAGTGTTCACACTTTTTTTATGAATGTGAAAAACTGAAAGCGAGTTGAATCATAATGGGACTAATTATCCTGCGCTGCACAGGTACCGCCATGTGTCATAGATGTTTGCAAGAGTTTGGGTTGTAATTTTATGAGTAGTCTTTGTTCATTCGTACAGATTCAAACCTGGAGCTTTCTCTTCAACCTCGGATCTGGACTGCTGCCCCCATTTGACCTTTTTCTGGTGTTCCCTGAAGTTTGCAACTACTTTGGTGAGCACAATCCTATCATAACTGATTCAATCAAAGGCACAAGCTTTGAAAATAAAACCCAAGGCGTGTGTAACGACCTCCAGTTTTCCTTTAAGACGAGTATTGATGATTACAGTTAAGGGCTTTGAAAATTGGATGGAGCAGTGTTAAAATCTTTGTGAATTAACGGCCCTGTCAATCTTTCCCATTTCATCTTTCTTTTCTTTGATTCTTCTGTTTCCATTAGTGCTCAAGTTTGCGCACTGCTAATTGATCTGCTTCTTTTCCATCGCCGCATTACTTATTCAGCAACTGCATTTCCAGTAACATGTCGTATACATAACAATGGGCGGGCTTGCCAAGTCGAAGTCGAATACTGTATAACAGAGAATTGTTGTACAGAAAATAAGAGAGAAGTGTCGAGGGCTTTCCAGTCATCAGATAATGGCTGAAAGTAGATGCTGGGAAATTACCTCTGGCCCAGGACTCAGGGCAAACTAAGCCTTTTAACATTGCTGTATCTCTCACAAAGAAACAGTAAAATTCCAACCTGAAGGTTGCCTTTTATGCTGTCCAGCTCCTTTGATGTCTTGGAGAGCTGGTGCAGGATGCTGCTTCGTTCACTGAAGACCTCCTTTAGCTTCTTTTCCAGCCCATCGTAGCTTTGTCTGTTGAGAGAGAATGAGGGAGTGAGTTTTCACTATTAAATGTCTACCACTGGCTGAGAGGATTCACTCTTTATTGGCACTCTTGGGAGAAAGAGGTGTTTTAAAACTGGATTAAATGCACCATCTTTAAAGCTAAAGGGTTGAGCAATAGGGGAGAAAACTAATATCTGCTCAGTACAGTCCCTGGATGAATAAAAGAAGAAGAAGAAGAAGAAGGGAAAAAAAACTCCTATTCCTTTCAATCAACCAATTTAGTGAAGCCTCGTTTTACAGAGATAGGTCTTTTGACCAGAGGTATGCCCGTGCTTCAGCATTTAAATATTCATGTAGTCCATCCAATTATGAAGTGAAGAAATTCTGCAGGGCACATTTGTCAAATCCTGTTTTTCTCTGAACTCCCATTGAATGGCACAGCATAGGCATTCTTGTCATTTATTATTGAGCTTCCAGAGAGGCAAATATTGCTTAACAGCATGTTTGCATGAACTATAGCCATTATAAAGATTTTCTTTTCTAATTTTCTTGTGAATGACAGTGTAATCCCCACCGAGTGATGTACTGAAGAACTGGGCACAAAGAAGATCAGGCTACAAAAAGAAAATGTTAAGAGACCAGAACAGCGAATAAAAGCTCACATTTGACTTTCCGGTGGCTCCGTAGTTAACAGCGTGGTTTTCCTTTTTACTCCTTCGGTCGACATTATCGGAGATAAAAGAGTTACAAGTTACCATTCGGTCCCTTTCATTGCCTGACGCAAATCTAAAAACTGAAAAATCAATTTTTCCATTAATCTAACATCCTTGTTTATTGACTCAGGGACAGCTGGGGGGTGTTTAAAGGCAAATATATCTGAATGTGGTTATCTCACTAATGCCTTAAATTTCCCCCTAAAACCCAAAGATTTGATTACTTTGATGATCCTCGAGCTTCTTCTAATTGTAATTGTTGGGACAGCACAACCTCCCCTTTTTCTCTGGAAACCAACACGTCAAAAGAAGAGGTCATGTACAAGCGTCATAATAGAACAGAGTTGTTTATCTTATGCCAAGAAAAGGTAAGATAGGATGGCGCTGCTTCACTCAGTGAGGCTCTTGTGTTTTACTCTGGCCGTTGCTTTGCAACAAAGCTAATGCAGAAGAAAACTAATTTAACTATTGTACTCTGGGACTGAAAAAATAAACACCCAAAGAGTAACACGACGAGTAAACCAATTTCACTCTTCAACAGACATCATCCTATAATATGTGAATTCATTTGAGAATGATGCATTGAGCTTAATAACGTGCACATAGAAGCTGCAGAGTATGACTTGAACGAGCTGTGGTCGATTTAAATTCAAGATTCTGTTTAAGTTAATAATAAATAAGTATTGTAAGACGGGGGCTACATTTTACACACATCTTCAAGTTCTAACAATGTATTCAGTTTAAACAGAAATTAAGTTAAAACACACTGGAAAGAGGAAATAGGAATAGGATAGGAAATATTGCAATTTTGTTGCTTGGGTTGAGGCGTTGAAATCAACCCACTCTAACGAGTTGAGGACGTGTCAGCTTAAAATGATTAGTTTCTATGGTTGTTGTTTAGGGGAAATCAAATCCTCCTCCACAGGAATCTGTTCAACTGGAGGCAATGTCCAAAAATCCTGAAAATATGAACTAGTGGTTCAAATCAATGTTGACTTTTTAAAGTGTTTATCCGAGATCTTTAACCTTAATCGAGTGCTTTGAGTGGCTAAATACAAATATTAAAACTTTTAACGGAAATTAATATTTTGCTTAAACTTTATCTCTGAACATTTTACAGCTTGGCAGACATTTATATTATATAGCTTTTCACCAAAAAAAAAAAAACTAAATTTGGGTAGGATTATGTTTCTTTCAAAACTTGGTACTATATACAGTACATGACATTTTTAGGAGTCAGATCAAGAGCTAAACCAAACTCAAGTTGAAAATCTATGAATAAAAAAAAACAACCACACACTCAGCAAACGCCAACACAGCTCCTTTAAGATATATTTACTTTATCCTCCACGACAAAATTCAAAAGATCAAACGAACTCTCTCTGCTTGTAATCACAAACTGCAAATGACAGCAACAGCTTCCGGCAAAGCATATGCACTTGTTATAGTTGAATAATTCCTTGCTAAATACTCACAAAATCTCTCACTTAGGTCCCGTTACATGAATCACTTTTTTTATGGGAGTGTCTGGTTGACCATTCCTCACTTGCTACTGTAGATCAAAAAACAGAAAATAAATAAAGAAAGAGAAAACTGAAATGCTCACGGATGGAGCAGAGTGTTGCCACGTTATTTTGAATGCATGGCTTCATTTCAGCCTGGGCCCTCTTCCAAAAACTCTGCACACCCCATGTCATAGATCCCAGCAGCAGATCATACACAATAACACATAAATCACTAATAGAGAAGCAACACCTGGGATATAAATAAATAACATGGCATACTGAATCCCACACATGAGTTGCCACCATATGGCATTGGTGGGAAATTTATTGCAGGTTCATGGAATGGGGTAAGATGCGGTGAGAGATTTCTCCCTGTCTGCCATATTATTCATTGCCCAATGGAAAAGGCCCTAGGGTATATTCGAAATGAATAAGACCCATAATTTGAGACCCACTGACACAGAAACATGTATATCACCAGCTTAGATAAAGCTGAACTTTTCTGTTCATTACTACAAACAAATGGTAACAGCTGCATGATTGCTCCGTGACCTCCTTAGAGTCCAGTGTTTAAGCTGCCTCCTCCCAAACAAAGATCCCCCTTTTTCAAGGCAGAGAAGTGCGATAATGAGGAGCAGAATGCCTGACAAAAAGCCTTATGATCAGAAATGGCACCACCAGGCACATGGCCATAAAGCAGTGGTGAAAAGATAATGAAATCTTTCATTTCAGACATCTGCAGTTTGAAATCAGTCCCCGGCTGTCTTCATGAAACTCATCAAACTACCGAAACTGAGGGAGAGGCATCATTTATTGGATCCGATTATTGAGGACAAATATTTCTTTACCCTTGGAGTCACCGAAGGTCTTGGAGTTATATGAGGCTGACCCTGCACTGTGAAATGGAAGTGCTGGGGCTAAAGGAAGCGCCACTGAACACTACAGTCAACATCCAAGCAATGGCTCAATAAAGGAAGCGAAGGTCTCCCAGGGAGAGCTACAGGAACTCATGGTCCACTGTTGACAAAAACTAGCCAGTAAACACTGTACAGCTTTCTCTTGTGACACATTTACAACTCAAATGTTCTCGTGTACTTTCTACTGAAGCATAATGTGCCAACTGCAAGTACTAGAGCCTCAAATGAACTCTTGAAAGGCAGTATAGAACTACAAGCTGTGGTCTTCAGTAGGACTGGTATCACTGAAAAATGTACAATACCAGTACAGTAATCTTAAAATGATACTGATACCAATATGAAGTACTTAATTTAATACCATGGTGTTGAAGAAACCACTGGTCAACATGCTTGATGAGGTACCTTATTGTGTTATTTGTATTCTCAGTTTTCCCTGAAATAAACCTACTAAGCCACCATGACCATTTTGGTGGCATCTCAACCAAAGGTTGACTGGTTTGGGCGATTAACTGGTGGTGAAAGGAACTTTCTACAAACATATATTATTGGGGAAACTTGGCTTGAATAGTTGGCAGATGGCTAGGCAGTTCCCACAAGTTAAGCGAGGATGTACTTTAATGATTGGTGCACACACAAGTCAACTCAGGTAATAGTAATAGGTAATATCTATGGCAGTGTTTTAAACCAAAAATGGCACATCTTCATGCCTGCGGGAGAGAACCAGTCCTGAGAGTGATCATCAATTACCTTGCCACCCCCTGGCAATGAGGAAAAAAAGTCTATAACTCATGGTTAGGGAGATTTCAGCGGCACACTGGCTGGATTACAGGAGGTAAAACTCCAGAGATGTTGGAGAATCACCAAGCTATTCTCTTAGATAAAAGAGGTATCCGTCTGGTTCATTTTCGTTGTTCAACAGTTGTATTGAGTCTCTAAATGAGTCTTTTTTTGTGTTTCCAAAGAGGAGGTACTAAAGGTAAGGGCTTCTTTTTTGTTGAACTGTTTTATACTGAATACGGACTCTGTAATACAGTGAGGTGGAATTCAAAGCTTTGTGCATTTTGTGTTTCTTCTTGTCTCTAGGTGCTTTTTGAGAGACCCGACCGTAAGTGATTGTTAGGGGGCCACATGCTGAAAGACATGGGTCCTTTGAGTGCTTGACTGGGACACCACTGAAATATTATCTTTGTCAGACTTTCTGGCACAGACTTGACTGGCACAAACTGCATCCCATCATAATACTCCTCCATCTACTACATCTACTCCTCCTATTCCAACTATTGTTGTTATATCAGCCTTTAAAACTCAGACCACACCGCTACCGTCGACCTCTACCACAGACTCTATGTAGCTGCTAGCTGCTAGTACACTTGTTGTTTTAATATCGAAGAACTTTTGCAGTGATTGGCCTTTTTTCCTAGATCCGGGTACAAAACGGATTGAATGCAGATATCATTTGACGGGAGAAGTTTTCATATTGCTTGGCACTGGGTTATTTCGGTCTATACCTGAAAGGTAGTGAGTATGCTCAGCCCGAGTAGGAAGACTTTGTCACATTGGTCTCATCATATTAACTAAAATATATTTCTCAAAATAAAACTGCAATAAGTCAAACACAGGCAAACACTGCCAAAGGCTGGATTCAGCCTCATATCTGCATGATGATACTATCTTCCTGCATTGATCTCAAAACCCAGAGACTGATTGATGCACCCTATTGTAAACTGGCTGTGTGTTGCTATGCCTACATCATTTTTCCTCATATTCATGTGTTTATTTATGTATTTTTCTATCTCTTTCCTGCTTTGTTATACTTTTTTAATTTGCTGTTTGGGAGTGTGTGGAGCTGGGGAATCATTCCTCCGCTCACATTATTTGTTCTGTCGATACTAAAAAATAAAAAAAAAATAACCGAGTTGATAACAATCACGAAAAGATGAGACCAGTAAAATTTAATACAAAGGCATGGAGGATATCTTCCTACATCGTCTGCTTAACAATTAGCTGCAGTAAAATAATCATAGAGGAGCTCAGTGTGTAAGCAGGTTGAGTAATCTGATGTCTCCCCTCCCCAACGTGAACTCTCGCTGCTATTTTTGGAAAATTTGCAGGAGACAGTCAGCGGGTTCAGACAAGGACAAATTAAAGGATTCCCCTGGGCTCAGTGTCTTTGGAGGCCCTTCCACTACCAGACCTGTTATTCTAACACCCACCCACAGCCGAAACCTGAGCACCATCAATCATTTATTTCACATGTCAAGTATACACACACGATTCGACGAGTGCAATAAACACACTGCCATGAATCTGTCATTTTTACATAACTGTGTGCCATTTTGGAAATGAAACGAGTTACTTTCCATCCTGAGTGAGATGCTGCCTCCCTCCCTTGCTTCTCTGTCTTATTTGTGCTTTATAAATGAAACATCTATCAGCCATAACAAGAAAAATTTAGCAAAATCTGAAACCAAATCGGCCTGCTGCTAGCTGTTTTAGCACAATAAGAATTAGCACAGCTGTCATGTCTGCACCTTTCTTTTAAATTTAATTTATTTGTTTTGGACCAACCACCTCATTGCTCCGTGTCATGGCTTTGTCAGAACAACTTCACTTTCCTTCAACTTACTGTCACACATTAAATAACTTTAGTCCGAATAACTAAGCACCACTTGCAGGGTCAAGTCAGGCTAAACAAACTCTGTTTCCCCTTGAAGTTTACTCCCAAAATGCCACAGGGATGCCTCGTGGGCTTAGATCTACCCCTAGGCTTATGTGCTGTCCACTGAATCCTGGTCACAGTACAGCAGTACAGCAGAAGCAGGACAGACAGCATTATCATCCATCAATTATTAAACCAATCTTAAAAACAAATTTCAGCAACCTATACTGTAGTCCCATTCTTATTAGCTAATGGTTGTTAAGAGGTTCATTATCAATTGAAAGGTGTGATTACTTCAAAATGTTTACATCATGAACATGGAAGTAAAGGTTGTGTTCGTCAGTGGGTATGGTGACGATTGTCTTGGTCTTGAAAATGAAAACACATTCCAGGGAGTGTAACGGTAGTGCTACGCATGCTAATACACCATACCATGTCCCTGGCTGTAGGATCAAAGTTAAATATTCAATATTTTACAAGGCGACAGCCACTGAAACCGACAGCGGCTGAGCATAAAAGGCATTTATTTGCCGTCATGCAGATTATAGGCAGACAGCGGTTTATGTGGTACTTCCAATTTCAGGCTGGATTAATTATGCCATTAGAAGGGGGCAAATAAATAGTTTTAATAAGGGGGACTGCCCAAGGCCTGTCAGTGAATTAATATATTCCTCTAGCAGAGCGTGACCACCGTCCAACATCTGCAACAAAAGTCAGTCATGTTTACTAAATGTTGTATAAACATCGCAGACAGCAGGGAATATTAATTGCATGCATGTCAGGGGATGTCTGGCATTAAATCTTCTTTAATTGTCTGGTGGGAGGATGTGATGAAACAACTGATGGCGAGGAAGCCAATTTTGCTTTGTCAACAAAAGGTCAAAGTAATACACAACAAATACATGACATTTACTGTTATATTATTTTATTATATATTATTTCATGTGTGGAAAATACATCACGAGCCTTAAATAATACAAATATAAAGATATTTACATTACTGTTCTTGTTTTTGTATTACTCTGGACTCAGTTTATGATTCCCAGAAAGATATTGATTATTTTCTTGTTGTGAAAATCATCTCCCACTTTGCTGTTGTTAACTTTTTTTCTGAATAAATTTGGTTGATTTATTGACACTATTACAAAATATGGTTGTGCATTTGTAAGAGAGTTCATTGATTTTCTTTGCATGTTTTTACTGACTCCATGTTTTGCTATCATTATGAGTAATTCTGTGATTCTGACAAGCATACTCACACTATGGGATGCTCTCTTATATATTATTGCTGTACTGTGGTGTCACTGATTCTGCAGTTGTTGTCAGCTCTGCTAATAAAATGTTCTAGAAGTAAATAATCTTTTGATATTTCACTGAACAGATGATTCGATGAAGCGTTAATGGTCCGGTAGATCAGATTTAGGGGGCTCTGTTTACAGAATATGGCAGAAGATGAATATAATATGAATATTTTCATTTGTGTACAATCACTTTAAAATACGAATTGTTATGTCTTTGTGACATTAGAATGATCCTTTTATATCTATAGATGCCCTCCACAGAGTGTCCACCATGTTGAACTGCCATGTTTCTACAAGAGCCCACGGACAAACCAAACACTAGCTGCAGATAGAGACTCTCGGGTCTTTTGGGCATTTCACAGCTGCTATAGTTTCTCCTTCACACTAGAAAGGAGGTTGCAATCATCAACCACACCACAAGATACACAACACTAAATCCTATACACTGGTCCTTTATAAACACATAGTAAATAGAAGAATGGTATAAATCCTTATAAAGCTGAGTAGAATGTTGAGAATTAGTTAAATTAAAATGTCAATCTGATCATATAACTGAAAAATAATGATTTGAAAACAAGTACCATTCAACAATGACAGCCTGGATGAGTCTTATTACTAAATAATTAAGTGCAAAGCAATTTTCTTTTAAGTGTTTTATCATTGAGATGAAATTAAAGTAGTGTAAACCAATTTTACACATGAGCAATTAATGCAGATTCTGTGTCTTTCACTCTTTCTTGAATTATGGGATTGAAATTGGAAGCGTGTAGAAAAACAATGAACTTAGCATCTTCAGATGCCTTTGTGTGTGTGGATGTTAAGATCACAGCTGTGATTTTTATCATATTAATCATGTAAACAGTCCAGCTAACATATTGAATGATTGCTTTTAATTGTGTTAATCATGTAAAGTGTCCTGCTAACATTTTAAATAGTTTCTTTTATGACTTTTCATGCTGTGGTTTGAGCAGTTGGCATAAAATTACAGTGCCAGTGAATTGTGATATGATTTGATGTAAGAGCCATCCATTTCCACATACTTGAAAAGTGAGACCTTTAATTTGTTCATCACTTAAGTTATGTAATTTTCCACCAAGGGAGGTTTTAAGGCATTGAAATAGAAATACTTAGCATATTAGATGAATAATTCAATGATTACTTGCAGGCATTTTCATGCATAAGTAGATGCCAATTACTTTCCCCCAACGTTAAACACTATCATTCTCTACATGTACTTGGAGACAATGCTGTTTCTAGACAGATAGGCACTTTATAGTAGAAGGAAATGCAAATAAGACAAAATACAGACCGGAAACATGAAACTTAAACCAGTGAAACAATAAATAACATAAATAACTCTATTAAAAGTGCCCGAACAAACATCGACTAACAGATACAGTGCTAAGCTAACATGATGCTTATTCTTTATCGGAAAACCAATTTGAACTTAATAACATTAATAAAATAAATAATAACTTCTCTCTTGGTCTCCTGCTCAGTTTTAGCTTCAGACATACGTAAAGAGGAAAGTAAATCCTCGGTGCATTTCTCTATTTTCTGCCTCAGTTGAGCCCAGGAGACAATCCACTCTGCTCTCTCCGATGTCATGTACAATACAAATCATTTTCACAGAGACATGAAACCCTCTCAATCAAACTACGAAGCATGCCTGGAAAAGCATTTGATTTAAAATTAAGCAGGTCAAAGCCCCTTTTTTTCTGGCTAATTATATATTCACCCAGTGTTTGCTTTCCATATATCCCTCTTGTGTTTTACATAATACACATTTGGCGTCACAGAGATGCTGATGTTTAGATTCTCTGTCTTTCTTCAGCTTGATGTACGACGTCGATGTGAGTCATTCTGTCTTCTTATGGCAGAATATCTCATCTAGGGACCTATATCATACAAATTACGGCTTTAAAAGCATCCCAGGAACCTCTTCTGGTTGCCAGTTTCAATTAAATCTGGGATTTGAGTGTATCTAATGCAATTCCGCCCATTCTGGCATTTCAAAGCCGTGCAACACTGTGTTTCCAGCTTTGGTAATTGTTGTGCTATAATCAAGCTGAATTGAGCTTGGACTTTTTTTTGTGTTTACTCTGAAAGTCATTCTCTGCCAGGCATCAATGCCTGCTACTGCAGATGATAAAGCGATCCCTTTTTTTGTGTGGGAGAGCCTCACCTTTTCCCCCTGAGACATTTTATGACAACCTCTAATCCAGCTTTGTTTGCAGTGTTGTCGGAAGATTGTTACAAGAGGCAACTTGTTTCACACCAGAGGCAACATCCTCAGGACATTAACGCAACGACTTCAGTCCTGAAAGTTTATGTCTTCATTTGTCAGAGCAACAGTGTGTCCAACATGACATTCTGGAAACACAAAAACCTTCAAACCTATGCCAAGATATACCATAACAAACCTGTTATGACAACTTTACATGATTACAGCCCAGCTGATATTGGATTTTTGAGACTGATCCCGATTTCAGACATGAAACAATTCACTGATTATCAATATGGCCGCTGATCTGATGGGTTGTATTGTAAATAAACCTTTTCTTCATGGATTGTGCACAAATATGATTATACAGAGGTCTTCTCTGCTTGTCACAGTATTGTAAATCACATTTTACACTGCTGGATAAACTACAAAAATCACAAACATTTCTTTACTAAAACAAACAAGAAAACTGTGAAGTGAAGCCAATGAAGTGTCAAAAACTGCAGTCCCTCAAACCGCCACTTGAGGCTGGCTACAGAATGAGTCCCTCTCCATGACAACTGTACTCTCCCCATAGTCAACTTCCTGTACTTTTTTAAAATATATTTTCATATATTTATATAAAACTCACCTGTTCAAATTATATTTAGGGTTAAAGTTATGCTGAATTAACACTGTGGATGCTTTAAATGATAGGTGTGTGCCGTTACAGGTGGCAACCAGGCTTCATGCAACCCGCCTGAGCTCCACAAGATGTGTTGTGTACACAGTGAAGGCAGAACCGCCAAGATATTGGTAGCCAGTGCCACTACAGCTTCAAAACGGCTCATCGGAAACCTGTGGGGAACGTCACAGATACGACATCCATATTTATACTGTTTATTTACAAAAAAACACATGCTAATACTGATATGTCTGCTACAAGCTAATACCGGCCAGTACAAGATACAGTGTAGTTTCCTCTACTCCGCTAAAATACCATCTTATATTTATTGATTTAGTCATAAAGAGGGTGAGACATGGGATTAACTCAGATGACAGTTGGTAAAGCACCGTGTTATTGAGTTTCCATACAATGCATTGCAGTGGAAAGACCGGATACGACAAGTGAGAAGGACTCAGAATCTTTAGATGCTGTTAAACATGGATTTGCAGTGTTTTCCCTCAGAGTATTGTTTAGCAGAAGTGCTTAATGGAAGGTTTAAGCCACAGGATGTCACAAAGCACTTGGAAAAATACCTCAGTGTGTGATCACGCTAAATGCAAACAACACTGAGCGACTGTGTCCAGCTGGTCAATATGAACTTTAAGCCTGCTTCAGCATGATGCTCACTCCATTGGGTGAAATATGCGTCCACTAGGCAACTTTAAAACCATAGCCTTGTGTCTGACCTGCATTGCAGAGGTGAGATTTACCTCACACCTCCTCAACAGGAGGTAATGACAGTGAGCAGGTTTTTTTTTTACCCCACCGTGTCTTGTTAACGATGCATTTATTAGATAACGGTTTAACAGTTTCCTCACGTATTATATGGGTGGCTTTATGTAGCACCTTTTCTTGTTTACCTCGAAGCTTGATATTATAACAGTGTCATAAAATGAGTGAAGTAATATGAGTCACATCATCTATAAAACGTCGGGAAAATGGTGCAAAATGTCCATCACAATTTCCAAAGCGCCCAAGGTTAGATCTTTAAATGGCTTGTTTTGTCCTCACAAATAAAAAAGGTCCAGTGTGTGAGATTTAGGGGGCTCAATTTACAGAACATGGCAGTACCATCTACCTAACTATGTTTTCATTAGTGTATAATCACCTGAAAATAAGAGTCGTTGTTTTTGTTACCTTAGAAAGAGTGTTTGTTATCTATAGACCCACCATATGCCACCAGACTGAACTATGCCACTGAATCCTACACACTAAATAGCTGATGGTTAATTTTCTGTACACTTATTGTGTCCGCTCTAATTTATTCTGATGTTAGCAGAGGTACTCTTCTAAATTTTTGCATATCTACGGTATAAATGTGAAAAAATATGTACTGAAGGTAAAATAACTAATACCGGATGATGCAGCTGGAGCCTTCTGGCTCCTTGTATTGTTTCCTTCCCCGCTTGATCAATACAGAAGAAGTTGGGAACTGGCAACAAGCAAGCAGATGTATCTGATTCACATCAAGGGCAATCAGTGAAGCCTCTCGCTAACTTCCAAGTGTCACTCAGGGAAAACACAAGAGGACGAGTTGAGCCAGGCGGATGGGAGGAAGGAGGGGGAAGTGTGAGGTGGAGAATTTGGAATTGGATGACGGATGTGACTTGATTACTGGTTAACTACCCTGCTGGTGCACCACTCCAATCTGGATGAGAAACCTGCTGGCGGCTGGATTATCAATTTGGAATAGGCAAGACTCGATTTGAATCCATTGTTTCATTCCAGGCAGGCTGACAGTTACACGGCTCCTGTCTTTGACTGAGCGTAGGAGTTGGCTCTCTGGCTCTCAGTCTCCTTCCCCATCTCACCAACTCTTTAATAAAATCTCCTATCAAGCCTTTTCATCAAATGGATTAGTGTTCTGTAGTATATTGAAACACCTGCACCTGCCACTATATCCAGGTTCTCACGCAAACCCGCTAGCCACTGTTAGGGCCGACATGATGCAATGCAAAGCAAAGCAAAGTCAAACATGAAGAGAGAGACGTAAGTCCTTTCTCACCACGGCTAAGTGAAGAGGATACTTGAAAAGAATGAGATGAAAGGTGCGGACTCTGTATTCTCTGAACCATGGCGTTCAGTCTGTCATGTAACAACCTGATGTACGTTCTGCTACAGCTCGTCCAACTGAAATATCTAGTCGTGTTTTTCTTTTTTTTTCTGAGAAATATCACATAAAGCTTTGCAATAGCAAAGAGCCACATTAAAGTGTATATATTTTAAACAAGGAGACACCTGGTGCAAA
This sequence comes from Nibea albiflora, assembly GCA_014281875.1. NCBI lineage: Eukaryota > Metazoa > Chordata > Actinopteri > Sciaenidae > Nibea > Nibea albiflora. The sequence continues at coordinate 5,532,292 of CM024795.1, read as the reverse complement.
TGTTTCGAGCAAGGAGGATGCTTCACACATGTGCCATTGAGCCCGAACCTCGTTTTAAAATCACGTCTAAGGTAGAGCCTGTCGTTTGCATGATATATGACAGCATGGCATCACATGTCAAGTGACAGCTCTAATAATTACGATGGAAGCGAAGGAGGAAGTCACGCGACACTGTTATAGAGCAACACGATCCACGTGAGGAGGTGGTCGGGTGGGCTTCGAAAAAAGGTCGCTGACCTTCATCCACTCAGTGCCGATTCCCTGTGTGACAGACATGTATACTTCAATTTGGGCACTTATTTAACACCCAGGCACAATATTGATTTCCCATATTTACAATGCTGTGCATTGAATTACTGGTTTCTTTGTAGAAACTAGCCTACATGCCATAGATTTTTTTCCCCCCCTGTTGTTCAAGTTCACTATACAGTATAACGTCTCACATTATCATAATTCTGAGACTCAAGTATAAACACATGCAGGGAATGCAACCTGCAACAACTAACACGTGTGAAGTGTGGAAGACCAGAGCATTTACCGGTGTGTGTGTGTGTGTGTGTGTGTGTGTGTGTGTGTGGGTAGATGCTCTTTCACGGTATATTATTGGAAGCATAGGGTCCCGTAATAAACCTGTAATGTGGACTGAGAGTCAGGCTGTCTCACCCTCAGCTGTCTCACCCGCCATCCTGCTTTAAATCCTTAGCAGAAGCAGTCTGTCTTTGTTGAGAGACAATGTAGTGACTCCATGTAGCTACCTTTATTAAAAAATACTTATTCATCCATTCCTTCATTTTATATAACCGCTTGTCCTTATCAGGGTCACGGAGGGCTGCAGCAGATCCAAACTGACACTGGCCAGAGGCGGCGTACATAATTAGAAAATAATGATAATGATGAGAAGCAGAAGACGAATGTAACATATTGAGTTGTTATTTTTTAGACATCCTCACGTCTCCCCACTTCTACCATACATATTCGCTTTAAACAGAGTTGAAACTGAGCCATGGTCTTGAAACGCCCACGTGCCCTCGATGGACTTTGCACTCACCATTTAAAAAAAAAAAAAAAACACTTATGTTGGAATACAATTTTGTAACCTCGTGTCCTTCCCAAAAGCCTAATAAAAGTACTACAGTAGTTTTTATTCCTCCTCTCTTACATATCTTCTTAAATGTGCGGTTTTCAAGCTCAGGAAAGCACCACCGTCTCTGGTGGATATTTGTTTGGGTATATTGTCTCTGATGTTGTTGCTGGTTTTCCACAAATCATCCTCAGGCAAAGAACCAGCCTACACACCCAAGTTGCAGGACTGTGATTTTTCTACACGCTTACAAGCTGCAAGTGGCTTTTTTGTCTCACCTCAACAGCAGATTTGACATTGCTTAAGTGGGTAATTGAAACTTCTGAGTTTACAGGCGTTTCACAAAGGATCGTCATTTATTGAAGTCTTATAGTGCATCAAATATTTGGATTAACTCAGCACGTGTTAACATAAAGCTGTATGTTGACCCCTGATTAAGTAACACATTATACTACTTTAGTCAGTCACTGGTCACAAGATACAAAAGAGAAAGTCTGTAAGACATATGTATATTAAAACAACCCAGCATTTAAAACCATTATAATAGATTGGGATTTATACATATTACTATTTTATTCCAATACATGTGATATGCTGTAGTACTAATGCCTCAATATATAGTGAACAGGAACAAGTGTAAGGAATCAATCAAGACGAGACAACCACTAGCAATTGCTGCAGGATCAGTGCATTCAAATTGAAACAAACCGCAATCTGTGTTAACACAGATTGGGGGGTTGAATAGATAATTGTCTGCTGGAAATAACCATTTTTTTCCCGATGCGAGTCGGTATCGTAGTCCATTGATCACTGCAACAATGAGACAGATGAACCTCATCTAGCAAATGTTCAAGTAGGAAAAGTCATGAACCGTCTCTCGTACGTGATAATTATGCTATAAGATGTGTCGCAAGATGCAGCAGATTTCAGGTGATGGCGGAGATGATGGCGGGGATGATGACAGGGTTTCAGAACATTTGAAGTGAGTCTTTAATGCACAGCTGTGCGCTTGTACTTTGCAGGGACTCAGAAGTGACACCTGTTAACACCAAAGGCTTGCATATCAAAGTGTTGTTGTAAATAAGAGAACATTTGTTTCATTAATGCATTGATTCAGTCACTGCAGTCAGACAAGCTTTCAACAGCAGAGCACCCGTGTCCTAAACCTCTAAAGTGATGGAGGTGAGTTCAGTGATTTTCTAGACTACTGGCCAGAAAAAAAGTCCCCATGAAGTGGTGAGGAGACTTTTTGAGGCATTTCGGAGCATTTTTCATGCTATTTTAGTTTGTCATTTCCTGGAAAGTGATAAAATGTTGTCGATGACTCATTCTGCACTCTAGAATATGGATCAGGGACTGCAGCAACTCGTAGCAGGGTTGTCCGGCGGTGGGTCTTGATGGAATGATTGCCAAGTAGTGAACCATTAACTGCCATTAGTTCAGTCATCTATGTAGCTAACCGAACTGAATCAGTCCCTAGGAATGCCGGGAGTCAAACCTGGCAAGAAAACAGTATTCAGTGGACGACTACATGTTTGGTCACAGGGTTCAGCTGTGTTGACCGGTCGTACTGCCCCCAAGAGTTGGCCACTTGGTACCAGTCACATTTTTCACTGAAAACAGCTGCCATGTGCACCTGAAAGCACGACATTATGACGATTATGATTATATTTATGTACCGTGCCGCTAAGCAATGTACCTGAATCTGCAGCAGCTAAACAAACTCGCCACCAGGTGCAGCCTGAGGTAATCATTCTTTGAAGAGGAATTATCAGTGATCCCGTTCACCCCCTCGGTCACTAGTAGTGCTATTGAGCAATGTTTTAAAGAATGCGTCCGTGTTGCGTTTGTATGCCATGCAGACAACGAGATTTGTACTCCACTGATTGGCAGTCGGTCGAGGTAATGCACCAAGAAACACAGAAATGAGGCAGAAACGGCGTGAAAGAAGATTGACTGGGCTAGTAAATAATGTCAACAATGCAGGTTTCAAACGCATCACTTTGTTTTATGTTCTGTTTTGAGAGGAGGGCACAATAGTTAAGTACAATATGCAGCTAAAACGTCCATGGTTTATTGAAGTAAACTTGCATGTGAAGATTTGAGGACATCAAGTTATCATATAGGATCCAGCAAATATGTGTGAGTATAATCTTTGCATTTAGAAATAATCCTATTTCATGCCCCGTTGAAAAAAGAACACGATGCCAATATCCTACCTCACTGTTGTGCAAATGACCTCTAAAATTTCATTTTCATTAGTGTTTAGCTGCAAGATATTACTGTTTCTATGCTATTATTATTCATGGGGAAGTAGGGCTCTTGCAGGAGATTTGAGAAATGAATGATGAACCCATTTCAAACTGTCCCATCCTTCAGGGCAAAGTGGCTTCCCCCCAACAAAAATAATCAAGTAGTAGTTTATTCTTCGCACAGGCAATTTGAGAAAACTTCCATTGCGGCTTTACACAAGTGAAAAAAAAATAAAAAAAGATACTGAGCCAGCAGAGTACAGCAGCACAAAGAGACGGATGCTTTTTTAATGCAGAAACGTGTTTTGAGACAGGGTCAAGCTGAAAGTGAATACAGCACATTAAGCATGTTAACAGATGGCAAAGCTTGAGAGGCCAGGTACGAGGGAGCAGAGCAACAGACAGCTGACTGACAGTTTCACTGAAATGGCACAATAAAAAAAGAGCTGAGTTACGCCGATACAAAGGCAAGGAGAAATGTGCTTTGTGTTGAAGAAAGTACCTTCAGATGTCTGCCTGAAAGCAAACATTGTATTTGTATTTCAAAGTAAATATCATTACTGTTCCCGACTGAAAAAAGCAGCTCTACACACAGGTACAACTCAGTGTTATTTCATTAGACTTTTATTTACTCTTGGAATGAGTCGTGTACGACCTAAATCTCCCGTGTATATTTGCAGAATAGAATATTTGTGTCCAATTAATTCTCTATACTCCATTTTTTTTCTGGGTGCTATATGAAAATAATATTAAATAGCTCTATACTATGCTGTTTGAAGCTCGTCCTCAAATGATTTAGTTTTAAACCAGACTGTTGAAGGATGATCAGCCATGTGGTAGTATGTTTGTTTGTTGTTTTTTAATTCCTGCTCATAAAATAATCGATTTAGAAAAAGCCCAATTTTTTCTGCACTTATTGTAAATAGCCCCGTTTGAGTATCCAGCTCTCACTGTTGCTAGTGGCTATTAGACAGGCAATGATTGTCTTATGAGGAGCAAATACAATATGGTAGATGGATATTTATCTAAGAAGGGCAAGGATGAGATCATATTTTCAGTGGTTCTCCTGTTACTCTTGAGTAAGGCCGCAGATGCCCACATTCCTTCTTATCAGCTGAGGGTGAGGACCTCTATTAACCTCAGTTAATTTCAACCCTTTTTTCGGATTGGTGCTATTTGTAGACATGATAGACGGTTTGAGTTTCGACGCAGCGTATTGTAGCATGGTTCATGAAAAGCACCGTAAATGACCTGCAGATTAGAGTTGAATTTTATACTTAATATGCTAATACATGTAATTATAAATTTGATATGAAACCCATGCAGATTAATCTTTGCCTCTTCCATGTAATATTTCGGCACGTTTAATGAGTCTCATTCTACTGCCAGTTCGTCACTTCTGCTGGAATCTCAGCAAGCACAGCTCTGATTAAAAGACAGATTTGGCGTTGTCTGCGTATTACAATAACCTGATTTCACCTGCGTGTCTGATGGGTCTGGTTCCTAGAAAATTGCATTTGTTGAAGGTAGAGGTGATCTGTGGCTGTTGTTTACGTGCTTAAATCAAGGTTATCACTCTGACCTGAACGCCTGTATCGCCGCGCCGCCGTCTGTCATCTCACCCATCAGACGGAGCCCTGTCGTGGTCAGAGCTTTAATGAGACTCTTTTAAACTGCGCACACTCCCGAGAGCTCTGTTTAAAAAGAAGCACTGTGTACGCAATCACCAGCAGGCGCTATGATAGTCGTGCGCGTCTGAGGGAACCACAGATTGCGTTGTGAACATGACACTCTGTCAATACAAATTAGATAGCATGAAAGTCACACCAGTTGTACAGCATCCGAATTCATCGGCTGAATATGGCTGAAAGAATCCTGTTCTATTAGTGTAGTAATCACCTGAAAATAAGAATTGTTGTGTTTTCCATCATGTCACAATGAGCTCTTTATCTACAGAGAGACGTGTTCATCTAACGCGGAGTCTATCATGTTTCTACTGCCTCTGGATGGGGCATGTTTTGCGGGGAAGGGGAGGTTAGTTGCAGTCTGTGCAACGCCGGGCTCACTCAAATCAAACTGCAGTTCCATATGAAGTGGCAATGCATGGAGAGGTATCTCAAAACTGTACATATGGTACTTGAGCACACAAGTGTTTTGACATTTCCAACCTCTGCTCTTAAGTATTCACTCCAACTGCAGCAACACTGAGAAAAAAAAAAAAACTAATTACACATCACAGGTTGATGTTTTGTGTTTCATCAGGCTCTTATCATGGGAAACTGGGTGTTTAAAATCAATTAAAGTTGATTAAAACTGTCCCCATGTTAAAGGTTCCGCACACCATGACATGATAATATCATTCACAATGAATTATGCATATTGAACTATCTGCATAATCATGGCGTTTGGCAGTGTTGTGCGCAGGGGCAGGCCAGTTGCCCATTTCGGCCATGTGCAGCAGTAACATCTTGGATTTTAAATCCTGGCCGGGACCTTTGCTGCATGCCGTTCCCTTTGTCTCTCATCTTTTCCTCTCTCTTCACTATGAACTGTATAATAGAGCAGAAATGCCATAAAATGGTCTTTAAAAGGGCATTTAACCAGAAATGCTAGAGGGGTCTGAGACCATCAATCTCCCCCCAGTGAGACCTTTTTTTTTTGCAAGTCTGCTCTTCTGGTGAGTTTTGCACGGCATCATGCAGACATCTTTTAAAAGTTAAAGTTGCATGTTGAACTCATGTCATTACTCAAACTAAACTTTTCAACAATAAATACAACCATTTCCTTCCTCATCATGTTCCATCAGCTAGGAATTAGATGGGTGAATAGGTGTAGGCTTAATTTCCTATAATAGTTGCCTCACAGGATTTAAAAAAAAAAAGGAAGTGTCCTTTTACCTAATGGAGAGGATGAAAACATTCATGTGCCCTTTAGATTCTCACCGCTTAATAATGTAAGCTCCTGAAGAAAGGTGCGCTGAGTTTGAATACCCTACACACCGCGCCGTGGATCTGCTTAAAGGTTCTTCAGACTTCTCATGTGACCGTTTTGCCTTTTAGCTCTTTAAGCAATCAATTTCAGCAATACCCCTTCAGAAAATGTCTCCAGATTCAGTCTGAGATGGCGACGTGCAGCTGCCTCGTGTGTATGGAGTTACAGAAATGATCAGTAAGGTCAGTGAAAGTATCTCGATAAAACATTTCTGTATTTTGTTTCTCATTTGACTGTAATCATGACTGTTTGACACTTAACTCGCACAACGTTAAAGCTAAAACAACGTGAGCAAAGTGCGAGCAGAGATCTTTCAAAATGTTTTTTTTCCTCCTTCGTCGACTGCACATTTATATTTGATTACTTTGAGGATTGCCCAAGTCAAGCCTGTTCCAACACTCTGTGCCGTCACTGACTTCTTCAAAGCTTATCCATCCCATCAATGACATTAATTAACTGAGCACGGACTGGCAGCAGCTCATCTGTTGCACTTGGATTCTGAGAGGAGAAGAAACGGGAGGCACATGAGAGGCTGTGTGAAAACAAACAGCACGGAGCGTCTCATAAACTGCTTCATTTGGTGAAGACAATCTAACAATTTTGACATTGAAGCACCTGTTACACGAGCATGTTACGGAAGCTTGCATGCGCAGCAGACAAATGAGAACAGTTTGTGAGTTCAGGTCATAAATTTCAAGTTGTCCATCACATTAAACTTTTTGCAAGATTCACAGCATCGTTGAGCTCCACATTACTGAAGGCTATTTTAAATGGTCAATTCATTTACATTGAATTAACTTTCTTTAACTTTAAAGGGGCAGTGTGTAGAGTTTACTGCCTGTAGCGGAGTAGTTACAGACCCTCTCTGTTCAACATTATCCTTCCTCCTGCTCAAGGAAGTGGCTCATTCTAAGGTAACAATTCATGTTTTCAGGTGATTATATACCAGTAGAAATGTAGTTATGGTTAGATAGTCTGTAAATGGAGACCCCTAAATCTGAGACACGATCACCTTTAAGGCTTTCGACCACAGTCACATAAGTATAATTACATACCAACCATGGTAAGCAGATAGTTTTGTGTCAACGGTTTCATCTTCTATTTCTCCAACAGAAAGTAGTGTGACAAGAGCTATTGAGCCTTGAGCAATAACTTAATTTGAACATAAAAATTGGCTTTAAACCATCAACAACATACTCCATTAAATGCCAAGTGCAAAGACATGACGTGGGAAACAATGAGCACACGTGCTCGGTTGTGTGATACAGAATCGCTGTGAATCACTGACAATGACTTTTATCACAGAGGAAATGATTTAAACTGTCATCTTACTTTGGAGACCGGCACAATGTGCTTCTAATAGTAATAAATGTGACGTATGCTTGATGGGCCTCATTTTTTCCTCCCAAATTGGACAAATGGAGGCAGAATTGCACAAGAGACAATTTCATCACAGACAAGTCTTTAATGATGTCTCATCTGCATTTTTCAATTTGAACAGGGCCAAAAATAGATCAGTGGCCGGGCTTTGTTGAAATGAGGCACGTTAAATTGATCTCAGTGAGGCGATCACTTATCTGAAGGCTTACGTGTCCATTTTACCAACGATTCGTTAATATGTTTATCAAAACCCAAATTATCATTTCCTCTTGAACAAAGTTCTTTTTGGTTTGTTTGTTTTTTATTTGAATGTCGTTGCTTTCATGGATGCAGATTATGGTGTTTATTTTGGTGTGTAATAATAAGAGTATTAACTTTTAATTAAAAATAAACAAAACAATTAACAACAGTAAAATGAGTGAACAATATGAATAACTGATACAGTATTTATGAATATATTAATATTGTGGAAACATTAAATTAGGTGATTTATGGAAAACAATAAACAAAGATGTGCAAACTTTTGAGTTATCAGTGAAAACAATCCAAATATTTGTTGGTTTAAGCTTCACAAGATATGAACATTTGATGCTTTTTAGTTTTAAATCACTTTAAATTGAAGATTTTTTTCATTTGGACCGCTGATCAGAAAAAAAAAATAAGTGACTGGATGTTATGGGCACTTGTCTTTACTACTGTATTACACTGTATAGTCTAAACAATCAATGAAGCAATAAAAATGATTGACGGATTAATCAGTAGTAATCGTTAGTTGCAACCCTGAACAATCTATTCACACAGAAAAGATGACCACTGCGTGTAAAGCTAAACTGTTGTGCAGCAGTGGCCATGATGTGGGAGCGTGTCACTAAAACTAAACACAGAAGTCATTATGTTTTCAGCTGGAAACACTGAAATAACACAGCCCCATTATTCTAATGAATGCTAACTACATTTCCAAGGACGGTGCCTGTTGCTGGCAAATAATCTCTTCCTGTGCTGCTGCATCCTATTTGCATAAAAGAGACATGCTATTTGAATATGTCATGTGTAATATTAGACACTAACGTGCACAGATAGCGTTACTCTCCCCAAGGAGCTGCCTGCCCTGCTAAAAGCTGGGGCAGTGCCTTGGCCCTCCACTTCAGATATTGGCTGAGCCAGTGACAACACTGAGGCTCTTTTGCCACTGCCACGCTGCCAAGACCATTAACATTTGGATAAATTCTGCTGGGAGACTGAGGAGCACAGGATCATAAGCTGATGCCCGTGATGAAGTGAGACAGATAATGGCTAAAGCTCACACTTCGTTAGGGGTCAGAATGTCTTATTTGTCGCTCTGGATTTTGCATTCTTCTTTCAACATGGCTCCCGCGCTGTAAGCTCCTCACAATGTCTCTATCTCTTCACAAAGGCAGTGCAGGGAGTGGTGGCTTAGGCTCAGCTCTCCCTCCCTCCCTCCCTCCCTCCCTCGTGGCTCTTATGTCTCTTGATGTGAGTGTCAAAGTCAAGGGAATCTCTTATTCTTGTTGCGTTGGGTCCTCAGTTCATTCATGACCTTTAAGATTAAAGATAAGCCACAAAGTGTTAGCTTCAGTTCACCGGTCCCTCCTTTATTTATATATTTTGCTGGGTGGTTTTTGATTTAAGATTTGGAATAGCATGTGAAGGAGCTTCAAAGTGGGCTGATGTGCAAATGAAGCATTATGTGCTGATAAATCAATCCTGAGAATAGGTGTGAAGAATAAAGGGCTGGCTGATGCAGAAAACTGATTAAAGGATAAAAAATAAATAAAGAATACAGAATGGCATATTCTCCTCTGATGGGACAGAAACATCGCACAAATTCCGACAGATTTGTTGTTGATTTGCTAAGTAATTAAGCTTAAATGTGTCATTCCGACCAGCTTTTCAAAATCAAGCATCAACAAAGCCCTCCACCAGGTCTACTGCCAGCCATTCATTATCTAACTTGTGTTTGTAAAACCCTGATGAAATAGCAAAACTACAGCGAGCATAGAAAAGTCATCTTAAGTTTTAAGTTCCAAAGATTTAAAACAGTCAAATATTTCTCTGTGTTTGCATTCCAAAAAAAGGATCAACGTGTGCAAATATGTACACAAACCAAACCTCAGCTGCTGCGCTAGAGGAAATATTTGGCAAATGTCAGGTATGTTCACTTTATTTTGCAGTCTGATAAGAAATGAAATATGCCTTCAGCCAAAATCAAGGCACAGACTGACTTTCAGCTGAGGTGAAAGAGTGTCACACTTTGCCGTGTGCAAAACCTTTTCTAACTTCATGATCCCAGTGAATGTTTGGGGTGTATCCCTACGTTGCTGCTTGACTCCATCGAGCACGGCCGTGATGCGTTCCAGTTGGGAAGCGACTGGCGGAGCCGCTCGCGGTCGTTCTAGACGATGCTTGTGATTCCACCAGAAGCGTTGCATCGCATTTCAGAAGCGGCTCGCTGCTCCGAGGAGAACACGTTGCTGGACCGGCCATGTCAGACGGCACATAGCAGATCGAGATGGACGAAAGTTGGACACAGAAACAGTAAAGAGAATCTGATCACCCTGTGCAGACCAAGCTGCGACCTCCTGCACTGCACTGTCAAGATGGCCGCGGCCAGAGCTACCACACTCTGAGCTTCTCAACGACTCATCAGAAACCTGTGGGTGACATCACGGATACCACGCCCATTGTTTTGTACAGTCACCCATTCACAAAAGCTGCAGTTTGTTCTTCTTTTACAGAAGATGTACCTTCTAGTTTGTTGAGTATTGATGGGACATCGATGAACAGAACGTTCCACACCAAAGACAGCCATCTTGGGTGTTTATAAAAATGTCTCAACGTCCTGAAAAGGTCACGCTCCTCTGAACAGTCATCGTATTAAACCCGCCCCAAACAAACACTTCATTTCTTTCCCTGGCTGCATGAAAACAGTTCGGAATGTCTTTATTAATTTCATTGGTTACGCTTGTCATCTTAAATCATGTTCTCTATTTATTCCGCAGATGACCAGCGTGTGTGAGAGTTGTCAATAAGTGTTTCCTCACTCGCCGTCTCCATGGTGCCAAAATGTTGCGCTCATATGCCTACGGGCTTTGTTGTGAACAGTGATGGCCTGTCAGCCAGAAAACCTCCACGATTTTTTAAACGGCAGTGTTAAATATCGTTCAATATCACCACACTCAATTATGGAGCGGTGTCCAATCGTGAGGGATAACGCCGCTGTCAGAAGCCCTGAAAACTAATCCAAAATTTGGAGTTTGTAGAGGGACTTTAACTTGTCAGGTACAAATCTCCATCAGACACATAACATCTGCTAACCAAGAGCAGCAGCGCCATGATGGTTAAATAAGCAGCATTTCAACATTCTCCAGCTTTGTACTCCGAGTGAGCAGCAGTTGTGTGAAAACTAAACACTTCTGGTGTAAAGTTTGAACAATTTCTGGTTTTAAACTGTCAAACTGATTTTTAATAATATGGTATAAACAACAGCACACCCACATGCACACACCCACGCTCACGGAAAACAAAACAAGGTTCATTATACAGTCTCCGGAGCAGACAACTCACATGTTGAAATGACTGCAGGAACTGAAATTAGCACTCCATTACGGACTTTATGCGCCCGTCCGCTCCAAGAGCCTGAAAAGCCGCAGCCTACACTGATAAAGACAACAGTAACACACGTTGATGACAGTGTGTGGGCAACATTACACTGTGTCTTTTCGAGCAATTCCAAATAAACATGAAGTCGAGACGTAGTCTAAGTGAGGACTGTTAAACTGTTCCCCTCTTTGCGCTAAGCCTATCGACGTCTCTCTGAAGAGCGAGAGCCGTATGTTGCCAGCTCACCAGCGCTGCGATTTGTAAAAGGAGCCTCGGCGGAGGAAATAGAAAGGCAAAGAACAAAACAGCATTCATGATTAATCCTTATTTAAAATTACACTGTCTGGTTCAGCTGGTGGGAGTGTTTACCGGGGAGAAAAAAGGAAAACACACAGAAATACGAGAGAAGAGAGTTGTTAAAGTGTCCAAGCCCATATTAAGCCTTCACATGCTGCAGCCTTGTGGTAATCCAGCCTTATATCCAGCAAGTAATAGTAGAATATGTGCTCCTGCATACCGTGCATCTCTTCTTCCATGTCAAAGGATAAGTGAGGAGAAAGACGTGAGAAGTGATGAGACGAGGGCTAACACACACGACACAATGAGTTCAACAACTCCAGTTCATCACCATATCCATGGACAGAGGAACACAGCAAAACATAAAACACACACACCGCTCTGTTCATACACACTCACACAGTGCTGTACATGCGTGTGCAGTGTGTGCTATAGTGTAGCTGCAGCTGCACGTGCAGGGAGCGAGTCGCTGTGATCAAGATGAATGCGCCATAGTAATACTTGCTCTGTCAGCTAGTTAGCTAGCTGCTAGTGGTGACTACATGCTCTTTTTACTGCACCCACTGCAGCAGTGATGTAGTGTTAGAGTACAGTACAAAGCTACATTATACCTGGGTGTGGCCACAAGTACAACGGACCTTTAGAAGCTGATGGAATATGAACAAACGCACTGAGCTGACCTCAATGCCAGAGCTCTCTTTCCTCCAAATTTAAATTCTTGATGCCTCACTGCAGGAAACTCATTTTCATGTAAGGTAACATGAGGTACCATGAAATAAATGAATGCAGTCGATGGTGGGAACACTGTATGTTCTGAAAACATTCACAAATAAGCTGCTTCAAGGCCTTGAAAACCTTTTTTATTCACTCAGCCTCTTATTAAAAGCATGAGTATTGTATTATCTGCAGATCTGTAACTTATCTGGATTAGAGTTTAGCTAGATTCCAATCCAAATCTTATTACTGTTTTAGATTTCTATCCAACTTCAAGTCGTCTTCTTTCATTTAGTCATGAATATTTCATGTTGTCAAGACTAAACAGCCTATCATCTACAGTTTCTGCACTGTGTCCTGGTCTGTTATCACTCAGTGAACGATCTCAGAAGCTGTTTGGCCAATTGAGCACGCTGCAGACAGGATTCATGCTTGTTCTCTGCTTCTTAATGGAAGCAACCCAGTGACCTGTCCATCACTGTTGGCAACAACAGCTTGTCTTTGAAAAGGCAGAACTCTTCAAGCCATTAGAGGAGGATGTGAGGGCGCTTTGATGACAAGTCAGCGCAAATGGATGAATTGGAGGTTTCAAACTAGCTCTGTAGTCAAGGGTAGTAAAAAAAAAACAAGCTCTCATCTCATCTTTTGGTTATTGGTTCTTAGTGATGTTGTTCTAATGAACTGTGCGTGTCTGTGGGCCTCAAAAGGTGCAGTGAGTTTCACGAGGGGGTCAGCTGACAGGTCGAGCACACATCACAACACTGGTATTCACCCATGAAACCTAACAAGCACACCGAGGCCTGCGTACGCTTTGATGACGTGAAGTGTTGTACTTTGATTTTAAGTTATTGCTGCATCAAATGGTTTGCCAAAGATGTTTTATAATGCATGACACGAGTGTTCCTGTGGAGGAGAGGATCAGAGCGAAACACCGTTTTTGTCTTATAAAATAGCTCTTGATGGACAGTCTCCAAAGATGAAAGCTCCAGTGGTCCGCATTTGCAAAATGCAAAGTACATTTTGTTGTTCAGCATGTAATTTGCATGACTTGATATACAATCCGCAAATCGTGGCAACTCATAGTGAAGACTTCAAAAATGAATGAGCAGCGGAGCTGACAAAAATAGTCTCAAACTCAAACCAAGCTTCTTTTTTTTCTTCTTGTTTTAAGGGCGCCTGCGTGCCAAAGACGGTATTGTTCAGACGGTTGTACACTTCAGTGGCTAATTCCGAGCATGGCAGAACACGGCATGTAATTTGCAACTCTTAGCACCAGACGATTTTTAAGGAGACGCACTAATGAATGCTTGCACAGGTGTTCATATCCATTTTATTAATTAAATACCAGACATCCCAACAATGTAGCAGCCTGCTCGAATAAAAAATGAACCAATGATCGCCCCCCTCGAGACTCTTTCGGTACATGACAGGCACGTCTGCCGGTTTTGACTATCACACGTGTGTCAGGTGGATCCAGTTGATACATAATTCAAATGTGCATGCGAGTGGTTGACCTTCTTTTGACTTCCACCCCACACACACACACACAGCTTGACCATTTCATATTCCATCTTACAGACAAATCTACCTCATTGGCCTCTCATTTGTGCCAATGTACGCTGCATCTTATCACAAAGTGAGAGAGAGGAGGGGATTATGCGCGCTCTGATCGGAGCACCCGTTGAGAAAGATCTTAATGAGGGACAGTTGGCGAAGGAGGAATTCAGCTGTTCGTTTCCACTGATGAATTTTGCATGAAATCATGTTTAAATATGTCAGGGGACGGATTTCACGGGTAATTCCAGCGACATTCATCGTGGCATATTCGGGGGCTGAATGTTAATGTAAATGTACAATATTGTCTTAATTACTGGAAACAAAGAAGGCCAGCCATGCCAAGAAAAACATTCAAAGAGAAAATAAGACTGTTGTAAGATAAAAAAAATAATTCCCGGGAGGGTAAATTGACAAAAATATCAGCGGGAACTATAAATATATTGGAAAGGTTTGCTCAGCTGAATCACAGGACTGGAACGCACATGAAAAACAACACGTGTGGAGCCGTGTTCATTTATTATACTAATGGACTACAATGAGATCCAGACCATGCAGTCTTGCGCATTTGTAATCTCAAGGGAGCTGACAAAAGGGTACAGCAGTATTGACCTCAGGCGAGCTTTTTTCCGAGTCCTGTTAAATTTTTGAAATGTAAAATGTGTTTTTTATTGAATACTGAAAATAAATCTCAAGGCACAATTGTGCTGCTGCTGCTGCTGTAATACACTGCCCTTCGCCCCTGTTGGCCAAAGTACAGCTTGTTCATGTCGCAAAAGTATTGGTCTGAGTAATAGCAGACAACCAAAAGAGGAAAAAAACTCAAAAATGTCAATCTCTTCCCTCTTCTTGAGAGGTTGAAGGCATAATGAGGAGGCGAGCCTTGCATTAGTCATGCAGATAGCCCTGCCATGTTGCTGGTGACCAGCCACATTTAGATGAGCTCTGTTGTCTGTACGTCGGCAGGGATAGTTTGTCATCAGCTAAAGAAATGTGGGGACTTACTCTCTCTTGCCGTTTCCACGAACAACATGTGACCGGGAATCTATGAAGTCAGCATGTGATATTTTTCTCACAATAGCCATCGATTAATAATTTTATTTATTTTTTAATTCATTTTTTATCTTTAGCCTCGATACCCTAAATGTAAATCTCATCCTGTTTAAGTAGGCATATCTCTGTCAATTTTAATCTTCTATTAATATTAATAACTGCAACGCCTGATTGCCCCCTGCACACACACACACACACACACACACTTCCAATAAAATGTGTCTACGGTGACTCATAAACTTTATGTTTGAGGTGGTGCAGAGAGAGAGCACAGATGTTTGATCCTGTGATGGAAGAAGATGATCCGACACGACCGATGTGAACCATGGATGTCAGTTCAATGTAACTACTACATGTACTAAATATTAGAACGAGATAAATGCTGCTTCAGTGAGGTCAATCAAAGATCACCTCGATGCGGACCTTTGACCGATGCAGCTAAAAATGAGGATGTGTATTTTTATTTTAAGCCATCGGGTCACTAGCTTTCTCTGGAGCTTTCAGCCACATCACATGATTGTCATCATTGGCAAATGGGATGTGGCCAGTTGGGTCATGTGATATCACCATGAGAAGTGTGTAAACTCCATTCACGGAGAAGGACTGTGAAATGTGGTTTATAGCCTTGGAAAAACTGATCCTGGATATTAAGTTCAGCTTCTTGTCAAAGAATTACTCATAGAATCGCTCTCTAATAAAGTAAATGTTTTAATATTGTCAAGAAATTGATGGAGGTGGACTGAAACGTCTCACTTTTCTATTCCATTAGATTTATATTAAATTATAAGTGCTAGCAATGTCTAATAAGGCAGCTTAATGTAAATTTCTGTCAATCTCTTACTCAATATTAAGAGCTGATCCTCAGAATATTGCAACAATTCTCATTTTATTAGACTCTTTAAGCAAACAGTGTGAGGCCACATTGTGCCTCGAAACAGATTTAATAAGCTTAGATATAAAATTAACTTGTAGATGTTGATTTTTTTAGGAAGTACAGAAACTGTGAATAAGCCAGAATGAACTATCCACTGTGTAATTATTTGTTTCACCCTGGCTAGTTAACCTGCCATATTATCATTGTGCTTGTGGCCAGGATTAGGCATCTACTTAAGAGTTCATTTAAATAAGCCACTAAACATCTACTGTGCTAAACTGGCTGCCAAAGTGCAGCAGACTAACTATAAATTACTCCTAAAATGAAGACAAACAAGTGAAATCTAGATTAGTGCTACTTATAGCGCATCTTAGCAAATAAAGTACGTGTATGAACGTGTTTTTCATTAGAAAACCTGGATTTAGACGACACTTCAGTATTTTATAAAGCTTTAACATGCCAGGCTTACATGAGATGAAATTCAGACAGTAGAAATAATACCATGTGTTTACAGTGAATATACAGAGTGCAAAACACATTTGCAGCCTTGCAAACACAGCTCCAGTTAAGAACAGTCCAATGTCGAGCATATAACCCATTTCTCCACTCTGATCCTCTACAAGCATCAAACAAAACCAAAAAAAAGATGTCACAAAAAGACAAAACGTATCTTGTCAAAGGGCCACAGAAGAATTTCTGGCTCTGGCTGTACCACCCTAACACATCATGTTAGTGATTCCTTTACAGAAAGAGACTGTTGAGCAAAGACGAGAAGTGGCCAGAGGGAGTGTGCTTTTATCCATCTGGATAAAGACAACTACAGGTGACAGGGAGACAGTCAGAGCAGCATGTAAGTCTGGGCACGCCATCAAAAGTGAAATCCCAGTTACAGTGCCGCTCTGACCTGGTTCAGATGTGTGGCACACCCGTTTCTAAAATAAGTAACATGACATTAAGATTAGCTGAGAGAGACGATAACTATAGAGACGATGGTAGACTCTTACTAATTTATTTAAGACAGGGCTATGTTATAAGAAATCTGAGCTGCAGCTATCAGTTCATTCATTATTATTTTGTCTTTTGGTCTATGTAGAATACCAAAAAGTGTCAATCATAACTTCCCAAAGCCCAAACTGAAATCTTCAAATCTCATCCTCTGTCTGTCTAGCAGTCCAAAAAACCCAAACACTTATCTCAATACTATAGTAGACGAAGAAAACCGGCAAACTTTCACATTTAACTTGGACTTTTTGAGTATTTTCGCTTGTAAAAGTGACATCGGTCATCAAAACGGCCGTAGATTCATTTATCTCAGTTGACTATTGTTTCAACTGAGACTGAGAAGATATAGAGGATGAGTCCAGGAGGCATAAAGGAAACACAAACAGACCAAGAGAGAACAGGTGCTGATTTCAAAAGATAATAGAGGCTAGCCTATTTTCCTAAATTATCGCAGGCATTGTTGGAAACTGGGCTTGCTGCTATTATTTTGGTTGATTACCAGGCATCTTTAAACCCCGGACATGCTGGGCGGCACATCCTATTTGCAATCTGCATAATACTGAAAGGTGAAAAAAAGAAATCACTCACGGTAGGCAGGAAGTGTTTTTTTCTGGTCTCATTACGGTTCTTATTACAGGACAGGGTTAAGAATAATACAGAGAGATCGAGAGAATCAAATTGGTGTCTTCCTCTGCATCCCGCTTGTGTCTACATAGAGTGGAATAAGACATAAGGGCTCATTTTCCTCCTCTGAGAAGAAGTCATTTGCCGTCAGTCATTCTTGTACAGTTGGAAAAAACAACCTCCAAAACTTGAAAGTTCCCCAAGAAAGATAATCTAATGCAGTAAACATGGAGCTCTAATTAGGCTTATTTTTCAGTTTCTCCTTTTGCCTGAGTTATGTTCTGCTTATACCTGACACCCACAGAAGCAAACGGGGGCTGAGAGGAAGTGCGCTCTGTTACTGGCTTATTGGATACATCTAGCTAAAATTAAAGCAACAACCCTGTAGGAAATCCTCCTGTCTTGGAGGTTATAATGCTCCGTTTTGTTAAACTGTTTTAGAGAGTCAAGATTGAAAAGTACACCCAGGACCCTGGTTTCAATTTTTAAGCCAACTGGACCAGAAACTGCTCTGAAAGATGAAAATATACTGTTCCCTGACAAACTTTGATTGCGTAATATGATTGAAACAAGCACAAAGGGACCTTGTGGTGAGATTGTTTTGCCAAATCTTGTGGAGAGGCGGTGGCGTTTTGGAGGCTGCGGTTTATGGTGCTGGTAAATTCTATCGTGTCATTCACAGAGGTGTTTCTAATATTTGTCCAACAGATCACTAGACTTCAAGAGAACATTTCTGCAACATTTAAAGCCACATTTCTGTGCTGCGTTGGACATTACAAAGTCCAAATTTTAAAACAGGAAACGCAAGACTATATTGCAACATCAGACTCTGCAGTCATGCTAGTTAGCATGCTAACATTCACACAATGTTAAATGTTATTTTAAGTCAATGAAGTCACCATGTCCACTTCAGTTTGACGACTTTGTAACCCAATGATGGCTCAATGTTTAAGGTCATGGGTTATAACAAATTCACCCTCAGGGGAACATGAATGTTTTTACCCCAGGTATCATGGCAATGCTTTCAATTGTTTGAGATAAAACAAAACAAAAATAATAAAAATGTGAACCTCCCTCTTTTTGAGGAAGTAATTTGGGAATCTAACAGAAGTGAGCGAAAACCCAAGTTGTCAGGATTCAGCCTCTGGGGAACATGCACGTACAAAGAATCCAATATTCCTAGAAATATTGTAGTCTAGAGCAAAGTAATGGACTGGCCGACATTGTTGCTTCTACAGCCATGACTAAAAGATTCAGCATGTGTTGTAAAATATTTGGGAGGCATACAAATGACTTAAAATAGTTGTAGACTGTCCTCAGCGGCTCGTAATGATATACGACACCAAAAAAGCAGCAGGTTATCCAGGGAAATATCACCCGCAGTGCAGAGCAGAAGATTCCACGGCATATCTAGTATGCACTGTATATTGATTTTCCAGCTCTGTGCCTGTGCGTGTGCTGCTCATGCCCCCTTTTTCCCCCCCTATTTGAGCCAACGGCCTTCAGGTGGTTTTCTAACTGTCCACAGTGTAGTATCGTCAGAGACCAGATGACTACATCAGAAAGCGAGACATGGTGCATGCTTATTTAGCACATCTTTCTAACACAGACTTTCACCCTGAAATGAGGCATCATGGAGTGCGCTCATGAAGAGAGGCACTAAGTTATGTATCTGTCTACTTTCATCAAAAACCACTCGTGAGATAAGAACGTTGGCCTTATTCACACAAAGACACACTACACACAATCTACTGACGGACTCTTACCTTTAAATGATAATTCAGCTTGCCAAGATGGGAGTTATTTTCTCTGTCTCGCCGTCTCTTAGAGTCTTTGTAGGTGTTATTGTGTTGCTCTATAACAGCCGAATGTGTTTCTAATGTTGACAAAATGAAATACATGCAACGAAACGCTGCTGGTTCAGTACTGATGAACTCAAAGCGCTCAAGTCATATCTATTAATCTGCTAATTATTGACTCCATTAACTGTTAAAATGAAATTGTCTCATCCTTAGAAGTCTTGTTTTGTCCAGCAAACCATCCAGAAGCCCCAAATATTCAGTTTACTATCACAGAAGTCTAAATAAGTCTGCTAATCTTAGCATTTCAGAAGCTGAAGCCACTGATGTTTCTGATGTTTTTGCTAATTTGATTCACTGATCATCAAAACTGCTGCTGATTCACTGTTGATCTGATTAACTCCATCAACTAATCGATTGACAGACTATTTGAGCTTTAAGCAGTTTTAAAAGATGAATGTTGTATCAAAATGAAAAAGTCAGAGTGAAATTGTTGTAGTAGTAGTCGTTGTAGTGGTAGTAATTTTTAACTGTGTGCCCGAGGCCGTTACGAGGTCTCTACCAGATATAAAAATTCACTCCATTTATAGTAGAAGTCTTGACTCTGTGAGGTTATTCACTATACGACATAACGCTGCCAATATGACCATGAACAGTCAGATCAGACTGTGAAATTGAATGAAATGAGCAGAATTGCGCTGAAATGAAAATGTTAATTGAAAT
Source organism: Nibea albiflora (assembly GCA_014281875.1). Taxonomy (NCBI): domain Eukaryota; kingdom Metazoa; phylum Chordata; class Actinopteri; family Sciaenidae; genus Nibea; species Nibea albiflora. Next base: position 5,512,327 of record CM024795.1, on the reverse strand, counting down.
GAGTAATCCATTAAAATGGCAGGTTGACGTTACACACACTTAACGTACACCGCCCTGCCCTCCCTCCGTCTCCCGTTGCATATTGTGTACTCAGCTTGTTGTTATTTTAGACACCGTCATACCGCACAGGTCCACTAGACGCCCTGAGATAGTTTGTCTTCTTCTGTGACTCCTCCTGTGATCCACCACCTGTCTCCACAGCTGCTTTGCATTTGCTCATTAGTCAGATTGTATATATATATAGATGGTATTTTTTTCTCTTTGCCCTTTGTTGTCTAAGCTGTCTTGGTGTTCTTTTCTATTTTCCCATCCTGATCTTTACCTCTAATCTGCTGTTCTTACAGACTTTTGTCTGCCTGATATTGAACAACTGTAAACCTGCCAGACGAGACGAGTCGAGATGGGTTTTTTTTTAACCTGATTCACGAGCACGAGCTGCTCCTTCCTCTCATCCATTACTTTAAACATCATATATTCACCTCTGACAGCGTTACTTGACAGCTGTCGTATGGTCACCTCAGAGGGCAATGCATGAGAGAACGAGGGATAACATGTTTATGTATTTATATAAGTTATATCGCTTGTTAGCTGCACTACTGTGCAATCAAAGTGATGCAAAGACGTTCACGTGGACCAGTTTCCATTATTTTAATGCAACAAATGCACATGTCTGTACCCAGATATTCATTAGCTAAATGAGGGTCACGCACTGAGTGCAAAGTGCAAATGATATTTCCATGTCAGAGACAGCCTGGAGGCTCACAGCACTCACATTTCTCTAAATTAAATGTGTGGGCATGGACATTGCTGGACTTTCCGGATCAAGCTTTTCATGATCAGAGTATTTGCTGGAACCTGAAGGCTTTTTTTGTTTACGTCTGTTGTCTTTGGGCTGTAATCTTTTATAACAGCCGCTGTGACATTGCACAAATTCCACCCCCGCCGCCCAAATCCCTCAAAGTGATTTGCCATTAACCTTGAAATGGTGACTGGCTTTCTTTAGATGACAGTTGAAGCTTGGAGCAATTTTTCCTGCCTGCTGCTTGACGAGGACACGAACGGCCGAGAGTCTTACATGTGTCGGCATCCAAGAACAAATGCAAGATCTGAGGAATGCATACACGTGAACTTTAGTTAACACTGTGCTACTGTAGACTCCCTTTAATGTTCAGCACGTAAGAGCGAGATGCTTTTTATTTGTATTTCCTTCCATGTATTTCATGTGTTCATTGTACAAATGAAAAGTTGAATTCATGAGCACTGACACAGACCCTTACTCAGTACTGCGAGGGCTGAAAATGGTTTTGCCACTGCACTAATCCTTGGTATGGTTTGACCATTAGCTTATGGTAGCTATTAACTTGAGGTATAGCCATCTAACAGACATTAGTGAGCCAGTTCGGTGATAAAATAAAGTTCCCTGCCAAAGAGATTCTGATTGATGATCTCTTCCCAACTCGTTCCTCCCCAACATTTTCACCCAGTATTTGTCCATTGAAGAAAATGTCAATAGACACTGTTTTAACGTCTACTTCTTGTCAGTGAAAGAGCGACATGACCTAAACACTGCTAAACAAAGAATGTAAAAATATCCAGACCTTACTGCGTAAGAGTTTGTCCAGGTCTTCATGACCATAACAAACCCATTAGTTCACTGCAGTCTGTTCTCAGATCTCATCCCCAAATTGCAATGACCCTGATGACATTATCATTTGTTTTCACAGGCTTAATATTCATCCTTGAGACAAGTACACTGATCTTCATCAGGAGTGCCTATTTTCTAAATTCAGCTTCATTTTTCTAAATCAAAGTATAAAGATATGAAGATGTATTGAAAACCCAGAGACATCAATCCCTTAAAATGACCCCAGTCAAAGAAAATGAGACCACTGTCTGTGCCAGAGTTCCTGTGAAGGTCAGTCTCCTCTGAGTCAAGTGATAGTCTGACCTTCACGGCTCCTGCAGAATCAATAAAGAAATCTAATCAGGGAATGTTAGCCAGGGTTCAAAACCAAATTATGTCAGAGGAGAGGAGCTTAGGATTTGTGGGCAACCTGTAAAATCAGGGCAGAATGTTAAGTATAACTTCATTAATTGGCTAGCACATCAATGTTTGCTTTATCTATTATACATTATAAGAACATTTGGAGCCTCAAGAGTGTTCTTGGTTGCTAATCATCTCTGAGTAATGCGTGCAGTTAACCATTAAAAAAATCCACTTTGAAAAAGTCATTTTCACGCAGATGACATTTACGGTACGAGCACATTGTACCCTCGCTACCGCTGCACTTGTTTCTTCATGAACACACATTTCTCACAGGTACTTAAATGCACAGAATTTTAAGGGTTGAGCTAATATCCCTGAATTTAATGCAAGCTCACAGGGTTTATTAATCATGCGGGCTGTCACCTACTGTTCCAGATCCTCTCGGCTATAAGCACCATCACTCATGTTCATCCTGTCATAAACTGAAGTTATGTTCCTGCCCTGAAATTTATGTTACATCCATGTAACTTAATCACAATTTGTCAAACACAGTCAAGGGATGAAGGCTGGATATAAAGCAGTGTAGCTCAGTGTAAACTTTAACAACTTGAGAAACTGTATTTTGATTTGCCAAACAGCAATTTTATGATGTGAGTAAATTTGCTGTGATTACTGTTTTTGCCACAGTGTACTAGAAATACTCAAAATGCAGTCTTAACCAGAGAAACAAAACTCTGCATGCAAACTAGTCTGAAATTTCCAAAAACTCAAAAGTTGATTGGTTGTGTTGACATTAAGTCTGCAAAGTTCCGTGCTTTGAATATTTAATTTTTGAATACTGCTGGAAGACGTTTGGGGTTTCTGCGCTTACTGCATTATGTCATTATTTAAATGTGATGTGTGGGCTCCGATTCAGAAAACAGAGATGTGAGATTAGTCCATCTGTGGTTGGTTTTATGTTGGATATTGGAGAAACCTACATTGTGTGTTAAGATGATTTTAAGATGGCACAAAATGAAAGATTAAAAAACGTGTTAGCAGCTTTTGGTGCTCTTACAATAACAAATTTAAATTGCTCGAGAAATACCATTTAGCGGTACGCCTTCAAAGTCGTAATTAACAGCTACTAACTTGCAATCCGTTTGGTTTTGATGGGTCGCATATTACACACTTCAATTAAGGGCGGAGCGATGAACAGAAAGATAGTTTCTTTTGATCAGCAGTTTGAAAACAAAACATATTAGTTGCAAAATACCAATTTAATAAATGTTCCATCATAGTTAGCTGAAAAACATTAATCTCAGAGCCTTCACTTCAACATCAAAGGCAGATCGTAGCATTGCTTTGGTTAAATCCCCCCCCGCCCGTGGAAAATCCTTTTCCTTGCCTGTGGCAGATTGATTTGAGGGATTGATTGGTCAGGATGGTGAACACTTCACCTTGCTAATGCAGTTCTTAGCAGGTGTTTAGCTTTATTGTGGATCGGGCTTGGTATTCATGGCCGACTGCGTTGCCATTCGTGATAACAGTGGATGTGCATGAGTTACAGATGTGAGGCAATCCTCGCACGCCGGGCCCGGCGGTTTACAAGGTTTCAATTTTCAAACCAATCTGCCTATGACCAGGAGACTGAGCCGGCCGAGTTGGTATTTTGATCACATTCGAGGCATCTCGTCTTTCTCATCAGTTTTCCAAAGGAGCCACTCTATCAAGTATCTCCTTTGCCGCATCTCTCCAGCTCCTTGAGCAGAACTCCTCTATTAAGACACCATCACTCCAGGGTTCTTAACTAGACTAAAGCATGTGATTCCATTGGAGTCTGGGAGATCGTCAACACCCTATCAAATAGTCAATACACATTTTGAGCGGCACCGAGCATTGGATCACATTTATCCGAGGAGTGCAACATCAAAAACTCAAAAAACTCAAAAGCTGGGAAAACTCTTTCTCTGAAAGGAGAGAATGGAGGCAATGATTTCATATCTAAAAGGGCCAATAAATGCATTTGCTGCCTAACATTTTTTTTTTCATTTTCACAGCTCATATATCCATTTCTTTTTCTACATGCCCAGTGAACCTGCTGCACAGTTCAAGGTTTTTTCTCCTTCTTCATCCAGTTTTTCTTTGAAGTTACTGAATTACATGTCTTCACTGAGGGTCCAGGCTGCGCCTTAGGCTAAAAAAGGTTAGGTAGACGTGTTTTCTCACAACGGTATGTGCTACCTTGTGCTTGTTTTGTCATTTTGTCAAGTTTTGTATTTTATCATTTGGTTTGGTGGAAGTTTTATCAGCGTAAGCTCCGTCTTTAACCAACCTAGGTGTAACCCCAAAGGATTTAAAGGCTACAGAAAAATAAAAGACAGATCTGAGGGTTTTTTTAAGTGTCGACCCTACAAAGAAATTCAATATTTTCCATACCTTTTGCTTGTCTAACCAAGAGGTGCTTGAGGAGAAGGTCTCATTCTAAAATTTCAGGAGCGCTGAGGCGACTCAAGAGTTCCCAGCCGGGAAGTTTGTTGTGTTGGAGTACTGAAAGCGTAGCTCAGTGTTATGTAAACAACTTTCAATGTCATGGCTGAATATTTAACTCATTTTAACAATGTGGATGAGGACTCTGAATTCTATGGCTGCCTGTATTTATTTGAGCTGGAGTGTACAGATAAGACTACAAATTGAAGAGCCGACGAGGAGAGGGAGAGCGGCAGGAGGCAGCAGGCAGAGGAGAGTGCCTGCGAGGCTGCAAAGCTCAGGAGACCGGTGGTGTTCCTGTGGGTGCTTTGACCTTATGCTGTGATCCTATGCCCACAGGGAAGATTTCACAGACCAGGAAGCAAGCAGAAAACGTTCGGGAGCTTTTCCATAATGTTGACAGACACAAACTAAGCCGGTCAATGGTTAAAAACAAGGACTTGTGCTGACGGAGCAGAATTACAAAAGGCTGCAACGCTCTCTCAACCCTGTAGTCAAATTCAAAACTTGTCCCCATTAGGCACCTTCACACAAATACAGGAGAAAACAGGTTGAACTACAGAAGTTACACTTTACCATCAAGATTAAAAACATTACGATTGGTTCATTTATCGATTAGCTGATCAAGCTGTTAGCTGTTTTTTAGTCCTCTGTGTTAGTGAATATGTTGATGTTGGGCTGACAAAATGAGTGGTGTGAAGCCATCACTGCGTTGTGACAGTTTAAACACACACAAATGAATCGTCAGCTGCAGTCATAGTTGATGTAGTTTATGTTTTTTACTGAGCGTTTCAAACATTTCAGGATACTTTCAGTCTGCTTGGTAAGAATTATACGCCGGCGGGACAAAATACAGGAAGCGGCAGGCATGAAGAGAATAAATACAATCACATTCATCTGATAACGGGGATGAACTGTTTGCAGCTCGTGCTCATACAGAGCTGGTAGCACTTCGGATTTGAGGACAACTTTGTGTTGGCTGTTCGATTTGAGCGAAACGTCTTTCTGCATAGAGATAATAGAAAATAAATAGTATTTAACGCATATTTGTTTTAGCTGAGGACGTTAGGACACATTGTGACAGAGATAAGTGATCCTGACGCGTTAATGGCCTCAGCAATAATACACTGCCAACACTTATAAACAAGATAGTGTTTCAACTGAAACCAACATTTGAAATGGCCTCTCTGGCTCTTGTTTTTGATTATTTTATTTTATTCAGAGTACAGCAATAATAAAAAAGTGAAGTCAACTTGTGTTTAATCGTAAGAGGAAAAGACGTTGGAGCTCCATTAAATTATAATAAGTCTTTTTTTTTTTTTTAGAATGACTCTTAGATATCGTTCATTTTAAGGAATGGCACCGAGTTTGCAGACGACTTGGAAGAGAATAGCATCAGTAAGCTTTGCTTTATGCAGTCTTGTCAGTTCACACAAGCCTTTTGGGGGTTGCTTCAGGATCTATCATCTATAATATAAAATGTATAATGTCAGTTCTTTTCGCAAAATTGAATACAATTCGCCCCATGAGAAACGGTGCCACCATCAATCCGATAATGCTCTACTATTTATGTTTTCCTGTCACTAAAAGTGTTTTTTTGTAATATAGATACACTGGTTTATAAAGCCCACAAGGTTAGTGGGTATTAGAAGAGTTTAGTCAACCTCAAACTCTGAGAATACTAAGAGTATCGGCAGATTTGACGTCTTGATCTAAATTCCTCTACAGCAATAAAAAGCACTGTTGGTCAATGTTCATTTTTCTCCTCATCGTTCCACTGTCAGCTTCGACTTTCTCCAATTAGGTCACAATTATGTCAATAACACTTTGGCTGCCACCAAATTTCCTCTTCATGGATCGATTTTTGTGATAAGCTTTGAAATTAAAGCATCATTAAATTTCCTGAAAAGAGCCAAGTAAGACTTGGGTGCCAAATGTGTCTTAACCCTGAGGTTAGGCAACAAGATGCAGCCACTCATTATAGTTCGTTTGAACTTTAAAAGATCAACATATTGAAGGTACTGAAGCCACCGGAAATGCACGTTTACAAAAGTCTTCTAACAACATAAACTAGGGTCATTAATAATTATCTAAAATTAAGTATCTAAAATATTAGGGATTAGTTTCAACTCATGTTTAAAAAAAATGTTTAAGTTTTTATAAATGTTGGGTTTGAAATGGTCATAGTTCTGGTCAGTCATTTATTAACGCCCTGTAAAAAACACACACATCATTTAAAGATGACTGTTCCAACAATCATCAACAATATAAATCCTCATTCATTTAATTAAATGTCAACATATCCTGGTACAAGTACTGTGTTGTCAAAGGGGTCTGGTGTCTTTGGAGAGACTGTTGATAACGGCTTCAGTTCCCGGTTGGAAACGGCTGACAGCAGAGTAAAACGATAAATCTATTCTCAATATACAGTAGTGTGCACTTAAACTGGTATTGATTGTTTTAGGTGGTTAAAATATGAGTTGCTGCCCTCCTGCAATCCACAGCATTGCATTGCTTAGCTTCCATGCTGGTACTCGAGAGAGAGATGCCGATCAAAATGTGGTCTTCCACGCCTACACAGTTTATGTTATGTTTTCCAGTAGTTATTTTCACTCAGATTATTGTGGATGTCTAATGAGATGCTCAACTTTAACATCATACATGTATTTTTAGTATTTCAAGCCACATTTCCAGAGGCTTTAAAATCTTTTGTCATGCTAATCCTTCACTGCCGGTCATGGTGTGGTACAGTACGCTGTAGTTATTCAGCTTGGGTTAGAGGCTCATTTCCTCTCGTTCTGTGGCTTCCTGTGACTTCACTTATAAAGACCGAACAAACAGCTTTTTGTTGGAACACAGAGGGAAGCAAAATGAAAAACTGCAATCCAACGCAGGCCTTTCCAATTAGAAATGAAATCCCTGTGAATGCTGACAGCTGAAAATTATGATGGATGTCCAATCCATATCAATCAATTGGGGGTCCGATTCAGGTCAGAGTTCTCCCACGTCCCTGTTCTTCACCCCAGTGTGAGCTTTTTTTAAGGATTATGAGCCAAACCTAACAGTCTCTCTTGGGAGGTCTAGATGATGTGCCAAGTGCAGACTAGGGGATAATTAACTCGGCTTTCCAATTACGACAAAGCAATCCGCTGAGGATACATGTAGGGAGAGGATAAATACTCAAGCATCGGTACGGGAGGATGACAGGGACGAACGGACAGATAAATAATGAAGGGGAAACACACAGGCTAATGCTAAACACATAATCAAATGCCACAATATGTGATTGATGATGTTGTGAGGCTATTTCAGTGTGTACTATATCATATGAGATTGAGCAATTACCATCAATTCTCCAGCACGTTATCAACATATTAGCAGAGTTTTACATATGATAAATGGATAGAATTAGTTCAGATTATTCAGAATTAAGTTTATACTGTAAGTTGGAAAAGATTTACAAGGCTTTAAATAAGATTGTTCAGTGTTTTTTTTTTTTTTGGCTGACAACAAAGCTGTAGCAAGTGCCATATTACACAAAATGGACAGATGCGGATCTGAGAAAATGAATGTTCTCCAGTAAGTCTAAAACCTACACTGCTGAAATGAATAGTCCTACTGAGGGTTGAGTGTTTTGCTCAGTTTCACTAAATACACTCTGTAGACCACTGAATGTAATAGCTCTTCTTCTAGTAGCCCAGGAGTATTACTTACAGTATATGGCATTTACTTTGCTATAATGACTATATATAGCCCTGAGAAAAATCACCCCATGCCGATTTTTTTTTTTTTCCAAAAAAGGTACGGGGTGTGCAAAAAGCACAAAACAAGATTTAGTGTTTCTAAAGCAGAGTGAGAACACTGGTCCTTTGGGTTGGGTTTCATTGCAGTTTCAAGGGGTTGCAATCATTTGAAGTGTTACTAATGGCATTATTAAACCAGTTGCCTCCCTTTGAATCTTTACCGCTGTAGATCACATCACTTTTAGCCTCTGCCTTGTGCAATGATTGCACCGAGAAGGTTCAACTGTGGTCAATCTGTTTGTTAGCCGCCGCTAAGCTTACAGAGTAAGTGAGTGTACACTGAGGAATACAAACATTTGGCATACTGTTGCTGATGCTCTTTTCTTCTTCTTCACAAGATATGAAACAAATCCAGTCCCATGTGGTGCGAGGACAATTTCAAAGGAAAACGGGATTCATATTGTTCCAATCATGTTACACCCCCCACAAGTCTTGGTTTTTCCACAATTACTTATCTGCTGGCAGTGAGGCAGAGCCTGGCATGGAAAAAAATGGACATTCGCCATATTAACTGTTTAACATCTGAGAACATTCAATGCAATAAAGCCTGCCAGAAAAGCACACAGTTTTACAAATCTAAAAAACATACAGTGCAGCCATGTTCCTTTACTGTTTTATTAAGTTGTTTGAAGGACGAACATCAAGCTCATGAATGCCGGTTGAACTTCCGAAACTCATAACTGTATTATGTGCTGATGCAGATTACCTTAGTGTTTACCTGTAGGTGTTGTTTGCTTCATTTTATCCACTGACAATGATTCATTTATTTATGGGCATATATCATCATATCCACATTGAGCAATGGGGGCTAAAGACAGATGAGTCTCTATAAGAGAATCATAAATACAAATTAATGTGGGAACATACACCCACGAGCCAGCAACTCCGGCTATATTAGAGAGCTGTCAAAGGCCCGCCGTCATTTTTTTTTTTTTTTAAACTTAACTATGCCAGTATCTTTAATATTTAAATTTTAAAAAAATGGTCAAATCCAGATTAAGAAAAAAGAATAATACAAAAATCAAAGCAAACATGAGCTTTTAAAGTAGAATTTACAGGGCAAACATTCTCTAAATCAACCATTTGTGTGTATGTTTTGTTTTTTTTTTTTCTCATTTTCCCTTGGGACTCTTTGTGCGATTATATTCAGATTTCTTTCTGATCTCACACGTATTACAGAAGCTGAAAAAATGTTAAAATTCCAATTTCCAAAGAGGAAAAAAAAGAACTTTTGGTAAAACTAAAGCAAACCACTGTGACACTGGTGTTGTTTTTTTTCTAAGCCGTCTTTATGCAAGAGGAGATTGTGTACTATGAAATATGGCGTGCTGTGTCTTCTTGCAACTTGAAACTTTTTGGAAGAGTGAGCGCAACAAATATGGGTGAAAAATCAATTCAAACCAATCTTCTACTTTTCTACAGAGATCCAGGTGTTAGACAGCCCAAGTCAAAGCAAGTAAGAAAACCCTCATTCAAAATCACAGTTACACTGGAAATAAAGAAAATGACTAAAAACTCAACAATAAGGATGGTCGATTTTTGGAAACGTCCCACTGTTATCATTAATCTAGTACTTCTGTTTTTAACAGCCTCTGACAAACACCACTTCCCAGAATCCCTAGATGTTTGCGGGCTAGCTTCACAGAGAGAGAAGAGGCGAGGAAGACCAGGGGTCACGGTTAGTTCAGACATGTCTGTGATAACAGCAGTGCAGAGAGGAGTGAATGCTGTCAAAGCTTTTAGGTGAGGAGTTATGACTAAATAGATGGAGAAAAAAAACTTTTAGAAGAGAGCTTTGGTGAGTTTTATGGATCCAGACAAAAGTTACAACACAGTGCTCATAAATTCTCATTTCTGTGCAAGTATCATTCTTTAATTTTGGTAAAATCATACAGGTTACAATTTCTTGTAGCAACTGTAAAGATAATTTAAGTGTGTAAGAGTAGTTCTAGAATAGTTCTGATTACATATGAATGATTTTAAGTGTGATTACTCCAGCACATGTCACATGGCCCTCCATGCATGCGTTTTGCTGATATGCAGGAAGGCCTTACCTGATCACATGAAAGGTTTGTTAGAAGGGAAGGGTCAGAGATAGCAGAGTGCTACATGACAGGGCGACAGCTCCAGAATGGAAGTAAAAATCTATCAGCCCGAGGGTTGGGTGTTCAGTGACAGCTTGTCAGAGTCCCACTTTTTTAGTTGGCAGTGCAAATCAGCCACACTTCATTCAGGAGGTGTCATCGTCCATCATTAAAAAATGAGGAGTAATTCTGAAATCACTTGATGGGCATAATGCGGACGCGGTGAAACATGAGATGTGAGAAATATTGCATGAATAGAATAGTTTGAGCGAGATGTATCCGTGGCACTGTATTCAGTGCCGTTGAGTCTATTAATGTCTTGGAAGTGTGAGTGCCAAAAATGTTTCTGGCAACTGCTGTATGGTGCATAGTTAATCATATTCTTGTTTCCGCAGTCTTGTTTCTTAACTTAACAAATGACCTTTGAATTCTTGTTATAAATATAATTTTCACTAGCTATGTATCTTTTTTAATAATACGTTGAAGCAGAGGTAGAAATCAGCTAACTTCATATCTGAAATATTTAAAGTCACCGTGGCTTTTCTTCTCCCACAAAGTCCATGTATTCACAAACCTAGAGCTGGCTACTGAACTTCGGCACCGACCAGATTTCTTGGGGAAAATGTCTCGCCGTTCAGTTCTAAATTTCTATACCTAAAGAGTAATGGCTGCAACGCGACTGACAGAGCTGATCACGGATCACCAGAGGTGCCTCGGCTGGTTTCAGGAGCATCCCAGAAGTGTCTCTCCACTCCACTCCGCAGAGAATATGCGGCTGCTCTATTTTTGATACACGCCATTGAGTTGGCGGGAAGTCAGACACCGGAACGGCGTAGAGAATCCGGTCACTTTCCACACTAAAACACATACTTACCCATGGAAGAAGCGCATAAACCAAGGAAAAATCTGATCAAGTTAGCAAAGTCTGATGGACATCGCGGCCTTGTTGTCACAGAGCCGTGCCCCTCAGAATATATTGTAGTCAATAAGCATGCAGCATGATTGTATGAAGATCTAATAATCCTAACTAGCTAACTGCTCTTTAGCCATTTAAGTAAGAGGTCTCACTCAGCCACGACGTCCATAAGTATCATAAACGTAGTCTTGCATAACTCCAACCTCTTTCTGTTGCTGTGAGAGTCATTCCCTTCTTCTTCTTTTTTGGATTACAAAGACTAGATGCTACAATGGCATATTTCTGACATTGTTGAAGAGTTTAATTCTGTACAGATGTTTCGTCTAGTCATCCAGGTTAACTAAAGTCAAAGTGAAAAAGTTTCTCCAGCTGCTGCCGGGTCTTTGAAGAGCTTTCTGCTTTGAGTAATCTTTTTTTGGACTTTGAAGTATCCAAATCCAAGTCACAGTACCATGTATCTTTTTTTTTGTTTTTTGAATGATACCCAGATGATACACAAGCTGCTGCTTCAAGAAATACATAAATTCAGCACTTTTCCTTCAAGAGTAAAACAATGGTGGTGCACCATCCTGTCACCAGTTCACTGCCAAACACTGTGTTAAACGCATAGAAGCATGCAATCAGTATACAATACTAATTGTTTTGGAATGGGACAACTATTAGCCTTTTTCCAGGAACCCAAGAACTAGACACTTAATTTGGATGGACAGCAGGATACGCTTCCTGTCACTGCCGCCAAAATCCACGCTCCCTGGGTAGCCCTTTCTGGTTTTCCCAGGAATTGTCTAGAAAGAGTTTGCAGAGCATCACTGACTGGTCAGACTGAAGCCTTCTGTCTGCTACAAGCATGTGAACAGCACTCATTTAGATTGTAAACACAGGCTGGCACCAGTAGCGATGCTAGGACTCTGTTTCCTTTAATGTTATTGATGATGAAACAAAGTAATCTAGCCAAATACAAGAAATAGTCTGAAAAATAATGGGAAAAGAGAGAGAGTGTGGGTTGAGCGGAGGACGAGAAATTAAACCTTTGTTTTCCAATTATTTCAATGCAGTTAGTCGTAGCAAAGCGACAGAAAGCACTCGACAGATTGCCTCCATCTTGCAGACAGGTGTCTCGCCTTTCCAGCTACTCCAACACTCCTACTTCTTTTTTCCATCATTAACTCATCAACATCCCACAGTCACTATCAATACACAAAAAAACACACAGTCATCCTGCATGCAAAGATTGTGTCTGCAACAAAGCCATTATGTTAATAGTTCCTTCGATATAGAGAAAAATCAAACACTCAAATGTACATTGCAAATGCACAATAGGGACTTTAAGCTCCCAAATCAGTGCCCTAGTTTAGTTTCTCATTAGTTTGTTGAGTACAATACGGTCCCGGTCGATCAAAAAGGGCCATATCATGCCCAGCAGTGCAGGGGAGAATCCTGAAATCCCCAACAAATAGTTAATATCGCAGGATAAATATATTTATGTTGCCTTTCGGTTAATTAACTCCACATCTGACTATATATAATTGGCACCAAAAACATCTGCAATTCTAGTAATTAAATTGTGAAGATGTTTGGACATTGGAGCGTTGCCATAGCGATGGTGACTATATGGCCATGGGTCTATTAATCACCGAGAGTCTGCAGTAAATCAGCTGACATTTGAAAGGTGCACAAACTGATCCGAGACGTTTATATCAGAGGGTAAAATAAGATCAACAGGTGTAAAATTCCAGACGAGGATTTTCGCAATAATTCCATGAAAGTTGAGCTGGCAATCAGTTGGTTTTAATATTGGCTTCAAGCTATTTCATGTTTTTAATATCAACTTCAAAGATGAATTTAATTCGTCGAGTTTATACGCATCAAAACGGAGTGGCGGGGACGGATTTTTTTTTTTTACTTTCCTGTGGCACTACACTTTGTCATGTTGCTGCTGTGAGACAGTGGTTAAGTGGTTACTACTCTTACGCCAAACATGTCAGCAGGAGCTCTGACACTTAACCACAACCCTTCTCCGGAAAAGATGTTTGTGTGCATGCAGCGATGGGTAGGTATGGAGACCCTGAAAAGACAGTGCAGTATAAATAGGTAACAGATTACTGCATTAATTATGCGACTCATGCAGAAAAAAGTAGGTAGGCAACTTTTTTAAGCCGTTAGAGCACAGATTTGATCTATTTCTCCACAGATACTTTGAGTAACAAATGTGTAAAAAACTGTAAGAACCACAATTCTCCATGCTTCAAACATGTATGAGTTTCTCATCTTAGCGTGACCTTTTTTTTTCCCAGCCGTCAGGCATTTTGAAACAGTGTGGAGAAGCTGATTTATTGTAAATGCCACACCAATATTGAATCACACCAATATGGGGGAAAATTTGAAGTTTTATTTATTTTATTTTTTTTTCCAGCTGAGATAAAAAAAAAAAAAATGCAAAGTCAGTTTTCCATCTGCTAAAATGTCAGTTTGTCATTTCCAAGTGCTCCAGGTTGGCAGGAGATTGTATCACTCGTTGTCACTTTGTAGCAAAGCGCAGTTTGAGATGAAAATGTCTGAACCTTCGATGTGTTTATTTTCATGCTTTTCGATTTTAATTACTTTAACGACCCTCATTAACTTGTCACGTTTTTGATCTGGCATTAATCTGTCAGAGCGGACGCCTTACTTGAAATATGTCCTCTAGAAAGACACACAAAGGACACAAGATCGTATTATTTGTCATCCATAATACGTCCACAAATTATGAGATGCTGAACTCTTTCCAGAAGTCTGACACATTCACCCTTCACCTCTCACGCCTTCAATGGAGCCATTTTTGGAACGGTCGTCTTTGACATTGTAAATCTCATTATGTTAATACGACTTGTTGGGGGCACATTTAAATCCTCGGGGGTTGGACCATGAGGTCAAGCTGATAAACTCATTTAAAAGTGAATATACATTTTTGAAGCGATGAAGGTGATGATGGAGGCGCCACTATTCACTGTCAATGTATGTCTTGGCGGCCTTCCATTACATTATTCTTAAGGACATCTGTCTGCTGCCACATAAATATGTACCCCCTACTCCCTCAGGGGTCACTCCAATCAATGCCTCCCTGAGGATTGGCTGTCACATTAGATGTCGGGGTAAAAGCATACTTAAGTGAATTAAGTCAAGTGGCTCACATAGGCTCAACAGGAGTTCTTGCTGTGTGAAGGACGATGGGGGATGGCAAGCCATTGATTCGGGAGGGTTGAAATGTTCTTTAAGGGCAGCATGTATTGTCGGTGGCATTGTGACTGGAACACGCACACACACACACACACACCACAGTGGAAATATCACAGCGTCAAGCAACCTGACCAGAGTAACAAGACGAAATTCTCCTCTGTTCTGACAAGAGGTCTGTCGTGCCTAACACCGCATAGCCGCACAACAAGTGCACAAAACTGTATAAATACACTGCAGGCATCCTCTGGAAAACAGACGTTCCTGTTGGAGGCGCCTGCAACAGGGCACCATATGTGCTTGCTGAGATAAAACGGAAGGGATGAGCATACCCCCTGTAGGTAAATACTCATCAGACCAGAGTATTGGCTGCTGTGTTTCCAGATTATTCCATCATTTACTGGCAGCACCAGGCACTGTCCTGCAGTCCCTGATATCCTCTGAAGAGTTTGGACCCTGGTGAGCTGGAAGCTGGCTCAAAGAAATCCTTCCGCATCCCTGGAAGGAGCACATATGTCCTGTTTTTTTCAGTATGTGGCCTTTTAATCGTCAGTCTTGGTTCTAGTTTAGAGGCCCGTCTGGACAATACAAGCACCATTTCAATGCAGCTTTTCAGTTTTCTCATTAAAATATTTCAGTGCTATGCCTCAACCCACAAGATGCATTCATTTATGTCCATATGCCCACAATATTTTTTTTTTTTACTGCTTTCTTTCTAGCTTTACATTTTTTATGCGCACATTCTGGCTAAATTCTTTGTACCATCACAGTAAACAACTACTAATATCTGCTTGTGAGGGTGTCGGCATCAGATGTTTGTACAGATTTAATGGATGTGGATCCAATTTGCTGGTAAAAGCTGCACTGAAAGGTGCAACTGAAGTCAGACATCACATGGCAGCCAGGCGCGTGGCGTTCACGGACCATGCTATTTTCTGTTTGCATGCCGTGAAGCATAGACGGCCCTGCTGTTCACATGACCCACATAAAAATTCAATTAGAAGTAATTCCATAGTCTCATACACAGCACCATTGGATTGCTCAATGAACTTCAATACACCCGCCTCACATGCAATGAGATTTTCATGCCCCGATGAAGATTTAATAATAGCAATTCAATAACAGACTTCGCTTTAGTCTGCTCTCTACAAAGATAAGTACTGTACTCTGGACGGCGATGGAGGAAGATGAGATAAAACGATGTGCACAGATACGACACGAATACACCCTTCATCTGACCATTTCGATTCACCATCGCAGGATGCTGTTGGCCATTATGGCTACTGCGTTACTGCTCACGCCCCTTTATGACTGATGCGATTATGTCGTCACCCAGCCACTGCTCTCTGCTGGTGTGTGTTAAGAGTCAAAGACCCCATAACTCAGAGTTCATGTGTGCTGTTGTTTGTGGTCCGGGACGGCCCACTTGGCATTTGTGAGTCTCAGATTTGTTCAATACTGCTGCTGATGGATCACATCATATCACCGCAGAGACCTTTTCCATTAAACTCCCAATAAAAATGACCTTTGTTTGCAGATTCTTCACATTTGACTACACATCTACTTTTAATAGAATCGCAGCTAAAGTATGCACAAAATATTTATTTCACACTGCGATTTTAGTTTCAGGAATAATGTAGACTAAGACTGCACCATTCATACAATCCCAGATTTCTCGACACGCTCCCCTCATATATGTGTGTTTGGCACAATGTTTGCAGCCTGGTGTGACGGCATGAGATTATGCACAAAGCAACTCACAGAGGATTGCTTCACCGGCCACACTATGCAGTGGGCTTCACTGCCTTTGTTATAGCCCAACCAACCAACCAGTCATGTTTCAAGGAGGAACACCTCACTGTATTGAAGCAAGACATCTTTGAGATGCTGGCTAGTGGTTTGTGAATTTAACAATGGAAAAAAAATGTTTGATTTGAGGACTCGCACAAAGATAAAAATACAGCAAAGACCTTCATTATTATGTACATGAAACATTCAATTTCATTTATATAACACCAAACGCAGGCAGAAGTTATCTTGTGGAACTTTCCAGAGCAGGTCAAGACCATACTCTTTATAATATTAATATAAAGCCAGAGACTCAACAACCCAACATTTCAATATTTATCCACATTTGAAGATGTAACCATGACAAAACATTTGTATTAACCAGATTTTTAAGACATGAGCTGTGGAACCATTTTCACATTATCTATTAGATAACGGTCTCTTCATTAATCGCATAGAAATTATAATTGTCCACACATTAATGTGCTTCTCACCCTGCCACTCCATTAACTAACTGCAATTAGCCAGCAATGGTCAATGAAGTGCCCTTCACGAATATTCATATGCATGTTAATGAACTTGTTATTTCGTTTCAGTTATTCTTTTTTGCCTCTGAATATGAAAACGAGCACAAAGCTGCCACTTATATTTCACAGGAGGGAAACAAAGTGCCATTTTGAAGTCGAAGGTTGATGTATTACCTGATTGTATTATTTCTAAACATCACCGTGTAGATTATAATGCAGTATGGAGACAATTCTGAGCGTCAGCGCCGTTATTAAAACAAAATAAAAAAAAGAAATGTATCCATATAAAGGTTAACTATAAGAGCCGCACGGCTGCACATCTACTGAGTGTCATGGGGACAGCGGAGCTGTCACACATCTCATCTCGATAATGGGAAAGCCTAATTAGTGGCATTGTGCCAGGAAGGAGGGTGACATCAGCGCAGCGTCAGAGACATGGGACTGCTGAAGCTGCCTGAGGATAAATCTGTGTGAGAAGGGTGAAGCTAACCGCTTATTCCATATGCCACGTTCATTAGATGTGACTAAAAACTCTGATTGCTTAAATGATGGATTTGACAAGTTTATCACAGTTGTTTTCTTGTGAATATTATAACTAACCCTAACCCTGGATATTTTTAATGTTTGTTTTAGATTTACAGGAGAAGTATGCTGTCACATGAACTCTTGTCTGCGTACCTACTGAACCACATTTAAAGCTACAAAGTATTTTTCGAAGCAGCAACCTCTGTGGCGCAAACAAAACTGCAGTTCCTCAAATGGCCACTTGAGGTTAATTCTAAAGTGTCCAGCTTCACGTGAGAAATAAAGATGTTTACAGGCTGGTTCAAAAACAGTTTTGCTCTCTATAGCTGTTTTTCTAGTTCATGACAACTGTACCGATTCCTGGCAGATAGTTAAAGTCAGTTCTCGTTCCAGCTCTAGCACCTCACCCCGGTTGATCCCTCTAAACTGCCTCTCCTTTTCTCCCCACACCAAACCTCTCCTGAAATCTCCTCACTAATGCGCGCTGCTCTTTCTTCCAGCTTCTTTAGACATTCCTTTGCTTTCTGGCAGATAAATCTTTGATAGATTTAAACCAACCCTGTTCTTTCATTCATTTCCCTCTCCTTGTTTAAATATTTTTCATACTTCAGGGGGCTCAGCTCTCATCCTCTGTGTTCCTTCAAACTGTCTGTCCTTGCATGACTCTTCTGAGTTACCAAATGTCAGCTCTGTACAATTGTTTGCAGTACATAATTTAATCTGATTCATAAATAGAAAGGGGTTTAAGAAGTCTTACTTCTGCTAACTTTCTTGAACTTCATCCAACTGCAGAATTTACAATAATGCCACTATTAAAACCGATTATGTGGTGACACTGTGGTGATTGTGAAGTTTTAGATGTCTTCAGAATATGTACTAATATTAGAAATATCTCTGCCCGGTCTACGAATAAAAACAGTCACTTGACTTGGACCTTCGTCTAAGAAATGACAAGCCACAGATGCACTGTGCACTGCTGGAAGCTGTTGAAAAATATACTGGCATTGGTGGCTATAAAAAAAAAAAAAAAAAAAACATCATGTAAATGCCCGGGAAAAATGCATCATGATATTATATTCACCAATGCACAGACTCTTTTCAGGAATAATTATATATTTCTAAAGGGAAGTGCACTTGTATTCATTATGTTGTCAGTGTATTCAGACCAGAAGACTCATCTCACCTACATCTGAGAGGAAATGATGAGTCTCTTTATGTAACAAATGGAGTAGAAATTTTATTCTTTCATTCATTTGATAGTTTATATGATCTTTTATAATGTTGAGCACTTCAGTTAAATTGTATTTATTCATTCAATAAATCAGTAATTAATGTATATTTGTATTATATGCTAATTACAATAATAATGTTATACTCAATGTTCCCAGCAGGTCAGTGTCATGTCTTGAGTCTTCAAGTCGCAACATTTCAGGATGGATTTGACTTCACTCAACAAATATAAGTTGGATCGTTACCTACATTGGATATCTGACATTGTTTTGTGATCTTCAGCTTCAGATCAGAGAGACATCCTGGCAAACAGTCGCCTCAGATTTTTTTTAAATCACTGCTGGTAATGTAGAATAATTACTTTTTAATAATTAAAGTTGGTGCATCTGCGGTGTGGTATCTTTTGTTCTTGAAATGAGAGGCAATGCTGTGGGAGCTGATATGTGAAGCTGTGAGTGGATGCTGAAAGTGTGACGATTAAAGTATCTGTAATCATTTGAACTGTTATTTCTTGATGGAAATCAATACGCTGTATAACGTACAGTTGGAGGACATTTTGATGAGGCAGTCATTTGAAGAGTCCCTGACATTAGAGGTAAAACCTGACAGTTCATACATGAAGACTGCGAGGAGGTCACTCTTCAACCGCAATTACTGCACCTCTTGCTTAAGGTATCGCTCTATCTGCTCTAACTGTTGGCCCACTGGAGGGCTGTGACTGGAATGCCAAATATGTATCTCTGCAGTAAGAAACCCCAGTTATGATTCTGCAGTGAAAACACAACCGCCTTTACCTATCAAAAATGTGTTCACAGCACTGTCGCAACATATTACCAGCTTATATTCATTAAGTAATACAGATGGTCTGGTGTAACCGTCGTGTGTGCTGTAAAACTGGAGTTAAAGGCAGTGGAGTGTGATATGTAGCTTCCATACTGGAATAAAGTATGTTCATTAAACAAGACCCATGATACCTTTGGAAGCTTCTGCAGTGACTTATAACATCTCTGAATTATCCATATTCATATCTGCAGTACATGCACATTATTCACATAAATCATGTACGCAATGCTGTTAACACAATGGCTTCATATGCTAATTACGGGATCAAAACGTAGAGTTTTGGGCATTGTATTCTTTTCTTGTCTGTCCAATTTGCCGGTTCCACTTTTTGGCTACTTCACAAAGCAGCTGCTCAAACGCCTTAAAGGAAATTTTCCTGAACCAAATCTGCCCTCTTCCAAGTGTGTTCATTACTGCTGGAGGCATTGTTCCAGACAGTGTTAAGTGCTTGTTAAAAGCAAGCTCCTTTTAAAATACATAATCAGTACCACAATTCCACACTAAGCAGTATTTTCGCTCGTGTTGAAAAAGTTCACTTATTTTTTTTGGTAGGCTCTTGATGGAAACCACAATGCAATGCACAAAGGAAATGGAGGAGCTACTTACAGCTGAAAATGGTGGTGGTGGTGGTGGTGGTGGTTGTGGAGCTCCAGGAAGATTTTCAAAAAACAAGCATTTGATCTTTGCTTTCTCTTTGTGAAATGTAGAGATATCCTGTGGAGGACTATGGAGCAATGTTTTTATGAGTACACCCCCAAAGTATGTCATGCTCATCACAAGGACACACACACACACATGACGTGATGCACTGAAGGTGAACCTGCTGAAGGTTTGCTGCTATTCCACTGACTGACGGCTGGAAACAGTAACGTGACAAGAAACACAAAAAAGGCAGTGAAGAAGGAGACTGCAAGCTAGCAAACATGAAGTTCCTATACGGCACACCATGAACTCTTCACCCAGGCTTCTGAAAGGGAGTCTGAGCTTTGTCTTGCAGACGTAAAGAGTTGCCACCTGACCCTCGTTTCAAAGAGAGATGTACTTAATGGAACGTTATATAGCATCAAAGGGCAGATGATTGTATGGAAGGATGGCATGCTGGTAGATCCAGGCTTTGAACTCTCCAGGTAAATTTGATTTGTCCACAGATGTTAGCCAGGACTCCAGAGACTGATTAGGTTTCTTGATGTAGGCATTATGCCTAAGGGAGCATGTAAATACCTTCCCCGGGCTCTTTACTGGCTTCCCCGCTGCTGAAGGAATAGGGGCTCCACAGAGAGCAGAACTTTCTGGTGACCTTGTCTCTCTTGAGCATGGAGGATATCGCCGGCTTAAAACACGAGTGATGAGCCTCTATGGCCTCTGCAGAGGCGACATGCCTGCTATACTGGTGTTGTCTTTACTGTGTGACCGTCCATAAACCTTCTATCTGGGGTAGATGCACCTCAGCCATCTTGTATAGGGGACCTCTGCAGCCTTCACCAAGATGTCCATATACAAAGCAAACAGAGTGACAAAGGTGGTACAGCCTGTTGTGATGCCTTTCTCCAGGCCATGCCAACAACTCCTGCATCTTCAGAAGGGTGCGTACTAACGTGTCAGTGTAACTCAGGCAGTCTTTGGGTTAAGATACGTTTGAATATTTTACACTCCACACAGAGCGGTGAGATGATCCTAAACTGTTCAGTGGCTTCCTCCCTTGGGAATTCACACTCCTGCAGCACATCTCCACTACCTTAGAAATTAGTATACTTCAATGTTGAGTATTAAAAAACAAATCACTATACTATGGTTTAGCAAATACAGGATAGTATTATACATATAGGCATTGGGACGTTGGGACTTATAGCTATAAAGCTAATGATGATCTCACCTCTGGACTCATTTGCATTTTTATAGCCCCCCGAAATCTTTCTGTGAAAGGGCTCCTCCTAGACTCCTGGTTTTGCATAAACAATCACACAGGAAGAGAACATTGAAGACGATGCAGAGATACCAATCAGCCTAAGTAGACCAGAATCCTGCGCACAGTGTGCCTCACTGTTCAGACTCGGTTGCTGATTCAGTGTGTCTCGCCCTTTTCTTTCATCTGCATGATCTGTGGCGTGAAGTCTACAAACTGCTTTTTTTCCCTATGCTTAGCATTCCCTAGCTGACCTAACTTGTGTGTACTTGGCATTAATTCAGCTATACAGTGAGGTGCAGCAGTGGGCACATAAACAGACTATTTAAAGAGACCTGGCGTTTTTCTCCTCCGTGTTTGTCCAGCATGCATTTATTATTCCTCTTTCAATCCGTGTACACAAAGTAGAAAAAGTAAAAATGAACTTGCTTTAAAGCTTTGTATATAAAAAATGTGTTTATGTGGGAAGGCAGCTCAACAAATTCCCAAGAGCACAAGATCATTGTTAATCCGTTTAGGTTGGAAGTAATATTTTATTATTAGTCCTATCCATTTAAGTAATGGGATTGTGCTCGCTATGCAGCCAAGCACTATATTCAGAGGAACCTGTTGTCAACTCAGGTCGGGAGGTGTTGGATTAATGTAAGTTATATAACATATTACACAAGCTTTGAGAGACTCACGGGATGAAGAGTCAGAGATATGGGACACCCCAATACGCTGCTGAGACTTTGCTAAATACTCCAGGCTGAGACGGAAACTATTTTCCGTGACAACTGACTCAACTTTTGCAAGCTTACAAGTGTTTCATTTGCTCTTGTAGTAAACACTGTTTGCCACTGCCTTTTATTGAATTTGGAACTGTTTATTCATATCCTGCACTGCGCTGTGACTGCAGTACACATTATCTTCTCCTGTTTTATTCTTATTTTATCTTCTATTTTGTTTTTCCTCTTTAATCCTATTTAAATGTCTTTTTTGTATTGCATTTCATTTTATAGATCCCCGTGTTTCTTGGCTTATTTCATGTCCTGTCTATGTGATGCACCTTGAATTGCCTTGTTCTTTGATGCCGTTATACAAATAAACTTGCTTTTCCTTGAAAATGTTCTACTTGATTTTCAAAGCCTCTGCAGAAAAATGGAATTTATAGACAGATATATACGTAAGTGTTTCTTAATCTACGAGCATCTGTCCTCTATTTACGAAGTGCATCAGAACGCAGTAAGAGGGATTTGAAGTACTGGCCCTCTAAGCATCTTCTGAAATTGCTCCTTGTGACTTGCAGTCAATGCCCACAGCAGGAGAAGCTGCAGACCCTTTTGTCTGGATTGATGCTGATAAGAAGAAGATTGACAGGGTCGTGCTCAGCGGGGACAATTTTTAACTCCCACAGGTGACCATTGTTCGTGTCTTTTTAAGCCTGTCAAGTTTCCAACTTGACACCATTCTTTGACACTCTGTCGCATTCTTTGTGTCAGTGATCTCATATAGAGCCTTAGTTGCAAGTTGCTCAGTTGCTCTATAATTTCACAAGATCGTCTTTGCAGTGTGGTATAAAAACGTACCGCAGAACAAACATAACATTTTCGGGTCATGGTTAATTACGTAAACTACTTATACAGTTCTGTGTATACTGCTATCTACTGATTATTTTCACGATTACATGAATCCTTTAGTTGTCAGAAGGTAAGCAGAACTGTAAGAGCTACTTGTCCAAAGAGTCCAGAGTGACACCTTGAGATGTCTGACAAACACTTGCTTGAAACATTACTTGAGCAATTAATTATCAAACTTGTTGCTGCTAAATTCTCTGGTGATAAAAAATATATATATATAAAAGTAGTGTTGCAGCTCTAATCCAATTATTATTTTTATTGAGGTAGCAGCTTCACAATAACTCTGCATCCCTTTTGTTTATTCAAAAGTTCTTTGTGAAACATCAACATTTTTTCACGATCCGAGATCCACTCAACAAGCATGCATAACGGGCCCGCTGCAATGAACACATCTGAAACATCTCCAGCATCAGAGCAAATTATTCACAATGCCTGCAGGTGGGCAGACGCAATGCGCTTTGTAGTGCAGATACACAGCAGAAACACGCTACCGTATCCTAACACACATGACTTTGTGAGGAGAATAATTGGGCTACATACCGAACTTCCTGAACGCCGATTTAATGAATATCATGCAACATCCTGCACGCTGCATGAACTTACATCTGTTGAAGCGTACTGCAGGTTGCCGCTCTGCTGGCGAGATAATAAGATATGCTTATCACATGCTGCGTCTTAGAGTAATAAGGACTCAAGACTCGAATGTGAGTATAAACTGCTTTAAACTGGGTTTGGTTATTTAGGCTACATTTCTTGTGATAAGTCAGTGACGTTTCAAAATTGCCAGCGTGAGCATCAAAAAATGCAAACGTTGAACATTTTATATATATGTGCATATTTAAGTTTGAATCTTTATGTTTTATTGTTTGAATGTGGTGATGTGATGACTGGTGGTCACACATGGTGGAGTTTATATTGCAATGGTTCTATTTATCCTTTTAAATCTAAGGCAGAATCAGTTATGTTGATTGTAGGAAGCGGCTATATGACAGTACAACTTTGAAGAAGAGAGACTCATTTGTGAGCCCGATCTCACAGGAAATGTAACCTTTAGACAAAAATGAATGAGATCTGTTCATCACTACATATACAGAAAATATTGATATTGCTTTTACATTAAACTGAAATATGAATATCCTAACTAAACAGATGTTAAAGGTCCAGGTGTGTAATATTTAAGGGAATCTATTGGCAGAAAAGGAATACATTACAATAAATCCATTATTGTAACCACCTAAAAATAATCTTCATCATGTTTATGTTACCTTAAAATGAAGCTTTCATGTACAGAGAGAGCAGGTCCTCTTCCACAAAGTCTGCCATGTTGGCCCACTATGTTTCTACAGCAGGCCAGAAGGGACAAACGAGATACTGGCTCTACTTAGGACCTTTAACAGGTTCTCACAAGTTTCACTGCCACTGTAGTTTCTCCCTCATGCTTGAATGGAAGGATAAGGTGAGGGGTATTCAGGCAGCTGCAATCTGCAACTCCACCACTAGATGTCACCAAATTCTAGCACACTGGACCATTAAGTTGCACTGTTGTTATAGAAAGTCTGAAGTCACACATTGTCAGGTCTGTCTGCAAGACGACAAGCAAATAACTTTTAAAGAGTCTGGATCAAAAAAAGGCTACGCTAACTTAGCTCATAGTAAAGTACAGCTTGAATCAACAGACATGTTTTCAGCAGTCACAAGGTAGGCCAACTGCCTCTACGTACTTTTGTCTGAGGAATTCTTTAATGTAGTTTATATAGAGATATGATGTAATATAACAGAGCTACAGTCTTGCTATAGTGAATAACTGTTGCCTCTTTATGTACAGGTGGTACTACAGTACACTGAAGCTGCCAGTAGTTTAGCAGTGCTCACCTCTGCAACATAATACAAATGGGCGTCTTTGATATAGTGCCATAGCTGTTACCTTCTTTACATTCTGTTGATTATGTCATTACTTCACTGAGAACATTCATGAACTATACTCTGGCCGTCTCTCACACATTGCTCCATTAACTTACCAGCGGCATCAAAATCAGCTACCTAAAAAAATAAATAAATAAATAAAAATCGAAGCCTACCTTGGAGACCGCTGCCTTGTAAACGACCTTGTGTATGTATTTCCAATTACGCGTGCCATCAAGATGAAGAATGTCATCATGACAATCGTTGCACAAAGACACTTCCAGAGGAATCCAATGTCTTGTTGCACAAATGCATCTTCAGCTTCAGGACACACTTGGACATGTAAAAGCAGTGGCATGATGTTGTTTCAGTATTCCTGACGGGGTTTAAGCAGATGAGGACATGGACACATTTTAATGGATTTGGAACAGAGATTTTCCATTTGCCTGTCTTTAATAGTATCCTGGAAGTAGGTAATCCTAAAACCCTGCATTCATCCTCCAGAGACTTTCATAAAGCTCATTAAATCAGTGTTAATCCAAACACCTGCCATCAAATGCTAATTTGCTAAACACGCCAGGGAGGTTGTTTGGTATAACTTATTTAACATCTGAGGTGAGTTTCATGAATAAAAACAGACCCATAACGCGGTTACATCCAGGGATACTCTGAATTCTGATGTGGAGATTACAGATTCAGATCCGTCCTAAATGTCCGCAATAACCTCCGCAGTCCCCCAACTCGATCTGTGTTTACATATTAAAAAGGGCTTGAGTGTAACTGCGCTCCTATTAGACAGATTATAAGATTAGAGACACATTAGAATGCATCTCTAATCCCACCAGTCAAGTCAGGACAGTAAGCAAGCCAAGGAAAAGCTCAGAGAACACAGGAAACGCTGAATCTGTGCTCAGACGCATCGCCACCTTGGCGTCATTGTGACAAAGTGTCAGGTAGCATTTTTGATAGCGATTTCCTCTACATGTCAGCTAATTTCAGTCACAGCATGCGCATATTACGTTTGTATAAGAGCAGGGACTGTGCAGCGTACGTTGTTATGAATGCACGTGACCAGAAACTATACAGCTCACTCCCTTTTCTGTTTTTTGGTGTGTGGGAGCTTCAGCGCTCTTGGGGAAGCGGTGCTTTGCAGCCAAATTGACATTCACTGGAGTGTGCCCCCCCTCCTGTCATTTTGTCAACACCATCACTGTGTGGAGCTCAGCCAAGCAAGACATCTGACAGACAGGCAAATGGAAGTGGTGGACTTCAGCAACATAACACCCTCTCGCTGCCCTCTCTGTGACCAGCGGTGGGGTTCAATGCGCATACATACACACAAAAGAAGGAAGGTGATATTTTGTAACCCGTACTTCCTCTCTTGCTCTCCGGTAGTTTGCAAAAAAGAAAAAATCAGGGGCAGGCACGGATTGATCAGAGAGAGATGCAATCAACAAGAGGGTGAACTGCATGAGTGGGTTTCCATTTGTTGCCAAATAGTAAACCTGACACTAAAAATTGATTGGCAAGTGACAAAACCCTTTTAAACCCAGAAGCCTTATCTGGAGAGCACCGTTTCAGGGTCAGAATTATGACTAGGTGTGCCATAGGATGTTTACAATTGTATTTCTTGTAATACCACGCTCATAAAAGAGAGTATTTCTCAACTGGTTTGGAGAGTTGCCAATCTAAAATGGCGAGAAAATAAAATAGAAACGGCACACTGCTAATTTAATGGCACAAATGTACAATGAAATAAAATTTCAACAATGGCAGAAGCTGTAATTTAAATATGGCATTAGTTTTATAGTGGCCACAAATTCATGCAAGTCTGCTTCCTTTGACCAAAGCCTGTGAATTAATGACACCTCTGACACTTCACATTTCCTCAAGACACCATTTTTCTTTGGCAGTGAATAAGCAGGAGTCTCAAAAGTGCTGTCAAACGCTGAGGTCTGCAGGCGCAAAATCCTCAATCAAAATATAAAACAAAAACATTTATGGCGATAAACTGTCGCCATGGGCACCACTGAATTCTTTGCTAAATGCCGCGTGTCATCGCTGAAATCCTCCCCTTCTACATACACATACTGAACACCACACTTATCAGTCAGGTGTCATGGCAAAACACTGGAAAAACATGGCGATAGGGGACTCAAATGGAACCAGCACTTGTCAACCGGGATGGATCCTGACACTAGAATATGCTCAGGAAATGATTAGATAAAAATAACAGAATCCGCCGGGCGTCTTCGAGGAGGTGTGCTGGCGGCTGATAAAGGATTCAGATTTATGTAGCCTTCACCAAAAGAAGCAGATATTATAGTTTTTGAAAAATGGTACATTGGAAGCTTGGCTGTGATGTACAATACATGCAGCAGAGAGCAAATACGGAGGGGGTTAATAAAAGACGGGAAATGAAAGACGCAGCACCAGGTTGGCAGCTCCGTGTGATCATTTTGGAAATCAATTTCAGCTCTCGAACATGAGTTTGTTTTGTTTGTCCTTGAATATTGACAGTTCGTCTGTGTCAGACACGGATGTCCTGACTCGCGCCATGAACTACCGCCTATTGTAGCCGCTTTGTATATTACTTAGTAATCAAGAGGGCAACTCACATCAAAGATGTTTTGTGAAATTACGTTCGAGAGTTCTGACAGCTCTGGAGAAAATTCTGGCAGGTCAGACACTCATCCAATCCGTGCTCTCAACACTGATCAGACCGCAATTACTCAATGACACGGTACCTACACATGGGCTTACACTTAGTCCACTGTACCACACCAAATTAATTTCAAATTTGCTCCAGTCTCGACTGCAGTAACATGTAAGGGACAACGGTTGCAAAACTGTCACTTGAAATGGCTCACAACAGCTCAGAAATCAAACTGTGCCCGGCAAAGACTAATCCGATAGCTGATGCTGCTCGCTTGAAACAGCCCGCTCTGGAATAATTCCTACAGGGGGGTGGGAACATGGATCCCCCTGAATGCTGCAACAAAGCAAATCCACACCCCTCAGTGTTGTGTTGTGTTCGCACAATGTGGCTGGATTTGGTGCTTGTTCGTCTTTGGAAAAGTTGTTCTGTTTGGTGATATAACAATCATCAAAAACTCCATAATGAAAAACATAAATCTATTTCTTTCATATAATCTGAGTCAATACTTTCACCAGGACCAACCAAAAATAGACAAGTTAGTGGCATTAGCATGTTATCATGCTATTAAAATGTATATGATTATACTGACAAAATAAGAAAACATAGCTCTTAAATCATTTCTTTCTGATGAAGCTGTTCATATTTTGAGTTTAATCAATTTGCTAAAAAAAGAGTAAAAACATATTTTTTTTATTCAGTTATCATGAATTCTTCTGCTCACAAAAATCATGTAAGTGAAACTGATATTGTGACAGCCTTGATACAAATGGTTGTTTAATTTAATTTCCAGAAAACAATACTTGATTCAATACACATCCATTTACATAGATTTATCATTTACACCCAAGCAGCAACCTCTGTGCTGTGAAATAGTCTATGCTGAAGTGCCAAAAACTGCAGTTCCTCAAATGGCCACTCGAGGCTGTCCATTTCCACAGGTCCCATGTTAAAATGTCAGTTTTGGTTACTACAGCAAGTTTCCTTGTTCAGGACATCACAGTGCTGTCAATGGGTTCACGACTGCCGTCTAAAACAAGAGTCATGCTACAAACGCTTCATGATGCAGCTTTTGTTGAACCTGTTTGAGAGAGGCGTTGATTCGACTCTAGTCATTTTTGAGGACACACTGTTGCTTGACCTCAAATACGTACAGTCCTATTAAAAGCAGCATAGCCAAAAGTGTTTTGAGAATAAAGCACGGTTTATAGCCAAGAGTTGTGCAACCTATTCACTTGCGATGGATTCACAAGACGAGATAAAAGAGTAAAATACTGAAGGGAGATACTACACTGTTTTACCCTTAAGCACTTTAGCTGCGTGTGGTTCGTAACTCTGTGGGAACAGGACATTACTGGATACAAAAGAAATGTTTTTCTTTTGCATCACACTTCTTTGAAAGTAGACCTAGGGCACGCCTAAAAGAAAGAATAGAAGATTTTGACCCTGCATCCATTCACAGCTATTTGACTGGAATATGTTATCTGTGCACAGGTGTACCTGGTATTGTGCCCAGCACTTCAGCTGAAATAGAGTTCCTGCCACAGCTAACTTTGTTTACTCTGCAGGTCTTTGTGCATTTCTAATCTTTCATAAAGTCTCCAGGCAACTTTGGTCGTTAGCAACAAGTCTTTTTTTTTTTTTTTTTTGCTCAAATTCCACTTGAACCATCAACGGCAAAACCTACATCAGCCTTTATATCATAGACTTAGTGCAACAACAAAGAGGAAAACACATTTTATCCCAGTATTTATTAAAAGGAGGGTGAAGGATGTTTTTTTTCAAAGATGCTGCTGCTGTATTTTTGTTTTTTTATGTGAAGAAAACAGAACAACAATTTTAAATGATGGGAAAATAATGAAAGAAGCAATTAATGACAGCTCTCACAAAAGAGGGCAGTCTCAATGGATGAAATAAGACAGAATATATTGAGAAACAAATAAAAAGAAAAGAAAAAGGATAAGCTCTCTGTGTTTTTCTAACTTGATCTAAGCATTTTGTGTAGACCTCTCTTATTTATGATCCCCATCTTCTGTTCATGCCAAAACCAATAACTCCGCATTGTCTGATCCCTCTTTTTTGGTTTTTTGTGAGTAATGTCTCTGAGCACTTTGGTTCATTCCACCGTGAACCAATTAAGCAGCAGAAAAAGAATAAAATCAGGGAATGAACAGATTGCTGGTGGCAGCTTAATGATGAGAGCGGCCCATGACGGAGAACAGAATTCCAAGGAACGCCTGTGAAAATAAAGGTGGGGAAGGTGAACATGGACAGCCTCCCTATTCTATTCCTTGTTAACTACTGCAGAGGTAGTCCTGAGCAAGCGCGGAGCTAACTGCTTCAGTGGAGCTGTTCAATCGAAGAACATGTGATCTGTGAAGGGCAGCTCCCCGGTGTGAAAGAGTGTAACTTTATGAATGTGGAACACGCTCTTCCTGGGAAAGACCGCGGCTGCTTAACAACTCCTCTCCGGATAAATAATGGTGGTGCAAAAAAAACAAAGGCAGCCGGGAGGCAAAGAAACAAGAAAACCATACAAAACAGCAGGTTACATTTTCATCTCCCTCTCTCTGAATGACATTTACACTTGAACTCGGTGTACAGTGGCCATTGCAATTAATTCCCAGAGGATTTCTATAATGTTAAAGATTTGTGGTCTTTGTCATAAAGCATATTTACACAGGCGTTCAACTGTAATATGTCAAGAGAGTTGTGTTTGCAATGCCAAAAGTGTCCAGGATGACATGAAAATGTTAATATAATCTGAAGTTAAAGAGAATTAATGACCTTTCTTTGTCACTTTAGCTTTGGTCAAACATATTTCTAAGATTTTCTCGAAAAACAGGAAAATGTAAGTACAGTCTGTCAAAGGAAAACCTTTACTGAGCCCATCTGTCTCTGTTAGCGTCATTCATTTTGACACTCTTCTCTCACCTGGAAATATAAATGTTATTTCTTATTGAAGTAAATCGCCTCCGATAAAAAGACTATGCTAAATGATTCAGCATCCATACACAGCACCCTGCACTGTATAGCGGCGTTCAGTATTCATGTGTACGCACAGTACAGAAGAGTCACTAAGAAAAATAGAACAAATGGCATTATGCTAATTATTTTATTCCACTGGGGGTTGTTAAAGCAACTGGACTGTGAATTATAAATAACAAGTGGCCATGTGTAACGTGACTAACACGTAATAATTTATCTTCCCATTGAGTCCAACAAACTTCCCACTTAACAAGGGGCCCTATAACACAATCCAATACTGTATAATACAATAGAATATATTTACGTATTTGTTAAGAAGTCTGATGTTTAAGACAAGTCAGAAATCATCTTCTATTGGTATAGATCCAAATTAAATCCAATTCAACGCACAAATTGGCTCAGATTTGCTGAATTTGTGGATAGACAGAAAATTAACCAACAGCTACTTTGATGAAGAGTCAAGGTTGGAATTTTAATCAGTGAATCATGTTCTTTTGGGGTTTTTTTAAGTGATATATTAACACATATTGTGTAGTTCCAGCTTCTCCAACATGTTTGATTATCACTGTATACTCCGTATCCTCGGGTTTTGGACTGTTGGTCACACAGAGCACCTTTAATGGCATTACCAAGGGGAAAATGTGAAGGGCATTTCTCATTATTTACGGACGTTTTATAAACCAAGCAATTAATCAATTAATAATCAGCAGATTAATCAGTATTAAAACTAATCACCTGTTGCAGCACTAATAGTAATCAGATAAATAAATCAGCTCCTCGCTGATGTGATTCAGATGTTACCCGTCTCCGGCGCTCACTTGAGATGTCTGAACTGAACAATAGGTTTGAGACGGTACAAATAAAAAGCACACTGAGCTGACACAGATGTTACATTCAACCTGAAATGAGATCGTGCAAAGCGTGGGAGATAAATACACACATCGAAATATCATGACTGACGTCTACATTAGAGAACATATGAAGAGCTCTCAGTCTACATACATGAGCAAATAAATGCTGGATTCTGTCTCCAGGAAAAGCTGCTCGACAACCATCCACCGAAAACAACAGAGGGATTTTATATGTGGTGCCACTGTGACGAGCGGCAGCGCTCAGCTTTTGTTTATTGCGGTTATACATCCTGCACTTCACTGTAAAACAAAAAGCCAAGCCTCCCACTAATGACTCATCAGTGAAAGAACGCAGGCATCATGTTTACAGGGACTGAGCAATTAAGTGTCTGCCAATTACAACAGTGACTGTGACAGCCAGACATTAATATCTATACTGACAGCAGTAGAGGAGTGACATGAAGCGCTGCGATAAAGATTCAGATCAAAACTAAAGCTTCCTTAGATCAAATATCTCATTTGAGACGCAAATATTCTGTCTGTGGGAAATTTGTGGGAAAACTGTGGAACAGCAGACAAAAGAAAACATTGCAAATTAAATTTATGTTCAAATTCAAAACAATAAAAAAAAAAAAAAAGAGAGGTGGCACCAGCACAACCTCAAAATCACAAACAAACAGACAAAATCAATCATAGACAGAGAGCAGTGTTGCCAACGTGGCAACTTTCTCACCGGGTCTATTGACTTTTCAGACCTTCTTAGGCATCTTTATTTCTAAAAATCGACAACTTATTCAGCCCATCAGGGAAAAGGACAATGAAGACTGGGTCATTCCAACTTTTCATTCAGATATAAGTGCAAGGAACAACTCGCAGACCCTCTATGGTGTGTGCCCATGTCAAAAGTTATTCAACTACATTTATTATGTAGAAGAATTTCAATTTGGGACATTGGTTATTTAGTCTGGAACGGCTGAAAGTAGCTGAATTTGGTTGCAGGACACTGAAAACAGTTTGAGCCCTGCAAACAGAAGCAGATATAGTTTCTGACTTGCTGCCTGGATATCGAGCAAACTAAAGAGCCAAATATATTCTCAGATAATAGAGACCAAACCAGACGTACAAGGATGGTAAACATTTGTCGGGTGGTGTTGTGTTTTTTCACTGCGCATATTTTTACTTTTAAAGTCCACCTGAATTTTTTTGTAGTCAATAATAATGCAGGTGTGTATTTTAAATGTATTGACCATAGTTTTTTATATATATATATTTGAAAAGGAAGAAAAATATCGGTAAAGTTCCTTTTCCGTCTCAGCCTGCTGGATGGGCGTGTCGGTGTCTGTTTGATTGACAGCAGCTGGCAGGCTGCCCGGCTGTTAACACTGTAATGAACGAGAGATGAAGTAAACAGTCTTGCGCTGTAGCTGTAAGGTACATGCGACGGGCTGACAGCGTGTTAGCGGCACTCAACACGCCGGCATCTAAGCAAACTTAAGTGACATTTGCAGGTACGTTTACAAGCTCTTTAACGTGCTGCAGCTGAGCACCTAATTAGCTATCTCGCCTATAAACCGGGCGTTAACAGTACACTTTTCCCCGGTGACTGTTTGTTTGGCGCTGTTTGCTCAGCGAGCGAAGGTGCGGGTCAAGACGTGCTCATGTTTGGAAGTTAGATAAGGAGGAGACTTCAGCAGAAAGACGACGTGGGCTGCGTGAGCTGCTGAGTGCTGTCTGGCTCACAGTGACCGTCTGCTGATGCTGGTGCTCTGTGCAACATTTGATCGGTTATATCGAAATCTACATAGATGGATACCAGAGTTGTATTTCAGTGAATGCTAAACTTAGAGGTGTCATCGTAGAGATAAATATATCAACATCTCATATCAACTCTCAAAGGACAACACAGAACAAACTTAACTTGCTGTCACTTGCATGCCATCATTAATAACTATACGTTTGGTGTAGATTATTACCTTTCATCATATAATCCTGCATCTTTATGTCTGGAAAAATACTCTGAGTTGCCAGTTTATTAACAAACGTGGTCTAATACAACAGTCCTGCAGTCAAACCTCCCTTCATGCAAGTTATAATAATGATTTATGCCCATTTTAGCAGCCACAGTTACAATATACAGTAGCGCTGCTGAATTATACCACATTAGAAACACTTCTAATATTTTGTCTATCCCATTAGAATAAAAATTAGAAACACAACTCAGCAAAATAAAAATCAACAGCAGCACTGCAAACTACAGCCTCCAAAATGTCCATAAAGTTGAATCAACATCCCCAAAACAGTTTTAAACAAAAGCTGAATATTAAACCTTCATGAAGGCAGAATCCACTGCAGGGTTTGTTGTATTAAACTTATTGATTTTAGCTGATCGCACCTAATAAACTGTGAGTGTACGTTGACTGGACATTCAGCGGGTCCACTCATGTCACCTCCACATTATACGACTATCAGAGGCGTCAGATTGCTGTATTGATCGTGTTACATGACTGCGTGTCTTATAATGGATTGTCTTGATGTTGTTGTGGTTTGCACATTACACGAGTGATTGGCGACGGGAGGGAGACATAGGAGACCCCCCCACTGATATTTCGCTCGCCCTGTATCACGGCCTGTTATTGGCTTTAGGTCGCGGCAAAACAAATTTCACACTACAGGATGATTTGGACTCGCAGGGCAGGTCCGGATCTTTAACCTGCAACACATCAGCGCATCCCTGAAAATTCACACACAGCGATTGTTGCCCACGAGAACAAGCGGCGATTCTCCTCCAATCTGGGGCTTTTGTCAGCGACGGTCCAAAAATTGTTGTTTAATATAACAACTTTGATTGAGGTGCAGTGTTGCTTTGTTTTGGCTTCAGCATCTATCGATATTGTTTTTGTAATAACCAATTAAAAATATAGATCAGCTGTCACTTATTCAAACAGTTACAGAAAATGTCGTGCAGCATTAGCAGGACACATTATCCACTGAGAAATAGTAATATTAATATTGTCTTTTACAAAGGTTAAGACCGCTTAGAATCTGTAATTCATCGGAAGAGCATTCAAGAGCTGCGTGTAGTGATCTGACTCAAGTCTGAACTAATAATAATGTCAAGGCACGTCTGTTAATTGAGGAGAATGATAATTTAGTTTTAAGCCCTTTAAAGATCAAGTTAATGGCCGGTCAGTTATTTGACCGCACAAGTCAAGCCAACATTACACTCACTGTTCAATCCTTCATAAATATTTCTGACTATAAAAGTACTAATACTCTTTAATGCACAATGAGACGCTACCGGCCTGCTAATGTCTGCATCATAACATCCCAAACATCCGTGTTTTTTTTCTTTTTTTACATCAACCAAAGTTGCGTTCTGCTTCAATGCCACATTAGAGGGTGACGTTATTCATAGATAAAACTTTGTGTTCCAGGAAGCGGGATCTTTGACACACACTTTCAGTGTTTAAAGAATAAACACTGCTGTCATTTCAAACGTCTTCTGAGAGCAATGGGAGCAGCAGCACAGTACCTAAAATGTGGCCTTGAATATAAAACGTCTGGCTACTCTTCCACCCGTACGGATCCTGGTCCTTTTAATTACTATCTCATTTGTAGGAGCCACCCAAGGTTCTGTTTATTGTAGCCCACTTCATTACTGTCATGTGGCCAATGTGGTTGCCATGGTGTGACCATTATGCCATGTCCTTTGAATTTCAATTATCATTCAGTCTGATTTGAGCTGAGGACATTACCGGTCTCCACAAATATCATTTTCTCTCATCTTGAGGAGTCAGACCTCACCCCTGAAAGTCATATCTATAATCATTCCTCTGCAATAGATGTCATTCGATGGCATGGAAAACAGAGTGCAGATGGGGAATCATGCTCGTTTTATCTCCGAGTGATTTTCACACGTACAAATGTTGCATCGGCACAACCGTGACAAAGATTACTGCTGCACATTAAAAGAGGCTGGCTTTGTGTGGTGTTTGAACAGATGTCCATCTTGTAAGGTGGACGGACACTTTAAGCACTTTCCACGACGGATGCATGATTTTGGATTTGTGCCGTATAGCCGATGTCCATATTTTCCAACTCATTTTGGCCGATACCAAAATATGCACATATTTCTTTCCGCTAATTAAAAAGAACCAGCTCTCCTGTAGTAGAATTAGCATATTATTATGCCTGATCGTCTCGTGATGACCCACTTCCAAGTGCTAGAGCTTTTCAAAATATACACATGCTGCACCAACGGGAAAAAGTGACAAAAATACTACTAAAATCTGTTGTAACGATCGGGACGGACGGCTCTTAAGATAGGCCATTAAAGTCGCAGGATTGAAAGACTGCAGTTTTGCTCATCCTCGTATGACTCATGCAGAGCATTCATTGCAAATAGGAACTTTGCTATCCACTTAATTCACCCTAAAAACCCTCCACATAACAGACATGCACGTGTCACAGCCCGTTGCGTCAGCAGAAATGTTTCATTTGGGCCGACATCGACATTTCATTCTAAAGATTCAATCGGCCGACACAGATACTGCCATCATCGCACAACCCTACTTTCAACCAAAAACTGCTGCTCTGCAAGACTCATAAATGTTTGCGCAGGGGTGTCAGTTCAAATATGGCCAAGGCTCCACAATGTCATTCAGTATAAATAAAGCACCAGTTCATTTAGATAATGATGGAGCTCTCACTCAATAACAATCGAGACAAATGGCAACACAGCCAAGCTCCACTTAAAGACAGAAAATATAGGCGAGCTCTGCATTCTACACTTACTTGGGTAAGCCCTATTTGTTCAAAAGAGTTGTTTCTCCATCACTCAAGTAGTAAACAATGCCCAAGGATGAGAGGCGGATTTTTTCCACTTAGTCATTATCCCTGCTAACCATTCGCAGTCCATCAGTGTATAGATTGACATTACCATCTCCCCTTGGTCAATCGTTAGGTCTAATTCCACATCTGCTCTCCACACTTGACCTCGAGTCAGTCCTCGCTTTTCCAATGTGCCAGACAATATTAGTGAACAACTGCACAGCATGTGTCATCCAGACATTTTAGAGAGGAAGCTCGAGAGCCCTTTCCATTAGAAATCACGCTGCGTTTGTCTCCGCCGCTGTACATCTTGATTGGATTTTTTTCTCCCTCGCTTGAAAAGAAAGTATCGATCAGATGTACACGATGATCTGTGGAATGTTTTCGACTCAGCAAACATGTGACGGACTCAGACAAAGACAGGCGTCTGCTGTCACGATAGATGAGTGGGAGGCTGACCATGACTGTTTCACAATGAGATGTTATATGCACAAATCCTGACGTGTTTACGCGCACAATGCAAAACAAGAGGGAACCTACTGTAATCACATGACAAGATTATCATGCAAATCATCAACAACATCCAGCATTTATTACCGTCCTTACCTGCCTCCGTCATTAATTACTACACCTCTTGTCTGACCCTGTGTAACATATAATAGATCCTCCATTTAATTTGCAGTACGCTTATATCCACAGGCAGACACTGACATAAAACAATGTGACTATGTAGCTGCACTCTATGTATAATCCAAAACTCTCTGTAGTCCTTTTAATTGCCGTCCAAAATACTCATAAATATTTGATGTTGTGGAGATCCCACTAGATATTACCGTTTCCAAGAAGAGTCTGCTAAGGTAAAAGACATCAAAGATAGTGTCAAGAAAATGTGTCAAATATGTTTCATGAAATGCTCTGAAAGGGAATATTTGAAAGTGTAAAAGGGTGGAGCTGTTTGATCTGTATCGAGAAGAAGAAGAAGAAAAAAAGAGAAACACAAGCCAGATGCAGACGAGCAGTCTTACTGTACAGTGCCAGCCTCCCAACCCTGACCCGAGGTGGACAGTCATATCTCATGGGATGAGTGTCAATGCAGCCTTGTGTTCTGCCTGAGTACCAATTGATTTCTGCAATGACACATAGCCCTGCACCACCATTACTGTGGCCCGGGTAATCCACTCAATTCATTAAAATCGAATCGTTCTTAATCAAGCTCTCACGTGAGCATGGCCGAGCACCAAAATGGTTAATTTAACAAAGATAATAAGAAATGATATTCTATAATTCTTGTTTTGGTTTTGGAATGCATATCCAGGTTTTAGCATCCGTAATAAGGCAGAGTAAGACGAGGAGATGCTTTTTAGATTTTAATGCTATAAAACTGAATTAAGCGTAGAGCGGAGGCTCACCAAAATGCTGCTATCATACATAAAAATTTAAATGGGAGCCTTTTCATTAATTCTAATTCCTTAAGGCGACTTTATCAGGTCACACCGTGGAGGTTGCAGTTAACATATGAAATGGATTCTCTCACGCACCACTGATGCGACGATAGTGAATCAAGCAAAGCAAGGCAGAGCAATACATAGACTAGACAGCTCGAGTCACAATTCATTTTCCTGCCGCAGATACACCTTACAGTCAGTCTCTTCAATGTTACACTATTGCAACAAAAGGAATGAGGATGTCACATGTGATAAGCATTGTCTGGGTCCATGACCTCCAGAAACAAGAAGAAGAACACAGCAAGTCAAGAGAGGTTTACGGGACCAGCAAAATCTGCCTACAGTATTATGTTACTGCCATTGCTTCTCGTTTTCATGACCAGAGAAGAAAGAAAAAACATAAAGTTGAATATATATTTTGAGCATGAAACATGGTGCATTAAAAAAAGAAAAACATATCTGAAATTGTGTACTGCTTTTAATGAAATCTGACTATGTCAGCAATAATAAAAACCAATTTCAAGAGCTTTGTGTTAAATGCATCACTGCCAGCTGTTATTGCCTCAGCACGGCGGTGGTAGATCAAAAGATACCATAGCAGGATAACACGGCAGTTAATTACCGCAGGCTATTAAAAGCATAGCTAATTCTGTACATTTGACAGGGATAACAGTAGCCACGAGGCATGTCGACCACTGAGGGAGGAGCGAAACAATGATGGAGCGGACAGGTGTTATGGATCAACTGGTTTCCCTGTTCAGTGACCTTTCATTGAATCCATCCATGGTTGCGTTGTGTGGTGATGACAAATCTTCAGAAACAGGAAAATGACATTTGGCTGTCCTTGTAGAAGCCTTATTGTTGTCCTTTCACTGTAATTTCACATAACATCTGCGGCTCAGTAATGGGTAACAACCTAGACAGGAACACATGTACTACTAAGTCAATCCATTTTTTTCTCTCACCAAACCACTTCTCATTTTAGGTTTCATCTCATAAAATCACCCGTCTAATACAAACAGTACAGCCAGATCAATATGCGACTGCCATCTTCCTAATGGCAAACACCTTTCAGTGTTCACTGATGATGTTGGAAACGGCAGGTTTGACAAAGAAATCTTAATTTAAGGTCCAATTACACGCTTTTTTCTTCACACGGTGACAAATGAGGAGGAGATCTGTGTTGTCAAACCTTGGAGTATATTGTTATTTAATATGACACGGCGAATTACAGCCTCAAAAATGACTGCAGATCAATCATGGCTTCTCTGACACGATGACAACACAACTGATGATCAGCTTTAAAAAGGTGGGACGTATTTCAAGGCTGTTTTTTTTTTTTTCCAAGCCTACATGTTGAGCAGAAGATGGTCTAAAAAAGACCACGTTCAGAACATCCCTTGTGTCTCTAATTTGTAATTAGGGCTCATTTATTAGTGTCTTTTTTTCTCCCAATTACAGCATTTTACCAGCTGGTTATAGCTTGTGGTTCCACATCTGCCTGCATTGCAGATCAGTTCAGGACCTGAGGCCATGTTTAGTTTCATTTTCTTATTTATGAAAGTAAATCGAGGTTCAGTGGGTCACACTTGAGTTATCAACCTTGCCTGGAAAACCCCCTTTTGCCTTTAACCAAACACAGCCTTTCTTCTGCCTTTCTTCCGCAGACTTTAGAAACAAACTATCTAATAATGCACTGATTGTATCCATGTTTTCTGCTAATTGCTTTTGATGACATCTCCCCTCCAGAGGAAGCATACAATCTGTGCTGACCTGCCAAATTATCACTGAAATGCCTCCCTCTCTCCGATCACCATCCCAAAGATCACTCTTTAAAAATAAACTGAGACACAAACATCAAACTTGAGAGCAATATCAGTTAATAAAGCAATACAAAAATAAAGCAATGAAACCCACTGAATGTTTCCAAAGCTGCTGCCTGAAGGTTATTTCTATATTTATGCATTAGCTTATGTGAGCATTAAAATTGTAGGTATGTTAAAGGGTGTGGGGGCTTAATTCGCTGACTGCTAAATACTAGAGGTTAATACATCAATACAACCCCTCAGTTATATGACTCATACATCATCAGTGTTCCCCCCTGGTATTGACTATTTTGTTGGATGTAGGCAATAACCTTGACTTCTTTCTCCAGAAGTCTCTATCTACTGTAACTCCTGATGCAAACAACATAATTCACATACTCACTCAGTCATCTGTAAGGCATCACGCCACAACAGGACATGGATATTTGCGTGTTTAAGTTCACATCAACAACGAAACAATGATCTGAAAGCCACCGTTCTTCCCCTCTGCATGCATTCCTCAGCAACTGCATTCAACTAATTCAGCAAGAAGAGATGAGTATCGAAATGTTTTTTGGCACCGAGGAGAAAAAGGGGGAGGCAAGTTTTATAATGCATGCCTTCCTCCGTGTGATGTCTCCATGGTATAGTCAAAGCCCTGAATTTCGTCTCACGGCTCTCATTAAGGCAGCGGTGTCAGGCACTGGCAGTGAAGAAGGACCATTTTATCAATGATTTAATTAATCATCAAAACTCCCCCCTCTTCACACATCTCTCTCCTATTCATTCTTCTCGCCCATCACTCTTCCCTTCGGCTTCTTCTTCTTCTTCCAAAAAAAGCCTCACACCGCACGCACATATATGTATACAGAAGCACACACCTGCTCTTTTTCAAGACACTGCAACACAAGTAGCCTTGTCCTTTTTCTCTCAGTTCCCCTGACTTCAACTTGCTCTCCCTCCCAGACCAGCAGGCAGCAAAAGTCCCAAAAAGCAATGTCACCACTATTCAGGAGGCATCGCATTCAGTGAATTACCACAACAAAAGGAGAACTGTGTCTCAGCCTGCCCCGAACTGAGAAAGATAATAGCCTAGTTCAACAGATAAGCCCTTCCTTCTTTCCTTTTAAGTCTTTCATTCTCCAACATGCTTAGCACACAGAGAGGCTCTGCCAGGATGAATTAAGGCTCCAGTATTAGGCAGGACTGAACAGACCTCCAGATTACTAATCTAAGATTGCCCATTGTATCCTTTGAACCTATACACTCTTTTGTTTCAGAGTCTCTAGCAGGGTGAAAACTGACCAAAAAAAAGAGCCCCTCTCCTTTTGTTTATCTCTTACCTGGTGTTGAGGCTCAGAGCTGGACACAGAAGCAGTAAGCAAATAGCTTGGATGAATTTCATAGCTGTCTCACACTCCCGTTCCTTCTCCCTTCTCAGATGCTTTTTGCCTTTCCCCCGTGTATCTCTCCCCGCTCTCTAGCTCTCCCACTGGCTGCCCGGGTTTTTTAGCGCACTCTCATATACACATACACACGCGCAGAGACACACAAGCAGCGAGGCAGACAGATGCAACACAGTGGCTCGGCGAGAGGGAGGATCTCTGGCTTTAAATAACACAGGGACACGGACCGACTTGCTAATGGAAAGGAGCGGGTGGGGCTGAAATCAAGAGAGGGAGATGTGGGAGTGATATGATGTCAGCGCCCGTGCAGCTCCGGCTATTGGTGAGAGGCATTCTTGCCATTGTTTGGTGCCGGTTGTTCCGCCAACAATACATCTCTCCATTCATTTC
The DNA here is from genome assembly GCA_014281875.1 of Nibea albiflora. Classification (NCBI taxonomy): domain Eukaryota; kingdom Metazoa; phylum Chordata; class Actinopteri; family Sciaenidae; genus Nibea; species Nibea albiflora. The sequence goes on along the minus strand of CM024795.1, from coordinate 5,471,147 downwards.
ATTCTGCCTCTCTACTACCTGCAGCATGATAGGTGGAGATACAACAAGACGTTTGGAGTGAGCAGCCCGGGCCGTCCCTGCAGGAAAACATGCGGTTCAGTCCCAGCAAAGTCACGATTCACTTCAGGGAAGACGCTTAAAGTATAATCAGCAATAATGCTCTGTGCTGAACAGAAAGCAGGTTTAGGTTGTTGATTTGTAACCAGAACTTCAGCGGGGAACAAACCTTCAAAACTACTTGAAATAATAAACTGTGCAGCCGAGCATTATTTACGCTTTTCTCTCCTTGCTTTATTCTTTATTAGGCTTTAATGATTTTCCAATTCTTTCCAGATAAACGATGTGCCCAATAACATAAGTAGACCGTTGCATTTTTTTTCTCATATTGAGCTACAACTGGCTTAACTAATATGAATTTAAACTGTCATCTCAAGAAACCCAAACAAACACAAAAATCCAATTCTGAAAACAAAGAGATTTAAAGGAGAGTTAGAAAATTAAACATGTAGGAGAAGGAGGGACATAACTAACTAGCTATTAGAGTTTGTATGGAGTCAACAAAGATGATATAACAGTATTATGTTTATTTATTTGTTTTTGAAATAGTTTAATGATTTAAAATCATATTAAAATTCCCAAGATATGAAAATTCGGCGATATGGATCCTCTAATCCAAAATATGGAATTTTACATTGTCACATTGATATACACAATATTATGATGAAGTAAACTGGATGGAAATTATGCTGAGAAACTACAAAAACAGATTGGAAATGTCTCCTTTTGTGTAACTGAATGAATTAAATACCTAATAAATCAAGAAACTCTCACACCAATGCAGTAATTCTACTAAGATTAACATTATTCACCACTCATGTATTGTATAATAATACTAAACCACGACCATAATGCATGCAGAGGAGCTGCTGTGGCACGGAGGTAGAGCACTAATCAGAGAAGTCTATTTTTCTATCTATTGTAAGCACAATGTCTTAATTATCGGAATAAAATCCATTTATCATGTTCAACAAGCGGATATGGATCTTTTCTGTATTATGAAGACAGACATTTAAAAGGAGTTCTCATTCTTTATATCACTCACGCCTGGACATCGATAGATAAAAATAAGAATAGACATAAAAATAGAAATATGCAGTAATGAAACCATCTCATTCCCGTCTTTACTTGCCCTGTGGATCACTTTGAAATTCGAGGTTAACCTTATAAAAGTAAGAACAGCTCAAGAACAAAATGTTGAGAACTAAAAGGATGTTCCAAGTGAGACTCCAAGCCATGTAATCCAGGTAGAATATTAAGCAGTCCTTACAAAAAAGGTGGAGGTCACACACCATAGGCATGATAAATGATTTCCATTACAGGTTTAATAGAGTTTGGACTCTACTGTATCCCAGCCGTAGCCCGTTTTCCATACTGAAAGATTCCCACCTATTTATTTGCTATAATTACAAGTTCATGCATGGAAACCCATGGTGACCAGTTGTAATGAGTCCACTGGACCGCAACTTGCCTTGGTTACCGGGGAGAGCGTCCTCTGCGGACCTTCGTAATCTGTCTCAATCATGTTTCACATCAGCCAGAAACTTGTAGTCCCAGAGCTCTGAGCCAACCTGTTGAGCATCTTCTCATAATGAAGAATAATTACCATGAAATGAGCATGAATTGTTGATATTATGCAAGATTACATTTGAATAAATCCCCATAGCCGAGCCTGAATGTCACATCAATTGATTTGTGTACTTTGTTTACGAATGCTTCATTTGAATTTTGATCATGCCTAAATGGGATGCTTTGATTTAGTCTGAGCCAAGCGCTATTTAATGCTTTTTTTTTTTTTCTAAAATCTGCTTTCTGTAAGCCCGTTCTTTGATTATACAACAGTTACACAGACAAACTGAGGCACAATGACATTACAAGACTTTCCAGTGTTTGTTTTCAGTCATTAAAGCAGTTTTGCAAACAGAAAAGATCCTATTCCTCTGTGCCAGCTGAGCACTGGATGCACTTACTCCTTTACATTTCCGAAAGACATGAAATCACCACAGATGTCAAAAGATTCCAGTTGCCTTCCCGCAATCTAAAGCTCTTAGAATCACAGTATTCCAGCTGAGATAGTTAAAAACTCAGCTGGAATACTAAAAAATGAAAAAGGCTGCTGCGGAGCTCTGTAAGGCATATTAGAAACGTTATAATAAGTGCTTTTTTTTTTTTTTCTTCCTGTGCTTCCTCCAATCATTTCTTAATGCCTGAAAGCCAAAGTCAAAGTCATAAACATCCTCGGAGTGATGCAACACAAATCTTTTGCAGGCAACTTTGTAACATTTTGGCTATGTAAAAAGTAAAAGGAAAAATTCCTCGGATTTTTTTTTTTTTTTTTGCCACTGTGGTCACTGCAGAAGAAATGATGAATGTTGGGCTTGAACGGCACAATCAGGCGGGAAGACGATCTGATAGAACTGTGTGTTGAAGCATTGGCCTGTATAAGGTGCGACAGTCCTATCATTCACTGTTTTGGGGGACTTGTTTGGGTGTTGAACCATAAACTCCTACATATTTGTTGATATAAAGCACTGCAGTATCTGTATTTGTTCCTGTTGTGCTCCTATCTTTCTCACGAACACTTCTTGCAAAGTGAGAGCACTTTGGTTCTCACTTCTTTAAAGGGGTATTTGAGGACTTGGTGTTGGTAGAAATGTAATAATTGATAAATGTTCTTTTGTGTTTTTATCCTGTCTTACTTATTTCATGAAGCAATTTGAAAAGAAACTGTACGAAACGCACTATATAAATAAGTTAATAGTTAAGTTTGGGGTAAGGTGCTATAGAATACATTATGTCAGTAAGGGCTCTCACAAGAATGAGTGTGTTTACTGGGCTGTATGAGAATTTTTAACAATAAGGAAAAGGCAGAGCTTGCCTCCCAGCTGTCAAAATAAGAGTCTCTGAGCCTTTGAAGCCATATATTCTTTAGCTGAGTCCAGCATAAAGGACCATGAGTCCATGTGTTTTTGTTTGCTTTTTTAACCCTCCTTTATATATAACACTTATTCATCCAAGAACGGGTCTTGCAGAATACTGAGCAGCAGATCCTTCCATTTAGCAACATCCTGTCCCACATTTGAGCATTTTAAGCACATTCACCAGCGGAACTGGCAGACAAAACCAATACTATTTTTTGCTAAGAAGGTGCACTGGGCAAACTGGGTTAAGTGGTTTGCAAAAGAGCACTCACTCTCCAGTCCACATTTCCCGGGTCTAGAAATAAATTGTCAATTGCACTGTATTTTTTGCCATCTGGTCACAAGCCAGCAAATGTTTCCACGTCTACAATAACATATCCAAGGACAGCCATATTGACTGACAGATGCTCGAGTAAATCAAAATATCCTGATTCTGAGCTAGTTAAAATAATGGCCTGTCAGCAGGTTGCTGCTTCAACTGACGACTGTTTGCTTTCTGCAAAGACGCCCCTCATTGCTCTTCTGCTTTTCTTTGGCATGAATATTTAGCTGAGGAAGATAAGTTAGCAAGTACTGAAATCTCCATAGTCTATTATGTATGTTTACAGAGGGTTTGCACCAGAACATAAAAAAAAGAAAAAAATCCAGCATTCCCTTGCATAAATTTCCATTCTCAACATCTACAATGCCATTCAACATTTTGTGTGGAAGAGGAAAGAGAAAACAAAAAAAGGAGAGAAGTCTGGCAGCAAAGCTGAAGCTTAAGGCAGTTCCCTGTCAGTTGCTTCATTCTCTCAGTGCAGGAGTATGAAAATATGCCTTCACAGAACTGCTGCTGAAATAAGCTCTGAACATCGCGACTGAAATGTTCACTTTGTCAACACGTGTTGAGAACAAATGACGAGAGATACTACGAAAACAATCTTAATGTCACTAAGCACGAACCCCCACGCAGCTGTTGTTGGTCATTAGTTAGCTAAGATGTACAGATGTAGTAAGCATAGATGTGGAACATCTGATCCAGTGCGTGTCACATGCAGGCTGTTAGGTTATCCAATATTCAGCATAGAACAAAAATAGCTTGTTTAACTCTTTAGCACACAGCCTGGTGGAGATTGCGTGTTTTAAATTTTACACAGCCATATACTCTGCTGTGTATTGGACCTGAGAATAAAGTGTACTTCGGGAAATGAAAGACGGAGATTGCGGTGTGCAACAAAGGTTATAAGAAATGCTGTTTAATTTTGTTTTAAGCTGCATTCATTTATTCATTTCTATTTTGTTAACCACAAGAGGGCAAAAAAAACCCAACAAAACTACCCCAAGATGATCGTTTGGTCTCCACCAACTCCTCTAGCCACTAAGTTTGTCTGCATGCACACCAAACAGACAGGCCCGGGCTGCTCACTTCAGCTTCATTTTTGTTTTGCGCTAGCATTGTTCTAAAGTTTTAAATTCTTCATACAGTGGGTTTAATTCCTAGACGCCACTTTACAAAACATTTGCAGGTCATCAATTCTGTCACCATGGCATAATAATAATAATAATAATAATAATAATAATAATAATAATAACAATAATAACAATAATAATAATAATAATAATAATAATTAATAATAACAATAATAATAATAATACAACTAGCAGAAAAAACATGTCACGCCAACCACAACAATTTCACTATGTCAACATCCCGGAAGATCGTAATTCATTTCAGCGTCCTGTTGAATCAGGAACTAAATCAGGTAAAGGAGGCAGTGGACACAAAGTGAGCAATAAATCAGGCACTTAACACATTAAGATTTCCCTCTACAAAAAGCAAAGAGTACTGGCCTGTGGATGACTTAAATTATGTTGAAGGAACTCTTTCCTTGAGCTGTTTAAAACATGTCCAAAGCATTTCACGCTGATGTAATCTGTACATCCAGTGTAATACATCTTAGAACTGGATACAGGTTCATATACCTTCAATTAAGTGTATAATAATATTTTATTGTTAACGTGACAATGTGGCATTTATGTTAATACTTGCATTCTTTTTAAACTTCAACTTTATTTAAGGCTAAAAGGAGAAATCTGGGTCAGGAGGTTGAACTGAAGGTGATGTTTGTCAATCTTTACATTGAAACCAATGCAAATTTGATCAGTGGTATGAATCTTTTGACACGCAGCCAACAATCCTATCACATCAGCGCTAATAAGTGCAGGACAGCTAAACATAGCTGTGTGATCAGGGGGCTACAATATAGAACAACCAAAGTCAGTAGCAGGACACCCACAATCTGAGCCAAGGTGCCAGGACACCCACATTTAAAAGCTGATAAACTGACAGGACACCCACATGAAGCTGAATTGAGATGCCAAGACACCCACCTTTAGCAGTAAGACAGCAGCAGGACGTCCATGTTTAGTGGCAGAGCCGTTATGGATTTGCATGACTGTGATAACACAGCGCAGGACGTTTTTAAAACCCTGCACGATTCAAACCAGTAAGGAAAACCCAGCCATTTTAGTCCAGCTTTGTTCACTCCAATGCACTGTAATGTTCCAGAAAGACCCCCTGGAGCAAAGCCTTGGCCTTAAACCATGGTGATGCAGCCACTGGAGAGGAGTATTTGTGTGGGATTGTTGCCTCGGTTTATTGTGATTCTGCGGGGTTGTTAGCCAGTGAGCTACTTACCCTGTATCCTCTGAGCGAAGGCAGAAACTGCTAAACAGCTTTTTTCTACAAATTAGTCACCCATATGATTGTTAGAAGAAGACCATTATTAATTAAGTTAATTATGTATAATTAAATACTGATTATACTTTACATTTTAGAGCTTTGGTTGATAATCTCACTAAGAGCAACTCACAGCAGAATACGCCTAAAGTCCTACATCAGCAACATTACATGCATCTAATTTGTGTGGCTAAAACTTAATGATAACAGATGTAACAATTAAAGGAGGATTATTTTAACCGAGGAGAGCTCCGGACACGGCAAACAGGCCTGAATGTGGGAGTGTTTTCACTGTAGGAGGAATACAGAATTGTCAACAGTGCTCGTGTTTCAAGAACTGTGGACAGTGTGTTGAACTTCTTCAGATATCTAATGTGAGACAAGCTCAAAACATTGCGTCATGGGTCGGCAACATTCCGCTGATTTATTCCAAGAATGTCAAGACCAACAAGGTTTTACATCCACAGCACTGAATCTTCAGCAGCCATTATGCAGGGCTGCACTGCTTCACTGAGGTATAAAAACAGCCTGGTTTCACAATACCCGCTCATTGCATGTGTCAGGACTCGTGGCCTTGAGAAGAATAAAGAGATAGCCCACTGTTACGAGTCGCTAGATTGCTACTGTGCATGCCATAGCTTCAGGCAAAGGATCTATTTATTTGCTGATCTATAAACATATAGATTTCTAGTTTCTGTAACATCAGCAGCTTTGCCGTGCGGTCGCCCTCAGGTTTTCATATCCAACATCTGTCTGATCTATCTTCGATTGGTTTTGCGCTATTAAATGACGGTTTCTGAGACCATTTTGCCCTCTCTGCTCTCACTGGACTAGGCTGTGGCCTTTACAAGATGACCCCATAGGACGAATACAGAGCTATATAGGTGAATTACTGTTTATGAAGACCGCTGTTCTGAGACAATGTTAGCTCTGCCATAAAGACAAACTGCTGCTAGCCTATATGAAAAAATGTGGCAGGAGCATTAAGGCGGCTGTATTACATGTTCAATATTTTGGCACAAGGTTTATGAAGACTACACAGCGCCGTGCATTCTTGGCCACCATTCTCTTTAGAAACTCATTAAAATATGTATTGCATCGGTCGAAATATGGAACCTCTTTTGCTTAATCCTTGCATTTCCTGCGGACACTGGCTTTTCAGCTTGCATATTGTAGCATTACCCTGCAGTTTCAATTTCAAAATGTAAAAAACCAGACAGACGCCAAGATTCTCATCTGTCACGCTATGAAATACAAATTGGAGTTGTTCCATAGACGGAAGTATTGTGAGAGATTGAATTTGTGAATGCATATAATATTGATTTGAGCACATACTTTGCACTGAAATGAGCTGCCCTTCTTGGTGGAACTCTTGTATGAGCCAGACAAGAGGAAAAAAGAAATCACTCAACTTCTTATTCTATCGAACCAGATGGTATGTTGCCTGTGCATCTTCACGCTGCTGTGCCGTCACATGGGTGGGTGTTTTTTAATATATTACTCTGGAGCAGTGATCTTCAAAGTGGGAGGCGGGTCTCCCCAGGGCGAGGCTCAGTTAATGGAAGTGAAAAACTATTACATTGGTTATCAAAAGGAGATCACATAGAATAGCCTAAATGTATTCCATTTGCATACATGCGAGTTTACATGTGGTAGTTTGGGGAATTTTACTGTTTCTTCCACGTTCCCAGCATCAGAAACTGACACATGTTTTGGGGCAGACTTATTTTTAGATTTGGTGTAAGCAATATTAGGTTATCTTGGTTCTATTGTGTAGTGTCCATGGGAAAAAATAGGAAAATCATGATCCCACAGGCGTCCGGGAATTGAGCAAAACTAAGCAAGCAAAGTAAAAGGGGCTGAGGGGATACCTTTTTCCAAGCTTTGTCTGAGGGGAGGCCCGCAGTCTCAGTCTTTGAAAAGCCTTTCTCTAGAGGGGAGGGAACAATGGAAGTACTACAAGAATACAAACAGAATCGTCTGAGGTGGAAGCATTAACAATGCTCATAATTCAGAGGCTGCTTTTTAGACTCACTGATGGACTTTTACTTCCATCTTCAGGTGGTTCCTTAAACTGCAAGTAATGTGAAGGCTGCCCACAGCAACGGACCTCAGAAACAGCACTGCACAGGGGTAGATTCAAAGTATAAGATGCAATAAAGCTCCAATCTGCTTAAAAAAAAATAAGATTTTTACAATCCCCCAAACTTCATTACGGTGTGCATTTTCTTAATGTTGTTTTTAGTGTCAAACTGCTGAACCCTCTCAAATAGGTAGTGAGGCAGCTTTATGAGCACGCATAGTTGCTTCTGTTACACAGCTGCTGCATGACCTGGATAAACAAAATGCTGCAGAGACGGCAGTATTAGCAGCATACCACTGCTGTTGTGTCAGACACAACCGGGGACACAGTCGTTATAGTATGAAGCCAAATTGTTTGAGTTTCAAATGGAAATATTTCAAGCGAATAGTAGCATTTCTTACACCTCAAACTCTATTATTTACAAAAAATAATACTTTTTTTCTTTTCAAATATTATCCAGGAAATTATAGAACCAAATGTAGCCCAGAAACATTTCAAGCATGCCTCTTGTCCATGAGTTAAAAAACTGAAAGAGAAATTGATTTTCAAGTGCACTAAACATTTTTAATCTTTACCGATCCAGGCAAAGTTCAGGAACAAACATTCATGGTGTTGACAGAATATAAATGTGGCTGTATGAATGTATGTATGAATGTGTCATATTGCGGGTTATCCATCCCTAGAAACTCAGAGTTTTGCAAGAAAGGTGGAACCAAACATGGAATTTAAGGTAAGTGCAAACATATATGGATATATATGGATATGAATGGGTGGCCTGTTAATAAAATAAAGCTGACTACAGGACACTTGAACAGCCAGATTAGAAGTCCCAGCATACACAGTGAAGCCTGAGAACAGAGAAGAGGAGCAATGGGAAAAGAGGGATCAATGACTGTAACTGATCAGCTGTTGTCTGGACTACAGGAGGCAGAGGCAACACACGGGGGTGCACAATTAAACAGGGGATTCAGCCGAATAACTGCGGGGAGAGCTCAGGATGCAACAGAAACACAGACCTCCAGTCAGCCACAAGAAGCAGCCAGGAGGACATAAACATGGAAGGTTTATCCGTGCATCTTTGAGCCAGCTGCACCGCTTGACAAAATGATAAAGACTGACAGAGTGCAGCTGCGCCACTCGTGGGGAAGATAAAGGCTCAGCCGATGGGAGCCAACAGTTGTAACCAGAAGAACAGAGTTAAAATGCTGCAGTGACTTGTAATTGTTTTTGTCAGATTCTGTTGTCGATGGCGGCAGAGAGGGAACGCTGACTGCGTCTGCTGGGAGCTTTCTTCAAAGACAAACTGAAAGAAAGAAATGCCAGCGGGACCAATTGGGTTCACTTCTAAATAAGCAGCACCATAACCTCAACTATGTGTGCATGGCTTGTAGTCTAATATGTTATTTTCTCTAGTTATGAGTGCTAAATGACCACCAGCTGCTATAATAAGAGCTAAATAGTAGCGCTAATGTGTGAATGTTAATCATCTAAACCTCCCCAAACACACACAGAGTGAATGATCTTTTTTTTGCAGAGCTCTTTCATATTGTACAGTATGAAATATATTCTTTTTGTCCAAAGCTGAAACGCTGCCAATGACTTCAAGTATTTAATACAATTTAAATGTCATGCAACTAGCGGTGTCCTTTTCACTTCCATCCATTATCTTCATCTGATGTTGTAGGTACTAGTTACTTTGCAGATTAAGGTGTTACATTTAGGATATATGAGAAGCCCATAAAATATGATGAACGAGTATATTAAGTAGTCAGACGCAGTGCCACCTGGATCACTGACAACATTAAAATGCGGCTTGCAGGTTAATACATCAATATCGCTGTGATAGAGACAATTCATTACAATGAGAAGTGTACTTTGATACTTCAAGCGGCTTTTGCTGTTAATCAATATTGTATTATTTTGGACTGCTCTTAGTCTGAAGACCACTTTTTAAAGATCTCGTCTCAGACTCGACCTTGTTTTTACTTGGTCTTTTCTCGGTCTCAGACAAGGAGAACTTGGGATTTTATTTGGAGACCACAACTGCAGGAACATGACTAAATTGCCTCTGCATTGTCTCATTTATTTGTTTACATCGTTACTGTGACTGAATGTAAAGCTCTCTGCCTGAAATGAAACCAATAACTTGACTCATTTCTAAATTTGAAGTTTTTGTTATTGTTCGCAGCTTTCGCACCTCTACGCCTCCCCCCCTTCGCACACAAAGTGAATGCGGGGAACACGGGGAAGTAGCTGTGGACGTCTGGGAAAAGATGTCAACCACATCGTCTATAATAAAAATCCGGCAACCTAAACCACAAAGAGTTCATCTGCAAATAGTGTCTAAAAGAAAACCCATGGCAGTATGGAAATTCTGCAGCACAATGCTCACTGAGCCACCTGACACCGCGGATCACCCAAATGGATTTTGTGAATATCAGCTACATCTTAAGTGGTAGTATATACTGTCCGGTCTTGGTCGAGACTCTGTCCTGTCCTGCATTCATCTTGATCTTGACTTGATCTCAATCCCTCACTGTTTCAGTCCTGGTTGTGGTCTTGGTTTAGATGGACTTGACTACAGCCCTCCCTGCTGCTAATAAAACTTCTAAAACATTAATATTTTGAACAGAGGATTCATCAAAGTGCCCACGAGAGCGAGCATGGTCATCTGTACCAACGCCAAGTCACCAACTTCAACATGGCTATCACCTTAGCACATTTCACACGTTAAAGAGCTGCAGCTGCTCGGAAGGAGAAAGGTATGTCATCACTTGCACAACTTTGGGTGTGTAGTGTTGCTAATTATGTATTTTCACAGTTGACGAGTGAAAACTATGATCCTGAGTGAGACATTCCTCTGCAGATAATTACACCTGGAGCCAGGATAACAAATGAAGACACAAATGACAGCAACAGGACCAATATTTAAGTCTACTAAACAAGTACGAACATATAAATCGCGAGCGTAGTCAGGCTGCTCTCCATTATTGTGACCAGACAATGTTAATGTTAAACTGAACGGACTGAGACGAAAAATGCTAATTTCCGTATGTTGCAGCAGCACAATTCAATTTACATTCAATTCACCTTCTCGAAGAGGCCAAATCTCCTTCCACACTGAGCGCCATCAAATCATTAATCCACAGAGAAACCTATAAATAAACAATACTGACACTAGGAATCATTATTATTTTTGCATAAGAGACGTTAACCAGAGCTAAGCACATTCATAGCATGGAAAACTAGCTTCTCACCCTGTTCAACTAGGTGTCGTGCCAGAGGGAAGAAATTTGATTTCCCTATTAAGGAGATGTGGAGGACACTCCAGCATAGCTCTGGCTGTCCTGACAACCTGCCGCTGTGCGCCTGTGACAGGTCCAAGTAAATTTGGGCAAGGCCCTCCAGGGTCCCACATAACTGAACTGTTCTGAAGGCAGGCAGGTCCATACCATGGCTCTCTTGAGCAGTCACGGGGCCCATTTGCTGATGTGGGGAGAGAAATACTTAGAGCAAGTAGCCCGGAGCAGCTGTCATGTAATTCAGCTGGCGTCAGATACTGATGGTGGTGTGTGAGCTTGACTTCAGCCGTGCTTTTTACAGGAGTGATGAGGCATTACAGAGGCTCTTTGTTCCAACTAAGTGGACAGAAAAGAAGAAGTCAGCAGTCCTGCCCACTTCATCAAAACACTCAACTTTGCTAAATCTCCGTTCGGCTCATGGATCACCAGCCAGCACTAGTGAAGTGTGTGCTGTGCCTTTTCTAAAGGACTGCACGGCTCTGTATTGTGTTTTCTGGCCTCATAGAAAGCAGTCCCGGTTTCTTTCTCATGGTCAACAGTCTTTGTTGAGAGAGTTTTTCAGTCAGGAGTTCTGCAGTTGATAGGTATCCTTATATCTTAGGTATACTTATAACTAGCTGGAACAAGACGCATGTGAAAGATGTAACTAAATCTGGACACCATATTGTAAATAACTCCTTAATGTGGTGTCTCGGTGTAAGACTTGTCAACATTCTGCAGGGCGCAGGTGTAAGTAGCCACTGCGCTGTCGTTCCAATTATTTAATACGGTTTCTTTCACTTCTCTAGCCCAGAGAGGTGGAATGGCTTTAGGGATGGCAATATAATAATACAGACTCAAATATTACAACAGCTACTGGACTGAATTGCTGGGAATTGTGTCCAGACATTTCATGTGTCAGAGGATGAAGTTACTGACTTTTCCATTAGCGCCACCATAAAGTCGGCATCTGGGGGTTTTGAGTGAAATGTCTGGACAGCGAGTGTGAGAGCTGGTTTCATCAAGATGAATCCTAAGTACGCTGCTGATTCTCTTAACTGTGAATGCAGCAAAGACTAAATACCTGTCACAGACAGCATGTGTATTGGGCAGAGCTTCAAGCTAACAGTGAGGTGTGTTAAACCTGCATTCTTTCTAATGACCTGCAGGGGGCAGTAACATCGTCCGTATAGAAGTATGTGTGCTTATAAGAAAAGGACCCGACTCATTACCTCAGTAAACAGTCTCCTCATGAGTTTATGGTCTTAATCGTCAAGCCTTCTTCCCATGCAGCGTGGAGCTTGTTTGTAAATTACAGTCCCCTCTAAAATAGACGATAAAGCTGGGGGCGCTTCAGGGCATGGCTACCTTGACAAGCAATTTTCAGTTAGACCTTCCACACTGGGTTCACATCAGTAAAACAGTTCTAGAACTGGGCAATGCTGATCACATATGAAGGTTATATCAAGGTGCTGTTACTTTACTGTCGATATACAGATATTTCAGAAGCAATGTACTGTTTAGCTATGAAACGAGCCTGAGCAGGCAGGAAACCGGTTTTTTCTACATAGAGGCTTTCGAAACTCAATTCAATTGTAAAACTTAAATAGGAATTCAAGATTGTGTTACCGCATTGCCTCTCTGTTTCACAGACATATGGTCTGCTGTTTATAACTTTTTTTTTACTGCTTGAGTCAAAATCAGCTTGCAATGCATCACCCTGCAGCTCCAAGCTCTCATCCACATATGGTCATTTGTGGCCCCGCAAAACGATTGTGCATAAACCAAAGGGTGACGGATAGTTTCAAGTGAACAGCGTGTACTGAAACTCTGTGTGTGTGTGTGTGTGTTGTGTGTGTGTGTGTCTGTGTGTGTGTGTGTGTCTGTGTGTGTGAGATATGTGGGCTGTATATTCAGTACATGTTGACTATAGAGCAACTAGTAAAAAGTTTTCCATCAGGTGGAAATGCACTGGTGGCATTTTAATACATGGCAATAAATTATTTGAGGATCTAACTTGTGCAATCTGGCTGCACTGCACCGGCCTGTAGCAGCCTATGCACGGCTAATAATCTAAATAAAGAAAAGATAATTACATGTAATGTGCAATGATGTTAATGTTATCATGTATCACTTTCATATATTCTCTGTGCCTTCATTTATTTCGCTTCTAAACAAACATTTGACTTCAGCTCACTTCTAATCCCTGTCGCGCTGCCCTGGCCTCTCCAAAGAATAGATGTATAATAATGTCTTTTATGAAGCTAAGAATAGACAGTCAGGGAGATAAATGAGAATCATCAGGTCACTGATCACTCTGAACGGTCATCTAATCACCAAAGAATGAAGCGAAGTCTTCAAAAAAGGGACACAATTACGCCACAGAACACCGCGTTCCCTCAAGATATCCCCATATTCAAAGGTTGACAAAGCCCCTATAGAAACCGCTGTGCAAACTTGACGGTTTTTTGACGAGCAGCAGGAAGCTATTCCCCAATCACGAGATCTAAAACTTGGTGGGAAGTTTTAGAGCAAAGAGAAGTAGGGTAAAGCAGAGTTCATTGCAGTGATATGTCCCACTACACCTGAGGCCATTAATATTTCTTTATCTGGGAAATTGACAGGAAAGTTTTAAATACATCAGTTTTATATTTTGGAGAATTTTGGGGGCTTTAAACATCCTGATAAGCTGGAAAATATTAAGAGCGTTCGCACTAAACAGTTCAAACTTACATCAGCAAACCTACAGGGACTTTTGTTATTAGTATGAGTTATTCCTTATCTGTTATTTCATTTGGTACGGTGAAATTTAGCATATTTGCATTTTGTTTCATTATAAACTTGCATTGTGCGCGCACTATTGAACTTATTTAGTGTTTGTTTGCAAGGATGGAAGAATGAACTCCACACACACACAATGTACATATGTGATATGTGTTTTTCATCCATTTCTGTCCTTGTTTTTTTATACATTACCTGTCATTTTGTTTTATATATAAATATACATTGAGACATACGAGAACAGAAATTGTGCCAGTGATTAATGTGGCTTGCTGGGATTTTGTGCCCAGTTCCTTGTAATCCCCTATCTACAACTGACACCTGCGAGTACACCCAGATATTTTCAATAACATAAAAGGAAGAATTTTTTATTTTATTTTTTTATGACCAAATGATACAGATACCGGCTGAGCTCAGTAAGGTTTACATCCACACTGTGGAGCCACCGGCGCTCGGATTTGTATGCAGCTGCAGTTCGCTGATTTCTGTCTTTTTTTGTAATACAAAGTTGGATATTTGTTGCTGTGTATTTATGGCTTTTGATATTGTAGTTGTTGTTTTTTTATCTATGAGCCGTGCACCCTTACTATAAGTGTCCTTAATAAAGTTCCCTCACGCTTGTAAATGTTGAGGAAATCCAGTCTTTTCACCTTGTCCTTGTTGTGGAGAAAACCTTTATAAATTGGCAAGTGTGTGTGTGTAAAAAAACAACAACATGCATTTAAATGTAGGAACCTTGCTGTGAGTGGACTCCAGCAAATTCAATATGGCATAAATCTAAACACAATGAGTGAAAAACACAATCTGTTTTGAATATGATTAAGCTGGAGAGTGAAATGATTGAAAATACACGCAGCCTGTTTAGAGTCTCCGACATAAAGCAAGGTCACAGCAAACGGTGCGTGACTGTCAAGCGCTGGAAGGTGGACATGGTTCACGGCTTGCACAATTATACACACTTTGAACATAATCAGTTCTGTGCTCGCTGATATTCTCCATAATTTTAGGGACAGGTGTTCCCTTTCTACTTCATATTCCCTCGCTGCAGCAGAAAATGCACAAAAAAAAAAAAATCTTCTATCTTCAGCAGATATGTCACGCTTAAGTAGCACACACAGACCTTTCTCTTACATGCACTGAGCGCAGTCAGCATCATGCCAGAGGAAGCTGTCTGCTTTCACTGTTCTGAGGGTTATTAATGGAATAAAACCATGCCGGCAAAAAAAAATTAATAAATAAATAAAAACATTCAGCTGCATGAGAGAATATCAGCCGTGACACCGACTTGTTGTGGCCAGCTGGCTATTATTCTTTCACATGATAACACTGCAGTCCTCCTCCTATGTAAATAATGTAAATATACAAGTATTGGAACATTATTATCTGGATTTAAGATGCAGTGAGCTGCAGACAATAACATCTTGTTTTGGATGTAACGGCTCTCATTCTGGTTCTGTTTGACTTCAGGCCTGAGGGAAGTGGCTGCAGATACATTGATTTATTCACAAAAACATCAAAATAAAATAAAGAAATGTGCAAAAAGAAGCGTAAAAAACACAAATGAATAAATTGTGCAGTTGTCATTACAGCTCTGATCCACAGCGTGGAGCTATTTTATAAGTTTTGGCCAGCAGAAGTGAAGCTTGTCAACAAACGCACACTACATATTTTATTTCTGCTTAAAACGGGTCTAGTTAAGGACCCAGTGATTTAAATTACAGTTCTGTTCATATTTACATCCGTAAAGTTTGACTTGTGGACAAAAAAATCATTGTTTTATGAGTAATACTGGTGTAAACAGACTTTTCACAGTAATAGATGTTGCACAAATACCTAGAGTATCGCGGATATGTCAATTTCCTCATACTGTAATGAAAGGCTAAATGTTTGGGGTTATAATTCCACCTTTAAGAAGGCTGGCAGATGGATTGTAGTGCTAACTCGTTTGATTTGACAGTCGGTGATGAGTTTTAAAAGATGAGGCTGAATCAGACAGTGAGACGGTGCTGGGAAGGTCCAGGCTGCAGGGTTTTGGGAAGAGGACACACGGAGGAGGTGGAGGAGGAGGAGGATGTGCAGGAGAAGGAGGAGGATCAGTGAAAATTCTACATGAGTTGTATATTTGGGTGCTCCACACTGATAACCTAAATTTATTCTGACCAAACAATATCATGCTCGTCATCAGCCGCTGCATTGTCTGAACAAAGGGGTGTCGGCTGATGAAAGACTTACTGCAGTGGTTTTTGTGGCGATTGCTGTGACAACTCTCATCAAATATGAATTTGACAGTTCTGGGGAGGAAAGTATCCATGTGAGTGGACAAACTGTCACTTAGAAAATATCCTGCTGCCGCCACTAAAAAAACAATGTGAATGTTTAATTGAAACATCAATACCATTTTGTATCGCATCCAGCCATACTTTACACTTGAGCGATATCGCTTCAACGTTGTTTTGAGATACTTAATTAATCATTAGCCTTATTACTCCATGCACATCTGTCTGCCAGTCATCCACTGCCTGTTTTGTGCAGTTGCACCATTGCCATTCTTCACACATTCTGAGCCACCATCTGTCAAAAAATCTACGGCTGTTTAACATTTGCTCTACCCGAATACTGACAAAGTCCTTTGAGGGCTGTCCTTGTGATTTTTATCTGCGCTTTGACATTGACAATCAGGCAAAACAAACGAAACTGCGCGGCACTTCCGAGCAAAGTTTAAATTTGTGTTTTTCCTAACTCTGTGTGTGATATTTACACAGATAACTACCCCGCTCTTTTTCTGGCTTAAACACCGCCACTGTTCACCTACTTTACAGCTCCACGCTGAAGTGTCGGTACACGTGAGAAGACATTTAGTTCACGAGCATTTCTCCTGCATTTGCACTAATTAGTCAGCCGGCACGCCTCTGTTGTGAAAACGTGACTTCACACTTCACGTCAGCCTCTGTCGACACGTTCCGCTGTCAGATGTAACATGGAATCCTCAAATGTGTTGTATGATTAAAGATTTATGCGCGCTCGAAAGCAAAAGCAACCACAGGTCGACAAAGACGTCTTCTTTAGTGGCTTTCAGTACGTGGTGATCGTCGTCTGAGCTGACAAGATTAATACACAAAGATGGACAATCACTTTTTTTTCCTTTTTTTTTTACACCCTGCTTGTTTTCAACCTTTGTCCGGCACTGTGGCCGCTCAATGCCCAGCTGCTCCTGTCCACAACACACAGAGCTCCAAATTGCTTCCAATGGTGAGCTATGTGCAACCTCTGCATCAGGGGGCCTATAAATACAGACCTCCTCTCTCAGATTTTAGTTTAAAATTCTGTATTTTCAAGACAGGATTGGGTTAAATTGGGTTAAGGTACAGGTACAGCAAAGTTTTGCTACTTTCATGAAATTAAGGGTTACATCTCAGCCAGACCCAAAAAAAACAACTAGCAAGCTTTAAGATACCTAAAAAATCTCACTAAGATTTGACAGGTTAAGACATTTGAGATATAGAATACCAACAGGCTCCGTTGAGTGCTTTGAAAAACAGCAGGATCTTAAAATCAATGTGTGATGTACTGGAAGCCCGTAAAGACAGCCCAGCCCAGGAGAAACACTGTCTCTTTACTTGGCACCAGTAAAAAAAAAAAACTTTTGCAGCAGCATTTTTGTGGATAATTAGGTGCAGATGGGACAGCGAAGGGTTAATAACCAATAAGGGAGACACAGTAGTGAAATGAAGCAAGAAATGAATAACATCTCTATGGGTTAAAGCAACATTATGGAGCCTTTCTACCATAAAATAACCCATTTAAAACCATCCTCTGCCGTTCAGGCTCTGCTCCTGTTTAGGCTCCGGTTCCGGAGAAGTACATGATGCTTCAGTCAGTGACCCACCGCAAACAATTTCATTGATTTTGGTGAAACAGGGTCATATTTTATGGAGAAAATGTTTTCTGGTTTCCCCTTTGTCTGCTCTGCCTCAACTCTCGGTCATTAAGAGAGTTTCTTTTTCTTTCTGTAGCTGCTGTTAGCTAACAAAGGTTACCTCGGGTAGCTGTAACATTATGAGGCTGGGAAAAGGAAGTCTTCTGGCTGGGAATGCTGATCAGGAGTTAATTTGCTCAAAGGTAAGCCTGGGTCAAAGATTACTCGATATTTTTTGGACAAATGGGTTTTCAGTTGTGGAGTCCTAATGGATGGAGTCGGGGAGGCCAAAGATGAAAACCTAAGAGGCGCTCTCATCAGGCCTGAGAAGCAGTCTTTGATGTTTTGTTCCTTCAGTCAATATTAGAGTTAAATAAACCTCACACAGTCCCCTGTGTATTTTTGTCTATGTGTTTTTTAGGGATGCATCCTGCGTATTAATTTGTGTTTCTCCCACAAACAAACAGATTTAGAGCTATAAAAACAGAACCTCCTCTTATTCTCCAGAGCCCCACATTTAACTTCTTGTTTTTCTCTGAGCTCTGCGTTTAACTCATGGGCTACAGTCTCCTCATCATCATGACTTAACGTGACACAAACAAGTAAAAAAAATGACTCTTTAGGCCCTTCAAGGCTTCCACGTGCAGTGCGAGCCCAGGCCGCTCACGCTCTTTGAAAGAACGGCTTCATTTGCCGGGTGGCAGCAGTTGTCCTGCAGAGACACTCGGAGGGAAGCTCGTCTGTGTATTTTGGGAAAATGCAGCGACGCGTTATCAGCTGCCCGTGAGACATTTAATAGCAAATATAGCAGGTCTATAAACACAACACAATTTGGTGTTAAATCCTCATCAGGCTTACTGAAAATCACTTTAACACCAATCAAACAGTCAGTGTTGTTCTTTTTTTTTTTATCCGCCGTGCTGTGTGATTAGGAGTCAGGTTTTCTTATTTCTGTGGATATCTGGATGGACTTGTCACAGTGACCTATTTGAAGTGGTTGCTATAAAATTCTATAAGAGCAGGTGACAGGGCAAGGCCAGAAAATCCCTCTTTTTCCATGCTGAAATCTCTTAACACACCAAATATTCCTAATTATTTTAGCTACTATGAGGGGAAAAACACGTCACCAAATAGCCACCTCAGCGTTGACGGTTTGAAACTCAGCTATTCTTCTCAAATAATGAAGGAACCGAGCAATAAATAGTTACATTTAGGGAGTCTATTTAGGTATTTTAGCTGTTTGGCCGGCTGTTTGAGGAGGCAGCTGACCTCCAGGAGACGTCCAGGTTGAGTGCTTTGCTGCATCTATTTCCAGAGATTTACCCACTGAAGCAATCATGAATCTGTCGTGTGTTCATATCCACATTTAGCACAGTACCGCTTTTAAATTAACCCAAATTAAAAGCAACTTATCATATATATATATATATATATATATATAAAAAACCTGAAATTATTGTGCAAAAAAGGCGTGAATTCAATATTTTGATCAGTGCTTATTCACAAGTCACATTATAGCATATTGATGTTGCAGTAGGAGTTTTTACAGTAAAGTCAAATATTTAACACGCTCAGGCACAAACCCCAGAGAACCTAAAAAGCTCAGGCGCAGATGTTAACAGGCTTGCACAGCAGTTTTGTGTTCCTACACAGTATTTATTCAGTTTGTGAATTAAGTATTTGGGGTTGAAAATCGGCAGCTCATCAGTTGGCAACGAGCCCCCGCAAACTGAAAACAAACACAAACGAGCTGAGCTGTGCAGTAACTTCGTTATCGTCCGAGACCCCCCGAGTCACGAAAGGCCGTTAATTCTGATCGACGCGCGCGCTCATAAGCTACTCTTTGATTTGACTCTTAATAAACTCTTTGACTGTAGCTTAGCAACCTCGGGCACGGCAGGTCCGTCACATGTTGGAGTTGCATGGATGGGCTCGTAGCGAGAGCAGTACTCGGACTGAAATGTTTTAAAGGTGGTATTTTTGTTTTCAACTAAAAGCACAAAAGTGCTCTGTGGCAGGCCCGGCCAATCTCATTACCGCAGATACTGTTATATCCACCAAACACATCACTTAGTCCTCATCCTGAAAGCCTTTTCTCTCAGAACATTCAAACTGAGAAACAACAAAACAACCACCTCCATCTTGAACTACTAGTTAGTCCTTAGCATTGATAATTACAGCCAGGGTGGTCTCTTTATTTGTGTCTTCATTCAGCTGGTGAGGATGCAGACATGTTAGCACTCACACAGGATTTAGTATTTAGATTCCAGTATTTCGGCACAGTGTCATGTACGTAGCTATCAAGTGCACGTTCAAGATTCTCGTATTCAAAACAAGTGAGCTGGACACAAAAATGTAAGCCAGAGCCAGCAAATCAATTCATTTATTGATAAACTTAAAGTTTGTACAGGCATCGCGACAGTAACTGAGGAGGGCGGGGTTTAGCCAACAGACTCCGTGTGACGATATTTTGGTTTTATTAACGTGGGTGAAGTCTGCCAAACATGGCCACATGTAAGTTAGTCAGAAGTATCAGAAACTTTTGTGCTGAGAAACCTTTAATGGACTGAACGGGCTGCATGGCCGGGTCACCTCAAGCAAGTTAGTCTCAGCTCTGTGTGCTCGCATTTCAATAAGGAAATCAAACTTCTCCAAAGTTGGAATTGAATTCTGTAACATCATAATGCAAACATCTCTTTTTTTTTTTGTTGTCGTCTCAGGAACAAATCCAGTCACAAATCATCGCCTGCGAGTCACAGAAAGGCCCCCGTCCGCTAACAGAAATAGGAAAATTCATAGCGCCATTGAATGTAAATGCAGATGTCATGAATCAGCTGTCCAATCTTTTCTAAGTGGCCATAGTGGGCACAGTACCATTCAAAGCGTGAAGAAATGAGATTAATTCGTCCCGCTCCATGTCGGGGTGCTTCTTATCCTTGGTGTCATCCATTCAAATTTCTCCAAACCTCACCTTTCATCTGGTTTTATTTCTTACATGGGACATAACTCATCTCTTTTAGATTAGCTTCTAGTTGGCGAAATGAGCCATAAATTTCTTTTATGTTGTATTGGTGTAGAGTGCTTCCCCTTTTCCAAGTGCCTGAATAATTCTTTCCCCTCTGTATGTTTTATTGTACAGCAGAGATGTGCTACCACTGGCTGTCTCCAGCTCTGTGTACTGCTGTTTGTCTAATAGATTTATTGCAAAAACAGGCTGGACTTTCTTAAAGAACATAAATGCCTGTGACATGATTTAAACAAAAAAAACACAAAAAAAGGCTCAAATTAAAAGGAATTAAATGAAATAAACCTCTTTGATATAAAGACTATAGAATTAAAGGCATACAATAAAAGATAGATCTTTCTTTAAGCCTTTCAACATTTGTCACGGTTCATTCGGTGGCCAGGATCCCTTCATGTCCACCACCACTCCACTAAATCCTCAGCCCCATAATCTCCCATAAACACTCCCCGACTGTGGAGCCCTCCTTGGTACTGCCAGCATGTGTGTGCCAGCCCCATATACCCATTAGCACCGTTAAGCCTGCGCTTCTCACCCCCACTCCTCGCAGCAAAAGGTGAGTTTGTCTAATGATTACCTCACTTTGCACTATGGGTGGCATTAATCCTCGACTCTGGCACGGAATCTTCAGAAACAGAAGAAGTACTTATCCATCCCAAACCACCACAGTCTTAAGACGCCTCTCATTACCAGCAAACGTTTGCATACTGCAGAAATTGAATTTCATCTGCTCTGCGTCCCTGTAGCTCTCTCACTCCCACCACTTCATAACCCCCCTTCACTTTTTTTTTTTTTTTGCTCATTTTCAACCCCCTGCTTTTATTTGCATGTTCACATTTCTCCCTCACTAACCTCCTTTCTTCTGCAAACCGCACACACACACACACACACACACAGCAGCAGCAGCACTCTGATTTCCAAAAAGCAGCTTGTGTTCTAGTTAACCAGATCACTCCAAATCCGTCCACAAATAAGAAAACTACCGTAAACAGAGAAGCTGCAAGTGCAATCACTGAACATTTCTCTCCATTTCTTTTCAACTCCCCTCGCTGCCTGTGCTCTGTGCCGCTCATTCTCCCAGAGCACTGCAGCTCCTCCTTCCACCTCTCTCATCAGCTGCCCCTCCCTCTTCCTCTCTCTCCGTCTCTGCTAGGTGCAGCATGTATGTGAGCGTGTGTGAGCCAGCAGAGCCGCCTGTGTGTTTACATGTCAGCCTATCAGTGCTGCCGGATTTAGCGCATCTGGAGAGGACGACGGCATTTCTCAAATGCCCCTCAGACAAGGGATTCTCATCGCTGCATATATCCCTGTTTCCCATTTGAATCGAGCCCGTCTTGAACCCAGCTTCCCTGTCTCCATGCTTTCGGAGGCATTTTGAATTTCCTTGGCAACATGGAGCTGCCTGAATTAGAATTCTCTGCATGACAGTCCTGGTAAGTACTCTGTCTCTATGGTGGGCTTTGAGCACTGAGGCACTGGATCAGATTTATTATGGTGCAGTGTTGGGGCCAGGGGATCGCGAGGGAGCAAATTAATGTCAAGAATAAAACTGTGTATCGTAGGCAAATGGAAGAGATGGAAAAGAGGAGAATTATTCACTGAGGACGGAGGGCTCCACATCTTATTTGTGCTTTGTCATCCAGATGGGTTTCATTTTGCAGTGTGCTACTGTGTTTGGAACACACACACACACACACACACACACGATGAGTGCATGAATTTGTACTATATACGTTTCATGTGGTAAACATGTAGAGAGAAAACACAGGCACGCTGTAAACAGTGTGTTGTGCACAGATGCATGCAAACACACCTAGATGTCCTGCCTTTCTATAATCACAGCTGAAGGTGTGAGGCTGAGCAGGAGAGCGTTTCGTGTTTTTGCCAGGGTGGTTGTTGTTGCTTTCCTAATCTGTCCTCATTAACATTCATGTCCCTTCAAATGCCAGCGAACCCATCTAGCCTCATACTTATTTATTCTCAGCAGCTTTTTTTTGGCTGCTGGCTATTTCTTGTGGCGATTAAGGCTCCCGTGCAGGTGTTTGATTTGCCACAGGTTAGATAGATGGGTGGCGGTGCTGGTGGTAGTGATGAGGAGAAGGAGGAGGATGGGTGTGGATGATGATGGGCAACTTTATGATTACATATGCAGGCACCTAATAAACAACCTCTCACAGTTTAATTTCTATGGCTTGTTCTATTTGCATTTTCATAATCACGGCTGCAACGCTCCAGCAGACAGACAGCTACGAGGGGACTCTTCCTCTCTGTTTTTTAAACAGTGCAGTAACAACCTCTGCAAGCCACAGACCTCCTGACAGTCAGAGTGAAGGGTCTGCTCTTCCCGTCAACGCTTTATGAGCCAGACAAAGCTCCTAATTGGGCCCCTGTAATCAGGTTATGACAGCTGATTGGAATCTTTATTTTTGGTAGTTATTCATGCGCGTCGTCGTGTGTGTGTGTGTGCGCACGTCTGCGGCTCCAAAGCACTAAACGCAATTTCAATTGACTGAAATGAGCGAGCCATGTGTATGACTGGAATTTCTGATTACATCTGGAGAACAAATGAGTGATTAAAGCCGCCGTTACGACTGGACTAACTGTTCCATTTACATGTCTGCGAGTATCTCACTGTGTGTCAGTGTAAATTCATTTCAGCACGAGTTGCTAATTATGCAATCTGTGCACAGTTTATGTGCATGTCGCGGCCGTGCATCAAGACCGGAGAGCAAAGGATTGATTGCACTTTATATTACCCTGCATTTCAATGAAATTAACATTGATTTAATTAAATAGGAAGCAAACTTATTTGAAATATTTAAGCTTTACCACAACATTTAACCTGCATCCATTTCTTTGGACCCCAACTGGAGCCAGCCCATCAAATTGCAGTCACATTCGCTAATGGGGATCTAACATCTCTGACATATTATCACTGCACAAAGAAAGTTGCAAATTTGTTACCAAAGTGTCAGCAAACCTATTTACACACACAGGAGATGTGGAGTATGATTTAATTAGATTTTCATCTCTCCAATATAATCTACTCTTTTTAGCACTGTTTTGGTCTTCACCAGCTCCTGAATCTATGCCTCTTTAGCTGCTACTGTAACTGCTGCGTTACGTTCACCAGCTTGTTACCAACCACATCCATCTGTCTTGTGGTGCTGGGTGTAGGTTTATCAGAGCTCTTTTTTTAACTGGAAACAGCTGCCTGCTGTGGTTGGAAACCACACCAACCAGAGTGTTGAGACTGAGCCACATTAATGTCGACTCTGAGACCAAAACAGTGAGCTAAAAGACACAAAAGGGGGGGGGTGCAGAGTCAGGTAACCCCAGTGAGTCGGGATTTATCACTGCAACAACAGTTTTCCACAACAGAGCATGGCGGCGGTGTCATTTTCGACCATTTCCAGCCTTTATGAATGTCCTGATGACTCATGTGATCAGTGAGACCTCTTTAACTTGCCGTTTGTTTGTGATGAGATTTAGCCGATTAAGCTTCACAAGAGCTTCAAAGGGTTATGCACAAAGACCAACTATGACGGGCGCGTGTACATGAAGGCTTAGTTCAAACGCCTCCACTAGAAATCAGGACCTATTGTTTAGGTACTTGTTCAAAATAGCACAACCAGGTCTCTCCTCTGAGGCTGCTCGGCGGCCAAAATCATTAGAATAATAGGAATTGTGTGTGTGCGTGTGTGTCTGTGTGTGTGTGTGTCTGTGTTAACAGTCTATATTAATATTTCTGAACTCTCTATAACGAGTGAAGTAATCTGTAGGACCCACACAGATGAGTATGAGTGCACACTGGAAAAAGAAGCAATAGTAAGACATCTCATCAACAGAAAAGCTGAAGATGTTCTCAAAGGGAGTCGACATATTGATTCTACTCAAATATTACGATTAGTAATAGCAGTAAGTGATGAAGACAGTGCACACACGTACAATAAAGAACTACGGAGGCTCATTCAAACAAAATAAAACAGCTAGGCACAATCAAAGCAGCAGCGCTGTTCATTTTTCCACTGTGCTTTGCCTCCATGCTGTTATGTGCTTCTGTGATGCAGCAGTCTACGTGAAACTGTACTGAAATGAAAGTTTACTACACGAGCTCAGTGAGATTACCACTGGAAGAGCATAACGCTTTTGCGGGGTGTCATCTGGTTTATTTCTTCTCTTTTTTGGGTTCTAATTATAGCCCATTTTATTTACAGCTGAAATCAGGGCACTCCTGCACATAACAGTTCATTTGTGATGCCCCAGAAAGGATGCAATGTATCTAACTGGCCAGGAAACATCAACGGTGCTACGATTAAAGAGTATTCCGAAACAAGATCCGTGTTTGAATCAAGCCACTGTCACATAATGGGCAACATCCACATTCCTGAAAGAGGAAATGGTGAAAGTGATTGTGGTGAGGACGGGCAGACCACGTGTTTGTACAGTGTCTGCTGGATGGCGAGGTGACAGACGGGAGGCAGATCTGTCACAGGATACTCAAAGTTGCGTTCTACAAATGTATTCAGAAGGTCAAAGTCCTGCTGCTCTGCAGCAGCCTCCCTCATTTAAATTTAATAATAACAGTTTTATGCAAAATGTGAGGCAGTCAGAGGCTACCAGGATGGCGGATTAAGGTTGCCTCATGTTCATGCTCCTGGCTGGACTCTGACACTAGCATAAAACAACTTATAATTATATTTACTCGAGCTGATCACAGTGGGAACCTCTTCCTGTTCATCTGTCTCTCTGCTCTATCCTTTAGTTTGGCTGGTAAGCGTGACACAGGCGATCTGGTTTCACCTTAAAAGAAAGGAAAAAATGAAGACCAAGCGCTCTGGTTTTAGTAAAAAACGTGAAGGAACCTAAACAGGGCGACTCTCTGAGGGAACTATGAGTCATGTTTTCATGCTGTCGTGTACTTGTATGTATTTGTCTGTCAATCTCGCGTGATAATGGGTGTAAAGTGCAATGCTGATCTTCCCCGTGACATAAAGTGCTGTAAAAAAAAAACAAAAAAAAAAACAATTCACCCCGAGGGACAATAACGTCTACCTACCTCCCTTCCTATCAACCTACTACCATAGCCGGTGATTATAGCCTGAGTGATTTGGTGTAGAAATCTCTCAAAATCTTCCATTGTGCTTTCTATGGGGGGCTGTAAGAGGCTTGTCTGAGGTAAAATTGCCTTCAGCATGGCATTTAGCCCTTTCTTTTCAATTCCAGTCCAAAAACACCTTATATTCCCTGATGTGGTGAGCAGGGGATAAAGGTTTTTGTGTAATTTCCTTCTCATCCTACTTGACTTTCAAGAGAATGGGTGTTAATGAAGAAAGAATCCCTCTTTTGTAGTATTACTGTTTGACTTTGTCAATGAGCCAAGAGACAGATCTCCATGGTAATACTGTATAGCAGGTTAAATGTACTGCAAGGTCCTGTGTTTTTCCAATATTTTAATGTGGATCAGGATCATTTGGCTGTTTTTGGTTTCGGATCTCATTCTGAGCCAGTAAAAGTCCAACAGCAGGATGCAAATATCTCAGCCTCAAGTCTTGAATTGAAGCTCGAGATGATAACAAATAATGTTTTGCTGGGCTAAAGGGAATGAACAATTCAAGTAAATAAAGCGAATGGCAGGTTTCGTGCCACTTATCCAAAAGAGCATAAAAACATTTGAAAAATAATGTCTTTGGGTGGCAAATTAAATCACCATTTGGCAAAATGTTTCCATATCAACACAAAATCAGATGAGTAAAAGGGCCGTTAGTATTGCTGATCTCAAAAAGAGTGCTGCAGTCTGCAGCTCTGTGCAGCTTTCAGCCTCTTCCAGTTAATTGTTTTGGTTCACCAGCACGTCTGGTTGAGTCCCTCTGGCTCACGCTGACCGACACACACACACACACACACACACAATATAAAACCGTGGGCAACTGCGTCCAACAAAAAAGCTTACAGTTCAAAAGCTCCCACACACTGCTTGTACACTACCTGCCTGTGCGAAATAGCAGAGTAGGAATCAGGAACCTTTTCGGTCGAGTCGAGTGGAGTCCCTGGTAAAGAAGGTCAAACATCTAGGAAGCCAAAGAGATTTTTTTTTTTTTTTTTGAAAGACCAAACAAGTAACTAAAATGAAAGTCATTACTGGACCATTTCTCACATGGCTGGGCAAAGAATCCAGAAGAATTTAAATGCAGAACACAAGCAAATGAAAAAAGTAATCACGAGCCAACCTTAGGCCATGGTCATTTGGCTTACATTAGTCACAAGAACACTGCAGTACTTAAAGGTGTTTGTGCTCTGGTTTCCTGCAGCTATTGGTGTGCTAAGCTTTGATTTTTAATCCGTTATCAATTTGGAAATGCTCTCGAAACAGAAATTTGCAAGATCCATATTGTTCTTAAACGCTGAACCCTGATAGATCCATACGCTTCCACTGTAAATCCACTCCTCAAGTGGGATCCTGAAATTGAAATCCAGTCTGATTGGAACATTTAAGTTTGATCAAGTGTATTTTAATCACCAAATTGAAACCAAATAATATTAATCTAAAATAAGCAAGGATAAGCCCAGCTTTCATATGTCTCCCATCCAACTACAGACCTTCTATAATGATGGTTACACATTGTAACGAGACATCTGTGAGCACAGTCTGATGATGAGGCTCAGCCCGTTCGGCTATTCAGTTTCAAGTTTAGCATATTAGGATATTAGGAGTCATTTTAAGTGTGATTAATATTTTTAGAGGTGTTAAAGCACAAGAGCAGACACCTAAAATATGAGATGAACATTATCAAATATGATTATAATTCTGTGTGTGTGTGTGTGTGTGTGTCTCTTACAAAAGCGATGAAGATAGGTAGATTCAATACGCAACAAAGATAGACATCCAAAGCACTCAGAGTTTGGAGTGTAGTAAAGAGCGTTTATTCAGGCATGGCTGACACCCACGCACCAGCAGGAGTCTTCAGTGCTTGACACCATTGTCAGCTCAAAACTCAGAGTGCTCAGGATATTTCCCCTTATTTCTGCACGTGCCTCTAACCTTCAACTCCAAAGAGCAGCTATGTTTGTTCGGCATATGTATGTTTTAATTATTTAACATGCTAAGCTCATTAACTGTTCTCTCAGACAGTTACATGAGGATCTGATGTTTTAAAATTCAGAAACTTTGTCTGCAAGCATGCATGGCAGAGCGTCCAAGCATATGTGCTCTGTTTACGCGTGTGGCCGGATTACATGCTGTTGTGCCATATCGACAATTTCCGAATTTTGGGAGCACACAGCTCAGCAGGGTGCAGGCCAATCAGAGCTGAAATGCAAGCGCATCTAAATGAAAGCACATTCCAGCACCACGATGAAGACACTGGAAAACATTAGGTGAGGTTAATAAAGTGTGGCGTACCGAGGAAGAGCTTTTCGGTTTGTTGTGGCATCTGGAACCAGAAGTTGTCCTTGTTCCACTTACAGAGTGTGTCTTTCTCCGGCTGGGACTTTAACTTTGTTGTGCAGAGAGTCTTGCATTGCCTAATCTTGTTGGACTGATGTGAATCAGAGTTTTTTTTTGTTTGGTTTTATTTTGATGCAGTGTTTTAGTGACTAGCACTGTGCTCCTGGGTATCTCTTGTTTATGCTTGTTTTTGCAGTGATCCACATAAATTCTTTTATCTGGTGCTGTAATTCCAGAGAATCACAAGCTGCCTTTTTTCACAGCAGACATTTAGAGACATTTTTGTCAGCTGGAAAAAAGTTGCTGTTAATAATGACAGATGCGCAATACTAGGAACCTGAAAGAGAATTCAGACATCAGTATCATCAATACCGGTGCTTTCTGCAGTGCAGCATGTCATTTCTGGGATGTTATTCTGTAATACTGTCTGCTTTGTTCTTCTTAGTTGGTGCTGTGGCCCATCTCGATCAGAACTCCCTTGGAAATGATATTTTTAATCTCACAGGGATCTTTCCTGGTTAAATAAAGGTCAAAAAATATATTTTAAAAAATGTCCTCTGAGAAAAAAAAGATTATTTGTACAATTTTGAAAATATCAGTGCCATCTGACCTGGGCACTTGACTAATCTTAAGAAATGATGACCTGACAATTATCAGGTCATGATAAGGTGAGTGCCTCACACAGAAAAAGGGGGGCCGCGCAGGTGCACTACACAAGATGGAGTTGTCGTTCTCTGACCGCACATGAGATGAGAGGAATTTTGCACCCTGGGCAGCAGAGGAAGAACATGAGGGAGAAAGAGAGAGAGAGAGCAAGAGATGCAATTCTTACTGCCTTACTATTGGACAGCACCCTCAGGGTGCCTTTGAACACAGCACCGGTCCTGAGGAAGGGCGTACACTCTCTGCAGTCTTAACATGATGGGGAATGCCACTACAGGAAAGCAAAGACTGAACAGTTCATTTTAAAAAGCACATACGGAGCAAGGCGAGCAGTGAAATAGGGCTGCAGTACAGGAAAGTAACAGTTAGTCATATGTAATAAAGTAAATCCGTAAACAGCCTTTCATGAGATGACAAGATCTGGGATTAAATACGTATCGCATTACAATAAAAGGCTACAACCAGCTTGGCCAGCCTCCAGCACTACCAGCCATGTTTCCTGACAACTGAACGAATGCCGTGTTGGTCAGAGTGCAGTAAAGGTACTTTGAGACGGACAGTCAAATGGAAAGCCTAATGGAGGCCGTCATTTTCAGTCCCATTAACCACAGTTGTTGGTGATGTGTAGGTAGAAAACAGGCTTCCGTGATCAACTGCTCCATGTCCCCTGGCATCTTCGAGATCATTCATCTACAGTGCCACCTGTCAAACGGAAAACTACCCAGCATGAATGCCAAAGTCTCAGTATCTGCCTGAATTTGTCAGAGAATCACTCTCGGGCTGTGCGCGAGGGTTGTTTTGTTTTTTTTGGTGCAAACTGCGTGATCATTCATTCTCACGTCGCCTTCTCACCAACCAAACAATAAAAATACTATCATACTGGCTAATTCTTTTCAACTTTTGATGAACACAAGAGGATTTCCATTTAAATCAGTTGACCCAGCTTCTCTTTTGTCCCACTATAATGTTACGTACAAAACTATGATTGTATGCCTGAAAACCATTCCGCTAAATCACACAGACAGCTAGTTGTATTCAGAAATTGCTCTAAATTCTGCTGTAAATCTTTTGGACTCGGCACAATTGTTTTGCTTCTGAACAGTTATTATGCCGGATTATGTTGCATGAGGTGTTTGGAGTAGGTCTGGAGTTATTCGGTTTCCCTTGGAACTTCATACTTTCTCTGCCAGGCTCTTTTGTTTTAAAGCAGGCTGTCAGAGAGCTACAGCATGAGAATCTACAGCGCGTAGTGGAGGCATACAAACTGACAATAGGTAATTAAATATTAAACATTTTCATTTTTGCTCGATCCGTTCCTTCAATACGAAGCTTTTGTGCATTTGCTGCACCTCCACTGTGATCATGCAATTACCCAGTTTCCCCTCATTTCTCTTGACATCATCACCATCCAAAGTAAAAGTATGGGTGTGGGTATATTCTGAGTAATTCCGTAGGCAGTAGTGCATGCCTTTCTGGCTGAGAGCCTTGTTGGCTCGGGGATACTGCTGTCAAGAAAGGGGAAAAAAAAAAGAAAGATTGAGAGTTTGCTGACCCCAAGCAGGTGTGTGTTTCTGCATCTCAACGGGAGTAGCTCCCATGCACTGAGCCATTTTGTCCTTTTCTAAGCATTTGATCCTGGCATGGTGGAACATCAGGCCATGCTGGGTATCTTTTTTTTTTTTTAGGTTTGCAGGGATTGTTACCTTTATCTTGGGCTTCCATTGAGGATTTGTTTTCATGGGATTTCTCATATCTGACTGCTCATTCTTCTGGAGGATGTAGATTAGCTGGTAAGCCTTTTCTGGGTAAACAGACACTTGAGCAAGTAATACTGTAATATACATATTACTGCAGGTCATTGTGTATTTGTAATAGCATTACGGTCGGTATGTTAAGCCATGTCTGGATCAGCATGTGCTTAAGATTTAGCTTACATCTATAAAAATGAACCTGTCAGTCACGATGCAATGGATCTGAAGACAGACGTATGTAAAGAAGAAAATCAACTGACACAAAATGGAACCTTTTGTCTTGATAAATTAAAGAAAGTGTTTGCGGTTTGGATATCACATCGTGCAGGTGTAGTTCAGTCTCCAAAAGGAGCCTCTATCGTATGACTTGTCCACCGTAATCTCCCACAAACACTGTCACATCTATGCATTCTTGCTTGTTTGCTTTTTTACTTTACAAAACGTACCGGCGGAAGCAATCTTTATCTCTTAAATCCCATACCCATTTCACTGTTTTTGTGTTTGTTCCGTCCTCGCTAAACAGTCACAGAATAATCAGAGCTAAAATGGATGCTAAATGAGCACACTGTTCAGATCTATAATGGAAATAAAGCTAGAAGCAGCACAATCTGTTATGAACTGCTGTGGACAAAAAGAAAGAAGCACTGCTGGCTGAAGCGTGGGGGGGTGCAAGAGAAACGATGGCGTGTATACATTTGACTCTCATGAGGAGTTCTGCAATGCGTACTGTAGACTGGAAAACAAACTTTGTCCACCAAACATCACAGCTTTTTTTTTAACTTCAGGTCAGCTGTGGTATATTCAACTGCAATTACAAACGCTGCTACCAAGGTGGCTCGCGTTATCGAATCCCAATAAGCGGCATCAGGCAACTATGATGAACAAAAAAATAGACAAATCCTCTGTGTCCAAACTGCCTGCACATCAATCGAGGCAAAAAGCTGAATTATTTAATTTATCAAGGGAAATACTCAAGCTGCATTGATGATTCATGACAGCGGTCACAAGTTGAAACTATTCAACGGGGACATGATAGACAAATACAGTGTGCACTTAACAGAGAACTGACAAATAATGCTAATTGGTTTGCAACTCAAGAAAAACCTTCGTATTTTCAACTGCGATTTAGTTACTTATGAGTCATTTTCCATCAACTATTTACATTGTTTTGCCTTTCTCCCAATAATAATGCTTCTCAATTTATGCCGCGTAACAAAGTGTACTTAACAATAAATAAAAATAACCGAAGGGCATGTGTGCACTGATGCATGTAGCTCATTTGTCTGCATGCTGCTTGCAGACGCTCAGTGACCCATTAGCACCACGCACCTCTCTTCAGTTTGCTGTGCTTCAAACCACAGGGCACCACGAGAGTGGAGACGCAGAGATTCAATGCAACGAGAGACATGACAGTGAGCCGAGCCATGCTTTGTGAGACAAGGCTGTGACATAGATGACATATGAGTCATAGAAGGGCATGAAAGAAAAGGCAGGAGAGAAAAGGCTGGGCTGGGCTTGATTGTTTCCTATGTGAGATACTATGGACAGTAGGAACAGATAGACTCAAGGCAGTGATAAATCAAAGGATTATATTTAATCAAAAGACTACATAAAGTGTATGTAAGATCCTGGGCTATTGAAACTGAGAGGTTATTTGCCAACTTTTTATTTTTTCTTCCAGAATCACGGCTCAAGGTCAAAACAAAGTGGTGATACAGTGGAGTAGATCTGGGCTGTAAGGCCAGATTACACAGATAGTGCACCCCTGCCCTTACTACACTCTGAATCATAAATCATGCATGCTTCTCTGGTAAGAAAATCACCACTGCATTTGCATTTGCTTGTTTTCGATTTGCAGTGACATCAGTGAGCCTTACCCTAATTCATATCCCTGACATGACAAGATAAAATCGCATTCTGTGTCAGACAGATAAACACGTCAGCTGCTCTCTGCATTGAGCATCTTAGTAATATTTCATTTCACTCAAAGGTTTACCATCTGTCACGATGGATCAAAGTTAAACGCGAGTTTTTGTGTGTGTGTGTTTAAATGCACAAAATTGCAGTTTGCAGAAATTCTCCTATTCCATTGGAAAATCCTCCATGCTTTCCATTTGTGGATTCGTGTAATTAGTTAGAGACAGAATGGAGTGGGAGGTCACAAAGGAGCTACTGATAGACACTTAAGCTTTCATTTTGACAGCCTGCTTTTCACAATGCCCCGTACACGCTGGAATGACACCCAACGTGTCAGACATATACAGAAATTAACAGTTCGGGAGGAAGTGAAAATGAAAGCTGCAATTACATTTCCATTGGAACTACTCAGACCACAATCCAAGCTGCCTCTGTCTCAGGACTTTAACTCACGTAGATTGATGCGTAATTTCTGTTGGTGCAATAAAAAGATCATTCTAATCTTCACTATCAACTTTAATATCTTTTTAAAGCTACAACAGCTTGCTAGACAGCCAGACAGGTTCTAAAAGCACTACAGCAATAATTTGAAGCACACTTATAAAAACACTCCTGTGGTGAATGAGTTACAGAAAGAATATGCTGTGCAGCTACAACCTATTATGCCAATGGTTATTATGATGAATACCAGGACAGAGACTATATTTACCTCTCACAATGGATGTCTTAACATCACCGTTTATCATTTTATTTCATAACGAGGAGGAATTTAATTTCCCAATTATAATGTACTACTTTTGTAATGACACACACTAATGTTTCGCTTTGCTTTTTACAACCACAGGCCTTTACATGTCTTTTTTTGCTCAGTTAAAAATGAAGTAAAGACATCAAATATAAGTTGTCATTGTGTAAACACAGCACCGGTAAGCCCGGCCCTCTCGATGAAAACAAGTCACTGTGTCATTTCTCTTACTTTGCATGAGGCTCTTCTAAGAGTGCGTCGCGCAGATAAAGCTGTGGCTTAAATTGCATGATTGATGTGAGAAGTACAGCTTGAAGGTTTTAGCAAGTTAAAGTTCCCCCGAGTCAAAATCAAATAAGGTTTTAAAGTCCACTGACAATCTCCCGCTCTCCATTTATCACCGCTTGGCAGCAATCTCTGTTTTATATCACTGTAAGGTCAACAGCTCAGCAGTGACATGGGATGTGTTAAGTTTACAAATTCTTGGCGGAGACATTTCGAGATGTACTATTTCACTGTGAGCTGCTAATTAAAAATAGTTTGTATGAGCGGCGACAATGTTTCATCGATATTGACAGTAATTGCTCTCAGCACACTAAGAAGCAAGAAGCACAGCAGGGTGGTTATATTCTGTGACCAAGCCCTTTTATTGATTGGGTGATTTCGTTACTTGTTAGGAAAGCCACCACAATGAAATTGTATGCAAGGAGGGAGGGAAGGCTGCGAATATTTTGTGAAGGTGTGCAGATAAAAGCAAAATTGTGGTTTCCAAAAGTTACAGAAATAGATTTTATGAAAGTTTCATATGACAAAAACATTCTCCTCATACAGCAGGTTATTTATGAGCTGGGGGGACTCACCAAAATGTGCCTGTAACTCGGGAGGATTCATTAGTATCAGATAATGATTTATTACCATGAAATTTGCATTGTGAATAGAAAAAACAATGTTTCAGCTATTATGGTACAGTATTTTAAGAAACATTTAGCATACTATGAAATATAGTGCACTGTGTATATATCACAGGAAATTATTCAATATTATACATGTTTAAATATGGGACGTATTTCAGGAAAGCAATCATTAAACACTGAAGATTATGAGTATATTCTTATTTCCTATCAATTCTGACAGATATATCCATGCCATCTGTTCTCTGGTTCATTTTGTGAGTTCTGTGGAAATTAATCATATACGAAAGTTATTCACTCATTCATTAAAAATCTAACTGAGATAAAGAGCTGAATGGAATCCTGATTTGGTTTCTTAGAAACTAATGACAGACATCTTTTTCATGGGTCTTTCCTTCTGATCTATTATGAGTGTGAGGCTGCACCATTCCACTTTACCCACACCTCTTTTTCCATGTTTCCACAGGTAAAAAGTAGGATGGTGTCGGGGGAGGCAGGAGGGCACAGCTACTTGGTTGCGTGCTGGCAGCCCATCCTGATCCTGATGCTGGGCACCGTCCTTTCTGGATCCACCACCGGTTGCCCCTCCCGATGCGACTGCAACGCCCAGGAGCGTTCAGTCGTGTGCCATCGACGGAGACTGGCAGCCCTTCCTGAGGGTATCCCGACTGAAACGAGGCTGCTAGACCTCAGCAAAAACCGACTGAAGACTCTGGGACCCGAGGAGTTCATTAATTACCCTCAGCTGGAAGACCTGCAACTCAACGAAAACATAATTTCATCCATTGAGCCTGGGGCTTTTAGCAACCTTATGAACCTTCGAATTCTAGGTTTGCGCAACAACCAGCTGAAGCTCATTCAGCTTGGAGTGTTCACAGGCATGACCAACCTCACCCAGCTGGATATTAGTGAGAACAAAATTGTCATTCTGCTCGACTATATGTTCCAGGAGTTGTATAACCTGAGGGCGCTGGAGGTTGGTGACAACGACCTAGTATTCATCTCTCCCCGATCTTTTCATGGCCTCAGCAACCTTGAAAGCCTCAATATTGAGGGATGCAACCTGGCCTCAGTGCCCACTGATGCACTTAGCCATCTGCATAACCTGTTGTCACTTCGATTACGCTATCTCAACGTCACTGTCATAAGGGATTACTCCTTTAAGAGGCTGTATCGGCTCAGAGTGCTAGAGATTTCTCATATGTCTGCCCTGGATACCATGACCCCAAAATGCTTGTATGGACTCAACCTCACATCACTATCAATCACAAACTGTAATCTTACTGTCATCCCCTACCAAGCTATCAGTCACCTGAGATATCTTCGGTTTTTGAATCTGTCTTTCAATCCCATTTATACTGTGGAAGGAAACCAACTTTCGAATCTACAGAAGCTCCAGGCTTTTCATTTGGCTGGTGGGAGATTAGCTGCCATTGAGCCCTATTCTTTTCGAGGACTCAACCACCTCCGTGTACTCAATGTATCCGACAATAGCTTGAGCACCCTGGAAGAGTCCGTCTTCCACTCAGTGGGAAACCTGGAGACCCTGGCTCTGTATGACAACCCACTGGCCTGTGATTGTCGCTTGCTCTGGGTCTTCCGCCGGCGATGGAGGCTCAACTTTAACAGACAACAGCCCATGTGTGCTTCGCCTGAGGTTGTGCAAGGAAAAGAGTTCAAGGACTTCCCAGACATCCTTCCCTCTGACTATTTCATCTGCCAGAAATCAAAAATCGTGGATTATAAGGTTCAAGAAAGCCATGTAGATGAAGGAACTACAGTTCATTTTGCTTGCCAGGCTGAGGGTGATCCAGTCCCTGTGATAATGTGGCTGTCCCCTAAAAAGGACTACATCACTACCAAAACTGTGGGGTCAAGACTTTCTGTGTCTAATGATGGCACATTGGAGGTGCGTTACTCCCAAATCCAGGACAATGGCACCTACATGTGCATTGCAAGCAATGCAGCCGGCAATGACACCAAAGCTGCCCACCTATTTGTGCATAGTTACTCCCCCAATTGGCCCCACCAGCCAAACAAGACATTTGCCTTTATCTCCAACCAGCCCAATGATGAAGGTGCTAATGTGACCCGGGCCACAGTTCCATTTCCATTTGATGTAAAGACACTCATCATTGCAACCACCATGGGATTTATCTCTTTCCTCGGAGTTGTCCTCTTCTGTCTTGTAATATTATTCCTCTGGAGTAGAGGGAAAGACAACACAAAGTCAAGTATAGAGGTTGAATATGTGCCACGTAAAGAGGAAACAGAGGAGGCCAGTCCAACTGAGGCATCCGTACAATTCAACATGAAAATCATGTGAACAACAAAAAGGAGGCCACGTAAGCTTACAAACTGCAGTCGGGATGCATACTATCCTCGCTTCAAATATGTACTCAGTCTATGAGCGATAGAAATTGCACAGCAGCAAACGCATCTTGACAATATACCCTAAACTCTTTTTTTTTTTTTTTTACTTCAGGGACTGAAACTTTAAAAGCAAATGTTGAATTACAAATATTCAAATTTCTGTAAATTTGTATTGGCAATTCTCAATCAGTATGTTAACATGCACTTAACGACCCAATTACTGCGTCTAACCAAATTAAGGTAATAGTTCTGAATAAAGCACACAGTGGACAGACTTCCCCAATAAACTAAGTTTACATGATAGGCTGGAGTTTTTCTATTAGAACGATCTTGTTGCTGTTTTTGGTGTCTTTTACTTTGATGGGCGTTCAAAGCACAATAACCCACAATAAGATCCTCGGGTGTAAGAAATGATTGATACATTTGAGTATCGCAATATTACCAATTCTCAATCACACTCAATTCTTAGTTTACAGGCAAAGATGTGTGGCAGTGGTTCAGTCTGTGTTGTATTTAAACCCCTGACCAGCACTAATCCATGTTCAGCCATTTCACTCTTCAACTCCAATGTAACAATGTACACACCCAGACAGGAAGAAGTAAGCACAAATGACTTGCAAAAAAATAGAGACAGCCACACAGGAGAGGACAGAATCACAAGATTACTTTAGGGAACAGTTACTGAACGGAGATTGGAAGCAAAAGATACCGTCATTGTATCCAAATGAATGTTGCGGCTGGACTTGCAGACCTACAATGTTTTGCACCGCGTCTGTATCTCGCCTTGCAGGAAGCACTGAAATTGCCAACAGTGTGGCTACTTACCAGGATATCTATTTATTGATATAGGTAAAAATGAATTCCTTTGCTCAGATTGCACAAAAAGTAGATTTATTATGTTGGATGTTATGGGAACTGTTGTAAATACAAATGCAGATCCCACTGTCCTGATTGCAAAAAAAAAAGTGAACTTTTCTTTTTTTAACTAAGATTTTATGCATATGATGCTGTGTTATTTATACTAAGACTGTTTTTCTAAAGTTAGATTAAAAAAAAAAAAAAAACGCAATATATCACCTTGCTTACAGTATCGCAATATATTGACTTGTAATCCCTGTACTGTAATACGTATCGTATTACAAGATTATTGCCAATATCGGTCCTATTTGAGCCAAAGTTCTGTTACTTGAAAGTTGAAAATAGTAGCTCTATTTTTTAGTTCCATCAAAAGCGACTGAACAAGTCACGAACCAGCCAGCTATTCCAGGCGTCTGCATCTCTATGTGCAATGTTTAGAAAAATGAAGAGAGGCTAGAGAACATAGTCAGATATTGTAATATTGAGAGTTGTAATATTACCAAACTTTTGCATCTGAATTCTCTGAAATTGGACTCAGTTGGTGGAATAGAGAGTCTGAGGAGTCAGTGTATCTTGCCACCCGTTGTGTGTCAGTGAGCAGTGGCCTTTCACTCTTCCCCAACATCATTAAATTGTGTTTTGATGTTTTCTCTGCACAGTTTTCTCTGCCGCTGCTGTCTGGAAGAAACCAAGTCCGAAATTTCAAACAGTAGCCTTTATCTCCATTGCTCATCACAGAGAAGTAAATTTTGTCAATTGGGCTTCAATTTTACTGTCTATTAGTTATGATAAGTGGAGTATTTCCTTAATCTGGTAACAGCTGAATTAGAAGTGAGCATGTTAACACACTGAATCAGAAAATCAGCCAGTCCTACAGTATGTGCTCCTTTCTGCCAACAAAGAAAGTTTGTCATTAAATGTATTGACATGTTCAGCTATACATATTTTTTCTGTATTTTATTCTTTCCTTGTACATTATGCTATGGCACAGTAGTAATGCTTTTAATGGCTGTGGGTTTTGAACATATTACAGTTGACAGAGCAGATTAAATATCAGTAAACATGTTTTTGATTTAACTAAACCAAAAGAAAGTGTGTACGAGCACAGTCGAAAATGATCAGATTAACGGTCCATCGCCAAGTGTAACAAAGTTCATTTGTTTACCCGTTTGGCAGCTCAGTAAGTGCAAGCACACTGTCCAAGTCCTGCGGTTATATTGTCACCGGTGCACCTCAAAAATGGTGACATTATTAATTTGTTGCCTTAAGTAACCCATTTTCCAGTTTTCAGCTGAGCAATACCCAATATTTATGTGCAAAATGGGAGTTTTATGCCTCTTAAGAATTTTATGTTGTCTAATTAATTTCATAGTCATGGTCTGCTCTGAAGATAATGTGTTCATTAACTCTTAAAATACGTGTTTGAAAGGGACGGGCAGATGGAAATTCTATTAAAATAAATAACATTTTATACTACGTGGTGCTCCTTTTATGCTAATCTACTATAAAATGAATATGAAGACACTGTTCAACTGTAAGAGAGGCGATATCCTGTGCTGCAAGTAAAGCAATATTCACAGAGCTTATTGCTTTACTTAGGAGGCACACGGTGAGTCACACTTTTAGAGTACTCATCTCACTGCAGTCTTTTGCCTGTGTGGTCATAAAATCATATTTCATTCAAACCTGGGTGTAACATTAGTGTACACATGTCCAAATTATGTCTGCGCACTGTAAACCAATATGGCATGTCTGTTAGGCAGTGGCATCATATTTCTGTTGTCAAATCTGGCTCTCATCAGTCTAAGCTGCATATTGTTGATCGGCCGTCCTTTGGGTTTAACGCTAAAATTAGCATGCTAGCACAACTACTGTATGTAATTATGCACAGTGTGTAGCTGAGGCTGTTGTGGACCTATAAGTTACAAGGAGCATTGCAAGCGGACAAATGAACATTATTAAGTTTAACGTGGGACCACAAGTCAGCACAAGGCAAATCCTGAATACTAAGTGTGTTAGCCTTGGCACAGTAATTCTCAACTTGTGTTAGCAGTCAGGAGTGCCACTAAACGGCTGCTTGTAGTGACAACAGATGCTCAAAACGGAAACATATCATTTAACTGTCAGCTTGACACTGGGGATGCAAATCTACACTAAAAGCCTGAAGGCATGAAGACGCCTGGTCATGTTTTAAAGCTGTAACTGTCAGCCTGATCAAAATCGAGGACATCAAAGAGTAATTTGTTTGCTTGCAGATAGATTTGTACATATTTTTCCATTTCTATCACATGACAAACCGTTGCATCATGTGACACTGCAACACCCTGGATGTGTCTCGTTTATTCAGAGACTGTCGAGAAATCGACTCCTGGAATAGAGTTTGTGAGGTACAGGTTTGCACTGAGAAGAGAAGCAACATGAAGTGATGCTTGGAATGGAAATTGATTTTATAAATACCAATACCATAATGGATTCTACTTAGTGGTTCATTTCTTTGTCGATTCCCATACGCCTACCCTACAGGTTTTCAGCATTAACACAACTACTTGACTATCTCAGGAGTCTGAACACGCTGGAGCGCTGAAACTGTAGAAAAAGGGCATGTACGCGCGAATGTCGCCATAACATATGATATTTACCCTTGTTAACTGTCGTGTTGCTTGGCTACGAAGCAGTAGCTGTCAAATACATGGTGTTCCTGAAACTTGAACATTCGAAAGATATTTCAGCATACCTGAAATTATCATTTTACAGACATTCCACTACTAGTTATCTACTAGCTGCTATCTTTCTTCATGAAATGAAGCCACGCTTTGAACCGTTTCCAACTTTCTGCCATGACTCTGCAAAGTTTCCAGCACTGTTGACACATAAGTTTGACTTCGCAGTTTTAACAATGCACAACTGTCAGAAAAACATCCCGACATCTACAAAAGGAACTGATACACTCATAGGCATGCGATTGTGATGGATTGGATCATTTGGAACCAGTTCTCCATTCCCAGCCCAAAGTGATACCGCCTGAAGGGCTGTGTAATGGTATCTCATTAAGCTCAAGTTCATGCTTTTGAATGAAATATCCATGGTGATGGCTACACAACTCTCATCCCTGACTGTTGCCCTAGTGGCTGTCACACGTTATGACATTTGCTTCAGTATGCCACTGCATCACTGCTTGGGTACTGTGAACACAGTTACTCCATGAAACAGAGAGTGTTGAGTAAACCTTTATGGCATGGAGATGTGCTTCAAGTAACAATAAAACATTCCTCTCATCTGTATTCATACAGTACATCATCAGTGCACAAGTTCAATGTTTTCCAGCACTACTTTTGAGGTGTAAAACTGGCCATATATCATTTTGTTGTATCCCTGTAGTTCGCCAACTTGCCTCACATTTCTGAGAAAAAGGCCGTTTGACATACTCCAGAGAACTCGCCGGGACTTGTTGCATTTGGGATATTCGCTTAGATGGATGGGGCAATAAAAGGTAGCAATAACTTTAAACACTCATAAAAGCAAGAAAGCATGAAGACAAAAAGAAAATGAGTTTCAGAAAGGCAAAAAGCATCCTAACATGAAATGGTTTTGTTGCTGTCTTGCTGTGGTCGAAGAAAAAATCCCTCAGTTTTTCCCTCTATGACAGAATCCTTCTCTGAGTGACTGCTGAATACTGCTTTTAAACAGTTTGTTTGTTATGCAAGCTTTTCTTTACGTCTGATGGCTGACAACATAAACTAGCCCTCCGCTATGATTGATGGACATTTTATTCCAATACCACACTCCATCGCAGCCGCACAGCAAACATGACAGCTACTGTAAGGCTTTTCTCGTACAGTAAAAGTTTGTATAGGAAAAGAATTTTATTTATACCTCAATTTCAAGCAAGAGGAACTCCCGTGCCACGCTTTATAGAATTACAGCTGCACTCTGGCTTACAGGGAGACAAGCAGTAAGCAGCCAGACATCACTGAGGCAAGTAATCACTGAAACTTTAAAATCGATTCTGTAATGAAACCAGTGTGGAGATCCTGAGAAAAAGAGACCGATATGGATGAATGAAATGTGTGCTCCTTATCAATAATGAGCAAATTATTGGCAGCAGAATTACACACACGCTGGAGCTGAGCCACAGTCCGCCGAGGACAAACAGCAGAGAAAAAAAAACGGTGGAGAAAGTGTTGTTTTAAAAAGCCGCTCTGCTCCATATATTCAATATTCTAAGTTTGATTAAGTGATGCCCTACTTTAAAAGTGGAGTCATAACGTTCTGAATTCATTTAGAACAACTCGATGTACAGTTTTAGTGCTGTGAAACCAATTTGTCTACAAATGTATTCTGGCCGTCAAGAAGGGCTACGGTTACGTAGAAGAAGAAGAAAATTGAATATTTCCACCATTAATTAACAACACAGCCGAGAAATTACCTAAGGGAAGAAAACTAAAGGTACTTTGCAAATAAATAATGAAGCAAGAGAAATATACACGCCTAAGGACTCAACATTTTCTTCTCTGACAGGTAAGACGGGAGCTACATCTGGGGGTTATTATGAGCTGTCAACACATGTAGGGATAAACCTCTAAAATAGGCCAAACATTAAAAATCTCATCTCCTCATTCGCTCCTTTAATCTTTTGATCTACACTGTTGGATCTTGACTTGTCACTTAATTTGTCTCAAATGTAGATACAATCTATTTATAATTAAATACATATTCATTTACACCTAGCCGCGTGTCTCCTTTAGTCAGATAAGAAATCCAATTTGCATCTATTCATGCTAGATGCAAATCTGGGTGGCCTGCTTCCAACTTAAGACGTCAAAAGAATGGGAAGCCATTACCTGCCAAAAGGTTTCCGAAGAACTTGCTTTGTAAACAATTTAACGGGCTAACAATGAACCACTAACTAACACTTACTCTACTCCACTTAAATCTTTCAAAAGGTTGCAGCTCTCAGTAATTGGACGAATGCCAGATTCAACAGAACCTTACTCTGTTTGTGCAATGCAGACGAGGTCCCTGTTGCATATATACAAATGTATTTCAGTCTGTACATAATTGCGGTGTCATTATCTCTTGCCATTATTATAAGTGCATGGCTCTAGAGATGGCGTGCATGATTACAACTATGACAAGTAGCACAATCTGAATGCCCGTCTAACGGGACACCCCAGTGGCTCACCTGGTGGAGTGCACAACACATATCAACCCACCCCGGGCCCGTTGTGGCGTGTTACCAGCTCGCTCTCTCTCTCTCTCTCTCTCTCCTGCCTTTCCTGACTCTGTCCAATTACAGCAAAATGCCAAAAAGAAAATGGGCTACTTGAAAATAAATAAATAAAAAAAAGTCCCAAAGCACCTCAGACAGAAATCCCTCTCAAACTGTTCTGCAGTTAAACAAGGTTTTCAACACTGAATAACATTTCTGATCAGCCCAGAAGACCATGCATATGCATCAGTACACACACACACACACAAATAAATATAGTACATGTCCTCTTTAAGGCAAAGCAAAACCCTTTTCCACCATTTTGCTCCCACCAACATTACTCTCCTTACCATCTATGACTGTCTACGGGATTCTCGTGACAGAATCAGGTCATATGACGAAGTAAAACAAAGGCAGTAATTTAAAGTTCCTCTGAGACACAAAGGCATTCACAGAGAGGCTTTTGTAAAGCAGCACCTTGAAGAGTGGAATATCAATATGTGCCCACAACTACACAAACATTACGGATTTCATTTGTCTGTCTTGGAGGACGCTATGACCTTGACCATTTTCTGTCTGCCACTCTGCCTGCCTCACTCTGGCAGAGTGGAGTGGCGCTCCATTACACTTTAGCAAAGGCTTTGTTGCATATATAGAGAGATGAACCTTTCACCTGACAGTAAGTGGATATGTAGCTAATGTAGACTATGCCTGTGCTTGACCTCACAGTATGGCAGAGCGTGGAGCTGCCTAAAGCTTAACACGTTTATGGCAAGACACAACACGTTATTTTGTGTGTTCGAGGTTGATTAGCCGAGCGGACTAATGGGATTTAGACTGAGCAGCCAGCTCCATACAGGCATGACAGTGTGCATGACAGAGCAATCAATTAATTTATCTCAACGTTTCTTCCAACAGACAGACTAGTCCTGGCCTTTCTTACCTGGATTAAAACAAGGAGGTACTAGAAAAATAAATTATAGATCAACTTAAACTGAGCTGAGTTGAAATAAACTAAGCTTACTCAAGGGAAGGAGATGCTGATGCTACATATGCGAAGACAAGGTGATTACACAGGGTAGCTTGTCAGTGGCTGTATACTGGGGTTAGCAGTACAGCCTTTAGTAATGGTTGGGTCTAGATAGTAACCCAAGATCTGTGAATCCCCATTAGAACTTCTTTGTGTTGCTCTTTCTGCCGGAATGCTGCTGTCCCACGTTAAACCAAACCTCAACATTGACTTAATATTTCAATCCAATCCTTGATGCTTTTTATATCTTCCTGTATGTAACCAAATGGCTTTGTTGCTTTAATCTGACCATTGATTCATTCTTCCATTAGGACCATCTCTGTTAAGACGTACGTTACCTGGCTTCCTAAAGGCTTTGTCAATCTACCCTTTTAAAACAACTCATTTAATCTTGGTTTTCAACTGGAGATGCGTTTACCATCTGGACACAACCCTCAGGTAACACCAGACACAGCAGTGCATACAAGAAAAGATTAAATATAGCTGAACCGCATTAGTAGTGCTAATGCTACGTTGTTAAGCCGTGACTGTGTACAATCGTGCAGATCAGTTTGCATGTAACTGTATACACTGCAGTGTTCCCTCATAAAAACAAATATCTCAGATTTAGGATGAGGATGTGCTTATGTGCCAACAAAAGTTGTGAAATATAATTGTAGTTTACAAATGA
Organism: Nibea albiflora; assembly: GCA_014281875.1. Taxonomy (NCBI): domain Eukaryota; kingdom Metazoa; phylum Chordata; class Actinopteri; family Sciaenidae; genus Nibea; species Nibea albiflora. The sequence goes on along the minus strand of CM024795.1, from coordinate 5,426,790 downwards.
ACTCAAAAGAAGTGCAAGTATAAGCCACCACCTTTAAACGCCTCAGGATCAAAGGATCAATCATCACACTTAATTATATCCTCCACTGAAATGTGTTCCTATAAGCACCTTGTTTAAAATGGAGTTCACATTACAGTATAAATAATATAATTTGGCACTTTGCCATCAGCTTTTGGACGCAGTGTAATAGCTTTGGATGCCCTCCAATTTCACTCAAATGTGTTTCTCTTTTAATACAGAGGTGAAGATGCAATGCTCTTTTATTGTTGGTGGACGAAACGAGAGCCATGCCTGCTGCTTGGACCAGGACGATTTTTTCATGGATGAGTGAAAATTGTTTTTTCAGGTTCAGATTTTAGCACACCACTTTGTGTTTGCTTAAAAGCTAAGAACTCCCAAAGCACAAATCCACTGGATATATACGACACCAGGGAATAAAAATTAGATCTGAGAGAAGCAGAGTGTGTGTGGGTGTTTGAGGGGGTTGGGCTGTATGTGTGGACTAATCTGTTATGACATGGGAATGGCCGTCTCCGGTTACTTTCTTTTCACACTTCTCTCTAGTTAAAATCATAATATTTTGGCGTCGGAGTAAGATTTTGTTGACGCTCCACAATTGGTTGCAGAGATGTGCATCTATTTACTTTACATAAAAGTGGGTAACACACAGTTGAAGGTAATTGCTATATGAAAAAAAAAATATTTGACAGGCCCAATCAGGGTAGCACTACTTAAAGCATCGCAGTCTACTGCTGTCGTCAGCTCAGTTATTAGACGGCTTTCTCCTCGTTTAATTAACTCTCCTCTTAATGCATAAAACCATTTATTAGGAAACAGGTTGTGTTAACTGAATATTTTTCAGTATTGACTGATTTATTTATTTTTTTAACAATGACAGAAGAAACCTGAAGGCCGTCCATCATTTTGACACTGATGGAAATCTACCGCAATACTGTCAATGACTACATAGCCAAACCACCGTGTCTAGTTGATGCCAAGTATGCAGGTTAATTAGCTTTAGTCTGGCAGTCTTGTTTTTATCTTACATGCATGACCTCAGTTGCTACCTGGCTTTAACCGTCTCACTGGTAGGCTGGGTTGCTACATAGCATCGCTGCTACAAAATGTCAAGGCAGCAGAGCGCCCCAAGTTTCTCAACCACATCACAATTATCAGGCTTTCTAAAGAGTTGAAAAATGAGGGATTCGTGCAGCAGAGGATGAAGGACAAGCAAATAATACCGGAACATTTATTAGTAAGCAGCGGTTAATGTTACATGGGAAGAAAGTGACAGCAAGGTGGTAAAAAACATTCATCTGCTTCGTGTAGTGTTGACAGAAAAAGTGTCAGCACAGTTCATCTTTTAATTTGTTTTTCTTTATTTATTAAATGTTGCGTGGTTGAGTTGTTTTGATTAAGTTCGATTAAAGAAGTTATTTGTCACTTTTCATCGTCGAAATTAAAATGACAAGAAATGGACGATGACAGAATCTTTACCACGTTTGTCAAAATGATGAACGAGAAACGAGACGGAACGAATAAGACGAGCTATTTTTACCCCGCAGCCATTTCAGACAACACCCATGTGCTGCGAGAAATGGTACGTCAGAAAGGTTAGAAATACAAAGTGCCAAGTTTGTATTGTGATGACACCGACACAGTGCGGATCCAGTGTGTACCCTCTGCACGCTGGATCCACACAGGATCCAAGCAATCAGATCGACTTGGCTACATCTGTGTTCGAAGCCGTATATGATACAGTAAAGGAATGAATTAATAGGCAACATGTCGGGTAACATATGGAGCAGAAAATCTCCCAAATAATTGTGTGAAAAATTGATTAGCCGTGAGCCTTTACTACATGTTAGCATACACAGATGAGTATTTGCTATCCAAGGGCGAAACAAAAACACATGCAGATCATCTCAACTCATTAACATTCAACTACAGCACGACGGTGGCCTCATAACAGTGTCTGACATTTCTGTAGGGCACTGATATTTTACTGTTTTTCAGATTTCCAAACACGGTTTTTAAATCACTCAGCGGTTGCTCAATGAGACCGCACTAATCATGGGTTGTTATGCATTTAACAAACGTGTTCGCGGCACCCATTTACTTTTTCTTCGTCAAATCGTTAAAAGCGCCGGAAAATCATTGAGGGAAAAGCGGACATCCTGCTGAGCTTTTTTAACACGACGGAGGTTATATTTGGAAAGAAATACTTCACCTGTGGGCCGATTCTAAGATACTTAAATCAAAGTGATACATGTCGGGTTTTACTCCATTACCTGTATGTGTGTTAGCCAGGGCTAACAGGCAGTGGAGAGGGTCTCAGACATTTTGTCCTCAGCTCAACATTGTGTTGTGTTTGTTAAGAGTTGACAGTTTAATGTTATAGTCTTTTGTAAATGCACTTACTGGCACCAATAATTACGTCGCACTTTCGAGCAGATTTGTCACAGGTCCACTTAATCTGCAATTACGCTGCCATCCAACGGTTCGTCCTATGTATCAGTCATTTTCTATAAGTGCATTTTTAAGCACATTAAGAACTAAAGATGGGCTGTTATCAGTTTGTGAGTGGATTTCACAACGAGGTCACAACTTTTCGAGTTTGCGTTAAAACAATAGTCATGTGCTTACATGAACTTTGAAGCAGATTTCGCCTTGCAGAAATTATCATCCACTGTCCAGTAAGTAATTCCTTTATAATGAGCTCCCAATGTGAGAGAATGTGGGGGGAAAAAATCCACAGCCCTATCTGAAGTTTCTCTGAAGTTAATATGAAGCTTCAGCAGTCTGAGTTAGTCACATCAAGTGTGTAACTACCAAAGTTATTCTTTTAAGTATAAAATTCCCCCATTTCCCCAGACAGTGTTTCCGTGCTGAGTTACAGAACAGCAGAGGAATAGTTTCATTTTGCACTAAAAAGACTAAATTTGGACAATCCCCACTTGATTTGAATAACTCTGAAGCCTCAGATTGCCTTCAAATTTCATTTTTTGCACAGAACAGGAACAAGCCCTTATCTATTACAGTGGAGGTACATTGGGAAGGAAGGTTTGATATTCATGTTCGCACCTGAAATGTGAAAGAATTCTTTAAAATCAGAATTAATAACCCCTGATGTGGCAAAAATAAATCCAGATTCACAACCGGCAGTCACCTACTCATAGCGCTGATGCTAAGATTTCAAGAAGGTGAGCTGCGTGGAGCCTCGGTTTATTTTTATCCCAGTAATCAGCGGTGAGTGTTGTTCTTCAATTAAATAAGAGCCAATGTTTTTCTTTGATTTGTAATTTCTTCTTGCATGGAACCGTGAGAGCATATTTTAGGCTAATTCTGCAGTGAGATGAGCAGGCTGAGGCTGACAGACAGCTTCTGTCTGCGCGACTATAGTCCCAGAATGACAGTGATGGAATTCATTAATCATTAGCAGCCTGCAGGCATCTGACCCACACCCAATACGCCTGCTGTGAAGCCTGTTAAACTGAGCCAGTCAGCCAGTGCCTTCACACATGGATACCGAGATTATTGGGTTATACAAATATAGATCTGCCAAAAGGAATAAAATGGTGTTATTGGGTTTTCAGGTTTGCTCATCTCTAACATTCCTCCTCTCCATCAGGACCACCTATGACGTTTCAACATGCCATCCTTCATTTCTCCTTGGCACGTGGCGATATGTAGCGTAGTGCGAGTGGCCAATTTCACAGCAGCGGAGCGGGACTCCGGGAGAGCGACGGATTTGAAATGGGACTACCTTGCCCTCAAGCATGGCTCATAATTGAGTATGATAAAATCAAGTGAAATAAAAAATGCATTTCAAATGAGTTATTTTTATGAAGAAGTGCAACTGTAAGTGTGTCCTTTTATTGTGTCCTGTGTGAAGGGAACAATATGTGATTACGTGTTCGGGGGTAGGTTGCTTCCCCCTTTTGTTGCTGCCATCCTATAGTACCTCAGCTATTGAAGAGACAATCTTACAAACGGTCCCCCGAGTTTTCAGAGTAGCAGAGCAGTATCTGAGATGGTAGGCAAGATTCCCAAGAGGAAAGCTGGGTGGAAGACAAGAGTGGTAAATAAATAAAAGGGGTTTAAACTACAGGGCTGGAGCTCCAGCTGAGCTGCATTACAAGTAGTTAATAAATGTAAATAAATTTTTCATAATGTAAATATTCAAGGTCACTGCTGGGCTGGAGCACATGTCTGTAGCCTGCAGAGTCGGCATTTTACCTGAGCTACATTTATTTGAGCCTTCGGCATAAACTGGAGCAACTGAAGGAAAAAAAAAAAAAAAAAAAAAAAAAATCACACAGAGACAAAAGAAACAGAAGAAAGTACAAAGACAGAGATTTGAAGTCAAAGCTGTGAGATACCAGTGATGATTTAGCTAGAGCTGGGCATCATATGGAAATGTGACACTAGTGTCAACCCAGTACCTTTCAGTGCTGGTGCAAAAGCAAAAAAAGATGACTGAAAATATTCAAAACTTTTCTCAACACCTTACTTTCAGAGATATAAGCCTTCATTTAACTAAATAAGACAAACGTCTAGAATGTTTAAACACTTCAATATGCGTGTGAATCATAAAAGAAACTACCTGAAAATCCAAAAATAACTAAACAAGATTAAACGTCAGTGTAAAGTGTAAAGTAAACTAACTTTGAAACACTCAGAGTGAGATGAATCTCTATCTCTCTGCTCAGGGTGGCCTCAGCGTGTCATCGAGCCGCCCTTTAAGGACCGCCCACAAAATGCTGCACTGAAAACTGGTTATCAACTGTTTAAACCTCCAGATTTCAGTAATTCATTGTTCCAAGTCTTTTCAAATGTTTCCAGCAACTATTTTCCAACATATTTAATCTCACAAGTGCCTTCATACAGACTTTAATCTGACCAGACACTCAAAACCAACTTTCAGACAGACATATTCCAGACTGTACCCTGTGTGTGCATCTAGTCAATTAAACCTCGCTAGACAACACCAGAAACACTAGTCAGTTAAACTGATTATAACATTCTATGAATCTACGACACTAATTAACTGTCATGTCTACACACAGGCGTCCACCACTAGCCAGAGTTACAGCCCCAGCAGACAGCAGCACCCCTTCACCTCTCCGAAGCCCATGCTGGTTGTACGAGATGACATCTTTGTCCCACTTTAGAAGTTAAGTCATAGTCAGAACTTTTCATTAATGTGGTCTGCTTTGGGAATCTACCAGACAATTTCACTCTCTTCACTCCATCTAATCTCACACAAGAAGTCTGTTTGAGATGAAGCTCCCCCGAGGGAAAAGAGTAGTGGTGGAAGTGGCGTTGAAAAGAAAACTGCCCTCATTAAAGTAAGATTCTTAATGCTTAGACATTTTACACTAAAGATTGCTCAGTTTTATTCGACACATTTGATCATTCGATGCTCCTGGATCACCTTTAAGAGTGAGCTGGCATCAGGGCGCAGCGTTTCCTCTATAATAGCACAAGGCTTTTTTAAATGCCAAAAATGACCACCAAATATCAACTCTCCCAGAAATCAATGTGTTTGTGGATGCATCTGTGCAGCACTGCTCTGAAACGTGAGTCAACCTCTGTGCCGTTGCCTGGGAAACTCTTAGATGTGAGTGCCCCTGTTGTTCTGTGCATATTTTCTGTCCCTTGAACAAATCATACGTGACAAAATTCAGCACCATTGTTATGTGGATGACACTAATTCATGTCCCATTAAAAACCAGTGAAAGAGGGCGCACCAGAAGCCCAGAGCTGCATGGCAGCTGTTAAAAGCATGAAAAGCAATGAAAACAGTGAAGAAGGCAGTTTTCATCATTTATTATCTTGTCTGTCAGGAATAAAGTGCTGAATGTCCCGAACCTTTCTCGAGCTAAATGACAACAAATATGAAATAATTATTTCTGGTCCTCCAAAGTCTGTCCCGATTTCACAAATAACATCTCGTCTCCCCGTCTACAAATGTCAAACCTGCAGACAGAAGCCCAGGTGTAATATTTGACAGTGACCTTTCATCTGGAAAAAAACAAAAAAAACAAGTTATAAAAGTCATTCAGTCATCATTTCATCAAGTGAGGAATATCTCAAAGTGAGGTCTTTTCTCTCTCTGGGTCTGATCTCAAGAAGGTCATTGATGCTTTTATCTCGGTACGATTATTAGAATTCATTGGATTTCATAACCTCCTGCTGGTACAAAACACAGCTGCCGTGCTTTTAACAAATATGAGGGGACAAGATCCCATCAGCCGTGTTTTAGTCTCTCGTCACTGGTTACCAGTAATTATTTGAATTGATTTTAGGATTTTACTGATTGCCTTTAAAGCCCTTCATGGTGCAGTTCACAGTTATTGCTGCTCCCCTGAGTGCTAAAGCGGCCTTAGATCCTCAGGGGGGGGAGAATCTCTGCTGGCTGTTCCAACGTCCTGCCCTTGGTATTTTTTAAACTACAGCTACAGCTGCTGCTGTTTTATTTCCAGCATGTCTTACTTAATTAAATTATTATTGTTTTTATCTTATATTTAATTATGTTTTTGTATTATTTTAATAGTCTGATTGTATATCCCTAAAATATTTTAATTTGGGTTTATCCATGTGAAATACTTTGTAACAAAAGGGCTGCATAAATATATAAACATATAAAATTAAAATTACCGTCATATTATTATTATTATTATGACTAGTATTCCAAATGTGTGTATGGGTACATAAATAAGAAATATGGGAGGGTCATTTTTTTAAAGGGCAAAATAATTATAATAGCAGCTGGACTAGTAAATATTATTCAGGCAGTAAAAAGTGTATTGTTTGGGATTATTTTCAGGCACAGATTAGTACACATTTGGCACTTTGCTGGTGATTAATTCAAAATAAACTACAGTGCCAATGTTCATTACAATGAAGAAATTACCGGTGCAACTCTCACTGATGTGCTTTTAAATGGTTTATGAACAACAATGAAGATCTAAGGCACAGAGGAGTAAGCTATAACAGACTTTGTTGTTAACTTTCATTGTTGGTCTTTCCATGGGATTTGTTAGCAGAGAAAAAATATAAAATATTACAAGTTATTCTTTAAAAATAGGTCCAAAGTGTAACATCTGGCAGGCTCTTGCTACAGAACATGGCATAAATGAAATATAATATGACCATCTTTTCATTGGTGTATAATAACCTGAAAATACAGAAACGGCATGTCTTCCACTGTTATGTTTCTACGGTATCCCAGAGTGGACAAAGAAATACTCTTTTTCAAAAAGTTCACCCACTTTGAGAAACTAACTGTACAAAGAAGTTGCAATCTTCAACTACACTGCAAGATGCCACCAAGTCCTACAACTCTGATTACAAAAAAGTTGGGGGGCGATGTGCAAAATGTAAATTTGGCCTAGAGGACACAGCGTCTATGATTTCCAAAAAACAAGCTGAAATATGAGCTTGTCAGAACACCAGCACCAGTTTTCCACTTGAGAAGCGCTTGAGCCCAGAGAAGTTAACAGCATTTCTGGATGTTTTTGATATATGGTTTTCTTCTTCCATGGTAGAGTCTTAAATTATACGTGTAGATGGAGCAAGCCGTTTTCTGTGAAGTGTCCCCAAGCTTATTACGAATATCCTTCATACGGTCGCGTTGTTTTTTTTTTAATGCAGTGCTATGTGAGGGGTCAACGGTCACGGGCGCTCGGTGTTGGCTTCTGGCCTTGCTCCATACATTTATTCTAGCCCAACACAGCTTTACACAGAGCGGTGAACCTTAACCCATCTTTGCTTGTTTATGAATGAACCTTTCAAGGGTGCCCCTTTCATACCACCACATGTTACCAACCAACCAAGTCTCAAATTCAGAAAGAAAAGTAAAGTTTAGAAGTCTAAACATAAATCTTTCTATTCTATTCGCTTGAACTTTACTCAGCATCCCAACTTTTTGGGGGAATTGGGGTTGAACACTCTGGTCCTTTAATGCCCTCTTAAATGGAACAATAGTTTTGAAAATCACCATGACACACCTGAGCAGGTATAGAAATATTACATTTCAGCTTTTTCCATTCTCTTAAATGTCATGTGTATTTTTTTTCCCCCTCTTTCTTTGGAGCCCCGCTGTGCCGTCAGATGCCACATTTATTCATATTCACATTCAGCCACGCTGTTGCTTCTTCAATAACACATAACAGGTCGAAACAAGCTACGTCACGGGAGCTTGTTAAGTGGAGTTTCATGTAGCCGTTGTCCTTCTCCTACAGAAATTCACATTAGTAAGCATGTGTTATACTAAATTCTCCCCGAATGTTTTTTTTTCCATTATAGCACTCCTTTTTATGTCAGCCTGACAGTTAGTGTTTTCAAGGTTGAGGTTAAGTGTTCTGTTTTTCAGCCGTCTCTCCACCATTACAGAAACACACGCACACACACACACACACACAAAGCAAGAAGAGATACAAGGAACTAAATCCACAGGGAAATGTGATTCTTGCTATAGTCAGTGTGCATAACCAGGTTCTTGCCTTGGATCAAGGTTTGTAGTAAGGTAGGATGCATCAAAAATTGATCCCCCCAGATTTTCTCCAGATGTGTCGGAGTTCAAGAACAGATGGTATTGAATATGGAATCACCTTGACATAACAGCTTTTTTTGAGTGAGAACATCTGTCAAACTGTCCTAACACTGATCCTTCTCTAAATGAGAATCCCACCACGCTGCTGTAAAAAAATAAGATCCTGCTTTAAAAACAGGGGCAAGGCGGCATTGGAAAATTATTCGCAACCTCTGACTATAAGTCTCTGGGTGTTTTATTAAGGTTCTGGCATGAGGCAGTAGGCTAATTAAGCAAATTCATTGAATTAATGGTCTATCCCTGAATGCAAGATCTCAAAAAACAGTGCATGGTTTCTTTAGAAAAGCTGTAACTGCCAGCAAGAAATACCGCTGAGAGCAAGGAGTCAGCATGATAAATCTCCACTCATGATTTTAAATTCTTAGTCGCAGACAATATGTTCAAAGGATTTATTCAGCAGTGCAGCCATTATACCTTCAACAAGCCTCGGCAGTATAGAAATTAGTGATGACTGACAGAGTTTCTTCTGACTAACAACTCTGCTTCATATTTCAGTTTCTTTTTTCATGGAAATAGACCCTGCGTGCATTGTTAGCACCTAGAGTACAAGATGAAAGAATATTGCTCTCTACACAAACATACACATGCTCTGCAATCCTGACAATTGTTTGGCAAAGATATCATTTCCCCATTGCTTTAATGAAAGGCAGCCAGCTTTCCAGATTTCATGAGTTTTTACAGCAGCTAAACTCAAAGAAGCGTGTGCTCATATGACCTCGGAATGTATCCACAATAGGAGCCCTGTACAGTCAGCCTTGAACATACAGGAAATGCACTTTTTATAACCTTGGTCTAGCTTTTATATTTGTGGCCACTGTTGATATGATCTGTGATAATCTTAAAATCTGCGACTTGAAACAGTTTTAAAACACCAACTGCAAATAAAAACCCTACATGACTGGTCATGCAACCGAACCTGCCGGGCTTTGATCAAATTCAAGGTTTAACCTCAAACCACAGAATCTTTGTGTCAATCTGAACCTAAATGTGTGTGTGAAATGTTAACACGACTCTTAGTTGCTGAGTGGCCGGAACACAAACAGAGTTAGAACCTTTGTTCATAGTTGACCCATTTCTATTTGCCAAGGTCGTCTTCTTTTTTTTGTATTTTAGGCGTTGGGTACGGACGTAGAGAAGAAATGCTGCTGGTAGACGGAGAGGATGAATTAAAAATTAAAAGCCAAATGTAAACCTCTGTTAGTGAGTGCTCCATCAAGGCAAAAGCAGGGCACATAAACTGACATTAAATGAAATGTTGTCAGGGTGATGAAGTACTTCAGAATTCAATTAAATGTCACTCTTATTTAATCGTAAATCTTGATTTTGATTTGACCACAGGGTGAGTGAAAATAAGTTTTCAACACAGCGCTGCCAACAGATCATCAGATTTTTCAGTTGATATGATGAACTTCTTAGCAAAATGTCGCTTATTTGCACTCCAGCAGCTTTATTATGTTTTATTAGACACATTATGATTCATTTGCAGTTGGAGTTCACTATAAGATTCACTCTCTTTTAGCGATATTCTTGGTCTCCCCCAACTCTGGAGGGAAATATCTGCCTCTGTCTGCTAAATGTTCCACTTTCTCCTCCAGCTAGTCTTTATGGGCACTAGAGATGGGATACTAATGCAGCATGTTTTACTTTTTGGACCATAGATGCATTATATTACATGTTTCTTTTAGTCTTTGTGCAGTAATGCCTCTGGTGTGGTCAGCGGGGAAGACGGCGGTCAGGAAGCATCTGCTGCTCAGATTCCAGTTATCACTGATGACAAAAAAACAACAACATTGTACGGCTCAGCAGTCTGACATGACTCGGTCCTGAACCTCTTGCAGCTCTGGCAGGCATTCTTGTTAAAAAGCGTCCAAGGAGGCAGCTCATATCTTGAGTTTCAGTATCCAGAGTTTGGATCACATATCAAAAGCAATCTCTCCCTATGCGTAACATCACACCAGTGATAACTATGTATGTACCAACAACCCTGAATGAACATAATTAACAACCCCTTTCACACTGTCACACAGTTTTCATACTGTCATTGCGGAAACATCCATTGTAACCCTGAGAGAATGATCTAAACCTATTTTAAGTATTGAACGTGTTGATTCTGTGAGATACTGACATTGCTGAGTACTGTTTGCATGCGTGCTACATCTTCCTCCTGAAAGAATCAGGGCAGCATCAAATAAGAGTGGCATATGTGCGCATCTCATGATGAATCTCTGAGCTCAAGCACTGTTGCTGCATTGTTCTGACTGGCCGATGTGCAGCGGAGAATGTACCGCTTAAGAAACGTCGTATCGCTAAAAGCAGGTCTTAATAGTAAAATGGTAAAGCGATGGTCATCTTCCCACTGCTGAATATAACGGGTTCCTCACTAATACCGAATGGTCCATCTCAATGGGAAATCGGATATTTTATCAAGAGACTGCTAATGTTCTGAGTGTATGACATGGCACTTACAATAACCACGTCTAATGTGGAATAATGAGGGTCTCTGCTTTCACTCCTCTTAAGGTATAATATTTAATGCATTAGCTGAGCTTTTGTTCAAGGCCTCAATTAACACGCACAAATACTAAATTAACGTGATAACTGCAAACACCTACACTCTTCAAAGAAAAGTGCTGATCTCTTCAGGATGTAAATGGCTCTATTTACACAACTAGATAATGCAAATACACAGTATGTCGGCGCATAGATGATAGCGTTGCAGCTATTGGTCGATTGATCAGTTAGTCAGACCTCAGAAAATTAATTTTGATGACCTCTATGGACAGATATTTGCACATGAATTCAAAATTCTGTCACCGGAAGCGTCATGTCAATCAATCACGTTTGACAGGGAGCACGTGGCGGAAATGCAACCTCCGATCCCATCAGCTATATCGTCTGACAATGATTTTAGCTTTCAAAGAAGTTAGCTGCATTCATGTGAAGACATGTTTATGGAGTTTAGCAGAAATGTCTTTCTCATTTTCACGTATCAAGTTGCTAATCAGGCTGCAAAGGAAGTCTTGGCTCAGATATCAGTTATCCATTTTCCGGATATCCACTGGCTACACTGAAAGCCCAAAACACTGGCCGTTGGCCCCAGAGGATAAATCGCCATCAGACGGTGGGTCCTCAGATTGCTCTTTTGATAAATGAATCGGTTGATATTTTTCAAGTAAAACACCAAAAATTCAATCTTTCCAACCGCTTTTTTACTTTTTTCTGACCTTCCTTTTTCTTTTGTGGTAGTAAATTAAATATTTATGGGTTTCTGACTGTTGGTCAGACAAACAAAGACATTTCAAAAACATCATTTTTGCCTTCAGTGAAGCGTATCTTTCACTGTTTCTTTGACATTGTAGATATAATTCTTCATTCACAGAAAAAAAAATAATCAAATCATCGAGGCAGGAATCTGAAGATGAAGTAATCCCTGAACTCTGATTTTTTTTTCTTCTTCTTTTTTCTTTTTTTTTTTTTAACTGTAAGTGTCCATTAGTTGCTTGTCCAACATGTCCATTTGCTGTGTGCTTGTGAATCTAAAAGTGGCCCTGCGATGTGCTTCTGCTCAGAGTGCTGCTGCAGTCCCTCAAAAAAAATGTCACACATGTCAGGTTCACCTTTAAGGACAAAGTCTCCAATTAAGCAGTGCTCTGAAACCCTTACTGCCTTCACCAAATGTGCAGAGGCAGGTATGTCTCCTTTCAGATCTCCAGACGCACACACAAACACGCACAGGCGGCGTATACACCGGTCTCTTGATTGGGCATACTTCAATACTAATTCTCGATTCAAAATGCACGCGGCTCCTTCAAGCAGTAAATCGTTGAATTTAATATAAAATGCAGGCATTGTCAAAGGGTTTACCTACAGCTCAGCACAGGAGAGACACATAAATTTGTCATTTTTGGTGCCAGGTGTAGGCTCCTGGCTCCAGCCCCTGAGCCTTCAGCCTCTTGGGATTCTCTTGCAATACGTATATGTCTAGGTTTTATAGGGAATGGGACAATACAGAAAAACATGCTGTCAGTGGGCAGCTCTGTTAGCAAAAACAACTTGTCTGTGACAAGCTGGACACATGAAGGCCCCTAGCACACAAATAGGCACTCGTGACAACAATTGTGTGCAGAAGGGCATCTCAGAGCGCACAACTCATTGAACCTTGAAGCCGAGGTGCTACAGCAGCGGAGGACTGTGTTCCACTCGTGACAGCTAAGAGCACGAAGACAGAGCTACAGCGGGTACGTGATTGCAAAAGAAACCGGATGATTGAAGAGTGGAAAACTTGACTTGACATGACAAATATTTATTTCAGATGGATCCTGTCCTATTTATTTCAGATCGATGTCTGGATCCTGTCTAGTGTCAAACGTCTGGGCTGGTAGTGGTTGTGGCGAGTCTCCAAACACAACGGACCAACTTTCATATGGACATGAGAATATATTCGCAGCTTGAATATCAGGCAAACAAATCTGCAGGAGCTCTGTGATGCTGTCAAATCAGCGGGGTTGAAAATGTGTTGAAGCCGTCCCTGAATTCAGGGCAGTCATGGAGGTAATATCCTACCCAGTCCTAGACAGGTGTGCCCAATCAAGTGGCAACAGAGTGCCTGCATGGAGGAGTGCTTGAAATCTCCGTTATAGATGGGTACAAATTGGCCACAGATTGCTCGGGGTGCTGCTAGATTTTTAGAGACGTGTCTTCTTCCTGACCTTTTAGAGACTTAAAACGCCATGAGTACAAATCAAGATGCAAGGAAGAGCAATGACGGCGGAGTAAAAAGCGCTGAATAGCAAACAAATGTCAGCGCTTTTACATTACACTTGTGTACAAGGGGAAGTAAATGAGATAATGTGATCTACTTTCCTCTTCTGAACAATAAAAGGTGAACAATGTGTTGAAACAACTATCAGTACAACAAAATAAAATTCAATAGCAACAATATTCAGGTTAAAAAATAACCATGAAACTCTTCTCCTGATGGTTTCAATTGAAAAATAATTTTCAAGGAATTACTGCAGGGTTGTTGTCCAAGACTAGACGACAATAGTTTAAATGAGACAGACCCATTTTTACATGTATTCAACAGTGCTGAACAAAACATCCTTGGGCTGTCCACTCGGCTGTTAGCGTCTCTAGACATGAAACAGTCCATCTAGTCTATAAAACCTGACAACGCTGCGACCTTTCCTTTAACGCCACCGTCAAGCTGAGACAACTCTAAAAGTGTTTCCACGACTGACCATAAACACACAACATTTACGAGGCACATTCATGCTAAAAATGATCACACTGTTAAGGTTAGCGAGTCTGTGACCTTTTCCCTAATATGACCGTCAGACCACACTGTCTCGCCCTTACACCATCGCTTCTTTTGCTCACACTCATTAGCCGGGCTGTGAAGAGAGAAGTTCGCGTGGAAACCACCGTATAGGCAATAGCTCTAATGAATTTGTCCCGTTTCTGCTGAGATGAAAAGAGGAATCGCGGTGGTGAAAATGCTGAACAGCCACTGTGCAAAGCCTCCAGCATGACATCGGCTTGAAATCTAAGCATTGCTCTTTTCATCGCAATATAACTGTAGATCATAATCTGTCGAGAGCGAGCAGGGCTCCAGTGTAAGATGTTACACTACACTGCACAACACAGCAGTGAGTAATACACAAATAGAGGAGACGGAAGGAGAGAGATGGTGATGTAGATTAATGGCAACAAATCAATATTCTAACGTGGCTCCATACCTTTGGCACAAAACATGATTTATTGGTGATTTTACTGAATAATATCATTTACTGTAAAGGTGTGCTTTTCACACACCTTCACATTTCTTTCTGATGTGTATGATACAGTGTGTTTTTCACCATTTTAGACACTCCTCTAATTCTTGTTCTTGCACGTACACAGTGCTTCACTTAAGCAATATTACCTGAGAGGCTGTGCTTTATCGTCATTATTGGAACAACACTTTCCCAGAGTGTATAAATACCACACATATTAACACAAAACTGCCTCGCTGGCTCAGTTTTGTAGTGATAGAGAGAGTTTAACTACCAAGCCCATGAAATTCACTTTCAATTTATTTTGAAGCTAATCGCGCTGTCTGTGACTCACTGCACCTTAAAATATTCAGTTTCCTACCATAAGACAAACAAAAGCAGCAAATTTTAGAATTTAGAACAATAACTGGTATTTTTTTCGCTTAAAAAACTTTTTATAAACATGCAATTTATTTTTGGCCCACCGCAGCTGAGGGCATGCAGCTCTCTTTCCACCACCTGAGCATCGGGACCTGAACCTGTAGTGTCACTGAAAGGTCTTGATTTCTCACAGTCTCGGTTATCTCAGTGGAACATTCAGACTCTGAGCTTGTTTTGCTAAAACCCAGAAAGGACTCCGCTGAAGTGGAGCTGGCAGTGTGGGGAACTGCTGGACGGTACAGGACTTCCTGTACCCTCTGTTCTGAAACTTTCCGAGACAGTTTCCATACTCTCTTATTCCGCCCTATCAGCACTCTCCAGAGGTTTTACTCTTTATAGACAGAAACATGTGTGGTAGCCAATTTTTAATTAAAGAAATTCCAATCGGTTATTTCTCTGCTGATGACTATGATCTTATGCAGCTATTCCTAAAACAACTAAGACTTTGTTCAGGCTGCCAGTCCAAATCTGTTTTTGGCAAATCCAGATTGATTACAGGAAGAAAAAAACACTTGTAATGCAATTTTTGCAAATCAGATTCAGGCCACATATGGAGGTGATGTGAAATGCAATTTCTACAGATGCATCTCAGTCTGGACTCATATCAGGTTTCCTTCTAGTGTCTTTCCAGTCACTTTAGCCGCGACACGATCCATAGGGGCGGAAGTGCATCAAAGCAGACGAGCTGCTCCTAGACGGTGACACAACTGGAAACCAGCGTGCATACAGTAGGTACCGCCTGCCTGTGATGTTACCACAGCAACCCGTGAAGACAGACCGGTGCAAATGCAGACTTAAAAACCTGATTTGCCTGCAAGTCCATCAGCACAATCGCTCAGTATAGTCAGTATAAATCCACCAGTCAGCACACGTCATCTTGTTTTGGGATTCTTTTACTGAATTAAGTCCATCTGCTTCAGGTCTGCATGTCTTATTCCAAGCTGCTCACCCTGATTTCTAAATTAGATTGCAAAAAATAAAAATGCTGAAACAGGCAAAAGTTCATTGTGAACTAAAATCACACCCATCACACAGTCGCTTTATTTCTTTCAAGAGAATCAAGTCTTTAAGGCTGAATGAGACTTGCAGTCCTTTTCGTGGATATATGTTACCCAAACTCCTGCTGATAAAATCAGATTAATTAATTTACACTATGTGCCACCTCCATGGCTCGTTTCTAATCTAATTTACGATCTCGCTGTAACCATCAGCATTCAGGAAGCATCGCTGTGTTATTGAGGTTGCTGTGGTTTCACGATTTTCAGGTGAAAATATGGGGACTTGGCAGCATGAGCTGAGCCCTCCTGAAAAATAAAGCAGGCTGTACTGTATTTCAAGCCACATAATGCCACTGCCTGGCTGTCAGGCAGGGAGGGGGGAGGGGGGGTGTCTTTGGTTACATGGGTCCTGTCCCTGTCCCTGTTTTCATCTCGTACGGTATATCACCTTCACATCTCATTTCATGGCACTCAGAAAACTGAAGTCAACCAACAGGAGCAGAAGTGCAATCCTCAAGTGTGCAGTGAAATCCTCAGATGTAGGTACAATCATGTGACGTTGTCACATCGGATTTAGCAGGGGAAGAGCACAACACAGCTGGAAGGCAGCGAGTTTAGTGTCTGTTGAGAATGAATTGCCATGGCCACGTGTTAATGTCAGGCACGAGATCTTAGCTCTTAGCATGATTATATTTCGTTTATCCATGCTTACATTCATGGTAATTATGAAAACGTGGTTATCAAAATGCTTTTAGGGAACCCGAAAAACTGATTGTTATCAATTTCAAGAGCTACTTAATAAAGTTATATCTAATCTTATTTTAAAAATATTATTCTCTTCACCCAAAATATGTTTGGGATATCAGATGTGTCTTCTAAGAGAATTTTAAATATGGAGATTAGGCAACACATGGACATCAAAAACAGTTCAAGCCTCAAGTTAACACCCCGTCTCCACCGAAGTGATGCAAAACACGAGCTTCCATTGTGTGTAACAAACATCTGGGCTGTTGCTGGTATGTAAGTGACAAAAGCTCATTTACTTTAATTTTATTCTACCGAGTTAAATAAAATATGAAATTTAGCAGAGTTACTGAAGTATGTAGACATAACGTGTTTACACCCCATAGCAAAGTAAGTTATTGATTACTGTAATTACCGGAGTGATGAATTGCCATTTGACCACTTTGTTTCACTGGAGCCTCGCAGACACAGACAGCAGGCAAATCAACAAAGCATGCTAAACATTTACAGGCATGGCTGCCGGCCACTGCACAAGGCAAGCACTCAGCCGATCCACTCGAACCAGCTCTCAACTTCTGCTCCAGTTAGACTTCAGATGCTCGCTGGGTTATTCACTCATTCATTCATTTATTTATTCTTCTCCAACGGCCTCTTTTTAGAGACAGAATATGTGATACGCACCTGAAAGCTGCTCATTTTCAAAGAGTGAGAAATGCCCGAATAGACCCAAATGAACAAGAAACAACAGTGCACCCCTCAATATCCTGAAATTCAGTTAACGGTCCAATGTGTAAGATTTACAGGGCTCTATTGGAAAAAAATATGTATGTATAAAGTATGTTTTCATAAATGTATAATCACCTGAAAGAATTGTTACCTTAGAATGAAGCTTTTATATCGGCTCTTTTTCCACTGAGTCAGAGATGGTTCATAAAAGAGACACCTCACAGAAGAGTCATTTCCTGAGTCATTTACTTCCTACAGCAGTGTCATGTGGCCACTGCCGCTCCGCTATAGGAGACCAACCAACAGTCTACTGACTCAAATTGGAGATGGTGAACATGAGCACAGATTTTGAGCCATTCTTTCACCTCGTAATCACTCAACTAAATACTGGACAAATTTTTCACAGGCTTCTGAACATTCTGACACTAAAATTATGTTTTTCAGGCGAAGAGATCAGCAGAAAATTAACTTTGTTTGAGACCTGTGTCTATTTCAGCAGCAACACACTAACAAGATCTGGCAACACGGATATCTCTTCTTCCTGTCGGCGCTGAATCATCCGTCTGTTTCACCAAAGATGATCTATAACAACTGAACTAGGACTTAAATAACTTCCTGAGCCGTCTCTGATACAACACAAACAATTTTCATCCATCTGCACGACGTTCGCAACACTTCCAAACCAGATTCGGAGATAGGGGGCAAGGCGACCATGATCCCTTGGGAGATGGGAAGTGTATCCCATTTCATGCCATTGGAGCAGACTGGAATGTGTTATCTTGTGTTATGGAGTATCTTTGACCGAGTCCACCGTGTTGAACCTGCCATGAACATACAAAACAAACACTACTGTAGCTCTACATAGCATTTTTTGCGAATTTCATGGCCACTGTAGCTTCCTCGTCATCCTTGGTAAGGGATGATGAATTAAGCGATCTGCAACCTCACCACTAGAGGCCACTAAATCCTAAACACTGCACCTTTAATGGGCCTATCTGCTCAGCCAGTAAAATCTGAGTCACTCTCATAGACTGCCAACTCACTCTTTAGAAATATTATAAACATTTTGTGCTGGTACAGACGTCACTGCTCCTTCAAAGTCGTCACCATCTGACGAGTACTTTGCCTGGATACTGATTGCAATAATTCTAAGTGTGACTGAAAGTCATTTTAATATGTTTTAATGCTGTTCAACATTAGCGGCCTCCTTTAACCGCTCTCCTGGGGAAAAGCTCTGACTGGCCATAACTTAGCATTAGTTCAGCCAGCCAACTCCCAGAACGGGTTTGCTGTGTGAATACAAAATATGAGTTGATATTTGGCGTCTAGGCTGACTTTGTCACAACACACAAGCAAACAAACACCGAGCCGAACACAGCAGAGACTGGGAAGTCACGATAATAAACAAACCATGTCCAACCATTGCCGGGGAATATTTTATCTAGTGAGGTGAGATGGATTAAATCTAAGGCCTGAAATCCACCTGATATGCAGCAGCAGGCTGCAACATAACAGCCCCGCGGCCGATAATGATTCTCTATCAAAAGTCACAACAATTCACGGCTCAGCGCAGAGACAGCCTCTTCATATGAAATGTTATGTGGCGTCGATAAGCAGCAGATGACCATCAGTACATAGATATAAGCTTCAGGGTGACAAAAAAGTGCAGCTGAGCGAAGCAGGCAGCGTAAGAACAGGAGCTCGGCGCTGTAGATGTAATTATGATAGGAAAGCCAGTAAAGCAAGCTGTCACATGAACGCATTGCTTTGAGTTGAAACATTTCTCTAGATGTGGCGAGAAAATCTGAAATACTATCTAGTATGTGTGTGACACATATATTACAGCGATACACTTGTGTGAACAATAATTGTGTTTTTCCATAATAGCCATGCGAATAAAGCCCATGAGAGCAGCGCAACATATAAACAAAGGACAAACAATGAATACGCATGATAAATAGTTGTTATTTCTATAAATTTACATTTATTTCTTTATGGTATTTTACATTTAATCATTTACTTAGTTATATATTTATTTATTCATTCATAGATTTCAACATTTACTTCTGTATTTCTGCATGTATTTATTGCTGTGTCTATATGCTAATTGAGAAAGGAGGCCGGGCGATCCCATGCCGCAAACCAGACAGAAGCGTCTACACAGAACAAGGTAACTAGCTAACCTGGGTTGTAACTGGCGGTTCAAAAATAAATTATTGTTATAGAGCATCTTTTATATATAATCAACACAATGGCCCTGAGTGGGAGGCTGCTGGTGAACCTGCTGCAGGATAACCGTTTCTTATCTATGTGGCTCCAGAAGTGAGTCTCCATAAGTCCCCATGTTCAAATGTCCAACACAGCAGAAATAAACATGTTTACAGCCTGGTACTAAAACAGTTTTGGTCTGTATAGCTAATTTCCCCGTTCATGACAACTGTAGTTCATTTAACTCACCTGCCATTATGTAGACTCAAAGTTATGCTTAATTAACAGCATGGCTACTTTGATTGACAGCTGGGTGCCATCACAGGTGGCACGTTCTGATCAATCAGGCAAATCAGCTCAGAAATACATAAACAAATGTTTAAAAAACTATAAACTTGACAGTTGCAGCAGGCAGCTTCCTCTACATAACTTGGTCTCTACACAAACACCAAGTGAACACACAGCCAAGACATGCACTCACAACACACGTTAGCAAACATGATAGCAAACAGTCTACTTGCCTTGTGAAGTGAAGCAGGGACTCCCAACATCTCCTCTGCAGGAAGCAGCACAGGCAAACTTCACCTGCGTCCCCAAACGGTCTTTCAGGTCAACAAAGGAAGCACAGGTCCAGCAGTAGAAGCGTGAAGGAGGCTGCAAACACTTAATATCCAACGTGAATGATCCTGAAAGTTTGGCTGGTTTGTTTGGAGAGTTCAACGCAGATTTTCCCCACACGTGAGTGGGCGGGGCTACAAACGCACCTGCTGCAAAATGTCGCGTGACCACGCCTCTTTTTAAATGGAAAAAAATCACGTTTGTATGCATTTACTTTTGTATTAAACAATGCATGCTTATGCAAGATATATAAATATGGACAACATGGTGAATATTATGACTTCATAATCAAATTCAGAGTCGGAATAATAAAGGAGCATAGGTCACAAAATGGTTTGCACATGAAGAATAATTGCTCCTGGACATAAAATGTTGACAGCTGGGAGAGACCATCACATGGTCCGTTTGATAGTCACACTGCATTGTGTTTGCGTTGAGAACAGACCAGACTGGCACATGATGTCACTGCAGCTGAACGTGTGTTTGGATTTCAGTTTTGACATGTTTATACACATCGCTGTCATATTAAACAAGCCTAATAGACATGTCCAATAAATATTTTGTGACCTTGCCTGAACCTGAGCGTTCAGTCTTGACTCAGCACAGTGGCCAGACATTGCTTATCCGTGCATTTCTACGTATTTGTAACCTGTTAGGCTCCAGCCTTCGGCCCTGGCTTCTTGTCAGCCAACCTTCAGTCCGGTCTGCCAGCCTCCAGCCTTTGCTGTCTGCTAGCTTCCAGCCGTCCACCCAGCCTGCTAGCCTTCGGTCCTACCTTGTAGCCACCAGTCTTCGGCCCTTCCTACTATAGCCTCCAGGCCACTGAGGTGAGTTTTTTTACAATCTGTCATTCCCATGCTCACTGCTAAAATTTAAAGTCTGAAAAATGGATTAAATGGCCTCGTCAAGTGGTGACTTGTTAATATATTACTTCAAAAAACATACTTAATACACTAATTGTGTGTATATATTCCAGCAGATTCTGATATCAGCACCTGTAATGATGTTCTTTATTCTGCAGTGGAAATAAAATGTTTCAACATTGATCTCCTTAAATATGATTTACCATCAACCTCCTTTTATCCTGTGATTCATAGTAATCTACCAGATTAACAAGCTCAGTTGACAACATCTTAATCAATGTCAATAATTTATATTACTTCAGGATTATTGATGTTTGATATCTCTGATCATTTTGCTGTATTTCAATTTATTCATGAGTCCCATCATAAGATATCCATCAGGCACGCTGCTTTAACATTTATTAGCTATGTTTTGTATTCGGGATATCTAGGTTATGTCATCATTCTAACTATAGTCACAACGACAGAGATATCTCATATCTTATATGTAAACAGATGTCTGAAGCTGAAGTTCAAAATATGATTACAGATATTTGAGATGAGGTTTGAAGCTTCGACCCGACAAAACTACTCTGCAGATCAGGAATAAATATCCAGTCTAATAAATGTTAGCCTTGCCTGCTGTTCACCAGCCTCTCTTAGCTATTCACCACATTGACAGTGAATATTCATGCAGCCTATGTGTCTCAAATCTTAGTGCACAAGGCTTAATTATTCATATGTTTATTTCTAGTTTCTTATATGCATAATTTAAACACGAGAAGCTAATTCATATTTATTGTTATTAAAAAGGGATTTACACTGCTGCCATAAAGAATTACTGTTTTCTGGTGGCTCATACATCCTTACTGCTCTCCTTGTGGGATCTCGCTCCCTTCCAGCAAGGATAACGGTCTTGATTTGTATGTTTATATTTTACAATCTGCTACACAGCAGCTTCTGTCTCTCTCATTATGCGAAAGTGCTATTTCCCCTAAAAGACGGGCCACTGCCTCGGTGCGCTGCACTTGAAGACATATTGCCAGTCACATGGAAACGTACTTGATCGACGGACCAGGTAGCATTAAAGCTAAATTGTCTGTAATTAACTAACCTATTAATAGCCAACTGTTCTGAGCTATGCTAGGCTGTGATATAGTTGGAGCCGACAGTATGTTTACTGATGCTGCAGCACTGTGTTATTGCACCCCGGCAGCCTCCCACTCAAGTTAGCTACCCATCAGTAGAAACTATCACCAGCATCATTTAGCTTTTTACCGCACTGACAGTAAACACTGAATAGCATGCACAGACCTGCAATATGAAGATTATGATGAAAAGTTTCAATCAAAAAGTTTTAGAGAGGTGTTGATTAAATCGTTGGCAATCTTGAAGGCTTGCATTATTAACCTCATGCCTCTCAGCAACAAGGAAGTAGTCAGACTTCCATCATTTTGTCTTTTAACTTCCCCCCCTACACCAAAAGTGGGAGTGTGTGAAGCTGGTTAGACAGATAGAGAACAGCCATCTGCTGCTTGTGATCACCTTGTCCCAACATTTTAGCAAATATCTGACTAGTTTTATAATAACATAGAGCACGAAACACTGACAGAGCTGGAAAAAATGGGAGACTTTCTTCTGCAGCAGCCTGACAAACATCGAGTGCTGTTTTTGTACTAATTAGATCAGCTCTCCTGCACCACTCTGAGATCTGCTGGTTGTGTTACTGTTATAATATTCATGGTGACTGATCAGAACATGCTGGTATCTGTGTTTTACTATGTTTGTAACAGAAGTGTGTACTTTTAAAACGTCATCCAAAGGGAAGAATCACACTGCAGACTCTTACACACAGTCCAGTTTTCCCAAGACATGAGTTTATTATTGTGTAACAAGCTAATTATTCCAAATTGAATTATGCATAGAATATATATTACACAGCTGGGTGAAAAGTTGTCTCATTCATATTCATAAAGTTTCAGCTTCCAGACCTACAAAGCAAAATCAGCAGGTTAATATAACTGTTTGATGACTTGATGACTTGTGCAACTTACAATGTAACATACAAGTACCGGCAGGTTAGCATCGGGTGCTCAGAAGCACCAAGCTATGTACAGATGCAACACCCAAGATAGATATGTGCAGGAAACTTTTAAAATCTGATTTCTGTTGTGGATGTTGTGGTATGTCTCATAAATATAGATTTATCTATAGTTGGCTGCGTGAGCTGTAATATTTTGCACTTTATAGTTTAGGTTTTCAAAACACCTCTCTGTATAAGACAACACAAGCCAACAGGGCTGTAAATTACAGCCTCCATAATGACCATCTATTAAACCGAAACTGCTCTAAAACAGTTGAAATGAAAACTGAACATTACAGCTTATGTGAAAGCAGGATTTATTGCAGGGGTTATTGCATTAGACTGCTTTAGCTGGGTGTACTAATACACTGGCAACTGAGAGGTGCATATGTGCATACATATAGACTCTAGTCTAGCCCAGTGTAGTGCAAGGCGTCTCTTCTTTTATCCAGTCTTTATTGCAAGGGAAGCTATGCTCATGGGGAAGAATTAAGCAATATCACAAGAGAGGGAGTGAAGTTGCACTGACTATTAGCATGCCTGTGCAGCGTGCTGATATGGTCAGTACAACAACCTCAAGTGCTATTACACAGTTCTACATGAGTCATTTATTAGTTTACAATACTTTATATACATTTTTTTCTTTTTTGTCTGAACAATAGCTTTCTAGCATTCATCTATAAGTCAACATGTTACCACAGCTCAGAGAATGTTAATATTTTTCAGATTTAGCCAAGTCTGAAAGCACTTCAAAGTCCATGTCTGTAATCTGTCTAGGTCGACCAAGGTCGTATGAGAAAACTTCCCTTCCCGTCATCATATTCTGATGATCATTCATAGTTTAAGTCAAATGTTATTTGTGTCAAAATGTCCATCAAGTATGTTCAAGTAGGGTCACCTAGCGGTGAAGTTGCACAATGCAACCAAATGGATACTCTCCCACAGCCTCACCCTCACCGAGCATGTAAGAAAAACTCTGGCTGTGAAATTCACATTAAAAGCAAAAGTCCAAACCTAGATCAGTGTTTGGTTTGTCTGTTCTGGGCTACCGTACAAAAAAGGCGGTCCAACATGGCGGACTCCATGGAAGAGGACCAGCTCTCACTGTAGATATGTAGAACGGGCTCATTTAAAACAATTCAGGTGATTAAATACTAATGGATATGATATTCATATATCCTGCCGATAAATGATCTTATAATCTTGCACACTGGACCTTTAAATTCTCTAGTACAGACAAACCATTTTAAGATAAAAAGTTTGTAATTACATCGAGTATTAAGGTCATTTGAAGTAAATCTCAAATTTCTCTCCACTCCACTGTTCTCAGTGTATGACAAATATCAAACCATATGTGTTTGTCTCCTACAATCCTGTGGATTTTCTCATGGCTTTTCTGAAAGCACAGGAACGTGACTGTAATAGTAAAAACCATCTTGTTTGATCGCATTACTATTTGATGCTGTAGTTTTGATTTGTACTGTACTAATTAATGGACAAAATGAGTAAGCATCAAAGTAAAATGAGTACACATTAAGCCCACAGGGACACTCTTTGTGAGAGATATTTTATCACATAATGCATTCACAGAAGAGGACAGAAGAAATCTAAATTATAAGCCTTTACTCACACAAATTTGAGCACAAATTTCAAGCGACTGACCTTTTCAACTCTGACGCAAGCCACTTTCCAAAGGAACAGTGAATAGTTTCTGAAATGGCCAGTGACAGCTGACAAAGACTGCCTTTAATCCTCACAAAATCCTGCACAGTGGGTAATGTAAAAGTTAACTTGTGACCCTTCATTATGTGGACATAATGGTATTTTTTTAAGGGCACTACAAGTCTGTAAATTGGGGACATCTTGTAGCCGGTGGTGCGGTGCAGAACAGTCTCCAGCACAGATTCACCAAAGACAATTTGGGGCTATAAGAGCTACTTAAGCACATACTTGTATTTGTTGAAATATTTATGTTATCACATACTATATGCAGTATGTCCTACGGAGCCTGGAGGGTGTCACGGAGAGAAAAAAAAATGTAATTGTGCACTCAGTTTAATTATTCATACTCTCTATTTAGCATAATTTATCATCTTCATGTCAGCAGTCGTGTGTGTCTGTGGTTACAAAAACACATACTAAAAATGATCTGCGTCCTAAAATACATTTTAAAGGTTAAACGAGTGTTTCATCATAAAAATTTGATGACACTGTGGATGGCATCTACTTCATTAGGAGAACTCTTCAGGATGTTTCGTTAATGTCTTTTTCATCATCAAAGACATTTGCTGTCCTCTACAAGAGGAGCCGAGGCAAAATATACAATATGATATTTAATTGAGAGAGGAGATTACTGATTCATGAACGCAAATGATTAAACTGAGAGCAAAAATGACTAAATTGTGTGCACAGATTGTACATTTTCTTTCTGCCTGACACCTCTCAGGTTCTATAAAGTTTCATGTTTATTTGGAATAGTGAATTTCAGGTGAACTATTTTTGTATTTTTCAAGGCATTGTGCTAGAATACATGATGCATGAGATGTATATTTTGTTGTTTATGACATGCTGAGGTGCCGTAGTGGGCGTGTGTACAAAGGTTTAGGAAAAACCTGGCGCTAAGATGTACAGAAGTCTGCAAATTGGATCAAAACAAGCTTTTGATCATGGAATTTTATGTAGATTTTTATGTTAATGGCATGTAATATAGAAAAGAACATCAAAGCGGTATTGGTCCAGTCTGAGATATAAATGTTGAATGAGATTCACCTGGCCTGGCGTGGTGACCTTCAATGCCTCCTGGACATATGCATGAACTGGTTTAATCTGCTGGAAAGTTGAATTTCTTTAACTGTAATGCAAAGCTACGGTACAAAAAAAAAAAAAAAGATATGCCTTTGCAGTCTTGCAGAGATCAAACAGTTGGCTAACAGCCACTACTGTTAAGAAGAATGGTAGAAGACCAAAAGTGCAAACAAGAACCAGAGGCTAAAACAAGTTTAAACACTTTTTTGAATTCACAGAGGGAAAGTGCAGCGCAGGTGGAGATCCGAGAGCGGTGCAGGGCTGACACAGAGGCGAGATGGGGCCGGACATGACAGGTGAGTGACAGGGAGAGTTTTTCCTGGAGAACAGGGCGATCACGATTAGGCCAAGATCAAACAAGAAAAAATACTTTAACACAAATGAGCCCAGACTTGGCCGTAGTAGCGTTACCACGGGGGAGACCGAGCCATCTGGCTGAGTCTGGGAGGTTGAGCCTGTCTTTGATGAAGCAGAGGTTGATTGGCAGATGAGGCCTAGGTGGAAAGGTGATTAGGCAGGTGAGAGGGAAAGTGGCGACACACACTCAGAGTGAGACAGACAGGAACACAAGTGAAGTGGTAAACTGCAGGAAAAAAAAAATGGGAAAGGAGGAAGCCAACAGCCTCCATGTGGCAGCTACAAGCTGTTTCCTATATGGTTGGGATGTGTAATCATCCTTGAAGGCTCTTCCAAGACGACAACCACGCGATCATCTTCACCGTAGATGCTATTTGGTCTATATAGTACATGTGTAAGGACTGTCTAAGAAGCTATTATGGTGTGCAGGCATTCGTGTTATTTCATTCATGCGTCAAGTTCCCCAGTTCTGGAGCCTCAGATAACTAGTGCTGGCTCAAGGCCTCAGTTGAACCTTCTCAGCCATGTCTCCTCTTTGCTTATCCCCATTTGCCATGTGCTTGGTTTCAATAAGTAAAAAATACACCCAAGCCAAAGACCACCACTTATAAATATAAATATAGACATGGAGCTCTCACTTTTCCAGCATTAAACCGAAGCACATGAGTCGGTATCATCCCTCCTCACCTTCTTCAGCTGCTGTTTATTCAGCTGTGTCATATCCTCGAGCTACTTAACAACCCTCCTGGGGCATTGTTGCCTTCAGGTCTCATGAATTGGGCTTATTTTTGTTTTTTAGATTGTTACATATATTTCCAGGCAGCATCAAAATCAAACACTGTGATGAGAAATAAATGGTACAGGCACTGAACATCTGAATTTCCCAAAAGCTTGAAATATTCAAGGCAGTAACAACACTTCTGATTATCAGAGACTTTGTCAAGGTTTGTTGTGTGATCCACATTTCGAGGGATCTCAGTGAAAACGCAGTGTCACTTTCACTTCAGTCAGCGTTCTGTTTCTGTCAGAACGGCTACATTTTGATTCTTTTCATGCGAAAAATGATATTTTCTGTCCGTCATAAATATGGACAGTTTTACATATGCATTTGTCATTACATTGCATCAAAAACCAGCAATCAACACATTTGGGAAGAACCAAACATCAATCAAATGCAACAATACAAGACATAGGAGTCAGCTAATATTAGGTACTAGTCCAACAGTAGGAAGCCCAGATCGACGTCTGTCTTTCAGCCTTATATTTCACCAACGACTGAAAGTCAGTCCCAGATTTGCTCCTGTCTGTTGGCCTCTTGCTTAGTCACCCTCTCCTTTTCTCTTCCAATCCAAAGGGTACGTTGACCGAGCCTGAACAACCCGGGCTGAGCTATCATTAGCGAACAGCAGCTGTAGGTTGAAGCGCTTTACTTCACTGTCCATCAGGAAACTGTAAATCCCTGAAGGTTGATGCACAGCAGCTGGAGGACATCGGACATTTTCTCCTTTCTCCTTAAAATATGATCCAGTTTCACCAAAATCAGTGAAGTGGTCTGTGTTGTGTGACTTAGTGCCATAAAGCGTGACATATATTGATCTCACCCAGAGCAAAAATCTTGTATTTTATGGTAGAAACGTTGCACAATGTTGCTTTAAAAGTCATTAACCTCTGCTGTTCAGATAAATGCCATTCCCTCAGCTGCCCTCCGAGTTTTCCTCAGCGTGTTCCCTCTAAACGCAGGCACCCCCTTTCCTCATTATCTTCCCTGCATATATACCAGCCCTCTTTCTCCAGTCATCTGCCAGACTGTCATCCAGTCTTAGCATTCGTCTCTGTTCATGACCACAGTCTGTCCCTTTGTTACTTAGTTTTCCCTCGCTGACTATCTGTTGCCGAGCTCT
Source organism: Nibea albiflora (assembly GCA_014281875.1). Taxonomy (NCBI): domain Eukaryota; kingdom Metazoa; phylum Chordata; class Actinopteri; family Sciaenidae; genus Nibea; species Nibea albiflora. The sequence continues at coordinate 5,398,694 of CM024795.1, read as the reverse complement.
GCTCTGAATGCTTACCAAGTAAATGATTGATTGCTTTCAACTCCTGTTCCTATTTGCTGCGGTTTCTCCCTGTAGCTATCTCATGCAAACAATCGCCGCTCTTCTTCCCTTCTTCTCTTTTTAAAAAATACTTGCTTCATTTTTTTTTGTTCCACTTTGCACTATTCATTATACATCATGCTTCCATCTCTTTGTTGCCACCGTGCTTTTCTTCTTTCTGCCTCTCACTTTCCTTTCTGCAGTTGCTCATCTCCCATTCCAGACAGGACAGTGCTGTGTGATGTCAGGATAGGAGGGGACTACTTCTGCTCCATAGCACAAGACAAAAACCCACACAATCAACATCTCATAGAGCTGAGCGTGTTGACTGAGCTTGCACAGGGCTGAGGGCCAGAGTCTTACAAATTTCTCTGCCAAACAGTTGAGGCATTGTTTACCTCATTTTAAGTCTTGCAAACAGCCCAGTGAAATGAAATCTGTGTCGCGCTGAAAGAGGGCATCATGCCCACAGACACTTTTTAAGAGAAATGCCTTAACTGTTCTGGCATATCTTGCAGCATTTACACCTAAAGAACATTGATTTGAAATTGCGATTGACCTCAGTCACCCGGGCGAGCAAATTCAATGTCACATAAGTGGAAACACAGTGCACCAGTGCCAGGAAATGACATCTAATTGCAAGGCAAACATATGTTATAACCAATGACAAGAGCAGGAAGCTCAGACAATAATATTTCACCGAGTAGCATTATAGGATTGTCCCTTTCATTGAGCTTAGCACACCAAGCTCCACTCAATAGATTCAGCAATTTGTTGTAGCTTTGGAATTGGCTGGACTTTCTTCTGCTTCTCTTACTAGGCAGAGATGGAGACTACAGATAGATTAAAACAGTATTTTCACATTGTTATTTGTTGTTCTTTATTGTCCTCGCAAGGAGACCTGGAAGATACACAGACAGATTATACACCACAACGTAACCACCAAAGGAGACAGCACATTTCTGCACACATTGCACCTTATGCACGACAGTTACCGGGGTGTTTTGTGATGCTATGGCAGAAGGGCTAAAACAACCGCCAAATCATGCCTGTTTCCAGGCCACGGCATCTGAATCTGCACCCTGATGGGCTGATGGTGTGGCTGGAGTCATGTGTTATACTGTGTGCTCTGCGTGTAATAGCCTCTCTGTTTGGTGGTCTGAGAGGTTGGAATGGGGAGATCAATAATTCTGGATGTGTTGTGCGTGAGGCTTGTAAATTTGTTCCTATTGGAGGCCCTTAACAGAATGAACTATGGAGGAGAATGGGTTGGATTGTACTTTTATAGAGCGGTAACAGGAGGTGGGGCCCAACAGAAAGTGCTTTGAGTTTGTGGATGGAAGACAGTCTTTGTTGGCAGCGTTTGTGGATGACAGCGCCGTCATCAGGCTCCGTTATCCACTCGTTTTAATTAAAGGGCAACTTAACACCAGGTCAACAAAGAGAAATCTTCTCTCTGTTTTAACTTCTCGAGTCATGTAGAAGTGTACTCCAGGGTGTGTGAGTGCACTGTGACATTACTGTTGGGTGTGGTTTGAGGTGCAGCACAGTTATCCATGCAGTGAAACACTGCTTTTAACTACGCCTCTGTCAGCTGTTTTTTTGAGTCATGGGAGTGCCATGGCTCTATGGATGGCGACGCTCTTTAACTAATCCATTCATCAAGACCTTCATCCTTCTCCACAACCATTGTCATGAATTTTCATAGATATGTGTAGTCACCAGAGGATAGTGTTGGAAAATTAATGATTTTGCTGATCCACTGATGTTTTATGTAACACCACCGACATGCTAAAATTCGATATTCAATCCAATAAAACCACTCACGTATTATATATGTATATATAACATAGTAAACATGCAGCAAGTGTTGGCTTTCAGCTGTTGTCGTTTGGCACCCACAGCTGTTTTTATACCTTTTTAAACAGGTGGATGTACAAAGTCACAGTGGATCCCTTCAGCCACGGCGCTGCTGCTGCTGCTGCTGCTCCTGCTGCTGCACACTGGACTCTCACAGCCCAGTACACAGTCATACAGGCATAAAAGATGCTTTGGGTTGCAGTTATGTGCGTAATGATGTGTGAGTTGTTAACACGTGAGTGATGCATGAGTTTGTGAACGGGCCAGAGTCGGACCAGCTGAATCAATGAGAGGTCCTAAAATGGCCACTGTACAGCCCATAAATTGTTTTGTTTCAGTAACAACTCTATCAAGTCATCCGGGCGCCCCGAATGCAGCCATTGTGCTGTTTGGACAGTGATTCATAGACATGAACACCTTCACATTTCCCCTCTTCCAAGCCCCAGCAGTGCACTCGCTCATGTTGAAGCTTTGACCAGCACACTGAAAGGCATATTCATATACAGGTCATTCTATCATCCTGGAAACCTGGCAATAATCAGATTAGTTGTGTCTTTTAAAGACACAGACTAATGCTTTTATGTCATTTTGATCTGATTTATCTTGACTGCTCCCCAGTAAGTAGGTAATGCGACACTGGGAATATTACTGCAAATAACTGCTTGTTAGGTTTAGATTTGATTTGAATATGTGACTGATTACTTTTACCGCTCGAACTGATGTGGCTCCTATATCCTCCATACAGTTTTCTTTTTGTCTTCTTCTGAGCATAAGCTTGTGCACTGCCTAAATCCTCCAGAGAGTCTTCTTTAATTGGCTCTGAATCATCACACAGCACAATGTTGATCAGACGCATGTTTATATCGCATAAATACGGGCATTATCATCTACAATAGAGACATCATAGGGCAAGTTTAAATGACAAGAATAAAAACCAGTGGGAGGAGGGACCGTTCTATACCGGAACATATTGTTCTGTTGTGTAAACCGTAGAGCTAAGTGCTGCTACATATACCTACATACTGTCGCCCTCCATGTGTCCTTATACATTATATACATTTCCATGGGATTTTGCCTTAAACACAAGCTAAATATAGAACTGGTTTGAAAAAAAGGTAGCAGGGACAGTATTCCCTGCTGCAGCCACATGCTATCATCATTACCACAGGGTGCCGGTTTTACAATGGAGCCGATCAATGACGGAAGAAGACAAACTCTCAAGCCTAATGACTAGTTGGCTTTCCTGGGCTTAAAGGGATGTCCACATGCACTAATTCTTCTTAATCAAAATCTCCAGTGACATCTATCCATTCACCTTTTTTCCCGTTCATCAGCTATAGTATACATTTTCAAATATGTTCTCATTCCCAGCTCATCAAAAAAAAAAAAAGCAGCGTGGTCAGTGATCCTGCACGCGCTGTAGGTGGACCTCTAGCATCTGTTGTACAGGTGAAGGGCTCTGCAGGCGAGTTATCAATAATGAATATGCAATATCTGCTTAGACTTTTAAAATGAAGTGTTCTGAGACACATTTGTTTGTTCAAGGAACAGAAACTACTCGGTTAGATTTAAGTATATGGCACTTAGTAAGAGTCTTTCTAGCTCTTTATACTACATAATAGCACATCAAAAAATATGCTAGACAGGCATGTCCAGAGCTGACATTAGAAGAGTACCTATAGTATCATAGTTTGAAACACAGGGTGAAATTTCCATGGAAATCCCAGATGTGCATTTTTACATTATAGATAAAAGAGAGTAAGGAAAGCATGCAGCTGTAGCTGAAGGGAAATCTGGAAGTTTCAGTGACTGAAATTAAGTTTGAACAATTATTTGATATATACAGTATTATCTGCATGGCTGGACTTGTGATTGGGATTTTAAAACTTCCTTTTGGGACATTTATTTTTTTAGATTTTAGGGTTTTAGTCTTTCCACTAATTGTGCAATTTTTAAGCAGCTCCTCTCAAAATCCACTCCACACTGAGAGGAGGAGTGAAGATGTGCTTCTTATCGCAGAGATCTGCTGTTGGAGTAATATGCATCAAATCTCCTGAAAATACCAAAATCAACAAAGCTTTAGTCCGTCATTCAGTCCTTTCAGACTTCCCTTCCCTGGTCTCTGGCACTCAGCCCCAAGCTGTTCCTACTGCAGATGTACATCTTAAAAACAAGTAAACTTGATTATATATTTTTATGATTTAACGTGTTAAATAATCCCCTGAAACAGCGGTTTTATTGTAGATGTTGCTCATAAATGTGTTTTATTGGTGGATTAATACACATTTGGTGCTTCAGTGAGTATTTACAGTAGCAGGAAGCTGTATGTGGGACTGACTCAAAATAAACTACAGTGCTCCTGTGCTTAAGCCATAGCAGGCTTAAGACAGTCAACATGTCTCAGTTCAAATTCATTTATTGTTGTTTTTGGTCTCATCGTGAGATTTGACGATAGTAATTAAAATATAGAATATCCTCAGCTCAACTTTACGGTGACTAAAATGCCCAGTAACTATATTCATGCGTTAGTTGCAGCTGGGTCTCACACTTGCAGTACATGCAGTCTTACACAAAATCAAATTAGCTTCAACAATATGCTTCCGCGGCTTCCGTCTCTCTCCTGACAGTATCATAAATGCATTTCGCCCTCGCTGCCTCTCTGCAGGCCAAACGGTACAGGCGGCACGGGGAGCATGCGAACCCCGAGGACACAACAACAGCAATTTCACTTAACTCTTGGCGTTTGAGTGACAAGGAAACTGATTCAGAAATAACCTGTAGCACAGTCTGGTGTTAAGTGCTAAAATCTTTGCCTGAGGGGGCTATCAGGGAGCTGGTCCAACACAACAAGCAAGTTGAGTTACTGTTTTGAACAGGAGCTGCTCTCCTTTGTGGATTTCAGGGGGCTCAAGAAACGCGGTAATCTGCTTTCTGAGACACAGCATGCTAACTAGATGAGACAACATATCAGCGTGGACTAGGGGTTTACCACTACTAAGTCTCCAGCTGTGGAATAGATACAGACAGTTTCTCGGGTCTGATTTCAAGGGCAGAATGTTAAAATCATCCCTTTAAAACGCTTTTACTCTACAGCTCAGTGAGGCACATCGATGAGCTTCACTGGAGTTCCTGGATTGTGTAGTTAGGTTTGTTCTTTATTGACACATTCATTGCCGATACATTTACAGTCCCTTAAAGGTACAGAAAACAAAGTGATCATTAGCTCCTAAAACTGCCATCGGGAACTGGAAATATCCATATAATAGAGTGCAAATCAATATTTATTGTCCCCGCACTGCAAGTTCCTGCCCTTAGAAAATATTTAGATGTAAGCCAGAGAAAGATGTCTTATGTTACGATTCTATTCTGGCTGAGATGGCAGTACATTTTTACAGAAGCAAACACATTGAAAACAGTTGCACGGGAAAGTGATGGAATAAAAACAACGCCTGAAGCAACACATCAAAATGTATTGCCACATTCAGGCTTTAAAACATAATTTAAATCTGTAATTTTAAAGTATTACAATAAGGTAAAGGGTCACTGCGAGTGCTAAAGCATTAGCATGAACAACAAAACAAATGCGAAAAGCTGTCCGTAATGCACGCACACATGCCAAGTGTTTACATGTAGTCTACTGCCTGGGGTTACAATCATCTCTTTAGTTCACACAATACAGATACACGTTTTGTGTTTGTCACAGCTGTTCCTGTGTCAGTCTCATCCCCTGGCTCTTTGTGTGTGTGTGTGTGTGTGTGTGTGTGTGTGTGTGTGTGTGTGTGTGTGTGTGTGTGTGTGTCTCTTTTTTAGATGCTGACATTTCCCACCTGTCCAGCAGTCAGACTCACTGTGTTTTCCCTTATGCCTGACTTCCCGCACAGCTGGTAATCCTGTTTTCTGCTGTGCCTCAATTGCACATCATATATTTTATATAGATATTTTATTTATGCCTCGAGTGGGAATACATTCTGAGCATGTTTAAAGTATGCAGTGATTCCCACTGGATTAAACTGGATCCAGTGTGTGGGATTCAGTTGCAGACTGCAACCCCCCTCCACTCGCCCGTCTGTTCCAAGCACAAAGGAGAAACTGTGGTGACAGCACAACATGGCGCTATATAGATCCAGTGTTGGGTTTGTCCGTTATGTCTGTGAAGGGTCTCACTCATCTAGGTCATCTTTCCATCTGTCCATTATGGGCTAAAGCAGAAACATGACAGTTCAACATTGCAGATATTGTTGAAGAGGACGTCTACAAATATAAAGGACTCATTCTAAGTTAATAAAACATACAATTCTTATTTTCAGGTGACTATATACTAAGAAAAATGTAGTTTATAGATGCAGATTATGTTCTATTTCTGCCGTAAATGCAGCCCCCTAAATCTGACACACTGGACCTTTAAGAAAAAGGTTACATGATATATAATTGTGGTTTCTTCAGGTTTGTCAGTCATGAGCTTTGATGACTCCATTGTATGTTAATTTCCTGAAAAAGCGAAGCAATAATACAAAGATATAACAGCATAATGAGGGACAAACCTTGTTGGGCCGGATGAAATGATAATCTACAAATGAATCTTGACAGTCAAGGTTTTTGGGTGCTATATCAGCGGTGCATATCCTGAATACAACAGCATAACTTTAATGTTATTAACCAGGAGCATCACCTCATGGAAACAGTTTACCCTTTTCCAAATTAAAATTTCTGTGAAGCAAATGCAATGTGACAGTGACTTACATTTACTCAATGGCCCTCACAGACATTGTATCTTGATTAGTAATCAGTTAGAAAAGATTGAAATCTGCAGAAAATGTGATGCAATAAAAGTCAGGATAGACCGCAGACTGTACGAAGAAAGATGGATGTCTGTGATGTAACTTAGAGGTTTCGTGTGGTCGCTGTCGCCATCTTGGCAGTCCTGTCTCTCCTGGCTAATTTAAAAAATGGCCAAAGATGTGAGGAGTTGATGAAGCTGAGGTGAGCTGAAAGAAGTCTGGTTGCGTGAACAAGCCATGCATAATTTTAAGCTCTGAATTGATTAAAAAAAAAAAAAAAAAAATCACCCACCTTACACGTGTCGTAGATTGGATACCAAACCACCAACTGCAGCTTTGGGCACTCTGGTGTTGGCTTCCATGTAATATGGTGCCTGGGATGGATCAAGATTTTTGTCTAACATTAACAACACTTTGTAAATCTATTACTTTTAGCATCTGAATCAAAGGGCGATGGACAATTGGCCACAGCAAAGGTAAATACTCAATATTTGTTTCAGTTCAGAGTATCGTGTTTGGGTTATTTCTTTTTCAGAAAGGAGGTGTGTAAATTCAATGAAAGTGAATCTAAAGAACAAAAATCTAGGAAAATCTTGCTTTATATCAAGTGGTGCAGTAACCACGGAAAAAGACGAAGGCACTCCGTCTTCAGAGTCAATGATATAATAAATTTATTCTATGAGTACAGGCATTAATATCAGCCATCCGGCCAGAGACAAGCAGCGCTTCCTTCTTCCTCTGTGACTAATGCAGCTGTTCCATCACAAAGTTGCAAGATCACAAAGTTCTGAAATTGCAGCTCGAGGTTTAGCAAAATTGTCTGATTTAAGAGATTTATATCAATAATTCGATTTACAACAACCGACTGGCTAGCTAGCTGACACCGTCCTTATTGTTAGCAGCTCACTGGCAGAAACAGCCGCCAATCAACAATTTTAATTAAAGTACTGTAAATACAGGAAAGGCTCTGGCAGTGGCTGTTAAACAAAGTAATCACCATAACAGGTCCAAAAATCCCCAATGACATAAGCAGTAGGCAGTCTTCCCACTGTGGAAGGACTTCTTCCAAATAAACTCTACCTAAACTCTTCAGCAGTCGACTGTAAGGAAAGTGTGTTAAGTGAGTCACTCATCGCCTGTATTGTTACTTGGTGGTTACTCACGCTAATATCAGCTACAGCCAGAGAGCCTTGTTAGGTTTAATTATGAAGCTGCATAGAAATTTCTAGCCTTCGCTCTACATGAAAAATATATTCTGCTTGTGTGTATTCCACCCGCTGCTAACTACAGAGAGTTAGTTGCTTTCTTTAATGCGTATTCCCTTATTATCTTGTATATTTCCTGTTTATTGCATTAGTAATGAGGATTACACCAACACAGAGAGGGTTGTTAGGACCATGAAACACTGTGAGCATAGCCCAACCCTTGAAATCTTTAGATTTCCTCCTGATAATTGCACAATTTCCAAGTTACTGAGACGCTGTGCTCTGCTAAAAGGCTTTCATAACATGAAATCAAAAAAAAAAGTCCAATATGAGTTTTCATTCAGCTTTGTTATTATCTTTATTTCCTGCAGCAAGTCTGAGGAAAAAATAAAAGAAGAATCTGAGCAACCTTGCTTGTAGAAGAGGCATCGGCACTCCAGGAGAAAACTCCTGCCTCCACCTCCTCGAGACTCGCCGGCACCATCATCCTTGTTATATCCAAAGCCTTCGAGTCTTGCCTCAGTGAATTAGCTAGCTACCACCAGATGCCAACAATGACAATCCCTGTCATTGGCGTGCTTTCTTTGTCGCCTCTTTGTCTCTCTCTCTCTGTCACGCGCACACAGAAAATGTTCTTGTATTTTTCATCAACCATATCATGTTGTTTTCTTTAGTACCTGAGCAGAACGACCAGGGCTGCTTTAAAAAAAAAAAAATTCTCATTAGGGCTATGCATAAAACATAAAACAACACGCCTCGGATGCCCAGACTAAACAACACTACTGTCAACACCACTCTATCGTGGCAGGCAGATGGTTTAGACTGAATGATAGTACGTGTTTGTGCTCATACCTGATGTCTCGTCTAAACTAGCTTAATCCTTCGGTGCCGTAAATCCAGATGTATTTGCCGCGGTGATCACACGCTGAATCAAAACCAGATCCCTCGGGTCATAACATTACACTGTGGACACAGTATAATAATTGAATCTAATGCATGAGTATAACTTCCATTTCTCCAGCTTAATGTATTCAGGCTGCAAACAAACAAACATCACCTGAACTCAAAGGCCTCACAAAGAAGCTTAGTTTGTCCCAGCACATCAGTGGATACACGTGGATTAAAAATAACCATTTTCTTTCAGGGTCGGCTGTGATTGGATACCCACATGACTGCAACTCAGCAGCAAAGACAAAAACAAAACAAAAAAAACAGGACACGTTTCTATTTTCCAGCTGAAGTCGTACAAAAATAGTATTTTTAAATGGAATGGGCTGACCCTCTTTTTTGTTTAGCCTCAAGTACAGTATCTTCACGAGGGTCGCGGTGTTTACACCGATCGTGTCCTTCAGATTCAAGCATATGTGAGACCCATTTCTCGTGCTGCATTCAGAGGAGCCTTTAGAAGGGGACAGCCTTGTCATATTCGGTCTGGAAACGCAGACTTCAAACGATTCAGCCCCGCAAATTGGGCCAGAGTGAATTTGTGTACAACAGCCTCAACGCGGCGACGCACATGTCGGAGTTCATCATTAATTGGGTTATATCACAAAATGCGGAACCCTTACCCATCTTTACACATTACATGCCTTTGCTCCAGCCATGTCTTTTACATGAATAAGCTTCGTCACTGATAATTTATTTTTATGGTCATCGAGGGATCGCTCACTTTCCCTTCATGTGTTTATATGACTCATAAGACAATACAGTCTGAGATCCCATGACTAATTTGTGCTGAGTGGCCTGATCGTATGGACAGAGCCTGTTCGTGGAGCGCCCTGCAGAAACACTTCAACCTCGTGTAACTGCTTCTGAGTTCAAAGCATTTATGACATGAAAGATGAATGGATTGTAAACTGCTCATATTACTGGATGCGATGGCTGTATCTTTCTTCATTGTTTTTTTTTTCTTTCTTCTGGCTTTCATTTTCTTTTATTTGAGATCATCAGTTAATTACTATGGAATGTTATTGTTTGTTTCCCTCTGCAAACTAAATTATACGTTGCTGCTGTGTCAGCCGGGGCTTGGAAAAAGAATCCCCTTAATCTCATCTGGATCAGCCTGGGTAAATAACAGTTAATAAAAAGTGCCTGCTTTGTATGCCCCTGTGGAGGGAGATGGGCTTCTAAATTTCTTCAGCATTGCAATGAATGACACCAGACTCCAATACCTTTCTGACTGCCCTCTGGTGTCAGCTTCAGTAGGAGGCTTCCCTCTTTCAGTCCTCCAAATTGCTTGTTGGACATGGGTTAAAATGTCAATTAACATTCGCTCATGGGAGAAGCAAAGGATGATGTAATGTGAATGGTATAGGTGATGTGTGGAGTGGTCTAAACTTATAGATGTAAAAAAAATATAGTATAAAATACAGCACATCTTTCCTGAAGCAACTGCAGTCTGCTGTTTTTTTTTACACTTTATCACTGTATAACGATGCTTGTTTTGCAGATAAACCTCAATCCAGCGATCATTGTGAGAAACACCAAGAGATCAAAAGTTAACAATTATTGTAAGATGCTGATTATTTCCCCAATGAATCATTTTGGCTATGAAATGTCAGAAAATAGAATAAATGTCTTCCAATTCTCAACTTAAAGTGTGTGAACTTTAGGATGCTCTATTTACATGACAGAAATGCATTATAATATGTAGAACTATGTTTAGTGTATAAACATTGTTTATTAGTGTATAAACAATAAACAAATGTATGTTGCAGTCAGTAACTACTTGCTTATACACTGGTCCTTTAAATACTATTATTATTCCTTAAACCACGACATACAATGTTCAGATTGTTTGTCCTGTCTAATGAACAGGTTCACTTGAGTTTATTATCATCGGCTGTTTGACAGGTGTTTGTAAAACTGCTCGTTACTTTTGTGTCAACTGACTGAACAATGTAAGTTTTTACATGGTACATGCCCTGAGAAATCAAATATTATATTTACTTCACACGATCAAATATAGCAGCATGGGTGACCTTCAGGGCACTTGCCCTTTCTGTATTAACAACAAACGCAGTGGATGGCGTCTAGCAGCAGGAACCAGTTAGAGTTGTGTTTAATATCTACCTGGCAACAGATCCTGTCATCACATGGATGCCACTCGACTCCTATTAAACTCCGCCGCTGCAAACTTGTTTCCTCCTCCTTGGACTAGCTTGGCCAAGGTTACTGCAAAAGAAAAAAAATATCCACAGGGTGACCTTGGCAGACTAAGCTGCATGTGTCCACAGAGTTTTCTTGGATTACACTAACACTGAGGGTGGTGACTTAACTTTCAAAGTGTGATAAATCACACTTAAGTCAGGAAACCGGTAGAGTCTTCAAGCTGAAACATGTTGTATGTCTGTCATGTAATAATGGTAACATGATCTATAGTGTCACACTCATTTAAACATGTTTCTTCTTTTCATTTTGAAGAGCTAGGTAGGAGATAGGAGATGCAAACTCACAGCAGTGGCACATCTGAGTGCTGATGGTAAAAGGTTTGTAAAGGAGAACCGGCTATAGCCGCCTAACATGCTACAGCCTTCCACACCATCACTGTTACTTTTAATTTACTTCCAGCTGACAGTTCAATGAGGGAAAATGACTCACAGTCTGTATATCATCTCAAACAATGGGAGGCTATTCAATACACTTCATCCAATCAACCGTTTGTTTTCTGTAGAGATCAATATTTCATAAATAATAGCTGAATTTCAGTAGAAAATGGGGATAGACAGCAGGTATGTGTGCATGTATGTGGGACAATACAGGTTACACACCTGCTGAAGGCCTTTTAGAAGTCAAAATACTGACGTCATGTCTAAATGTGTCACTGAAAACAGCAGATCAACAAAAGAAAGTGTGTTATTCTCCTCACATCCAGACAAGATATGATATGATCATAACACGGTGGCTATACACTTTATCTTTACCTTATGAGAAATGTGTATACAAGTTATTCCTCTTCATAAAACAGACATACACACATCTTACACAGCTTCACTTACAAATGAAATTGTCAACATTCTGCGTCACTCACTTGTCATAACTGAAGTCATAGATGTTCATTCTTGTTTTGTTATGATGTAAATGAATCTTTTATCTGCGCCCTAATAACTTACATCGTGTTGTCTTCTGTTTGCATTAATCAAGATGCTGAACTATTTAGGGATGACAGCAGGTTCCAATCTTGCCGTTTGAAATGGGTCACCCTTTTGTTTATATGTGGGTTAGTACTGTGCCTTACATGATTACCACAGTGTGATGCAAGAGCCCTTTACAGTATTGCAACACAATTCACTGACATTATCTGGATGTTATTGGAAGACAAAACTCATCTTTATAAAAACAAATATTCCTACACTACCGTCACTGTCACTATAAAACCACAACAACCTCCGAGCAAGCGACCTTTCACCTGTGAACACCTTAAACCTGCATGTGTTTGGACCAGTTCTTTTCTTTATCTAGCAATATTATTATGAAACACTTCGTAAACTTTCTCTGCAGATGATACTGGATTATTTCTATCAATCAAAGCCACTTCAAACTTGCCTTAAGGACAGAAAAACCTGGAGCACCTGTAATTTTCTGACGTTAAACCCAGACAAAACTGCCGTTCTTTACTTGTCCCGCCTCTTAAAAACACATTTGATGTAGTTACTCTAGATGGCATCACCCTGGCCTCCAGCACCACCATAAGGAGTCTCAGAGGTATCTTTGACTTGGAATTAATTTCAAGGGCTGTCTTTTTTCAGCTATGCAACATTGCAAAAAAACAAAAACAAACACAAATCAGGCGCATCCTGTCTCAAACAGATGCAGAAAAACTAGACCATGCATTTTTTTTTTTACTTGCAGGCTTGGTTATTGCAACTCCTTAATGTCAGGCTGTCACAATAAGTCCCATAAGACTCTGCAGCTGATCCAGAATACTATGGCATGTGCGTATACTCGCTTCTCTGCACTGGCCCCAGTTCTGATTCAGGAGACAGAAACCCCCTACACATTTCAGAGCCGGCTTAAGATGTTCCTTGACTGACTCAGGTGTGTCCTGAACCTTTACTTCAGCTGCTATTAGCCTAGACTGCCCATATCCCATGACACACTGAGCTCTTCCCTCCCTCTTTATCTCTACACATTCATGTTCCCTTATTGCATACTAACTCAGAGCTTTTGTACTGTCTTGGTTCTTCGGTGTCTCGACACCTACGTGGGTTTCTGCCTCTTTTGAGGAAGTGTTTCCTGGACGCTGTTATCAGGGGCTTGCTCATGGTGGGACTTGTTGGGTCTCTGTGTACAGTCTATTCCTGCTCTATATGGAATGTGTCCCGATAACGCTTGTTAGATTATATGAATAAAATCTACTATCTACTATAAAATTAAATATAGATTTTCCTCCATTATGCGCAATACATTTCAGCTATCAGTGGTTATTTTGTAATCATTTTGGTAATCATTACAGCTTAATATAGTTTATGAAACGTGCACAACAGTTATCTTCTCATCAGCTATTAATTATTCATTTAGAGTTCATGCACTAAATATTTTATATTATACAAACTAATGATAACATAACAGCTTATGACATTACTAATAATTAGTTAATGTATGTCAACCACATCATACTTCTGTTTACAGGTTTGCAAACATCTTTCTTTCACTCTGGGTGTTATTGGCAGTTAATGGTGTGGAGTTTATTTCACACAGATCTGAGGACGGGGTTCATCAGCTGCCGACTGCTTTTAAGCACTTTAGCAAAACAGTAAAAAGTCTTTAACAGCTTAGTGGACTCGCAGCGCACCGCCTGGTGCCCACAGCTCTCCAGCCAGGCTGATAAGTGCTCAGAGAGAGGCAGGGGGATTTTCATTCAGGGGCTGAGACTCGCCATATCGTCAACAACCCTGAGAGCTGTAAAGTTAAATTAAAGAAACACCATCCTGGTGATCTAGAGCATTAATAACTCTTAGTTTATGTTACAGTTATACGCGCCCTGGTGCGATTAGGCGCACAACAGAAGGTAAGCGCACATGGGCGGGCATTTGTGCGTTTAAGTCAGTGAGCGAAAACTAACTGGGAAAAGTTAACCGAGCGACAGGAGAATAACTGGAAGGCACGATGTCTAATTCCGCCCCCTGTCATGGGAACGCGCGGAGGTCTTCTGGTTTGGCACGTGGAAAAAGACCACCGGACTTGGAGCTGTCGGAAACCACTTTTAGCGCGCCTGAAACGGGGACACCTGTGGGCAACGACACGTTACCTCAGAGGGACAAAATGCCAGGGGACGGTAACAATGCCTCCGAGTTACCCCCTGTTCACATCCACCCGTACTTATCTCATCCCCGGATGTCTATGCGGATGTCGGTGTACAGCACCGGGGTCCGTCCGGTCCTCACCCGCGCCTACATCCAAGGACGCGTGTATAACTTTCTGGAAAGGCCGTCTGGCTGGAAATGCTTCGTGTATCACTTCACAGTGTGAGTGTTTTTTTATTATTTTCATAATCATCCAGATCCATTGGGTATTCAAGGGTATAATTGCAACTCTAAGATCCTAATTAAACAGGGAGTTAATTGCGCATGTAGAGCCTTGGAAGCCCTCACAACAAAGAAGTGTTAATCCCGTGAATTGTAGAAAGATGCTGCACGGATATCACAGCACAACCGGAGGTCCCACTAGGAATATTAAAATGATATTTTAGCCTAGCCATAGCAGATTCTGAAATGCTATAATTCATCTCAGACAAGAGAATTTCAGACAAAATTGTGTCCTCACAGGAGTACTAAAGCAATATTATACAGATCTTTCATGTGGGAGACTATTTTCTTCAGCACCATTAGGCATTTAATTTGCCATAACAGTATGAGTGCAGCAACACAGAAAGGTTTCCTGCTTTACATTTATTGAGTCTAAAACAACAGAACATTTAATTCGGCCGCACGGGGAATGCTCTTGTTTCCAGTGTGATGCCTTTTTATGAAAATGAGGTGTGTGTGTGAGGTGAACTTCATCTGCTGAAGCTCCAGGGTCATGAAGATGTCACATTAGGCTTCACCACCCAAAGCTGATGTTACAGTTCCACCAGGCCGCGTGAAAATCTGCCTTATTTTGACGAATGAAACGTTACTAATGATAGAACTTGTCTATACACCTCTGATAATACACCAAAGCATGACTCGGGGAAACTTTCAGTCCAGTAGATCCAGACAGCAGTGTTCAGGCAGAGGTTTAGGAATGTAGGATATGATCCTCTGCCTCACCCCCATGTGTGCTGTCTGTCCCCACTTGCAGGCACTGATAGCAGGCAGCTAAACTTGGCAATGCGTATGTGTGTGTGTGTGTGTGTGCGCCGTGGAGGAGGTAGCAGCCCTGACTGGCGCTGCCACCCTGTGACCCCTCGGTGTCGGAGGGGACGCAGGGGAACGCGGGCTGTCGGAGCAGGTTACACTCTCAGCGACTCAGAGGGGAGCATGAGCCAACACAGTGCAACTCAAACACATTAGAACATTACTGAGAATAACTGCGCGATACACAAGAACAGAGAGCCGGCGGCTGCTGGACACAGAAGAATGTATATTATTTCACTGTGCCTCAGGCGTGCGCCAGCAGGGTGAGGTGCCTTGACCTTCCCCTGGTGGTCACAACACGCTGATTACATTACTTCTTCTGTGTGTTTATGGTGGTGATGTTTTGAGGCTGACTTTTCAGTCTGTGTGTTTGGCTCCATCCAGACATCAGCCACACTGTTTGTCCAGATATTACATTTCTGGTTTCATTAGGTAAAGGTGGGTAAAGTAAAGGTCACATTAGCCCAATGTTGACTGAGTTTGTTCCTCACTGTGGCTTTTAATAGGATGTGATGTCTGTCTGTGATAAATATTAAGCAGAGTCTGCGAGCACGGCGCTTCTGTTTGCAGTCTGTTGTCGCAGAATTGGGTACAAATCATGTATTTTAGTAATGCTTAACTAATGCATGACTCATGGTGATTTAATGTGTTAATTAATGCAGGATGTATTATGAATTCCTGTTGTTCACTCACCGCTAACAAACGATTGAATCATTACGACTTGATGTGATTGGTTCACCCATAGATCATCAGTTCAAGATTTACATAATAAACTTAAATCCAGCTAATCTGATGCCTCTAAATTAATCTATAAAAGTAACTGATGGACTGTTTAGTGTGAGCTCATCACATGAAGTCACAGTGACCCGATCATTTATTAATGCCCAACAACTGAAATTCACGATGCGTCTTGCATTAAGTAACGCATTAACCTTTAGAAGTTGGACACATCAGTCTGAAATCTGGGAAGCTGAGGATTCATTTGAGATGCAGCTCAGCGTCAGCGTGTGTCAAGTTTTTATAGTCATAAATATATAATAAACATTGTCTTTTAATTAGGAGCCTATTCAAATATTGAAGGTTTGGAGTGTACAAGGGCATGGCACGTTATGACTGAAGTATGCGATGGCCATCCCCATGCTCTTCTTGTTGTTCAATTTTTGTGTTGACACTATTCCATTTTTTATTGTGTTTAACCAGAAAGAGTCCTGTTGAGATTTTAAAAAGTCATTTTCAGGTGAGTCCTGGCCTAAACAGACAGACAGCAGTACAAAGAAGTACAAGAATGGGTCAAACTAAAACAGATACAAGACACACAGACAATAATACAACACGTAACTATCTAGGAAGATAAAAGTACAATACAAGATCACTTGAAAATGGATTTTTAAAAAAAGGTTAAACAATTGAAGGAATACAATGAAGAATTTCATTGTTGGCCATTCAAAGGCGAACGCTCAATGCTCCCTTATTGTCAACACACCCTGAGAAGCCACACATCCTCTGAATATCCTTGGTCTCTTGTTTGTGGCTGAGATGTTTTACGTGAGGCTGCGATCGTCCTCGAGGCCACAATACATCTTTTTATGCAGCGGTGTCAAGTTTCAAAAAACTATCTCACTACAGTGAAATTGCTACGGGAACTGCGATCATCACACATGAATACAGCTGGGCTCATTGAATCCACGAGAGTCTCGGCTTTTCAGTCAGACACATTTTATGCAATTCCACGACTGTTCAGGGACCTCGGGATGCTGAAATATTCAAATATACTGAGTGGAAATAACTCAACTTTTACTGCATGCAAAAAAACAAAAGTGCATGAGATGAGAATCAAGTGGGCATCTCAGTGAACCCAAAGAACCCATTTTCATTCAAATATCTTCAGGTCACATGATCCTTTTGGATTAAGCCACCTTACCAACAAGCTAGCATGACGTGGCACCAATGGATGCCTTCTAGATCTTCGCTCTAGCCACAGACGTCAGCGATGGGTGATATTTTAAATCATGATGAGTCATGCATTCGTTAAAAATTGTACAAAACATGCTGATAGCACACTCTAGAAAAATAACTTGCACATCTCTCGACTGCCTGTGCATGCATTCACATCAGCAGGAGACTGAAAGGAGCTGCATCCTTGAATTCATCAGTCGTGTGGGCTTCTCTGATAAAAAATGTCAGGAAGCTATCCCCGCTTCAAAAAAAAAAAACCTTTAGAAACCTTCAGTGTGCGGCATATAACGCATTTCTCTGATTGTGTAAGCGACGTACGCAGCTTGCGGCTGTGTAAAATTCGATGAGGTAGGTTTAATTTCACCGTGTGTCACAGTGTCTTTTAGACAAAACTCTCTAAAGTACAAGCAGGTGTTTGTTGTTAGAGCGTTTTGTCAGGATGTGTCCGGCAGGTTTTTGGGGTCAGTTCAGTATCTTGTTTTGTGAGTGTTGTGAGTGGGAGAAAAACAGTCAAGAACAAGCATGGCCTTATCACTGACCCAGGACGCGAACGTCAGAGTGACCTAAAGCCTTATCAGAGGTACCCTTGTGTGTATGTGTGCGTGTGTGTGTGTTTGCACATGCATATGTTTATCCGTTCGTGTGCGTGTGGTGATATAGCGTGCGTACAGGGACAAGGCTGAAAAAGAAAGCTTGCCTCTCTGTGAAAGGATCCTGATATATCCTCCTGCTTTATACAGTTAATAAAGTATCCCCGATGCTCTCGCTGCAGTCTGACTGTAAATGCAGCGTAAGTCTGCAGCAGCGTGCATTCATCCCACATGCTGGTTACAGATAAGTCTACCAGGAGAGTTAAGAGAAAACTCAGGCATCCAATCAACAGAACAAAAGATTCTTTCAAATGGCATCACGCTGCAGGAAATCAATTCAGACGCAACGTTTAATGATTTAACAAACAGTCTCAGAGTTCATGCGTTGTTTTTGACTCGAGCTGTTTGTGTTCTCTTCTACGTTTCAGTAATTTCTCGTCCGTGCTTTTATCTTTTCCTCTCTCTCTCTCTCTCTCTCTACAAAGCACAGGAGCTCCGGTTCTTAATGGAGCACAAGGTCACTCATTGGTGACCACCTTACATCTCGGAGCTATTAACCCCATACTCGCCAAAGTGGCTGAGGCCGTGTTTTGATCTTTCATTATAGTATTACATCTAAAGCTGCTTTGTGTCGCCTTGCTGTTGGTTGATTCACTTTTATCACCGCAAAGCACTTCATAACCGTGATAAAAATAAGTATGATTGTTGTTCCAAACAGGATATTTGACGGTAACAGCCAGTGACATTCTCAGCAGCGTCACTCCTAACTCTTATCCCGCCCCCCCCCCCTGCTTTGTCTCTGCACTCACTGCACAACACACTGCAAGTGAATCTGTCCATCAATAATAGATAGGAGCAACGCTTTGAGCTTTTGTTTTGAGTTCGTCGGTGCCCACGTAGCTGAGTTATTTTGTCTGTTGCCGCGCCGAGCCCACTGGAGGTAGAGGGAGTGAAATATGATGGCGCAGTTAGCAGAGTGGGACTGACGAGTCAGATCGTCTCAGACGGATTAAAAGGGGAGCAGAAGCGTACGCTCAGCATACTGAGCGTGTGTGTTTGCTGCTATTCCAAATGCGCTCAAGCTTCGCTGACAAATTACGACCATTAGCATGCTGAAGCGTGTGGCGTGGAAAGTTTGATGTTCATCTGTTTTTCTTCTGACCCTCTTTTCAACTTCCTCGGTCACATTCGAACATAAGAGTTGGTAAATTACACTTGCGAGCATCTTATGTTTTTGCTCAGTGTACCCTGCTTCTTTCTAATAGACTAATTTGCTTCCATTTGCACAGGTAGCAGACTGTGGATGTCATTTTGCAGAAAGCATGGCAAACTACAGTCATTTTGCTGTGCTGTTGTCCTCTTGTTTTGTTCTTTCAGACAGAAACTTCTGCTTTGTTAGCCGCGTTACACACCAGTCCATCTTCCCCGAGCTCTCTCTCTCCCCTGTCTTTTATCTGTGTTGACGTGTGGCGTGCACGTTTAAGTCCGTGTGTGTGTGTGTGTTTGTGTGTGTGTGTGTGTGTTAGTTTGAAGGGGGGGTATTTGGATTCCTGGCCAGTCTTCAATAAACTCAGGCTGTAGCATGTGGTGATAAGGGCCTCCATGGTGCAAACACTGACTGGAAACTATAACTCCCTTTACACATACTTTCCATCAAGTGTGCTCATATAGGAACATGACAGTGATTCTTTAGGGCTGCCTTCTGAACTGAAGTTTAAAACAACGTCAACTAGATATAGACAGCAGAGTGAATAATCCACTAACCCTGCGCAATGTCAGTTCAGTATTGGGTTTTTTCTTTCAATGGGACATGATTGAATCATTTCCTATCTCCTCCATACTATATCCTTTAAAGAAACATTACATTTGATTTTTTTTGTGGTTTAGCACTGATGTAAATATGGACAGCTGTACATACTTACTAGTTCAACAGCAAGAAGCCCAGTTCGCCGTCTGTCTTTCACCTTTTTTTATTTCACGAAGCTCTCGCCAACGACTGAAAGTCAGTCCCAGATTTACTCTTATCCGACGGCCTCTTGCTTGATCACATTTTCTCTTCTTAGCTTCCTCCAGCAACGTCCTATCCGGCCACTTCACCTCTGCCATTATGACAAAAGAAGCTGCTACATTGCCCTCTGAGCCCAGCTCCATTTCTGGTGCTAACAAACTGAGCTAACTAACAGCAGCTACAGTCGGAAGCAGTTTACCCCTTACTGTCCATCATGAAAGTCGATGCGCAACAGCTGGAGGACATCAGAGGGAACAGTGTATCACTGAAATGTAATCCAGTTTAACTAAAAGCAGTGAAATTGATAGATAGTGGTGTGCAGTAAAGAATTGCATACTTCTTGGAGTGATCGTACCCGGAGCACAAAGCTACATAGTGCAGAAACAGGCGTGTGGATGACAGAGACACCATTCACCTCATCACATGTCAATGTAGCATCAAACATATAAGGCATTTGCAAAATCTCATAGCACATTCTGTCGATAGTAAATCTAATTCTCTGCACCGAGATTTGACAGGAAGACTTGCAGCATATATGAACAAACAGTACCTCCATTGTTCTTTATTGGGCCAATCGCGGAGGTTTGATATGTCAGCTGACTGACAAACGAACTCAGATAGAATCAAGTGAATTCATTCAGAAGTTCTGCCCTTCACCGCCACGTCTTTTGCCAACGGAAATGAAAAGTTAATGAGTTTGTCCTTGCCACGATGCCAAATGTCTAATTGACGTTCATTCTAACTTTCGAAGACATCAACATAATGAAACGAGATGAAATATAACCCCCAACCTCAGCTACTGATAGCGGAGACAATACTGCAATAACAAAAACAAAAACAGGAACTGAGGCTGTTCCTGGCTCGACGGGCTTGAAACAAGTGTTAACAAGGTTATGAGTGTGAGAATGGCTCATCATGTATTTCGGTCAGCACTGCTCTCTCATCCTGCTGCACTACCTTCAAATTAAACAGGATTTCTTCCCTCTTACTTTTATGAACAGCTGCGAAAAATTCTCACTGAAGTTCGGTTCTTTCTTTTTAAAGAATAACAAGGTTGTAAACAGCATCTTGAGAGTCTCTTGTATTTTAAATGCATAATTCCTGATGTAGAGTAAAAGACTCAAGGCCACATGAGGAGTGTTTCTGGTGCAGCTTATCTTAAAGAAATAAAATATCTCTCTTAAACAAGTCGAGGAGTTACAGACGTCTTATTGTTGCTGCAGTTGAAACACTTGTGACCTTGAGAGGGAATAAGGAGAATGTTAAAGAGCAATTTAGTGTTTGTTGATACTGTGTGTGTGTGTGTGTGTGTGTGTGTGTGTGTGAACGTCTGTGAACCTGTGCGCTCATTATTTGACAAGTTTATCGTGCGCTTTGCATTCATATTGCGGAGTTCAAAAGGTTCACAAGAATTTCCTCCAGAGGGCCGTCCTTGATGTGATTTCCTCACATTTAGTCAGATACTTCTCATGACAGAAATATAAGGCAATGTTGTGCTGTCTTGAAACAGCAGCGGCTCAGACTTGAACGAGACACAGAAGTCGACTGAAGTTTTGCCATTTGAATCAAAGCCGGAAGTTATGTAAAGCTAGAATATTTATACGGAATATAGAAAATAAGAAATACAAATGACCACCAATGACAAATTTTGACTTTTTAATCAAGACTACTATGATTTTAGGAATAGGGTTAGGAGCTCGGACATCCAGAGGGAGCTTGGAGTCGCCGCTCTTTCGAACGGAGCCAGCTATGGTGGTTCGGGCATCTGATTAGGATTTCCCCTGGGCGCCTTCCTTTGTAGTGTTCTGGGCACGTCCACTGGTAGGAGACCCTGGGGCAGACCCAGAACTCACTGCAGGGAACTACATTGCCCATCTGGCCTGGGAACGCCTCGGTGTCCCCCAGGATCTTGAGGAGGAGCTAGAAAGCATTGTTGGAAGACCCTGCTAAGCCTGCTGCCACCACGACCCAACACCCAAGAAGCAGAAGGTCATGGGTGGGTGGATGGATGGATGTTTAATATTTCTTCTGCTTTCTCCTACAGGTTCCTCATAGTTCTGTCCTGTCTGATCCTCAGCGTCCTGTCTACCATCGAACAGTACCAGGCCCTGGCTCACACTACGCTCTTCTGGGTGGTGAGTGTTAAAGTTGATGAACCATAAAATATTGTTTTGTCGCTCATTTGTCAGATTGCGTAACACAGTTTTTAGATTAAGAGCTAAAGGTCACACCAGATGATTCGAAACCCAAGTGGACCGTCCTAACCCTCAGAGCTGAGAGCAGCGTTTGGGGTCAGATGGTTTAAGATTATGCTTAAGGGAACGTGGGACAAAAGTAGATACTTTAAAGGCCTGGACAGACCAGGCGCAGTACTACCGATGTAGTGACATTTTATGGAGCTAGCCGGTTTGGTGACAAACAGTGACATCACACAAATTCATTCAAGACACGTATTTGCATCAGCTGCTGTCTCTGATTGAACTGATTGTATCTCCAGACTGCAGATCCATGTCGCATCTCTATTGTGGTGCGGTTTAGACCCCAGCAGCCCAGGGTTATATAAAGTTGGATGGAGTGACACAGCTAACATGATAGCTTCCTCCTTTCTGGACTCTCCGGGGTTCTTTAATCTAAAAGGTCAGCGCTGCCAGGACAGTTTTCAATAGGTCCGTGGTGCAAATTCTTTTCTTTACAAAAGCTCCATGAGGATTTTCTTTGCCGCTGAGAGGGGATCTGCAGATAGCAGCAGGTTTTTTTTAAAAAAACGAACTGATTTGACTCACACCTGCTTTAAATGCAGGTGTTACCTGACCATTAAGGTTGAAGAACCTGACATGATTTCATCCAGCGTGTGTGTGTGTGTGTGTGTGTAGGTGTGTGAATTTTTCTACATCCACTTTGGTTGTGCTCATGTAATGTGAAGCAATCAAAGAGTGAAAGACTGAAATCTGAGAGTGATTTCGGCAACAGCTAGGAAGAGTTAGAAAAAAAAGAGGAGAACTGCTCTAACACCAGCTTCGAGACTTACGTTGTGCTCCCATTAAGATTACATGGATTACTGCAGCCTGCTACATGGACAAAACAACCCCCTGCATGCTAAACTCTGAAATCTGCTCACATCTACCAAATGAAAAGTGTAGTGTGCTATTTCATTCACAGCCAGGGAGGTTGCCTCTTGGTTTCTACAGATGATTGTAGCAATGCACCATAAAAAGTAGCAGCGTGCCAGCCTATGCAAAATCTGTTTCATAGATATGTTTACACATATCTGTAGGCCTGGAGGATGCACTTAATGAGTCTGTAATGAATGTAAAAGTGTTTGTTTGCAATAAGATTCTATCTTTAATTATCCCGATAAATGGTCCATGAAGCAGGCCTACATGTGTCTGAAAGATAAAAGTAGAGTGAGTAAGATTTCAAAGATCTAAAAATCTCCAAGAGCAAGATGCACCCTGTATCTTATAACAGCACTGTTTACATTGTAGATACAGCCTGTAGCCTTTTCTGCCTCTGCTGTCTCCTGATCTGATCTTTCCTTTGACTTTCACCATCTGCTCGGCACTTTTGTTTTTTTCTCTCTCTCTCTCTCTCTCTCTCTCACTCTCTTTTTGTTGGCTGGCATCTGAGAACAGGCCTGATTCTGATATATGATGTAGTTAAGGAGGCATTTTGCTCCCATTTCATGTCAAACAACCCATTGAAAAAAATTTAAACTGATAATGACGCTCATTAAACAACTTCGATAATTGACACGGAGTCATTATAGTTCTTTGAAATGACACAAATGTTGGATAACCTTGTTATGTTATTAAACCGCATAATAAGAGTAAACAGATGTTGGAACAGTTTTTTTTTGACTGTGTGTATGCGTTCTGCCGCAACAGTCAACGTCATGATTGTGAAGCTGTTGCTAAGACAACAAATATCAAGACTCGGTTTCTGTGGTTTGAAAAGCAATTTCATGGGTTGATTGACCTAACCGCTGTCTCACAAAAACAATTTAGGGACACTGCATAGGCTTCTTTTTCTACAAACAATTTCAGGGTGTCCCGCCGGCCCTAACAGGACGAAGGCTCCTCCTCTAGAATCAATAGTAAATGGGATAAACTTAACCTCAAGACAGCAGCTGCTGAGCGCAGGAACTGTTTGGGTGACGGGTGAGTCACTCAAGCTCAGACAAAAGAAAACCCCACGAAAGGATAAAAAGGACTTGAGGATTTTCCTTTAAAGGAGGACTGGAGCGCGCTACAAGTTCACCTTGGCCTGAGGATAATAGGATGAAATGGTCACAGTGTTTCATGAGCTGGAGAATCCGAATCTTAAATCCTACAGGTTCAGTGTTTGATTGGTTCAAACTGCTGCAGAGGCTCCAGTATAACCGTCAGACCTGTAATTAAAAAGAAATGTGAGACTATTATTTAGAAAAACCAAAATATCATAAAATATACATTTTATAGCAAAATATTTTTCAGCCTTAAGTTCGCCCTCTGGGGATGCTTAATCTTCTTATTCTTCTCTTCTACACAGATAATGAATAATTAATATTTGCTATGCTGCTAAACCTACCAAAACCTCAAACAGTCATCTTTTCCGCCCTCCATCCCAAGGGGACTGGTTTGTACTTTGTGCTTTCTAGTTTAGATTTGCTCTGACCCTGCCACTCTTTCATTCTCGCCTCCGCCTTCACAGAAGCATCTTCTTTGTCTTGTTTCTTTCTTCCTGCACACTCAAGGTTAACAGAGACCACTCTGTTCTTTACTTGGAGATGTAGCACTGGCTGACAGTGTTTGTAGTAGTATGTTTGGCCAGATGCCTGGCGGTTTGCCCAAAGGATTCACATTCTCAAAAGAACTTGTTTGTGTTTTGGATCCAAAATGGTTGCGAATGTATTTTACTTGTTATTTCTCTTACAATAGACATTCAAGTGTCTTATGAATGTAAATTTCTTTATTGGAAAGAAGAGGATGAGTGAAGGTTAGGGCTGGAGGGATGACAGGGGTCAGGAATGAACGGATGGGATTTTCCAGAGCTTTCATCTGTATAATACAGTAGAGGTTTCCAGGAAAGTCAACCTGGATCTGACATGCTTAAATTCATTTTCAAAGAAGTGAGATCTGATCTAAATAGGCCCGGAGATAATTAGATTTAATCCAAAATGCTGTCGACCTGAATAGACCCTAATTTTGTAGCCAATTAAATATAGGTGAAATCCATCCATTTTCCATAACTGCTTATACTTATCGGGGTCGTGGGGGGGTGGAGTTGATCCGAGCTGACATTGCGTGAGAAGCGGGGTGCACCCTGGACAAGTCACCCATTCATTACAGGGCTGACACATCGAGACAAACAACCATTCACGCTCACATTTACACCTATGGGCAATTTAGAGTTACAAATTAACCTACTAACCTGCATGTCTTTGGACTGTGTGGGGAAGTCAGAGTACCTGGAGAGAACCCACACAGCCAGGGGAACATGGGGAAAGGGGTTTGAACCAGGAAGCTTCTGGCTGTGAGGAAACGGTGCCAATCAATGTATGGTCATGTCTTAGCAGAGGTCTTTTACATTCTTTGGGAACTGGGTTGCAAAAATATGCAGTGATTCTGGTGTTCCACGTGATCAGAACTGTTACCAACACACTCAAATCCATTCAGATCCACTCCGGTATTGGCCACAAGCATTTTTAGACCTTACCTGACCCATTTAGACAAAGTAAAGTTTGGACCACTCATTACCAAGTGGACCGTATCACACGACCTTCATCAGCAGATGGAATTTGCTCACTTGTGATGCTGTTGGCATTCAGTGCTTTCATTATTCTGAGCACTTTTAGGATTCCTCTTCCATGTTAAAAGGTGAGCCTGTCGGATCATTCTTGATTTGTGAAACAGCAGTGGACAAGACGATTTAAACCCAAGCTTCACCTGAGTTTTGTCTGGGTTTTTTTTGCTTAAGGTCTCCAAGGTACAGAATCAACTGTCAAGCTCAACTTTTGAACCGACATCTACAGAGAGAGGCTCTCAAACTTACTTACTTACTTTCTTAGGCACATTCTGTATCTGTGATTTAGAAGCTGATTTTCCTGGCAGTTTGATATTTGACTATTCGACCAATCAGATATTCATGTGTTGGGTGGATATTCTGTGTTTTTGCACACCTACACCTCTGTCTCTCTCACGGCACACAGAGGAGTGAGGGGAGAATGTCCACAAGCTGATTAAATGCGTGTGGCCTTGGTCTCTCAGATGGATAACAAAGCTAAAATAAAAAGTCATGCTTAGCACCCATCATGTTCTTTCAAAAAGTTACACTTCATAACCAAGCGACAACCTTTGGCACTTCAAGTGTTGAAGTGCCAAAGACTGTAGTCCTCAAATGTCCACTTGAGTCTGGCTACAGTACAATCTCCATAAGTCCCCCAAGTGGCTTGTTTGAGCATCCAGGCGTCCCTCAGACCACCTCAGGTCGACCTACGCTCCACATCTTTGACTGAATTGACTTGCTGTTTGGTCTGAGGTCAGTTCTTGATCTATAGCTTCATGTCAACTGCACTCATTTCAGTCTGTTGGTGACAATCGTGTTATAAATTCAGAAGCTGTGCTGTTTTCAGGGTCAGAAAAAAAAAATCAATTTTCAACCTCACCTAAAAACAACTGTTTTGATTTTCTTCAGTGCCTGTTCTTGATCTGTGGCTGTTTGTTAATGCTGTTTTGGATGGGCCATTTGTTTTTCAACCTTGAAGCAGAAATCCTCCCTGAATAAATTAAAACATACATTTTTCATATTTGCTTCCAAGAATCCAACTTAACATATTATTAATCCAATTTCTGTTTAACAAGGCGTGCTGTTTTATATTCACTGCCGCTTTAATCTTTGGCTCTGATGAAGAAAAACACCTCCAATAATTCCAAGCTGAAAACGTCTCCTATCATACAACACGTAACACATACTCCTCCTGAACACTCCACTTTGTTCCTCCCATCGTTCACTGCAAAACGATCATGTCACTATTAGAAATCTTTGAAAAGCTTTTGAGTCACTTTGAGACGGCTCCATTTCCAAACGCTTGTCATTGATAAAGAGATGTGCGGAGGTAATTGCATTCACAGCAGTTCATTAATTTCCACGTTGGTGTAATTGTGTGCGGTAATTGATTTTTTTGAATCCATTTGTCGTCAAGGAGCACAGGAGGAAACTTGCGTGGAATTGAAATGGAGCAGCTTTAATTGAGAAGCTTTAAATAAATGAGATTCATGTTTAGCATTGGACACATGCTGTTGTGGCTTGTTTCAGTCACTGTCGTGTGAATTTAAAAATAATAGGGAGCAATGAGAACAAGAGGAAAATGCTAAATATGAAGCTATACTGCCAGCAGTCAATTAGCACAGCTTAGCACAAAGACTGGGAACAAAATCACTCCGCAAGGACCTCTAAAATGCACTAATTAACAATCCGTACAATCTGAGGTGAAATTGCATGGGGTTATGTGTGTGATTATGTCTCTGTATATTCTTGTCATGACTGTGGGGTTGCCAGGTAATCAGCTCCAGAAAGTCATAGCACAAATATTCCAGCACAAAACACAGCGTTAAAACAAATGACTTGTTAATTTGTTCAGCTCTGCAGGTGTAGACTAGCTGATTTTCCTCTTGTTTCCAGTCTTTGTGTGACATTTTGTTCAAGAAGTGTTTGCAAATGCAGATATGAAGGTGAACAAAAAGTAACTTTAATCACTTTTGGACCAGGAAAACAAAACAAAATATATATATATATATAACTAAAAGGCGACCAATGAGCCCAAGCAAAAGTCCAACAATCCAAGATAATTACAGTAAACAGAAGTCAAGAACAGAGACCACTGGGAGAAGCACAAGACACAGGTGAAACCAATCAGGCTGAAACAGTAAAAATAGACCTTTTTCGCCGCAGCCGTTTTGACATGAAATAGTAGGGTTAACACAGGTGTTTCCAATGATACAAAGGTTCAGTTCCATTTATTGCAGCAGAGCCTTTCCAATGAGCCAACATACACCACAGCAGCGCCCTGACTCTGTTTGACCTGAATGGAACTGAAGCTTAATTAGTATCATTGGTAACACCTGTGTTTACCTACTATCTCATGTCAAAATGGCGGTCTGTTGGCAGGAAACACAACTATGTGAAGAAACACATGACACAAGGGGAGAGGGGAGAATTACAAAATAAAAGCGTAAACACTAAACCATAAAATCCCCAAACCATGACACTTTGTGGTAGCTTCAAATTTACTGTGAAGATATGAGCATAAACAGTTCAACCATCTCCTTCAAGCATGCATCAACACAAGCCAAGGTGAAAGGGTCAGATACCTTAGATTGACTTTTCACTGGGCCATCTGTCCAAATAAAATCACTCATATTGATACATATTGATACAGGATACAAGTCACTTCTGCATGTGAATTATATGGTCCAGTACTGGTGTATTTGTCATTAATTAATGCAGCAGTGACAGGTTCGTGTGAGAAGTTGCACTTAAAGTAACAAAACAATGGAAGTTGAGGGGAAACTTGTCCAACCACCGCATCTATAATTCAGCAATACCTGTAGTGTGAACAGCTGTTCAGGTGTTGCTGCACTAAAAAACCTGCAACAGAATCTGATAGTTGATTTTTTTTTTTTTTTTTTACTCCCTGAGCTGTCCTTCTCCCTGATTTCTCTGTTCTGTTTCCTTCATTTCTCTGACAGGAGATCGTCCTTGTGGTGTTCTTCGGCGTGGAATATTTTGTCCGCCTGTGGTCAGCAGGCTGCCGAAGTAAATATGTTGGCATCTTGGGCCGGCTACGCTTTGCCAGAAAGCCAATATCTATTATAGGTGTGAACACAACCCCTCATACTCGCACATATCTATACACGAGCGCACAAACAGATATCTCACTCCACACCCACGCACAACATTTAAACAATATCTGTAATATAGCCTGAGCTTCATCCCAAAATGAGATATCTCTGAGAAATTCAGCATGAAATTAAAACAGTCGCTGCAATATTCTTTTTCCTACCTTCCTTTTAAGTCTTAAAATTGGAACCTCCAGGTGTTTTTATAAACGTCTAGCAATGCATATTAGCATTAATATTATTTGTAACCCCTCTCACCTCAATTGAGTAATGAACACCAATGGTATTTTCTTAATAGAGCACGTTCTATCCACTTAGTAATATATATATATATATATATACTTTCTCTTTACTTACTTTTCACTGCACCTCTCTATATTGAACATTGGCATGTTTGTGTCATATTTATACTTAAAGCTGCTCATTCTCTGTCAATACAGATCTGATTGTAGTTGTTGCCTCAGTAATTGTGCTGTCGGTGGGCTCCAAAGGCCAGGTGTTTGCCACCTCTGCTGTAAGGTAAGAGACAACGCATCTGCAGGTGGAACTACATGACTAAATGTATGGTGGACACACTGCATACTTCTGGTCTGGGGTTGTTTTTTTGTTCTTTAGAGGACTTCCAATTAACAGACATCTTTATGCTAAAGTATACAGTAGAATGCTATTTTAGTCAACTGTATTATAACAGGTTGGAGAAGGCCATTTTAACATTGCAATGCCAAGCCCATAAAGTAATGCTTTTTCCAGTCGGGTGAACTTGCCTGACCTGCACAGAACCCCAACCTCAACCCCATCCAACACCAGCGGGATGAACTGGCCAACTGTGAGCCAGGTCAGGCCTAACATCAGTGGCCAACCTCACTAATGATCTTGTGGTTGAATGGGTGGAAAACCTGCAGCCAGGCTACAAAACCTCGTGGAAAGGCTCCCCGGAAGAGTAGAGGCTGGCATGGTTTTGGAATGAGACGTCAAACAATCCCATATCGGTGTTATGTTTGAGTCCACATATTTTTAGACCTTATAGTGTGTGTACATGCATACCTACATGCATTTGTTCTGAGCACAATGTTAGCATTTAAATACTTCTGTTATCTTCCAGAGGGATTCGCTTCCTGCAGATCCTGCGAATGCTCCATGTGGACCGGCAGGGAGGAACCTGGCGTCTCCTGGGCTCCGTTGTCTTCATCCATCGGCAGGTACACAATCACTGCTTTCAAAAAAAACATTTATGATCCAAAGGCACCAGCGTTTCTGATTATTATTAGCAAGCTGGAGGCTTTCTGTCAGGGGATTAATAGCCTCTTCTTGTGATGTATTATTTTCCACTGCTACACGATGCAGATTCTCCACATGGGAATGCGTATTAAAGTATATTCAGCAGAGCCAGAGGAAAAGAGCTACCGAGCAGTATGTTAGGGACTGCAGCCCCTCCAGAGCCTCATTCAGCTGAGACACAGAGGTGGCCGTAATTATCCCCAGTGGCCACTGTAGTTGTCTTTGATGTCTGTATAAAAACAGTAGTGACGAAGGTGAGCGGAGAGGCAGGGATGTGGCTCATCCCGTACCGCCTGCTGTGCTTCCTTGTATTGACCTTGGCTGATGACCATGTTGCTCCTGGCTGAGGCATCAGCAGTCATTGTCCCCGGCTGTATGGGAAGTTGAGTGCCCTTTCCCCAAACTGATTCCTAGCAGCTAGCTGTGGGATGTGACTCTGCATGAGTGATGCTATAGAGAGCACTTCAGATTGAGGATATAAAACAACAGGTGTGCACTCACTGAAGCATCTGTCACCATGGATACTGCTGGATCATGATTCCTCATTAACTTGTGATGTTGTGTTTCGCTGCAGTATGTCCCGCAAGTAATCACTTTTTGTGAATGAAATAGATGCATTCTTCATTTAGCAGGTGGAAGGTAGATATGGATACATTTTCGCATATGGTTGCTTTTATTTTGCTGCGATGAAAGGTTAGTGTGGCATGAAAAGGCCAGCGGTTGCCAGTGGTTGTGACCCTCTTCAAAGGTCATTCTTGTTTGCGTGCATGAAGTGTGAGGAGTTTCGTCCTGGCCTCTGCTTTGGCCTGGTCCCTACAGAGGCAAGAGTCATGTCAGGACTTACTGAGTGAGTGATGAAGTTACACCATTGGTAGGTCAAGCGTTGCCGTTTCCCCATTGGCCGTTTCACTTTCAAAATGAGCGTAAAATGTGACCAAACTCCAGATTCTTAGAGTATAGGTGCAGCCCTTTGCATCCACGTACTACGTGGGTCCCACCCCTGTCTCACTTTGTGTATAAGTTGAGCTGAGACCGGGCAATCGGCTTCTTTTTTCATCTAGTCAAAAGGGACCAGTAGGTGCCCACAGCTTGGAGAGGTCAGAGTGAGTCAGAAAAAAGTCCTGCAGATAAAAAGGAGTGAAAGAGAGGGGGAGGTAATAGATCATTAGAATACTCATAACTATTATTAGCTTGAGTTTGCTTTTCACTCACACCCTCAGCTATGAGTGAAATGTACTGCATTTAATGACTTAAATGTAGCTTGAACACGTTGTGTAAAATTCTGCCTTAAGAACAAACTTGGACCTTGACAGAAAAATTGTAGATGAACATTCGACCTCGAATTATGAATGAATGAAATGAATTAACGTCATAGACACTCGAGGATTTGTTCCAAAGATGTGAGAGAAAAGTAAAAAAAAAAAAATGTACAGAATTTATAACAGAAATACTTTTTCTCTCTTATTCCCTTAATTATCATGTGAACCCCTCAGATTTATCAATCCCCATGACGAAAACCAGCATTTTTTCCACACACAAGTAGCAGGATGGAATTTAAATTTACATTTAATCCATTATTCAACACCTGAATTTCCCGTGCATCCAGGGTAGTGGAGTCAGCACTGGTGCAGACTATTTCAGGGTTTAACTGGCCAGTTCTGCTCCACACTCGCTGGTTTTTGCGGTGGACTTTAATACGGCACACCCTTCATGCCAATGCACAAACGGAGGCAGAGGGCAGATGGTAAGTGTGTAGGGGCCAGATAGAGATTGACCTTGGGGGTTAGAGATTGGGCTTTCAAGGCTTTCGATGTGTGTTAGGTAAAGGGGGATTTTGTGTGAGAGCCTGGTGCTTTCATGCTCTCTAATTTTTTGCCTTTCTTCCTTTTTGCACCACTTTTTTTGGCTATAAAGCTATAAAGTGCTCTGTTAAGGTCTCACACACCCTGAACAGCCCTGCTTTAGGAAGCCATAGTGTGCTATTGTACAACAATGCACGGTACAGTAGAGGTCATATTTCCATCAGCCAGCTGGACGCTCCAATATTTGCTCCTTGGTGTATTTCTGTGGTTAAGTCAACACGAGACCTGCATATTTTGTTCAGCAATTCTCTTATATAAACATGAGACTGCAGCCGGTCTCTTTGAACAGCTGGACTTTTTAAAGTCAATGGAGTTTCATTCACTCCAATCAGCATCCAATGTTCGTGTTACAACATAATTTAAATACACACTGAGCGGCGTTCTGGTGCTTGTGGCTTGTAAACACGATTTGCACAGTTGTTCCTTGCTGGCAGAATTTCACCTGAATGTGTTTGCCAGGTCTCAGCAGCGGCAAACATCTACTAAATCTCTGGTAGTGACACAAGGAAGATGTACCTGGATGCATTAAAAAGCTGTTATTTTCAAGAATCATGTACTAATAAATTGTAAGCAGTGATGTTAGATGATACAGGCACAGTTTGATTCCCAGAAATGTCCCAAACATTCAGGGAAAAGAAAAATGCTGTCATATAAAAAATAGAGAGACACATGCTGGGTACCGATGTAGTGCCATTTGTGTGAGGTAATGTAAGAGTAGGTTTGTGTTATTTCAGGGGAAGCAAACAAGCAGCAGCCATTTGCAATAATCTGCTGCTGCTCCTCTGCTGTGCTCTGAAAAAATCTGGGAGTGACAGTTTTGGGCCGAGACACGAATAAGAATTTCACTCATCAGGAATTCAGTCCGATTTAATGCAGCGAGTGCTCCGGCACTATGAGCAGTTAAACACAGTTTAAATCACGTAGTAGGTGAGCGCGAGGAGAACATTCAATTAAAAAGCTTTTCACAAAGCAGTAGTCCAATTACAGTCAGGCAGAATGAGCCCAATTAGGGCTCCTGAGAAAATCACAGGTAGTCCTATATTGAATCTGCCACGAGAAGACGTTTGTTAATTTGATTGAATTTTTAATTTAAATTTGATATTTTATTTTAGAAACTTTATTGATCACGTTGAACGTGAACTTGCTTCTCCGCATTCGACCCATCCAGGCTGGCACCTGGATTCCAGATTCACTGGAGCGGTGGGCATCAATTCACGGCACCCGGGGTGCAGATGTTTGGGGGGAGGACGGTGCCTTGCTCAAGGGCACCTCTGCCGTGGCAATCTTTTTTAAACGGCGAGAGCGAACCGCCAACCTTGGGGTTGTTGGACGACCCACTCTGCCACTGAGCCACAGTTAGATAGACTATTTTAAATTGCACCTACAGCCATCTTGGGTTCAATCTTATTTATAATGATTTAGTCAATCAGTATTGACTATTCTTGAACATAAAACAACATTAAAGTTGTTGTACTTGGTTCCTTTATAGCCGCATAAAGCATGCAGGTACAACACGAGTTTTGAGCGTTGTAAGGAACAAATAGTTGTAATTCTGTGTTAGTTTTAGTCGTATTTTGTCAACTTCTCCCTTTGAGTTTTCAATTTCGTGTTAAATTAAGCTCTGAACATTCTAGTCCTGTCTTAGTCAAAGAAAAGCATGAACATTTTCTTAGTAAACATTTGCGATCCAATTTATTTCAGTCTCAAAGAAGTGTAAGACAGCTGCCACAGAAGAGGCTGGATGATTGAGAGTGCGGCTGTGCAGATTGGCTGTCTGACCTGATGTTGTTAATTTAAGCTTCAAATCCACACGTACTGATTTGCATATTTCTGTTTATGTAATTTGTACATGGAACAAATGAGGCCTGCCAATTAAACAAACTTAAGCAACAGGTCATCTAATTCAGCTGGCCACTAAACCCACATGTGCAATCAATGTCCCGTCGCTGTGAAGATGCTAATAATACATAACATTACACATTTAGTCGAGTTTATTTGATATGAGTCATTAAACATCTTAATGATACTTCAGTTTCTGTGTGCCTTGAGGTTCGACAATAATAACAATATCAATACCACAGACTGTATATGTAAAAAAAGGGCATAGTCTCTGTGACATCACTTACAGATTTCTGGAGACCTGCTGTGTGTGATGGTGTCACCATCCTGGCAATCCCGGCTCCAGACTAGGTCTCCAGACGGAGCTGAGGTGGCATTGTGGAAACCAGCCACCTGTGATGGCACCCGCCTGTCAATCAGTCATCCTTAATTATGCATAACTCATATGATTTAAATGGATGAGTTATAGAACAATTAGCTCGAGAGACCAGAACTTGTAGCAGAGCCCTTTTAATATGGGGACTTATGGAGATTGAGGCACTTTTGTAGCCATTCGAGGAAGTGCAGTTTCTCTTCACCTCACAGCCACGGAGGCTGCTGCTTGGTTACTACACACTCACTTTTTCTCTCCGTGGCGTTATATTTAAAGAGGATCCAAATTAACGACCTATTTTTTTTTTTCAGCTTAAGCCCCGCTGTTGCTATAATGTACTTTTCCCCCCATCACTGTCTCACATTGGTTGAGCTCCCACAGCTATAGGGTGCAGCAAGCTCCAGGCTTTGGCACTGTTAGCGGTGCACTGCTGGTGTGCTTGATTTGGGTGTGCAGGAAGAGACACGTGCAGCTATCCAATGAGTAGAAGGAGATATGGATTTTTCATCAGCGGTATCTTATGGCGACTTAGTCACAGTCGGTGTTTAATGAAGCCGTTTTTGTCTGTACGACATCTCGTCTTCGTCATGGAAACAAGAAGTCATTTTTATTAACATAATTGACACTAAAATTAAGTTGCTAGACAACAGCTGGGTAAAGAGATAAAGAAGTCATTATCTAATGGTTAGTATGAATAAATTTTAAAGTATTATCATGATTTTTTCCTTTTGAACTTGTGACTTATGTGCAAAAATGATAACCAGTAGCTAGTCAGTGCGTAGATTGTACTGCTGACAATAGATTTGTACTAATCTGTGGCAGAAAATAGTTCCTAAACATGAATTTACTCCCGTTTGAGCAAGATTTGCAAAAGCTGTGAGCTGTACATCTTGACCTCTCAACAAATGTGCTCGGGGCTGTATCGGGAAACTATTGCATTGATAGTTTTGTTTTTTTCACGAGCTTTGTTGATGACAGGACATATATAGAATAATGTCAGCTTTAGCCTTTAAGTACAACACCATTCTACCAAATTTATCAGTAGCTACTGAGCTTAAAGTGAGTGTGAATCCATCTTCATGAATCAGTTCATTAATGGCACGAGCCAGCAGAGAAAGCAGAACAGTCATGTGAAGGTCTTAATCATCATATTCAATTACATGAATATTCACATCCATGTGTCATATTTTTAAAAAAGACAGTCACACAGTCATACTAGTCATACATAATAGGAAATCAGATGGTAAACTGATATTGTGGCGATCAGCAAGGATCGCATAACAAACATGCTCACAGATGTCATGTCATGTAATCT
Source organism: Nibea albiflora (assembly GCA_014281875.1). Taxonomy (NCBI): domain Eukaryota; kingdom Metazoa; phylum Chordata; class Actinopteri; family Sciaenidae; genus Nibea; species Nibea albiflora. The sequence continues at coordinate 5,363,378 of CM024795.1, read as the reverse complement.
TATGGCGTACTCTGGAATGATCCCCTTTGTTTATTATTTCAGGAGCTGATCACTACCTTGTACATTGGCTTTCTGAGCCTGATCTTCTCCTCGTACTTTGTCTACCTGGCAGAGAAAGATGCAGTCGACAGCGACGGCTCCAACCAGTTTGGGAACTACGCTGATGCCCTGTGGTGGGGAGTGGTAAGAATCTGCGTGTGTCCAAAAGCATGTTCGCTTCGCCATTTTACATGTCTGATTTAGTTTTGCATTTTGGGAATTAGACTTTAGATGAGAAGAGAGAGATGAGAAGATCGGTCCCTCTCTCGTGTCAAGCTGTAGCCAGGGGGATGTTAGCTTAGCTTAGCATAAAGACTGTAAGTCTGTAAACTTTGTTTAACTGCAATTTACAAATCTGGGATTTATTTTGTCTGACTATTACTTAGCTGGGAGAAGCAGCAGAACATGAGAGCGTAATAATCTCATTTAACTCTCACCAACAAGCCAAATGAGCATAGTTCCCAAAATGTCACATTATTACTTTAATTACCAGATGATAAGTTCAAGCAATTAATTTGAGATTACATATTATTTGAAATAACTCTCATTCTTAATTAACTCTGATATCATATTTGGTAACTATATATAATCAACACTGACAACATGCCAAGTGTTGTTTTTTCAAAGAAAGTTTATTCACTCATCTTCTTAATATTGTTTTAGTCACATCTTGCCAAGAGTAAGATTTTTCAGAAAACACTGACTTGTTTTAAACAGTATTTGGCAAGTGAAAGGTCAAATATAGACTCTGTTTTATCTGTACTACTGTTGTTACAGTAGGAGTTGTGTTAAAACCCCTTGGGCACATCCAGTGGGCCGCTAATACAAGCAACAAAAACAAGTAGTGTAGAGAATACAAGATGAAATTTTATTTTCAGACAATAAGTCACCACCCACTCTGCTTCTTGGAAACTTCAGGGACTCTGATATTGAAAATGAAGACACACACACACACACACACACACACAGCAGAGTCATAACTTTTCTGTGGTTTACTTATAATATTTACCATAAGTTTTATCGTGTTTGGATTCACTCACAGTCTGTACTGGGTACTCTCAGAGTCTGGGAGGTGAAAAGGTCAGAGTTGGCATCCTGCGCTACAATAAAGACTCGCAGTAGATTGATCATGACCAACTAAAGTTATTTTTAAGTTTGTTGGGTCAAGTCCAAGTCACAAATCATGTCATGCCAAGCGTGCTGACCAGTAAAATGACGCAGCATTTGAACAGTTCCATTATGAAGTTGTGTTAGTAGTGTGCTTACTTATTTAAAAAGTCATTTCAGTGCTTCTTATTGCCTGTGTTAGCGACAAAGCTCTAGGGCTGGCAATGTCAGTCGGTGGGCCAGTTACTCCATCACTTTGGTCTAGCCTTGAAATTTGATATAGAAATGTATGGTTCCCCGAGGATGATGCCTAGACTTTGGTGATTCTATGATTTTGTCTGTACTGGCAGTGTGTGGCGTTCACATTTTTTGGATTGAAGTGAAACGCCTGAACATTTATCGAGGGATTACCATGGAGTTTGGCATCATTCAGTTTGTTCAGTATTTATGACTAAATACCTGCAAAACTAATGATCACCCTCAGCCTCAGTTGTACTACACTAAAGTGGTAAACAAAGCTAAGTTAATCACCATAAGTTTCCATAATAAAATGTCCAAAAAACATGTTTACAGTCTGGTCTCTATAGCTAATTTTCCTCATTCATTCAATTGTTGTGACAGTACTGAGGATGAATTTCAATATAACTGTGCAAATTATATTAGGGCTTATGTTTGTGTATAATTAGCAGCTTGGCAGCTTTGATTGACAGGTGGTTGCTGTTACAGGTGGCTTATTTGTGCACCCAGGCGTCATTTAGTCCGCCTTAGGCCCACCAACTGTCCACGTCTTTGCCCATTTCTTGGATTAGCCGGGAAGGTGGCAGAGGCAGGGCTGTCAAGATGGCGACGGGCAGAGCCACCACACTCTGAGATCCACAATGGCTCTTCATGTGATGAACATATTCAACATTATACCTGATAAACATCAGCATGTTAACTATATCAATGTGTGTCAACATGCTGATATGCCTCACAGCGCTACTAGCATGGCTATGGACCCTCAAGTCATGTTTCCCCAGGGACTAGGAACCTTTGGATGAACTTCCACTGCAGGGACCAGATCCTTCCAGGGACATTATTTTATCCCCAAAAAAATCCACGCTCAGAGGGGCAGTGCTTTTCCAAAAGTAGAGCATTTCTAACGTAAAGTAGTCGCAGCATTTTTAATTTCAGCCACTTTTTTTTTTTATTTACAGCTTTTTTTGTTCTGTTTTTTTGTTACAGAACAAAGCATACAATATTTATGCGGCATCAGTGTTTCCTGTGTTGTCACGTACATCACAGCTGTCACTGTGTTATACGTCAGCGAACTAATTTGCCTTGTCTTTACAGGAAAAGTAGTTCCTGGGTCTGAAGGTTCCAGGTACTTTAGGTGCAAATAAGGCTTTAGTTTCAGGTCTGGTTAAGCCTGAAGTCAAATATCAAGTCTTCATTTTTGGGACTTCAGTACAAGTCACCAGAATAAAAATGGATAAAAATGTGAATAGTTTTGTATTTATTTCTCTTTTGCAACAGCTATTAACCAAGTGCAAGAATTACACTGACAGAACGAAGGCTATTGTATTAATTCTCATCTTCTTTTTATTATAAAAGGTGACCGTGACTACTATTGGATACGGAGACAAAGTGCCGCAAACCTGGATTGGAAAGACGATTGCATCCTGTTTCTCAGTCTTTGCCATTTCCTTCTTTGCTCTGCCTGCAGTAAGTGTGCTGAAGTAGACCTCTGACACATTTCATGAGCCAGTGCAAATATTTTACAGTTTCTGAGATCCATATACTGAGAGCTTTATACATGCTTGCATAATGTTGCAACTTGAGTGGTGGAAGGACCTTGACAAGCCATACAGTGGCTTTACATTGATCTATAGTTATGCTTTCAGGTTATTAATGAAGGCAGAGCTGACTTCACATGAGATTTTATCCTTTTCTAAACGCGATGGTTTGAATTTTGAATATTAAATATTTTACTGTTTAGATTGAGTGAGAGCTGTCCCCTTGCAGTGTTTCATGTCCTGTAGCACTGCACACGACACTTTGAGGGCCTCACAGTTGAGATATGCAGTAAGGATTAGCAATAACAGTGACTTTGCTTTGAAGTTTTGTGCAAAAAGGAATAAGGATTAGACAAGTTTGTTTCCAATTATTGGGTTATTATTCTGGTTCCATAATCAGCGTGTATAAAATGTCTGAAATAGTTCAAATGTTTTCCAAAAAGAAAGAGAGAAATAAAGACTTCACAACTGCAACAGAAAAGGTTTCTAAGGAACAAACATATATAGATCTAAATGTTCAAGCATCAAACTTGCACACTATGCTTTAATTTCTGGTAAACTTTCTGTTTATTTCTGTCTTTTATTTCCATCATGCTGCTGCCTGTAAATGTGTCGTTAAAACTGAATTAATGAGCAGTAACTCTGCTGTGCTGTGCTGTTGTTCACAGGGAATCTTAGGCTCAGGTTTTGCCCTGAAGGTGCAGCAGAAGCAAAGACAGAAACACTTCAATAGACAGATCCCTGCAGCTGCCTGTCTCATTCAGGTATTTTATATTTGACCAAGAAATACTGAAAGAGAACCACAGCCGGAGGACTGTACTGTCTGGAAGCCCCAGTCTTTTTTTATTGACATCCCCCTTTCATGTAATCCTTATTTTCTTTCTTGCATGGCACACACGTTGGCATGAAATGACTCCCATCCAACCAATATATTGCTATTTCCATGCCTCTCTAGACATCATGGAGATGTTTTGCGGTTGAGAACTTCGATTCTGCCACATTCAAGATGTTTTTGAGAAAGAGATCCAACATCACCGCCTCCTCTCTGTCCACCCCCAAGCCCAAGAAATCGGTTAGTAATCATTTTATATATTTCACTGAAGCCGCTTCTCATATTCACTTTCCAGTTTATTATGTACACAAAGGCAAAACCAATGCAGTATGAAGCAACAGCCCCGCAATCCATAAATCCTACTTTTCTGAAGGTTATGTTAATTTTTGGGAGGAATTTTAAAGCCTGTTGTTTGTGGTGGATTGAAAGTGGTGCTAGAGACTACTGGGGTAGTTAACTCAGCTGAAGGAAAACAACTCTATCCCTAAAAGTCCAGTGTACAAGAGACGAAAAGGAAAACATCATTACTGTGAACGGTGTGAAATCTGTATGGGGAAAAAATTAAGGCAGACAATAAAAAGAAGATGCACCCAACCAAGACACAGCCGGCAGTAATTTGATGTTAATATTGATTATTCAGTATTACTGCTACTTGGTCATCCACCCATGCCCACACTAATGCATATATTTTAAAATGTTGTTTACGTGTCAAGTGCTCCCCAAAGACTTTGCAGGGCCTCAACTTAAAGTTGTGAAATTTTGACAATAACAGCGATATAAAATATGTAAAATGTCCTGATATAAATTTGATTTAAACACACTGTAACAGTAATTGCTGTGCTGCCTCACCCTTGATCAAATCGTTACTCAGTGTTGATACATCCGTCTGACAACACAAATGGAAAGCCACATCAATGATGGCTCCTTTACTGTGGCATTGGCTCTGTTCATACAAAGAATTAACAGCCAGACAGTCGGCTTAATATGTACACGACCAAAAGTCTGACTTGCAGGAACACTGGACTCACACGAGAATTATGTGGTAAACAAAAAAAGTGTAGACAAAGCAAAATATGTTTTTTCAGAATCTTCAAAGTATCCACCTTTTGCTTTGATGACAGCTTTTCACACTCTTGGCATTCTCTCAGTCAGTTTTGTCTTGAAAGAGTTCCAATATATGCTCAGCACTTGTTGGCTGCTTTTCCTTCACTCTGCGGTCCAACTCCAAACCATCCCAATTAGGTTTAGGCCAGGTTATCTGATGCAGCATTTCATCACTCTGCTTCTTGGTCAAATAGGCCTCACATAGCCTTGAGGAGTGTTTTTGGGTCAGTTTCCTGTTGAAAAACAAATAATGATCCCACTAAATGCAACCAACAGGATGTCGCTGCAGGATGCTGTAGTAGCCACGCTGGCCTTGAAATTTCAATAAATCACCAATACTGTCCCCACACCATCGCACCTCCTACTCCATGCGTCATGGTGGGAACCACACATGTAGAAACCATCTGTTTACTTTCTCTTCGTCACGATGGTTGGCACCAAAAATCATACATTTGACTCGTCAGTTCAAAGATTTCCACTGGTCTAATAACCATTCGTTGCGTTTCGTAGTCCAAGCAATTCTCTTCTTGTTGTCGTTCTCCCTCCGTAGTGGTGTCTTTGCAGTAATTTGACCATGAAGGCCTGATTAACACAGCCTCCTCTGAACAGTTGATGTTGAGATGTGTCTGCTACTTGAACTCTGTGAAGCATTTATGTCAGCTCTAATCTGAGGTGCTGTTAATTGGCAGTTTCTGAGGCTGGTAACTGTAATGAACTTCTCCTTAGCAGCAGAGGTCTTCCTTTCCTGAGGGAGCCGTCATGAGAGCCTGTTTCATCATCACATTTGATGGTTTTTGCAGTTGAAAACACATTCAAAGCTGAAATTGCATTACAGTAATGATGGACTGTTGTTTCTCTTTACTCAGTTGAAAAAACAACATTAAATGAGAAGCTGTGGCTAAACCTTTTGATTGGCACCGTGTTTGCATGTCTAGAAAAACGCTTGCGTTGAGTTGTTTGCGTTTCTTGGGCAGGTGAAGATAAGGAGGAAGTTGAAGAGCAATGACAAGGACAACGACCCAACTTCTCCCACAATTCCCAGCATCACCTACGACTCTGTATTTGACAGCGGGAGGGAGCTGAGTTCAGATGTTTACAGCACTGTGGGCACAGGTATCGTACGGATTATCTCTAATGCACTTGGTTCTGTTCCAGTTGACCTTAATCAGCGTGAAACATTGTTTACAACAGAAAATATTTAAGCATACACACCCATACTGTCACATGGATGTTGCAGTGAACAGGGCCATTGAACCGGTTGAGTTTCTGAAGCCGTGTACATGGGTTCAGATGTCAGAACTAATGCTGCTCTAGCTGCAAACCACACATTCAGTGATGACAGTAAAAAGAAAATGTTTGGTTTGAACTTAAGTTGTAAGGTTGTAGCCACAGGAAAGGGAAAGAACAAAGTCCAAACATTGCAGTGCTGAACTTGCAAAACCCCACACAACTTACAGCACTGCTGGATCAATACAGGAGGGCTGAGAGTGATATAAAGAAGCAATTAAAATCAAATGCTACATTCTTCCAGTGTCATTTAAGGTAGCCTCCACATGTCTCTATCAATCCATCCTAAATTTATTGCAGTTTTTGTAAAAGCCAAATTAGTGATTTAATATTGGCTGAGGGAAAATTAAAAACAAAATACCAAACATAATCTCAGTTTACTTTAATTCTGCAGATGGCTTTGCCTTCAGTGCAGTAGCGGTTGTGTACACAGAGATGCAGACTCAAAAGCAGGAGTCATAGGTTGAAAGCAATGCATCGTTTACTTGGTTAGAAGTTCAAGGCAGGCTTCTGCAATAGGTAATCAGTCATCAAACAAAGCAGGCCAGGGGCAGGCAGGTGGAACAGGCCAGCAAGGAAAAATAAACGAAGGCTGGCAAGCTTAGAGTGGGCAGTATGTTAGACAATCTGGCAAATGATCAGAGAAAGAGTACACATAGCATCACTGTCCAATGAAAACCACATATTTCCACTTCTGTCTCCGGACAGCATTTAGAAAGTTATTGACCAATGAAAAGAAGTTTTCTTTTGGAGGGAGGGGAGCTTTGGATAAACAACATTTTGAGTTAGAGGATAGATGACAAGCTCTGCGATCTCTCTGACCCGAATCACACTGATGCATGTATATCAGTGGCAGATGGCCATTAGCTTAGATTATGCTGATTTCAATCTAAAATTGTAAAATAGCTTTGATTAGGCCAGTGTGCTGTGTGGAAATATGTAGGACAGTCTTGCTGTTGATAGTTTACCAACTGAGGTGGACATGAACAGGAGAGTTGAGAGCTCTGAAGCACCTCCACAGGTGTTAGAACCTCACAATCCAAGAAAAACAGTTCACTGAAATGGTCAGAAACTTTAGATCCATGGTCCCCAGAGGATGAACCATACTGAATCCTAATGACTTTACATCACTACCAGAAGGTCAGTGCTTTCTTTTGTTCAGTTCAGTATCTAAACGTCTACTGGATGGATGACCACTGGATTTAGTACACACATTCATGGTGCCCAGATGATGTATCCTAATGAGTTCCACTTCTAGTGAAGTTGACACAAGATACATAAGATATCTTTAACTATTGGATTGCTTACAAGAACTTTTGCCACATATGTTCATGGTCCCTTGTGGATATACTTTCATGCTTTTGTTGAGTCCCTGACCTTTTATCCATCAGTTACACATTTTTATAAAGAGACTTTTCCTGGCAGATATCTGTCACTTTTTTGCTAATGAAAGAGGGAAGTGTATTTATCTATCTTGTTTAATATCATTCTTTGAAATGTTCTATTTCCAATCATGTCATTTTCCATGTTTTTTCTTTTGATCCATGATTGTGCCCCTTAATGTTTTTCTCTTCTTTTGGTGTTTTACATTTTATAAACCCTACCCTTTGAAAAGTTTTATGTGAATAAAATGAATCATCATCATTATGATTAGCAGTGCTGCAAGGAGGACAACACTGGATGAATGTAGATGAACAGGATGAGATACTGTAGAGGCCAGTTTGTTTATTTTCCTCCCCAGGAGATAAATATGGACGCCTCGAGCATGTCTATAAAATATAAACCTCTACCTGCCTAGATGTGTGTGACTGCAGGGTTTTGCTGTGCTCTCAGTTTTGAGTACAGCAGCAGAATTTAATTTGCGCGCTGGCAAAGATGTGTGTGTGTGTGTGCGTGTGTGTTTGTTTGCATCATGTTAAATGAAAATCAGTGTCTTTGATTTGAAGATTCAACGGGTTGCACTGCACATCTAACATCTAGAGCATGCTGATTTTAAGTATGAATCATTTAACTAAATTGCCACATTGCCATCTGGTGTGCGATTGTGTTGACTGGTTACACTCACTGATGGCAACTAAGACTAAGACTTCAACTGCTTATATATTTGAATGGCACAACTGAGTTATAATTGAAGTTTGTTGGTTTATCTGTACTTCACAATGTTGAGATTTTTGACTGGTAGTTAATTAACAGACAATTAGACTCCAGTAATTGAGTCAACAAATCTGTTAGTTTATTAGATAAACCTACCTAAAAAGAATACAGTCTAACCTTGTTCACATATGTGTTATCATTTTAGAGGCTGGTAGCTTGTGGCTCTGTGGAATTGTATCGTGTTATACTGACAAGTGTCTTTTTATTTATTTATTTTTGTCCGCCACATTTATATCAACAAGGGAATAAATGACAGACAGCTTCTATCTTTAAATCTGCTCTGTTCATCAAATTTAACTGCCCATTTCCTTGCTTGTGTCTTTATTCTTTTTTTTCCTGTCTCAATGTTTTGTGTAGCCGGTTTATCAGGATCCGTCACTTTGGGAGGATGCGGTGAGCTGCTGTTAGTGTCCACATCCTGCACATGTTCCTCAGCACACTTATTGCCCCTTTCTTATTGCCCACTTTAACAGCCCCCTCCCCCCCAGATTGTGTATCTTCTTAGTTACTTGAACAGCATGTTTTTTTTTATCGATGCATGATCCTGTTGTGTTGTGTTTTCTTAATTACATGTGTGTTGCATATTAAAGGACCAGTGTGCAGGATTTAGTGGCAGCGGCGTAGTCGCCGTTTGCAACCCCCTCGCTACAGGAGGCAGAGTTTGTGCAGTCCAAAAATGATTTAATAGCAACAAAATTTACAGGGTGGTGAAGCAGCCAAGGGTAAAAAACAATCCAAAAGAAAAGGCAAGGACCAGAAAAGCAAAGATCCCAAAAGCACAAGGACAAAACACAGGGATGAACGCTTGACATGTAACAAGGCAACAAACTGAAACCAAGGAGCTCACTGAGTGAATACACAGCAAGGTGAAGGTTAAGGCACAGGTGAAACTAATCAGGGTGAAAGAGGCAATCAATACTGGTGGGACACACAACAAAGGCTGGAAGTAAAGTTATCGACGTGAGGGGAGGGAAGAATTACAAAATAAAACAGGAAACACTAAACTAGGGCCGCAAATCCATGACAACAGTGGCCACGGAAAATGCAAGGAACAAGGTGGCTGAATGTCCTGGATGCATCTGTACTGTTACGCATATTACATAACCTTCTGCTGTACCTAGAAATCTTACACACTGGACCTTTAAATTGTATTAGTGGCACCATAGTTCTTTACCTTTTTTTGCCCTGTGGTAAACATTGACGATCTCTTCATGTGTGCTTCAGATCTTCAGCAGTCCTGGACGTCTTTGTCTTCCCTTCAATTCAGCTCACCACCTCCAGGTAACACCATGCGTCGGTAGGAGTGTTTTTACGTTGCTTTGTCTCTCCAGAAGTAAATAAATAGTTGCATTATATGGTTCAGGTGTGGAGTTAATTCAAGTGATGATATCTTAAGGGCTGGGCTAGGAGGACAAATCCTAATTATCACGCAAACCAATTAAGTGGTTAAAACGTGTCTCTGTACTCTGTTAGTCATGGCTGGTTGCGTCACATCTGTACTGGTTGACTGAACCAATTAAGTCTGTCCACTTACACACTGACTTCCACTGACACATTTCACAGCATGCTTTTATTTTCACACACCTAAAATCAAGCATCAGACCAGTTTGATCACACTTCTCACACTGGTGCATTGTCAACAACACAGTTTGTGCAGATTCAAATAATTAACACGTTTTGTCTTCCACGACAACTCTGACAAGTTTGCTGTAGGCTTCTCGCTGCTGGTTATGGCTACAGCATTATGGATAATCATGTTATGGTTAAAAAAGAAAAAAAGATTGGAGACTTCTCTGGCGTCTTGGATTTAACCCTCTGGGATTCAAGCAATCACCCACGCTTGAATCAATTAATAGGACCATTGCTCGAACCCCAGAGGGTTAAAGCAGCTCTTTTTTAATACTAATACTACACTGTACTAATAATTTAGTTTGTATTTTTTATTTTACATGAACCTGACCAGTTTCTGGGGTTTTTAAAACCTGGCTGAGCCCGACTCTTATGGCCAACTCTGAGACCTAAATTCAAACAAACAGTGAGGTGTCTCATAGGTATAAAATAATTATGGGATTGCCGTGTTATTCATCGATCTCCAGAGAATAAGACAAGGCAGCCCAGCAGGATAATATCACATAATATCAACCATCTGTCTTACCTGTTTGTCCAAATGAAGCTCAACTTCACCTTTTCCCAGTGTTAGGTAGATGAATGTCTGTAAACGCAGATCTTTTTCCCATCTGAAAGTGACAGCTCTGTCATAATTTAATGTAAATCCAGGCTCGCTATTCACATAATGTTGGCATAATGTTCCCACATTGAAAAATCCTTCCCCATAGGATAAGAAGAAGCTGGCACCTCTACAGCTACCAGTCCATGCTCCATACTGTGGTCTGTGCTGGACTTGAACCCCACAAGCTCCCAGGCCAAGTCCTTACAGCCTTTTACCGTGGCTCTGCCTTTTAGCTTAGCAAACTAATGTAACGTATAGGCTAATGTCTTACTTTTTTCTTGGTCACTAAGACGCTTAATGAAAGTTGGATCCACTTGATCACCTTCTCGTCTTGTCTCCCTAAATGAATTAGCACTCTTTCATCAGTCACACATTTTTTCATGCACATTTTCAAAACAGATCTCAAAGAAAAAAAACAAACTGTACTGGATTAAGTGTGTTAAACAAAGGGCAGCAAAACAAAAGGAAAACATCTATTCACAGCTCATAGCAGTGACGTGCTTAATTATGCATCTCTAATGCACCTGTGTGAAACTCCTTCGAACAACTCTTTAATGAGCAGTCATTACTCGATGTCACCTCGGTGTTGTTATCTTGCGAGCATGGGTCAAAGAGGCATGAGCATTTCTGAGTTTGAATTTGAGTGTGAAATTATTCATTGGTTGTTTGGAGAAGAAAAACAACAATGCAGTACAAAAGCTGTACTATAATAAATGTCCAAATTTGTCTGGAATGGGTGCTTACTGTGAATACAATGAATGAATAAATCTTCTTAGAACTAAACGTTCTTTTTTTACAGTATTTCAACATGGCATCAAAGACATGTAAAAAGTGCCGGTGCAGAGAAAAAGCATGATTTGTTAGCTCTGGTGAAGTCGTCTTTTGAGAAAATAATACAATACCTACATTAGTTTAAGCCTGTGTGCACTAACTGTGTTGAAACTGTGAAATAGAGAAATGTGTTGAAATGAGAAAATCTGTCCCTGATCACTCTTCATGCACACATATATTGCTAACTTAAGTCTAATGTGTGTTTGCATTTTTGTGTATGCGTGCAGTGAAAAGAAACCCTGCCCTCTTGGACGTCCACTCCCCGGGCCCCCTCCAGAGGAACTGCAGCTTTGCAGATGACCTGGAGCTGGAGCCCGAGCGATACAATGAACTGTATCCCGTCAGCACCATGTCACAGTAGGTCCACCGCCATTGAGACTGTTTTTACATGTGAGTGTGTTTTAATGAGCATGTCAGAGAAAGGCCTTCCTGTATTTTTTTTTTTTTTTACCATTTATAATTAACCTTTGTAATATGCCAAACCCCAAAGCACTCCTGTCTTTGCTGTGTAATGATTCTCTATTAGGGAAAAGTACTTGTGCTTGCTGAGGCACCTGCGCAGCGAGAGACTGAGACTGATATGAGGAAAATGAGTGTTAAGTAACTGCAGTGTAATGTAAGTGCGCAGTAAATGAAACAAATGGAGCGACAGTTCTGACCCGTGGGACTTCCTTTTTCTAAATGGCGGGGCAATGATGCAGAGTTGGAATTGCATGCAGCAGCATTGCTGGCAAAAATCCCCTTTGCTCTACTGATTCCAAAATATGAACCCTGCTGTTCTCATAGAGCAATGACACATCAAATCCCATCCGAAATTAAGTCATGATGAGATACTACCCCTTGTTCTATCTGCAATCAGACACCCAGACACCTAGTTTGTCTTTTTCGTGTTGAGGCTGAATTGCAGCTTGAGCTCTGAATTGCCCGTATTGTGTGCAGCAGGGAAGAAAACCCAGTTGAGTAACTGTTAGAAATCTAAGACGAGATCATAGATTCTTGATGTGGAATAGTTCACAGGAGTCATATTTCTGCAGCTGCCTTGGTATTGGCATCACAGTGCAGTATGTTTTGGTAAATTGAAGATGATTGAGGTATTTGGAGTTTGAGCAAAATTACCACACGTTTGTTACAAACAAACAAAAATTACACATCTTGGAATACAGCAGGCGAGGCCTTTTGAAGTGAAACTAGAAGAGTTAGGTAGGTGGGGGTTAAAAGTTCGTCCTGGGAGGCTTTTTCATGTGTCTCACGTTGCATTGTTTGTTTCTATCTCATGAAACAGTTGGACCAATCGCAGGAAGAAACAAAAGATGCAAAAGCTATTACATTCATGCATTGAACGGGCATTGAGCCAAGGCAGAATACTTTTCCTTTATTGTGACAGAAGTTTTAATTGAATACACCGAAGCTGAAACATGAATAATGCAATTTTCATCAGGCCAGCAACTGTTCCGAAGGTGGTGAAAAAGTTAGGGCTTACCACTTCGCTTCTGAGAAAGGTGATGTGATAACCTGCAAAACTGTGCATGCAAAAATGTTGAGCTAAGCAAAAGCTAATTTGTATTGAACACGGAGGGTAATAAAAACAGTTTATCTGCTCTACAAATAGAAAAAAGTTGAGTCACAGTAAAGAGAAGGGCTTTACCTGCTCCTCAGAAATGTATTAATGCTGTGAGAAGTACTGATACACTCAACAAAAATCACTCAAGCACTTATTTTTGCTCTCATTTTTCACGAGTTGGAGTACAGTAAACAATTCACTCCTACCACCTCCTTTGCGAAGATAATCCATCCACCTGACAGGCGTGGCATATCGAGATGCTGATGAAACAGCCTGTCATGACTATGACATGCATGTGGCATGGACTGGCCACAATAAAAAAGGACAAAATTTGCAGTTTTATCTTGAACAATAACTCATTGTGAACCGCCTGACCGCCTCTGATTGGCTAGCACTCCTGGAGTTGCCTTTCTTGGAACATCAGGGTAAACCAGTACGGTGGTTAATGTATAATTATGCGTAAAACTATGGAGGTTTCATTCTAAATGACAGATTATTCACATCATGTTGTGTTTTTAAAAAACAGACTAAAGATGACAACATGTTTTCTGACAGTAACACTGATATGAAGTGTTAAAAATGTGCTCGAGAGGTGCTTGTATGTTGATAGAGCAAGGCTAGCTGTTTTTAGCCTTTGTGCTAGGCTAAGATAATCGTCTCCCGGCTCTAGTTTTACATCGAGTGGACTCTCTAAGTGTCTAATTCTTTACAAGAAAGTGAAAATTTAACTCCCGAAATGTTTTAAAGTTCCAGCTCATAAGATTTTGTTAGGCTGACTGATCCATTGGTGGGGGTGACGGAAATCCAGAGCCTGTACACAGTGTAGACAAACTACACAGTGACACTAGATAGGGCGTTTCATGTTTTTTTTCACAGCCACCGTAGTTTCTGCTTCAGACTTGCAAACAAAGGGTGAGGTGAGGAGATTGCAATCCACAACTAGATGTCACACACTGATCCTTTACAGACATTAAGCTTAAAGCTGTAGATTTGCACGTGCATTAATGTTATTGTAAAGATAAGGCCCACTCACTAATCAAGCTGCAGTATTCAAAATCTGAAAGAAAGAAAGCAAACAAGGTCATGGAGCACAGTGTTTACATTATGCTATGTAGGGACAATAGCACTTTTTGTTTCCGAGTACGCTATAGGGCGAATTTAACAAAAGGTTTTGAAAGCATCATTTAAAAATTGCTGTGCATCGCCTGAGTCCATTATGAGTCGACCTTGTTCCTCTAGTCGTGCGTCGCACTGGACCAGACAAAAGAGCTCACTACTCTCCCACATACAGACCCATTCACTGTTTTATGTTCATCATCAGGTTCATCACTTTGCTGAGTACTAGCTCCTCAATAATTCATATGACGTGATAATGCAGGATAAATGTACTGCGATGACCTTTTTATTAGTGTTTAGCACGCACCCCCAAAAATCACCCATCCTTTTCTTCTCACTGCGGCTCACCTTGATCACATTCAAAGGAAGCGTGATGTTTTTAACGCAGACCATCATGAATCATGAAACCGTGTTGGATATAAAAGCCACAGTCGGCCATCTTTTCATAGTTTCACAGTGATGCCTGTGTCACAGAAGAAGAATAAAGCGCGGTCAAAAAGCAAATCTATGCTGTGTTTCAAGAAAACTAACCGAGCTGTTAGAGTTTTACTGTGTTGCTCTCTCTTTTGTCTTTCTTTGTCTGATAACAGTATTTTATTGCCACGCTCAGAATACATTTCAAAGTGACACAAACGCATTCATATGAAACTCTCTTTCACAGATTGACAGAGTCACACCGAAGAGCCATCCGGGTGATCCAGAGAATGCGTTACTTCGTGGCCAAGAGAAACTTCCAGGTGTGACACTAACTTATGTCCAACAAGCTTTTCTGTTTGCACTTTGGAAAGTCAATGATTTTTAAATGTCTGCCTTAAAACTGAATTTTATTTGTTATTAAGTTAAAAAGAAGCCCACAGCTGCTGAGTTTAGGGAGTGACGATCATAAACTACATTTTGTGGATCCAGACCTACAGGCAGATAGAGGTTTATGATGATAGCCGCAGCAGCAGGTGTCTGAAATAGTGTTTCATCAGTGTTTCTAAATGTGCAGCACAGCAGCACCACAACAGAATAAAAAAAAGTGGGCAGAGCTTTCACATCTTAAATAACCTTAATGCAAATTACAGGGTTTGTTGCTTTCAATCATCAGTCGGCTGGAATTGATATGATATTAAATGAACGCTGTGAGGCAGAGAGGAGCCGCGCTTGTGGTTATTTTATTATTTTTTTCATGCTGTTATCTCGCGATCACGAGTTAATCATTCAGTTATCTCGAGACAACAAAGCTCATTTTCTTGTGATAACAGGTTCAGTGATCTCCTTATCTTGAGAAAACAAGAGCCAGATTTCTTTTTTGGAGATGGCGAGACAGTTCATCACAAGAAAAACGACTTCATAAGATTCATAAGAGTGGATCATGACGAACAGACGCTGCTCTGAGGGTGGATTAGGGAGTTTCAAAGCAATCTGACCTTTTGCCATTTGTTGTAAGAATGTTTAGTGATTGGGGTATTTACATTACGGCTAATGGACTGACTTGCATACCGTGTCAACTTAAAGTAGGTGTGTCGCTGTTAAAGAATATTCGTTGTCACTGGAGAACTGCAAAATAAATTACAATAAAGTACACTCTGGTCTGTTGATCAGCGCTACTTGATTTTCATATTAAATCAGTCGCTATGCATGCTGGCACAGGACTCCTGATCTCTGATGAATATAATAAGTAATAAGAGGAAACGACCTTTTATTTTCTCGTGATAACGGGTTGATTATCTCACTATGTCGAGATAACAGAGCAAGCATGTGCTTGCTTCCGTAGACTCCAAAGTACCGTATGTACCCAATTAATATTTGGTGTCTGTAAATGTCACCACTCCTGCAAACATACGGCAAGCTCAGCAGCAAAGCTTTGACAGCATATTATTTTCCAAGACTGAAACAAAGCTTGAATATTTAAGACAGATAAAGAGCCAACAAAAAGTGAATTTATCTTTGATGCAACAGTTCCAAACATTTCCATTTTCTGTTGTAGCAAGCCCGTAAGCCGTACGACGTGCGGGACGTGATCGAGCAGTACTCCCAGGGTCACCTCCACCTCATGGTGCGAATCAAGGAGCTGCAGAGGAGGTGAGGTGCTTGGACAAATGGTAGATGATTTTGTAAGAGGAAATACAGACACACCTTGTACAGTTACATTCTTCTGACTTGAGCCTCCCATTGTTTCCCACAGACTGGACCAGTCTTTAGGGAAGATAACTTTGTTCCAGACAAGCTCAGGTAATTAATCACTCCACAGCTCTCGTAAAATACAGTACAGTAACCGTGGAACAAGCCACAGTCCTAATCCTTTGGTTTTATTATACGTTTGACTATTGTCTCCCTCTTAAGAGCGAGCCAAAGACAAAGGCAGCAACTCTATCGGATCCAGACTCAACAGGATGGAGGACAAGGTGGGATTTGTGCGACTTCAGTGGGAAACTGGTGTAATATTCCCTCGTCCTTTGTTCCCGTTTCAGATCATTTCTTTTAATTTGGAAAGAGTAAAGTAAAAAATTTACATGAGAAGTTTGTCTCATTCATAATAAGGTAATAAGCTTCCATCATGCGGATATGAACTCTTTCTTAATGCAACGAAAAGTTTGTCTGTGCACAGAGAGGTGGCCCTGTTGTTGTTTATTCACATATAAAACTTTAAGAGCTTGTGCCAGTTTTTCAGCACAGAAATAGAAACCATGAGACTGCTTCTTTCATGTCTTGCTATGATTTGTCAAAACAAAGAAAAACAAAAAACCTCCAACTCCCCCAACTCCCTCCCCAAGTGGGCCTTACATTGCTGCCTTGCAAAAAATATATATCAAGTTTGTGAATAACAAGATTATTTTAGTTTTATTTGTTTGTTTGTAACTGTTTTGAAGTGAAATCTTATAGATCGTGTACAGTACAGCGGTGAAACGATTTGGCACGTTAAACACAAGTTATCACAAATGATCCTCTGTTTGAACCCACAAATGAATCTCAAACACTTGATTTAATTACCACATCTGAGCCAGCGTGTTATTCTGCTTCCATAAATCAATATTTGATTCAACTCTCGTAGATAACACACATGGACCAGACACTGAACCGCGTGGCAGAGTCTCTCGCCCTTCTGCTGGACCAGAGGGACGCAGGTGAGGGCGAAGGTGTGGGCAAGCCGAGGCCACGCAGCGGACGGACCTTTACTGTCATGCCCAGCCATGACAGCCTGCCAAGCTACGACCAGCTATCTTCATCACCCTCGTCCTTCTCCTCCAACCCCAGCAGCACTACGGCCTGCCCCAAACCTCCTCCCAGCACCACCACCACCCCGGCCAGTCAGGATGAGAGCCGCTGAAGCCAAACGGCCTCAAAGTTTTCCGAAACGTATCTGTCTGTCTATCTGAAAATATCATTTTTGAGTTCAGCAGAGAGACAGATTTGAACCCAGATGCACAACTCTGAGACAGACAGCTTGGGTTAAAAAGTCAACATATACCCATCATCAAAATCCAGCCAGAAGTCAAAATCCAGACAGGCAGATAAAATGGGCAAACTTATCTTAAAGGGGTCAGGCAGAGAGGCAGAGAGGTAAATGTGGACAGACAGACAGTTAGAAAGACCGATACACTCGGTTCCTCTCTGGACAATATTTTTCAGACTAGTATAAATGGACAAGGAAGCTGATAGTGGAAAGTTGATGGTAGATAGACCCGACTGCATACTGCATTGTAAAGAATAGGTAGATGGCTGTTTTTTGTGGCAGCATTTAAAACAGGCTTATCGGCCAAAAAAATATATAAACTTATATAACTTTATCTTTGTTGCACAGTTTGCCACAGCCTGAAAAAAAACGAAACCACTTTCCTCTACTTTATTGCTTTGCTGAACGTTGGCATGGTGATGCGTGACATATCTCATCAGACGATGTGGGATGTATGTGACATAATGTGAAAGAGAACCAACATCATTATTGACATTTTCAACACTGATATTTCAGCATATTGTATCAATATTAGTTTCATAACTTTGAAGTGTAAAGTCGCCTTAGTCGCCTTTTTTTTTTTTAATGACTTGAAATGTATTCAGGTTAATGCCAAAGACGTTTGCATGGACAAATAATCATATACTGTGATTCAGTTCTCATATATTCTGTTAAAATTTAGGTAAAAGTGATTGTGTTCATCTTTGTAGAGAGGCCTACGTTTCAATATTTCATCTGAAAATCATTCAACTTTTTCACTTAATATTTAAAATTAGTCATTATCATGTGATCTTGGTGGTAATGCAGATAGTTATTGCACTTAACTAAATGAAGCATTGACTGATTCCAATCAAGCTGGAGAAAAACACGCCGATAGCACCACAACAGTTTGAATAAAGAGCTCATATATTTGCAAATCACTTTGTTATTCTACATAACTTAATGGGGCAGTGGTTAACGATAAAGGAGAAACTCCATCGTTTGCTGAACTCTTGCTAAAGCTAACATACTTTAACGTAGCTAACGTAAGTTCAGTAAACTTTCATCTCAGCTTTTGCCTCCAGTGTTATTTGTGTGATTTTAGTTTGATAAAAAATGATCAGACAAAAGCTGTAAATTCAATATTTATGACTATATGTGACATTTTGGCAATTTAGTTTGTTATCCTAGTGACTAAATCCAAACTCCTGCTAAGGCTAACACAGTAGATTTTAGTTACGCTTCGCCTTAGCCTTATTATTTACTCTGTTATTTATTTTATTGGGTTTGGGGGAAGATGTTTGTTGTCTTAGCTATTCAGGTTATTCTACGAAACTAAATGAGACAGCGGCTGAATACAGTCACAATAAAGAAAAACTTCGGCTAGCTCCTGCTAAAGCTAATGTAACAGATTTCAGTGACTGCCATTTCTCACCTGTAGAAAAGCTGATAAACTGTAACTCATGAAAATAAAAGTAGAGTTGAAATGTAAAAGAAAACACAATTATGTACCACTTTGCTGAACGTTGGCAGCGTGATATTAATGGGAATCTCATCAGTCCATGTGTGATCTACTGTATGTGAAAGAAAAACATCATTATTGACATTTCAGCGCTGATTTTTTCAGCAGGTTGTGTCAGCATTACTTTCTTAACCTTTAAGTATCTTATTTCCCTGTAGGAGTCATCATTTGCCTTTTTACAGTAAAGTAGCCTATTATACTTGACATTTATTCAGGTTAACACCGACTGCCACGGCATTATGTGCTGTGATTTAATACGTCTTGTGATATAACAGATGCAATGGCATTCATCTTAGGGAAGTGGCCTTACAATACTTCACTTGAAAGTTTCAGTTTAATCAAATGCTGTTTTCACTCTATTAATCCTGTTTCACTTTTTTGTAAAGTGTTTAGAAATATTCCTCAAAAGCAATAAAAGATTGTGGTAATTATTACCAAGCGTCTATGTCTTGTGTATGTATGAGCTAATACATATTCCGGTTTCAGTGAGGTTTATTTATTTATTTATTTTTTTGCCAGAGGTGTTTAGTAGTAAGTAAAAAGTTGTTGTTACATTAAAATGTTGATGTCTTCTCTCCTTAAGCCATCAATCAAATGGATGCTTCACCTTTGAGCTTAAAAAAACCTTCTTAATAACCATGCATAAGAACTTCCCTCATTGTTGTGAGTTGGGGGGTGGTGCTGGTCGTGACTTATAGAAATAGCCAAAAGCGTGGCTGGAACCGTGCTCTTTATACAGCTGACCTTTGGGCAGCAGATGGTGACCTTTTCCCCGCTGGCCAGCCACGGGGTGTCCAGGCATTCCTTCACACAAGTGGCCATGTGGAGAAAAAAGGCCCAAATGACCATCTGTCTCTGGTGTCCACAACAATGGGCCCCACCCACCTTAAGTGTGCTGAGGGTGTTTGGCCTTTGTGCTGACCAGGAGGTGGGTGAGGGGAAAGATTCGTAATTAGCCTTATTTGGAGAGCAGAACTGTAAAACATATATATATAAATACTCAAACAATCTAGAGGATGGATTCACCAGCCACATAAACTGTTTTTTATGTGAACAGCATTTGTTAAATAGTAAAGGAAAGAAAAGAAAGAATATTTTCTAAGGCTACAATTTACTAAGATGCAATTTGCTGAATCACATTTAAATGTAAAAGCCTTTAAATGTCACAGATTCTTAACGATTTTTGATGGATTTCACCTTCAAGCTATGCATTTTTAAGATGTCTAATGCCTCAAATTAAAATAACTTAGCAACTTAGCAGTTTTGGGCCCGCTTGTGCTTCGTCTAATTTTGACACTTTCGTCAAATCCCGATTAGACAAAGCCACAACATGCAGATTAATATCATTTCTGAGTAGTAACATTTACAGCATGTGGTTTACTGTCAACATGGAGGTGCATTAATTGACATAATCGCAGTGTTGGTCTTTGTAAAAGCCTCATTCAGTGATGATGCACTGAGCAGCTTGTAGTGAACATCTTTAAGATAATTTAATTGAGGTAGTGGGTGGAGAAGTTGGGAGCCCACGGGACTCCCTGGACCCATGGGATAGTTTATTGATTATTGATTTCTAGACTGGTAATGTAGACACAAATCCACCGGAGCACAGTGCAGGATCATCTGTTCCTAATGCAGAACTAACACACCTAACATCGTCTGTCCTGCGTGCTGAGGTGTTTTAAAATGTAAATGTGATGTTTGCTACATGTTTCATACCCAAACACAGTGCCTCTGCTCCTGCAGTGTACAAGTAAACACGAGCCAGAGTGAGAATAAACATTAGTGGGATTGGTTTTGGGCACATGTCAATGATAATAGCTGCTTTGACTATGAAAGGAGACGGAGTGAAAAGAGAAAAGTTGAGGGAAGACCTGGGGGGTCGAGGAGCTCCAAAGGCTGATTTGCAGGTGAAATAGATGGCACACTCTGCTTTGTGGCTATTGTCCTGCTCTTGGTCCAGATGGCCTCTTGAAATTCTTTAGAGCTGCAACCTCAACACTGTGGGAGTGAATACACTTCCTGTGGGATTTGGCCTCTCTAATGGGATAATTTGGCAGCTACAGCTCATATTAACGGATATAATTTTAAGCCTGACAGCACAGTCCTTATGATTGCTATTATGAAGCATCTCATAATACAACCCACAAAAAAAATGCTCAATTGCAACAACTTGCAACTTGAATTGATTTTTTTTTTTATATACGACTTTAGGGGGACACTTATTACGAGTTTACTCATCTGTGGCTGCCATAAAGTCAGCACAAAACCAAAGATGTACTTTCTCATAATACTGCAGTCATATTGAGAATCTAATAAGCTGAAACTCTGCTCACAAGTGGCTGTAATTACAGAACTCCAGGGTCAGTTTCTATTTTAATGCCTTTAAGTAATCACAGCAGATTTTAGAGGAGAGAACCGACTTATGACGAGTACTTTAATGCACTTTAAGTACATCAAGCTGAAGTTAAAGCTATTTCAGGGGGAAAAAACAGTGACAGTGTTCAACATTTAAAGGTGACAAGATGTTTGGCAGAGTTTGATTAGAAAGCTTGCTTCAGGTAAACTGCTGAACACGAGTTTTGTTGCCACGTAAAAATGGATTTGTCAAAACTTACAAATCAGATTTAGTTTCCTGAAACTGTCTACAGTGTGTGCACCGTGCAAGCCCTGCACTCTATTTTATGAGGCACTGATTTAAAAAAACGGATCCATTTATGAGCTATCTCCTCCACACCCTCCGCTAGTCTGATGCAAAGTCATTTAATTAGTATCAGTGGATTATTGTGCTTTTGTCTGCTTGTGAGGTGTAAGGAAAGATTCCCCCCAGATATAATCACTCAGTAAGAAGAAGTGTTACTGATAAAACAATTTATTCAAATTGAAATATTTGTAGGCATTTACAAGCTTTGTGATCCTGCATATCAGTTCATTTAGACAAACACAGCGAGGACAAAGTAGTGCTTTTCTACATCATCAACAGAAGCAGCTCGTGTTACAGAAATTCACCAACAAGGTCGACAAAAATGAGATGAAACATATAGAAGTCAAACAAAAGTCTTCAAAATTCTCTTACAAAATAATAATACTGATGAAAATGAGAAAAACAAACATTAAATGTGACACAATCAGTGAAAAATGAAGTTAAATTAAAAAATCATAAATAATATAAATAACAAAGTGGTGTAGTTTCACCACAGAGTAAAACAGTCAATAAAATAAAATAACATTAAAATAAAATAACATAAAATCCTTTGGTGCAGTGAATAGGCCTTAGTCCAGTACATAGAAATGCGTATAAAAATATAAATAGTCCGTTTTCAGCAGCATGTTCATCTTATTGTTTTGCACTGAGCTGCTTCACTGGAGCTCGTGTGGAAAGGATTCATGGCACTCTTTGTTTCTGTCGTCCTCCTTCTCTTTGCGAAAAAATCTGAAAAACAAGAGGAAGTAAGACGTTAGGTCACTTCATCATTTTGTCATTACAGCTGAAAAAGTGTGAAACTGACTGTGGCTCTGTGAAGACTTGTTGCTCACCTGTAATTCGTGCGTTGCTTCTTGGTTTGGGTGCCGACTTGGAGTGCGTCCTCTTCCTCCGGACGGGCGTCACTTCAGCGGGACACTTGTGCGTGTTGGAGATGCTGGAGCAGTTCTCCTGGTCGGTGCCTGCGCTTTCTTCACGGTCGCTCAGCCTGTCGTCAACCTCGCAGGCGGCGTCCTTTAACTGTGCGGACTCTTGGTAGAGCCCAGCGGCGCAGTCTGCGGGTATTTCCTCCCACTGGAACCTGCCAGGCAGCGGCGTGTCGCTTTGGAAGTTAAAGTTCCAGCGGCGGCTGTCCTGCTCGGTGATCTCCTTCAGCCTCTGCTTCAAGTCCCGGCGCAGCTGGTCGTGGTCCACCGGTCCAAACAGACTCCTGCACACCGACTCTCTGCGCCTGATGGGATTCATCCTTCAGATGGTTCTGCTGGTTTAAGTTGCTGAAGATGTTGTTGCTGTCTCTCTTTGGTCTGCTTTGGTCAGCATGAAGCTGCAGGGAGATTTAAAGGCTGCAGGGCGCACGGTGCTGTGTTTGTACACAATGAGGAGAGGCTGCTGATTGGCTGCAGCTCTATGAATTGGACAAGAGGAGGGGGGAGAAATCCGTCCTTTGTGTGATGGAGACAACTGAGATCATCAATAAACGTCTTTGGTTCCTATTGGGGGTACTTTATTGTGATGATGACAGCATTCTTGGTGCACATGCTCCGCGCAGGTTTCATTTGCATGATGGCAAACTGGTAACAGGAACAAAACAACCATTAAAAGTGTTTTACTTTATGGTTTTTTCCGAGTGAAGGAGCAGCAAAATGCAGCGGTGCGCGTTAGCCTCCAGGGAACAGTGATTAGTGGCCACTACAGGCATTTCTGCCCGCGAGCCACGGAGGCCAAAGTCTCGTTGCCAAGATGAGATTCAAAGTAAGTTTATGATCCAAAACGAAAAGTAGTTCAAACGAGGAGATGAGATTTAGTTTAAGTTACATATAGGTCAAGACTACAGTAATTAAAAAGTCATTACTTTAATTGCTTTTTCTGCACATTGGAAGAGGAGTTTTCCCCACAGGTTAGAATCGTAAGAAAGGTTCTCAGTTTAAAAATAATTAAATCTGCTACTTTATGTTAATTGTATTATAATTTATACTTGATTACTTTTTTAAACATTCGCAGAGAAACTCAAAGAAGGCTCCTGCTCACACTTCCACTGTTCACACACAGTCTGATTTGCTGGCCACCGAGCAGCTCCACTGGAGGAGATTGGGGGCGTTATGGGCCTTGCAGCACTTTAGTGATGGTAATGAGGTTCAATTTGACTGCCTAGATTTTGCTGATCACTCCGGTATGCTAGAAATGCAAAAGTGTGAAGTCAAGGTTGGCATATTGAGCCACAACCCTGATAAACTGCTGCTTCTGTAGCGTCTGATGGCTGAGGGAAGGACGTAAACACAACACTAATCTGAAATTTATCAGGCAATCATTTTGATATATACAGTATGACACATTTGTCTCCGTTTGACTCATAATAAATACAGCAAGGCTTTCGCTTTAACAGATTGATGATCGATGCTGAAGCTAATAAGAGAAATCACACTTTTATGTGAATCTATTTTACACTCTGTTATTCTGAAATGTGGACTCCTTTAGCTGTCCACCAACGTGCCAAAAAAAGAAGTCGAAAATGAGCCAGCTTGTCGGGGAGGAGTGTGCGTGTTAGGTTGACCGTATTTGCGGCAGGAGAATACAGCAGAGAAGAATGATCAGGCAGGATAGTTGTGTCCCAGACGATTTCTTTATTGGGCGGATTCTTCAGCATGGCAACATTCTCTCTCCAACATTCAGCAGCAACCCCAACAGATAACAAAATGGCGCCTTATATAGGGTGCCCACCAAATGAGGGAGAACCCATTTATCATGCTGAAATGGCTTCTTTCTGAGAACACCTTTTACATATAATTATTCCCATATTCATATCACATACACCTACAAAACACACATCTATTTACAAAACACAACCATATTCCCGTTTTAGCCCATTAGCTCAACAAAAATAATCAAACTCCCAACACCCCTACTAATCCCCCAATTGGCTCCTTCCGGAACTACAAATATGGCAGCTGTTTCCTGGGGAAGACTTTTGCCCAAACACCCTGAAGACAAAGAGACTGGTGAGTACCATTTCACATTACACTTTACCTTTCCCAATATACTACCCCACACACACAATTGCACACTATATGTATATTTAGATGAATCACTTCATGTCCACTTAGCCCAATTATCAAAAATACAATAAATCTCATCTCTTTCCTCTGCAGGCGGAACCATGTGGCCATCACACAACCTACCAGCATAACCTATTCAAAAAGGACAATAAGTATCAAATAAATAGCAAATACCAATAATCAATGTATAAATATAAACATGAATATATATCAAATGTGCAAATATGCAATGTGCAAAGTGTAACATGTGCAAATCCAATAAAGTGCCACTGCTCTAACAAAGTGTCTGTGCAATTATTAAAGTGCATGGTGCAATGTTTCCCCCAACTCCCTCTTATGCTCCAGGGAACGAAGTCCTCTTCGTTACAGTGCGGTCCTGATGAGAGCTGCAGCGGTTGACCAACATGCAAAGCAATGGTGCGCAGAGGTGTCCGGGATTGGCCAGAGGGGAGAGCTCCACCTTTGTTCCACTTCCCTAATGGCCCAGGTGGTTCACCTGTAAATGCTGGGAAGGGAAACCTCCTTCAGCCCTTTACAGGTGTGGTTCAGCAGCAGGAGGAGAGTGTGTTCATTCCAGCCATGCAGGAGAGACAAGGCACACCTCTGGTGAGTATCTACAGTCTGACAGCTGTCTTTTTTTCTACCTGTTTATCACTGTATAGATGGCTGTGCTTGGCCAAATCATAAGATACTCTCTGTTGAGTCATAATATGTATGTTTTCACATAAAGCAGGCTGTTGAGGATGCACAGGTTCACATCTAAAATGTAGGTCAAGGGTGATGAAGCAATAATAAGGCAACGATTCTATGACTTGTGTGTAATATGTGGAAAAATGTTTATGCATTCATATCTGGAGGATGCAAATGCACAAACTGAGCGGCTGCTCGTTTTTTTCTTTTTTACATAAGTAGATGTACTTACTTTCACAGATATTGCAAATTTAGACACAAGTTCAATACATCCTCCCCCAAGCGCAATTATATAATCCTTATATTACCCAATTGCACACTTATATTAGTAACCAATACGTTTTTATATGCATTCTCTTACCTCTCTTGGCTTATACCAAAGTGTAATATTGATTTTTTTCTAATGATGAAAAGATCAGAGACCCAAGAGGCGATTTTACTGAAATTTTAAACCTCCGTTTCCACAATATTGGTTTCTTATTCTGTGCTTGTTCATAGCAAGACTTGCAAGTGTTGCATCACATCATCTGGTAACGTTGCTTTTTAAGTTTCGAGGATTTCTTTCGAGTTTTGTAAAAATGTGGAAATTCAAAAATAAACATTGATTTTGAAACATTATGTTGCTTTTTATTCTCGAGAGCACAACTTTTAAAGTTTGAAGTTTAAAGAGGTTGCTCGGCCCTGCAGTTATTTGCACGCTGAAGCCGGTGTTGTGCTGGAGTCTGCTAATGTGGCACAAATAGATTAAGACATCCCAGATTCACCGTGCCCTCTTCTTAAGAAAAGAGAAGTTCATTATAGCAGACTTCAAGCAAGATGAAAAGTGTGAACGTGTGTAAGAACGTCTCTGTGGATAAAACACACACACTCTCAGCTGGGCGCCTTGTCCTCTACCTTTGCATGCAAATCATCCTGTTTGCATGCCCAATCGTCTTTTTCCTCCCGGACCCAGACCTGGTAGTCAAATAAAGGCTCCCATAACAAGCTGCTCACTTACATTAAAACAGATGACTTAACACAAATTGACTGTCAGCCTGTGTGTGTGTGTGTGTGTGTTAACCACTGCAGCACAATTCTATTAAAACACTCAGGGTGGCTGCTGTTTAGTTTTTTGGGGTTTTTTGTCACGGGAATATTCGTTTGTGCTGCAATTTGTTAAAATCATCTTTCACAAGCAGCTCAAGCCAAATAAGGCCGGCTGATAAAAAGTGTTTATTCAGGCAAACGGATAATCTTATCACTAACGAATGAGATTCTTTTCTGAACTCTGTGTCATTTATTTCTGTGAAAAGAATCATTTTGAGATAAAGAGACTGTGGCTGTTCTCATTGTCGAACGATGACAATGCCCATACTGCACAGTAATTAAACAAATGTACATTATTGTCATTACTGTTATCATTATCAGCGTGATATCTGAGGGGGTTCTGGTGGGAGCCTGCAGTATTGTGGCCCATATCTCTCTCTCCCTGTCTTTTATTTTGGTTTCATGCAGATGAGTGACAGCGTATTTGTGTACTTCTAGTTCAAACGTCATGCAGGAAGCGCTTTGCATATGAAGCGAGGATGAAAATTTTTACCCGCTTTGCATTGACCACAAGTGCTTCTAAGAACCCTCCTTTGTCGAAAGGGTGGTGAGTGAGTCATGATGGATTTGGAGGGAAAAAAGGACCTAAAAACGGGTCTGTGTGTCTGTTTGTTTGTTTACAGGGGACGCTGCAGCCACAGACGAGATGTCTGCGATGCGGTGACCTGCTGGAGTGGTCAGAGGAGCACGGGTGTGTTTGTGTGGAAGACAATACGAACAGATAGGCCTGTTCCCATTAAGTGACACAATGCATTCATGACATTTAGCAGGAGCTCCTTGTTAAATGACAGTGCTGCTCAGTATTCATAATTAGACAAAAAAATCACCGCCAGATCAAGTGAAAATAGACATTGACAACAGGTCACCAGGAAGTAAACATTTGGACTGGACTAACAAGCCTTAACTGATTCAAGTTATTCAAGAGAGTTGCTCTTAATTTTCTTGCTCTTGAATAGAAAACTTTATCCTGTCTTGAGTAC
This sequence comes from Nibea albiflora, assembly GCA_014281875.1. Taxonomy (NCBI): domain Eukaryota; kingdom Metazoa; phylum Chordata; class Actinopteri; family Sciaenidae; genus Nibea; species Nibea albiflora. The sequence continues at coordinate 5,335,892 of CM024795.1, read as the reverse complement.
TACGAGCAAAAGCAATATATTCTTGACACAGCAGATTATAGACAAAGCTGCCAAACCATAAAGTGCTCAGAATACCTCCACCAGCCAAGATCGTTAGTTATTTTTAATGAGTGTGTAGATTTTTTGCAATCCACCTCTACATCTGACTCTGCTTCAGTATAATATGCATCGTGATGCTGAGGAAATATTCGACTCTGTCTGGAAATATTAGAGCTTTGCCTAATTAAGGATGAAAGTGAGGGTTATGATATAGCGTGGAGTAGAGTGAACATCCAATTAAATATCAGGCAAAACAAAATTTGGTATTGTGTATATATATATATATATAAAAATCAAATAATTACAGTGTGTTGGATCATCGAGATAATATTTATATGAATCATAGTAAAGAAAGAAAAAAAGAGAGGCATATTGATGGAAACTTTCCATGGAATCGTTTTATGTCTCACTGTTCAGGAGTTATGATCCAAGAGGATTTATAAATAGAGACATGGCGGCATTAATCTGTTTGTCCTTGTCCCGTGGCTTTACTTATTTTTGAAGAACTCCCGCTGAATAAAACCCAAACAAGCAAACAGAGCAACACAATAATCTCCTTGGCAGACAAAACTATAACTTATTTTAGTTATTCAGCACCGAGCTGATGGTTCCAGGACAGATGATCCCTTTGTATTTAGAAAAAAAGCAGACACCAAAAAGTTAGAGGTCATGAGAGGTGTGTGGTCTGTGTTTGAAGAAGGCTGGGGAATTTCACAGTCCTATCCAGGTGCTTTCTGCACTACACAAGAGCACATATCTATTTAATGTGTGTGTGTGTCTCTCTCTCCAGTGTCCTGTTGGGCTGTCAGTGCTGCTCTACAGTGGATGAGACGCTGGAGAAGGTAGCCAGAGGTATGGCAAGCAGAATTAAGAAGGAGAAGTCTCACTGGGCGGCTGGAAGAGTGGGCGACATCGAGTTCATTGGGCCTACTAAGACAAGAGGAAAGGTGAACTTACATAACAAACATTAAAGGTTCACGGGAATTAAATGTTCAGAGCAGAATACTGACATCAGCGTGTGTCTTTATGTTCAGTTTTTGAGGGTGCTCAGCAACACAGACCCGGTGCTGATCTACCGGATGATGACAGAAGAGTGGGGCCTCGCTCCTCCACACCTGGTGGTAGCACTTGTGGGAGGAGACGAGGTTGCTCAGATGAGGCCCTGGCTCAGGGACACTTTGAGAAAAGGACTTGTGAAGGCTGCACAGAGCACAGGTTATAATTAACTTTTAAAAACTACAGTCAGTGATGGGGAACGGGTTCTTTATCGCCCCCCATTGTCTGGGAATGGAATTACCAGAAACAAAAGATGAAAGTCTTTTATTTAGATGTGTCCAGAGTCGGAGTCATATATTATTTATCTTTTTTTTTCAAGCATTTATTTTTAATTGCATGATTAGTCAAATAATTCATGAATTTTAATGTATGTAAGGAGGACTAACACAGAAACCATACAGTCTAATTAGCATAATCAATAGGCCAGCTGTTTATGTAGAATCTAGGACACAACTCTGGTTTAAAAGACTAGTTCCCCAACTTCCTGTGACACACACACACACACACACAAACACACACATGCAACTGCCTCTCTGTCCTCTAGGGGCGTGGATCTTCACTAATGGCCTTCGTTTTGGCATCACCAAACACTTGGGCAAGGCCGTCAAAGACCACTCCTTGGCCAGCACCTCCTCTAAAGTCCGTGTAGTGGCCATTGGCCTTGCACCCTGGAACATGATCCACAATCGAGAGGCCGCTACTCTCTGCCAAGGTTTCTACACTCACACACACACACACACACACACACACAAACAGTACAGGTCTAATAAATACAGCAGCAACGTCCATCAGCAAATATTTACATCTTTCACATTACTATGCTCGTGCTGTCCTCTATCTTTCCGCATATTCACGTTTCTTAAGGTGGATGAGCCTGCATCATACAAGTCACAGGACCTGCCTCATGGGTCAGTGTATTCCCTGGATGACCAGCACTCTCACTTTGTGCTGGTGGAGGAGGATCCCAACAGACCAGGAGCCACCAGTGAAATGAGGGTGAAGCTGCTCAAACACATCTCTCTTCAGCGCACCGGTTATGGAGGTAAAGAGCTCCTTAGGTCACCGCTGGGGACCAGTTATGGAAAGAGAATCCTCACTGTAATAACAATACCAGAATTTAGAATGACTTTAATTAAACGTTACATTTTTACTTATGTAAAAGTAACATAAAGATAAACAGTTAAATGTACTTAAATATTAAAAGTTGCAGCACTCATTGCAACAAATGGTCCTTTTTATGGTGTTAAATTATGCATTAAAATGCATTAAGTATTATTTCAGCATGGGCCTAGTACAGGTGGCTGCTTCATATTTCATGACCTTTTCATATGGCTTGCTGTAAAACCGTGTGCCTGAAAACTGTACACAAGTGCAAGAGTCCAATGAATGCACATCTGCTCTGTTTTTATATGGCTGCAATTGAAAATCTGTGTGTTGGATATGAACTATTCGCCGCCCATCGGGAGCAAAACAAATATAAACTGTAAAGATTGGAATAAGATGTTTCTGTCCCACTCTCGTCCCTTTAGTATTTTTTGTTCTTAACTAGCTCAGATAGATAGAACCGCTGCTACCCTGTGGAGTTTCCCTGTAAGCAAGCCAAGAATTGTATTTAAACTCAGTTTTTCTCTCTAAATGCATTGTGTGCATCGCCGAGATGTAATAAATGTGTTTAGTTCATTTCCCTCCCCTGTAAAACATTTGCGAAACCAATTTTTCATGAATACAAAAGAAATCGTGCCTTGTTCACATCCATGTCTGCTAACTCGCACTGTTTTTTCTTCCCTGCCATCGCACGGGCATGGTGAGGCTTCTTTGTGCTCTACCACCAACAACTGTCAGTCAGTGGAGTAGCCTGAAAGGAGCGTGTTTAAATTAGCTTCACAGTTACCGCTCATTATGTTGTTTCCCAACTTATGGCACCAGAATTTCAATGGCTCACAGGATAGATATGAAGAGTTGTGAGATGGTTAATAAGAAATAAGAAATGAAAAACTAAGCATAAGCTAAAGAATGTCTTCTCTACTTCATGTTGTTTAATTTTCAAACTCCCCAACTCTTCAAAAATAACAAGGGGAGCAGAGGGGAGCATCACTCTTTGATCTAGCTGCTCACAACTCTGAGACAAAGGAAGCCTGTGAAAAAGATATTTGTCATTACGTGTGAAAAGCTGGCCAGACAATACAGTTGACAGGAGCAGTCTATGCACCTTTACACAATAGTAGAAGTGCGGTAATGATTTTAAGACACTCTGAGCTGCAAAAGATATATATTTTTAATGTACTTTCTGCTGTTTGCAGGCGCAGGCAGTTTTGAGATCCCTGTTCTGTGTCTCTTGGTGCACGGTGAACCCAGGATTCTAAAGGTAAGGTTTCATTTCATTATGCAAGCCTTAGTTACACGAGAACTTTACCCGAATGAGCCCGTTGATAGATGGATGTCTGTTGTGTCATGTGCATGTGCATAATAGAAGCAGGCTTGAGAGTTAGGCTCCAAATCAAATCTCCTGAAGTGGCAGGCCAATGCCAGACTGGTAAACCAGTTCTTTCTGTTTTTCACACGACGAATCACTCTGGCAAGAAACCTTGTCAAAGCCACCAATTTATTTGCATAAATAGAACCATAATCGAGATTATGGGATACGAATTGCTCTGATCGGTATAATTTTCTGTTATTAACTGAAAATGAAGACGTTTGAGAGTTCCCCTGCAAGTCTGAACACTCTGTCCCTCTCTGCAGAGGATGTACAAAGGCATTGGCAATTCGACACCATGGCTGATCCTGGCAGGCTCGGGAGGCGTGGCTGACATCCTTGTCACGCTGATGGATAGGGGCTGCTGGGATACGGACAGTGTTCATGAGCTACTGCTGGACACCTTTCCAAATGCCCACCACAGCACAGACATCAGTAACTGGGTCAAGCTGGTGAGAGTGCTGTGCACAGCATGGAGGCAGCCACATACACAGATATGCAGATCACAAGACTTGAACGTTGCCAGAAAAATGGGGCACACTGGGAAAGATTGTGAGGGGAAACTAATGCAGGATTTTCATCCATATCGTCAAAATTTGTATGTGATGGCCTAATTAAGGATGTGGAGGAGGAGGAGGGAAAGATAGCAGTAATGCAACATATTTTTTTCAAGCTGACAGTGAAGGGGTTGTAATTTTAGAAAACCATGCTTTAGCAATATGAAATTGCACACTTTGTCACTGAAAATGAAGGCATTAGTAATAACTGATTCTCAACCTGCCGATTAGATCCAGAGGATTCTTGATCATGGACATCTCCTTACTGTCCACGACCCTGAACAGGAGACCTCTGAGCTGGATACAGTCATCCTCAAAGCTCTAGTCAAAGGTAAAGCACCTTGTGAGAGACATATTATCAGGAAACTTGCAATTTTCCAAGGGATGTACAATTACAGGTATTGAGACTTGATGGTTCCATGGAGAGAGCGCCTTGACATTTTGAGCATTTTATAGGTTGCAAAACTGTTGACATCTTGTGTTTGTGTCCTGTGCATCAGCTTGTAAGAGCCAGAGTCAGGAAGCTCAAGACTTCCTGGATGAACTGAAGCTGGCTGTGGCCTGGAACCGGGTGGACATTGCCAAGAGTGATATCTTTAATGGAGATGTGGAGTGGAAGGTGAGACAAATAGATTAGTGATCTGATTAGAGGTTTGCCACACTCTGGTAATTACATCCAGTGTGTGTTTAAAACTGTAAAGTTCAATCTGCAATCAAGTCAAAGTTCAGAATAATTAATGAAAGAAGACTAAAGAGTCTACCACCGTACTAGCAGCTCTGTGAAGTACTTAGGCACAGTGGTGCTTTGAGATAAACGTTGGAATGCTAATACGCTGAGAATCGATATCAATCAATCAATTTGAAAGGGGTTCATTGACCGCTGGTGACTCATTAGATAGCACAAGATAAGATAAGATAAAATAGACTTTATTGATCCCACACCGGGGAAATTTGCTTGTTACAGCAGTTCAAGACACAACACAACACAAAAAAGACACGTACAAATAGGCCAGGCAAGCTAGAGGTGCAGAAGAAAAGAAGCAGAGAATTACAAAGAAACTTTTTCACAAGAAGAAAAGACAGTCGCTTAATGAGCGATTACAATAAAGACCCATGATCTTTGCAGGCATGCGACCTTGAAGAGGTGATGATGGATGCGCTGATTAATGACAAGCCCGACTTTGTTCGCCTCTTTGTGGACAGCGGTGTGAACTTTTGCGAGTTCCTCACCTACGGCCGCCTACAAGAGCTTTACTGGTCTGTGTCGGAGAAAAGCCTCCTTCACAACCTCCTCCTCAAAAAGTACGAAGAGAAGCAGCTGCTGCTCGGAGCTGCCAGGACACCTGGTCCACCTGGGCACCATCCGCCTGAGCAAGGGGACCGCAAACCACGCTTCACTCTTTTCGAGGTCGCTAAAGTGCTGAAAGACTTTCTCCATGACTCCTGCAAAGGCTTTTACCAAAAAATCCCCACAGTGAGTGATATACTCTAATCTTTGCCAAGAAATCATATATATACTGCACTGAATAAGAAGTCCTTTAAACTGATGAATTGAATTTCACCTTGTATTGCTTCTCGCAGTGGTTCTCATTCTTTTTGGCCTGTGACACTTTAAAATGAAGAAGTCTATTTGTGCCCCCTTTTCACTGTTCTCTTTGCATTTTTCTATGAGTTGTGTGCAGAGATTGATTTCCCCTCCTGAACCTCTTAGACTGTTTTATTTGAAACTGTTAAAGGACTCAAAGATGCAATGAAACAGACGATACACAGACTCTGTGGAATTGAATCTTTAATGGTGACCTCATCTTGAGCTAGTAGGAGAAACACACAAAATCTGACCCACATCATAGTTTTTCTGTAACCTCCTCCCTCCTATCAAGTTGGCATTTTTCTCCTGAGCTGATTGTCCAGTTAACACTTTGGAAAGTGTCATACCTTCTCACCCCTTTAGTCAACGTGCGACCCACAGGAAAGACCATGACCCTCCAAGTTGTTAACCAGCAGGAAGCAGCTTTCAATTTCACTATAATTGCACAAAGGACAAGATGGATCATCATTGTAAACCAAACCTGCTATTATATTCTGTTAAGTGAAATGACCCCTCTATATGGTGTGTAACGTATGTTGTTTGTGTCATATAGCTGAGCTGAAAAATGGCGATAATCTCAGATAATGACAAAATCAAATAGTTTCTCTGTCCGTTCACGTTTCACAGAAATCACTTCATACATTTTTAAAACACCTACATATCCCGCTGACAGACACACTCCTACTATCAGCTACCTCCTTGACAGATGAAGTAATTGGCTCTGCAGTCATGGCCATAGATTTTGCCATAGATTCTAGCTATGACTCATGTAATAATCGCATGTTCTGTGAATTGTGTGCGGCCACCCTGTTTACGATACACGTAGTTTGCTGTCTGTGTGCTCCAGGAGAAGCCAGCGAAGGGTCGACTGTTCCACAACCAGAAGAACTTGGCTGAGTTAGAGGAATGCTGCGAACATCCTTGGAGGGATCTCTTCCTCTGGGCTGTCCTTCAGAACCGACAGCAGATGGCTAACTACTTTTGGGCCATGGTCAGTCTTGTCAGCTTCTTTAGTCAGTTAAACGCCAGCTCGTACTGTCTCAGCATGTGGTTTGATCAATAAATGTCTAAATGTGCTCTACTCAAACCAAACTTTAGTAGATTTCCCCATTGTGGGATGAATAAAGTGCAATCTAATCTAAACCGAAGCGAGCTGAATTATACCACATTGATAGTTTATATTCTGGATTCAGTGAGAACATATGGGTCAGCACAGTGGAAGTGCAGGTCAGTCCTACAATATGAAAATGTCAGTCTAGATAAAAGAGCCCAGCAAACGGCATATTTATCAAAAACTCAGATGAGGTAAAAAGCTATCTTATCTCCAAGAACATTATTCAAATGAAGGTCGTGCTGCTTCATGGGGCAGCACATCCAGCGAGTGGTGAGGTAATGCAGGCGTATCTAAAGTCTGGATGAAGCTAATGAGAAATATATCCTGACATGGGATTGATGCCCTATGAATAGTTTAAATGACACCAATCAACGATAATTGCTCTTTGTTTTCAACATCTTTTCAAAGCACCTTTCATTTCTTTATTGTCCTTTCTCGAACCAAGGGAACCAATTATTGTAATCTCACAAGCGGTCACCAAGATGTGCTCCTTTCCTGCGTCTTATTTCAAACATTATCTGAAATTATGGTAATTGCATTCAGTGGTGTACATCCCCCCACTGCAAATCGTTTTACCACTCCGACTCTGGCTGGGATATCTGCATTCATAATTAGATTGTTTGAAGTATCTCTCATGTTGAAGGCCCACAATTACCCTTGCAGGCTGGCTAATGCTAGAAAAATATGTACATATATATGAACCCAGGAGTACTATACGGCATGCCATATTGTATAATAATTTGTCATGTAAGTGTGACACTTTGGGAACCCCCTTTTTTACTATGTTGCTCTTCATTTACACATTTGTCATGATAGTCCTATAAACACTGCTACTGCAAAGAAAGGGGCCATTAAAGGTTGCTATTATCTGCTGATTATAGAAGTTATAATACAACACAATAAACATAATGCACTATAAGATCATAACAGACAATGTGCTAACTGGAAGGAACCACTAAAGACTTTCTTTGTCAATAGTACATATTCACAGGCTTCTGTGTTCTATAAACAACCAATTATTTTTTTCCATACTCGCGTGTGTCTGAAAAGTCAACCTGATGTTAAAATAATGAAAGAAATAACTTTTTATTGTGAGACAGAAGAGACTACTGATAGTACTATTAGATCTGACCAAAGGATACGATGCTTATGCTTAGGGCTTGGGGTTAGGGTTAGGACCTAGGGGGCAGTTAGTTAGCCTGCCTCTGTAGAAAGTGACAAAATCACTAATTAACATGTTTTGTCTTGTGTAATCAGTACAAATCTGAAGTTTGTATTAGTGCTTCTTCAAACAGAGCCTTTATACAGTACTAGCTGTTTTCCGAAATTTCAAGTCGCTATGCAAAATTAAGCTAACGGTCTCCTGGCTCCGGCTTCATATTGCGTAGACAGGTATGAGAGTGGTATTTGTCTTCTTATCTAACTACCCCGAGGGAGACAAATTAGTGCATTTCCCTAACTGTTTCCCAAGCTATGAAGGATCATATCAATATCTTTGCATACCTTAAGCCATTTATTAAAGAACTACAAGTCCAGACAGTCATTGTTTTTTTTTTTTTACATTTGCATTTCAGTAAGTTATTAAATTCACCCAGCGCGTGGACCTGGTGATCCATCTGTGCTTTCAAGCTTAGACCAAAGTAACTCAGACTGAAGCAAATGAAGACTTGATGTTCACTGTGATGAAATAACTCTTCTCAACAATGTCTGAGCAGAGTTGATTGTCAGAGTGCACTGACATTAGCTGAAATTGAAGCCTGAGGGTAGGGAAGGGAAAGATGAGGGTAGTTTTTCTCTATGTCAAGCCTATAAAAACACCTCATACTTGTCCAAGGTGAGACTGCAACACCAAAATTCCAAGACATCTGTATACTGTTAAAAGATCCATACGTTCAAATATGATCAGTTGAGCAACACAGGAGTGCGTACATTTTATGTAAGTCTTGAATTATACTGGGGCCAGTTTAGAAACAGCCTGATGCACACAGTAGACCCCATTTAGATGCAAAAAAATACGCAGCTTTCTAATATTCTAAACTAGATTTCTCAGATCATTCTCTCAGTACCCATTTCTTGGATCCAGCTTTCTTTTAATCCTTCAGGGCCCTGAGGCAGTTGCGGCAGCGCTGGCGGGTTGTAAGATTCTGAAAGAGATGGCAAGACTGGAATCTGAAGCTGAATCCGCACGGAGCATGAAGGAGGCCAAGTATGAGCAGTTTGCCCTTGGTGAGTACACAATCTGTTCAATGGCAACAGCTGACAGTGTTATCGGAGGAAGTAAAGGTCAAGCATGGCGAGAGGTGCATTCACTGACCACAACATCACAACAAAACAGCCCAAAGAGATCCCACTGGAAGGGAATGAAATATGAATTTGAATGTGCGAAGAGGCTGACAGTGTGTACCTGTTGTTCTTATTGTCGCAGACGTCTTTGGAGAGTGTTACTCCAACAGTGAAGACAGGGCTTATGCTTTGTTAGTGAGAAGAACACACTGCTGGAGCAAATCTACCGTCCTCAACTTGGCAACCGAGGCAGATGCCAAATCCTTCTTTGCCCACGATGGAGTTCAGGTAACAAGGAGGCATATCCATATGCTCCAGTCCATTTGGCTCCAGTTGAACTCATTCTCTCAGCCATACTAAAGTATTTAACTTTCACTCATCTTCCAGCAGTTTCAAAGTATTCTGCGTTTGATTAGGAGTTAGGTAGTTTCTTTCGCTACCTTCTGTATTTTTCCACACGACAGTTATTAAAAACTTTCCCAGGGCATTGCACGGCATTAGATACTTACTGCAAAGTCATATTTCTGCTGCTCTCTGGACTTCATTCACTGCACACATTTTTGCCTAAATATCCCTGCAACAGACGTCCTTGTCATTACAAAGTCATCATTGAGAATTAATTGGTATTCAATGTCAGTAGGTAAAGTTAGTGTGTCGAACACTCGCTGACAGTGAAGTAATATTTTATTTAAAGGACGCAGCTGGAGTCATACAGCCCTTTAAAATGGTAAGCTGTTAATGATAATTCAGTGTAATATTTCACGAGGATTTTACTGGGCTGTGATAAAGAGTGGACAAGCCCATAACTAAGCATGGGTAGTTTCATGGAAGTGAGCTCAACCCAACTGCAACTGGACTGCTTTGAAGAAGAAAATGGTTCAGTTTTTATATAAATGTTTGATGAAGAGGGAAATTATTATGTTTTTTCTGATTGTGTAAGTTCCTGTATGAAGCGTCCGTGGATTCGCTCAGAAGACTGTAAGGCAGAAATATTCTAAGGCCTTTGGTGCCCTCTTGTGGTGGACAGATGTTAGTTTGTCCTTTGTTATGAAACCCTGATTTAAACACAAATGATCCCAAACTAAGCTTTGACTTCTCCAGGCCCTTCTCACAAAGCTTTGGTGGGGGGCGATGACGACAGACACAGCCATCTCCAAACTTGTGTTGTCCTTCTTCTTTCCGCCGCTCATCTGGACCAACATGATAAAGTTCAGGTGATCAATCTCGTGCTATCTTCCACCGTTTGTCTTGTGTCGTGTGGATGTACCATATGTCTTTTTTTGTTGAGTGCACACTCTCGTGCGTGTTTCTCAGTGATGAGGAACTTGATAACCGTAATGGCCGCGAGCAGTTTGCGGAGCTGGACAGTCTGGATACAGAGAAGGCTTTGCTGTTAACGGACGACGATGATCCCTTGTGAGTTTCCAATCAAATAATAATCAAATTGCTATTAAACTTTAATGTTCAGTGGATGTTTTGTGAAACACACACATCCAGCCTACACCTACAAACCCAATCATCAGTGGATTCCACTGATTCCACGGATTCTTTGATTTCCAGGGACTCTCCACCCGGAGATCCAGCAGCTCAGAGCTGTGCCTCTGTCTGGTGGCGTTTCTTGATCCGCCGTTGGCGTCGCTTCTGGAGTGCTCCTGTCACCGTGTTCCTCGGTAACGTCATCATGTACTTTGCCTTCCTCTTCCTCTTCACCTACGTGCTCCTGCTGGACTTCCGTCCGGCGCCACCCTACGGCCCTGGACCCCCAGAAATAATGCTCTACTTCTGGGTCTTCACCTTGGTGCTGGAGGAGCTTAGACAGGTGACTAACAAAGCACCACATTATAGTTCATTAACACATTTTAAGTTCTCAGACCATTATTCAGTGATTTTCTTCTAAAGGATCTAATTATGCAGTGTGATGTCTATTTTTAAGCACTACCATTATTATTAGATGTGTGTTCATCACACTGTTCTGGCCTGACAAGTCTGACATGTCTGAGTAGGAGGCAATGTGAATCATACAATGACCTCAAACTCTCTGGGGTTTTAAGGATTCATGAGCCTCTTCACCTCTCTGTTTGACTCTCTCCCAGTGAACCAAGTCAGACAAGCATGATCCCTTATTGCTGTGATCCCGTTGAGCCTTCCTCCCTTGGGCACAACCCCCCCCTCCAAGATGAGACAGGTCTTCACCGCTGTTCTCTCTGCTAGCTTTTTCCAACGTGCGCCTTAGTCCCTGAGCTGAGCAGAACTGTGGCACAGGTTTCCAAAAAAAGACCCACTCTGCTACAGGCGACCCTGGCACGCTACCAAGCCCAAGGGTGCATACCTCTCCCTGCGGGATGACAGTGCCACGGGCGCTCCTGTTCTCACCACACTTGTCAGAGAACAAAGTTAGAGACTGTAGGTTTACCAGCTCTTAAATAGATGGGCTGCTGCAAATCTGCTCACACTTACAAAGCTGTGACGACCAATATCTTGTTGCTTTAATGTGGTGTGTGTATTATAAGTGGGTTTTTTTTAACACTGCAGTTGCTAAAACATATGTCAGCCTAGGTGAGATTTTCAATGATCCGGGCTGTTTTATTGTTAAAAACTCAGAGTTTATCACTTCCCCGTAATGAGCTAACACCAGAACATCTGTGGTAAGTCTGACGTATTTGATCAGTTCACCCAGACTCTCTAACTCTGCAGCTTACGCCTACTTGACAGAAACTTCCACCTCCCTTTTTATGAATCATGTATATGTCTCGAAAAGGCCAGACACCATCAGCACTAAATAACCGAGGAACGCCACAAGACTCCCATCCTGCTTTTAGTTATAGTTGGTCGTCATGTTGGCCTTTGTGCCGTGACAGTCGGGGCTTACACACCAGTCTATCACTTTATGAAAGCAGCATATTGCCCTCAGCTTGTTCGCGAACCAATTGTGCCATCGAGGGAGCAAGTGCTGGTTTATTGATGCACTTACAGGTGCCCTGTTCAAACCACAGGAGACAGCTCACCCTCACACTCTTAAGTGTCAGAGACACTTTACAGGAATAAGAAATTGGGACACTGCAGGTGCTTTGTGAAGCAGCAGGGCTGTGTACCCGCTAACTCCCTTTTGGCCCCGCAGATGTGTCTGAATAGGGCTGTAGTGTGTGACCTGACAGAGGGTGAATAATACTCATCTCTAACAGAGAAAAGAAAACTCTGTTCAGACATAACGGATGGTTTATTAACGCCTCATTTACCTATAAAAACCTTGAACTATTCAGATTTTTGTAAATGAACTGGCAACTTTAGCGCACACAGTAAAGTTAAGACACTTTTTCTTTTCATCTGGATAATTTAATTCATAATTCAGCAAAGTTCTTTGAGCCAGTAAGGTGCAAAGCATTTAGACAAATAATGCAATTAAAAATGAAAGCAAGGCTCAGCCTTGCAGTAGGAATATATTTTGTGGTGGCTCTGACTCAGGAGGTAGAGTGGGAATGGCGGTTTGTGCCCCACCTCCTCTTGGCCACATCGTGCAAGCGTCCCAAATTGCTCTGCTGGTCAGGCTGACATCCTGTGTGGTAGTTTGGTGTGCGAGCGCGAGCACGAATGAGCAGCGAAAATTTCCCTAAGCACTTTGGGTAAAAAGCACTAAATGTTCCATACCAAAGATAAAGCTGCTGGTAAATCCTGAACTCTCTTCTGCGGCACAGAGCTTCTTCACAGATGAAGAGATGAGCATCTTGAAGAAGTTCAAACTCTATGTGGAGGACAACTGGAACAAGTGCGACATGGTTGCCATATCGCTGTTTGTTGTTGGGGTTTCCTGCAGGTAATTAATGTGAAATGTCACTGACGATACTGAAGAGAGGCTCTAGATTTGATATTCTAGATTGGTAATGTCTATTTTGATTTTTCAGGATGGTGAACGACACCTATGAGGCAGGAAGGACTGTTCTGGCGATAGACTTCATGGTGTTCACCCTGCGGCTGATCCACATCTTTGCCATTCATAAGCAGCTGGGCCCCAAGATCATCATTGTGGAAAGAATGGTGACCGAAACAAAACAGTGCTATCCGAATATTCTTATTTACAGTGATGCTTGTGCTCGTAGCTCTATAAGAAGATGAAAAGACGTTTCTGCTTCTCCTGAACAGATGAAGGACGTTTTCTTCTTCCTCTTCTTCCTGAGTGTGTGGCTCATTGCGTACGGGGTTGCCACCCAGGCTCTTCTCCACCCGAACGACCCAAGGATTGACTGGGTGTTCCGCAGAGCCTTGTACCGTCCCTACCTCCACATTTTTGGCCAGATCCCCCTGGAGGAAATTGATGGTAGCAAAAGCATCAAATTTCAGATCCATGAAAATTGTTTGTTGTGCCATTGTTTATGATTCCAGAGAAGGCCTTCTGTTGAGCTGAATGTGATGTGTTTCTCTTTCTTGTTCTTTCATTAAACGGAGCACAGCTGCTCGCATGCCTGAAATGAACTGCACCGATGACTCAGATGAGATTATCATGGGCCTGCGGCCGCCATGTCCCAACCTCTACGCCAACTGGCTGGTCATTTTACTGCTGGTTATTTTCCTTCTTGTCACCAATGTCCTGCTGCTCAACCTGCTCATTGCCATGTTCAGGTGAATCATGAATATGTTTGAGTCTAACAAAATGAGTGGAGCTAGCGGACACGCTCAAAGTCATCTTTATTTTGTGAGCTTGTGTGTCAGAGATCTTGGTGCATTTCTCCATTGAGACTGATCAGCTAGAGCTCCAAACCTCAATGAAGTCTGATAACAGATGGTTTAATGAAGATTCCTCTCAATTTCAAAGCTAAAAAAATAATAACTTTATTGGCTTTTTGTTGTGTTTCTCCCAGTTATACGTTCCAGGTAGTGCAGGGCAACACGGACATCTTCTGGAAGTTCCAGAGATACAACCTGATCGTGGAGTACCACAGCCGTCCAGCGCTGGCCCCACCCTTCATCATCATCAGCCATCTCTCTCAGCTCCTCCTCAGCCTAGTCAAACAGCCCGAGCCCAAACAGGAGCATCTTGGTATGAATTATATGTGAATATTTCCACTCTAAACTATCGAGCCGCTTCGTTTTACTTCATAATTGTTTCCTGTGCCTTGTCAGGCTAAATTAAATTCAAATAAATCACTGGAAAATATGCCGTGTGCTTATCTTTGTCCTTGACCTGCCCTATCCGTAGAAACATGCCTGTCGGTTAATTGGCTATTGGACTGCCTCCATATGTGTGTCGCTGCTGTGTGTTTGTTTTGCCAGAGAGAGAGTTGCCGGCAGGGCTGGACCAGAGGCTGATAACATGGGAGACGGTACAGAAAGAGAATTACCTGGCCAAACTGGAGCGGCAGCTCTGGGAGAGCAGTGAGGAGAGACTCAAGAGCACTTCCTCAAAGTAATTGTTGCTTTGTTAAAAGAAAAAGTATTTTCCTAGAATGGTGAAGGAACGGCAACGACTCTGCCTCTGATTGACTTACCCATAACTTATTCAATTTCCTTGAGGGAGTCATCCCAAAGGGATCAATAAAGTGCAGTCTAAGGCTGAGTCTTAATCCTGAACAATGTCACGCCTCATGCCTGAACTTAACCCAAAGACGGAGTAGGAGTAGTAGCAAATCAGAGATGGAGTGAGGTGCGTCAGAATAGGCGATGTGCAGTGGCTTTATCAGAGTGTGTTTAAAGCTTTTCTGGCCCCTAGCAGCATATTATTATTTCAGCACTGAATATGGTTTTAACTGATTTTTGCTTTGTGACAAAGGGTTCAGAGCTTGCTGAGGGCTGTTGGTGGGTTCAAGGACCAAGAGAAACGACTGGCAACCATGGATGCTCAGGTAAACTTGATAAAAGTGACGTCAACAGCACCAATTGACACATAATGAGGTTGCATTTTCATTTTCTTTTCAAATAAAATTAATTGCATAACACTCAATCATTTCTGGCTTTGTCTCCAGGTCAGATATTGTGGAGAGGTGTTGTCCTGGATGGCGGAGTGCTTCGCTCAAAGCACACTCAAGTGTGAGAAAGAAGTTCCGAAAGCTCCATGTGAGACAAAGATGAGTCATCGATAGTGACTCATAATTTCTAATTATGTGACAATATTTTTCTGGTCTAGCACAATAGCATACTGGGATTCTACTTCTGCACTGCCGTATGCATGTTGAACTATTTTAACATCATGGCATTGTGTTTCAGTGTCTCTCACAAGTCCTAAACCGACCAGCTCCAAGGACGCAGCTCAAAGTCAGCCGGAGAAAGAAGCCAAACAAGAAGGGGGTGCAGCCGAACCAGGTCACCCAGGATATGGAGCTAACAAAAAATTTCCTTACATTGATGAGTAGAAGTGACAGTGGTAACTGGTAGCAGCTAATCATGATACTATGTGTAAGTTTTCTTTAGAATATTTTCAGGATTAAGGGAAGGGAAACGTTGATTTGGTTTGAATTGTTGATTTAAATGAATAAAATTAAGTTGGATGGATTCAAATGTGTCTGTTTTAAGTTGGTGAAACCTAAATCTTAAGAAATAAATTCATGTATTTGCTTTCATTCCACATTTTTAAATGAGTCACTTGTGGATGGCATACTGTAATATGTTAGTTTCTTGGTTTAAATGAAGAAGGAAAATACAGGAATAACGTTTCAAAGTTGTTTTTAATGTACACTTCAAGTCAGTATAAGACATTAAATGTTAAACACTACAGTGGCTGCGAGTTTAAGTCATGACCTGCTAGGGGACTGCAGATAAAATATAACTTTAGGCTAACTCTGATACAATACATCATAACATTGAAGTTTATTATTGTACAAATCTATTTTCATCTGAATCGTTTAACATGATCATATCAAGTCCTATCATTGTTCACACAGTCAAACCATTTCAAATGGCATCACGGCAAATCAAGGCGACGCACGGAGAAAAGACCGGCACAAAAAAAAAAAAAAAAAACACACAAATATATTATCATCACGTCACATAGAGGCTGAACAGGCTGCATGGTTTTGCTGGAGTATATTCTAGGTCACATTACAGGAACGTGTGTGGAAGGCACGAGAAGCTGGATGAGCAGCGTAGTGACATCTGTATAGGCTGTTATTATGCACCGTGGTGATGAAATGGAAAATCAAAAAAGGCGTGTCATGGTGACACGGCACGGTCAAAAGTAGTGAAACAAGAAATGTTGAACATGAAAGGAAATGTGTGAGTTTTAATCCTCATCATGGCGCTGATTCAAAGGTACCCTGTGGAGCTTCGGCGTAAACGCAGCCATGTCTGTACCCTTGAGTAGATTTTCTGCCTCATTTACAAAGCAGACATTTTGAATCTTGCTTCCATCCATCAACTAGTCTTCTTCACTTTTTGCTGGAAGTAGCTTGCCATGTCACCGCCACTAAATATCCAGTGTACTACCATGAAACCGAAGGCTGTCCTTTTGTTGGATGAACACGACCAGACTTGTTTGGGTTTTTTTTTTTTTTTTTGCTGAACACTCTTCTGCTTATTGTTTCACCCAAAATTATATTAAAAGAAATGGATACCGTGTTCCGTGTTACAAGATAGCATCCTACTCGTGCCACTCAAAGTTGCTGATCTGGCACAACTCTGGACACCGGCGCGTTTTAAAATGTAACTCATTTTTATTACTGTGCTCTGCAGTCATTTTTGAAAGTGTATCACGTGACCCACATGCTCCACAGTACCACTACCACAGGGTATCTTTAACATTTAGCTCCAACCACCCGACCAGGAGAGCGCAGTCTTGTAGTAATACTCAGTCTGCAGGCAGCAAATGCACTTCTTAATGTTGAGCTGATTATGAGGCCTGCTGTATGCTGGTACCATGTGGGAGAGTACATACTTAATTAAATTAACTTAAATGGAATGCATTTATTAAATTTATTAAAACAGAAGTCCCGTTGACATAAATACAGGCATACTTGCTGTGTCCAGACTTAGTGATTTCCCCCTTCTGGTGTCCTTCAGGTAAAATGTACTGTACTGACATCTCATGATGATGAGGACGATCTAACAGACACGTGCATGACTTTAGTCCCTTGAAACTGAGGCTTCAGGTCCTCTAGGCTGCACAGCTGGTCCCTCGCGGTGAATCATATTGTCAAAACGCGGCGTCACCTCACAGCGGATAAGTAGAGTATCATCTTTAACAAAGGCTCGCTGACTCAGCTGATGCAGGTGCAGAAAGGTGACGTAGCCAAATCCTTTGGGGTTGCGCTGGATGGTCGGCTTCTGGAAGGCTTGCAGATCCGGTTTAGTCTCCATCACCTCCATGTGGTGCTGACCTTCAGGGCCCTGGTCTAGGATGGCGAGACGGATGGTGCCCTGGAACGGCCAGGTGAGCTGCCCGTCAAAAGCTCCTTGCATGGTGTGGACAAAGAGGGAGATGTAGTTGGAGCAGCGCGGGGCGTTGGGGGTCTGCAGGTGTAAGCGCAGGCACAGCTTGTAGCCTGGACGGCCCGTGTAGAAACCCGGGCTGTGCTCGACCACCGGCATGCCCGAGTCTTGGTTCCGCAGGTGGACAGAGAAACCTTTGAGGCGCCAGATGAAGATACCGTGACACTGCTGGGACTCGAGCTCCTTCACTGTCTCCTCCAGCATTGACACCCTACGCCTGAGCTCAGCAAGCTGACCAGCCTGTGGAAGGAATAAGACATTTGTTTCAACTGACAAAAGTCTCACAGGAGACACAGTGCAGCTCCCTCGTGGACACACCACTGCAGGAAGGCAAGATCGGAAATGTTTGTGCTTAAGCAGGGAGATAACTTTCTGACAAACCTATCGAGCTATCAGGAAAAGTAAAAAAATACAGCAAGTTTTCTTGTAACACAAATGAGTATAGCTCTCTAATCTGATAGAGGGACGGCTAAAAACACGGCAGAGCTACATTTTTCTACAAGGAAGTCTTAAAGTTTTCCTTGCACACTTCCCCCTAAATGACTCGGGTGTAATAGCAAAACTAGATGCCAAACTACAAGTATGACGCTCGACTCTTTGGCTCGTCTCTTGTGAAACTACCAACTACGGTAGCTCTGCACTAAATCATTCATGTGTCAGGACGCTGATGCGTTGGAACTTCACATCAAATTTCTGCACTGTCTGATATGAAAGAGATCAAAGACCTGACGGGGACACGTGGCCAAGCGGGATGAATCACAAAGACAACAACTGTTTGATCCTAGATTCTGTGATTACACGGGCAAACCATGTGCGCAGATTAGTACTTCAAAGCTCGAGGACATCCTTTACCTGTGTTTCTTTTAAGATGATGAGCTCGCGCAGCTGGTGATCCTGCTTTACCAACCGTCCGTCCATCTCCCTGAGCCTCTGCATCTCCTCGTTAGACTGGGAGGGGGTGGAGTTGCTGGTGCAGCTCGCAGATGCTCTGGGTCCACTACAGGCTGGCACCACCGCCGCCGCCGCCGCCGCTCCTTGGTCCTCGGGGGAAATGGAAGGTCCTAGCGTCCACAGAGATTTGGGTGCGGTGCCGTTGAGGCTGAGGCTGCGCAGGAACTCCGCCATGTAGCGCATGTGCATCTGAGTGAACTCCTGCATGTGCTGGGCCAGGTTGTGGCGCTGCATCTGCGGGGACACAAACAATGTTTCTTCATGATGGGACTACTAGTTGTGTCGCCAACAAAGCTGTGGAGGATTGTTCCTTCACCTACCCTTTCCTTACATCCAAAGATGCTAAAGTTACAGGCGATGGGTGCTTTTGGGCAATCTGTATCACAGTGAGATTCCATCTGAAAGAAAAACCATCATCGACTTAGCTTCATTCAAAAATAACTCACTGTCTCGTGCAAATAAAAAAATCTAACTTTTAAATAGCAAAGGCTACAGAGGAGGAAACGGTCGGGGCAACAAACATCAACTGCGATGTGCCGTGACTGGGTGTGGTGTAGCAGCATAGTTCCCCATTGCTAAACTAAAGAGAAGTTCCTGTTAGCAGAAGTTTCCTTGAGTAAATAACACCGAGCGACTATATAAACATTTTGATTTTTCATGGCAGACATTATATCGCTCACCTGGTCTCGAATGAGATCCATCTCACAGTACTGGCAGGTCACGTTGGCGAAGGGACACTGTTGTTCGTGGAGCTGAGGGAGTAACCGAAAACCAGATTGTAAAGGACGCTAAATCCTCGCTGATGCACAATGCAGCAGCGCAATTATCCTACGAGAACTGAAAAAAGAAGCAGTAGGAGCAATTACATAAGTGAGTCAACATTACCTCTCTCTCCTCGTACACAAAGCTTGCCACACAATCTGGACAAGACACGGGTCTCCTTTGGCACTCCGCGGTTCTGTGCTCCTCTAGATTGCTCTTTCTCACAGACTGCTGGCATTGCAGGCAGGGAACGGTGGCAAACTGACAGCGGGCCAAATGATTCTGGAAGGAAGACAATACAGCGAAACAATGCGGTTAATTTTATTCTGTAGCAGGACAGCAGCGGGTTCATATTTAACAATTTCTTCTTTCACACCACAGGAAGAGGCCGTTTCTAACTTGACACCCGACATATTTTTCATACGTCTAAATGAGGACACGGAGCTCCCGGAGTCCCTCATTATTTCCTGGTGGGCAGCAGTGAGTTCATGAGGTGTTTCGCATGTCGAGGATCCTTGACAAATCCCTTATAACTAAACTTAAACCCTTCCTCACTGGCTGATAATTGAGAGCCAACAGTGTGTGAAACTGTTGGAACAGTCAGAGGGACGAGTTTGTGCTGACTGTGGTATGTTGACAGAGAAGAGGCAGGCTGCCAGTTTTCTTGTTTTATTGAGGCAGTTATTTATATATTTTTTTTTGTTGAGCTACAATCACAGAGCTACACTGAACACTGGAAGTACGCTACAATCCAAACATGAGTCACAACTCTCCGGCATCAAATGCACACTTGACCTACAGGAATCATCCTGATTTCCAGAGTTCGCTGGTCAATAGCGCCATCAACCTCTGAAGATGAGATTCTGGATTTCCTGACTGGTATTTCTTGTCTTCTTGGTTGAGCTGCATTTAAAAACCACAGCTGTCTGTCACTCTTGGATTTCTCACCTCTAAATGTCGGAGCTCCATTTTCTCAGCGCAGCCAGAGTTTGGACAGCGAACAGTTAGTGATAGGATCTCACGCTTGGCAAAGTTATCAGGAAACAGCTGCTCTTCTGACAGCATCTCATTGTCCACGGGGCACCTCTGTCCTGTGTCACTGTTTTGCAAGAGGAAGAACAGTGAATTGTTTAGGGCTGAGCGTAGATCATCTGCATGGTGCTTTGTCTTTATTTTAATTATGACTCAGTAATTTGAGGAACTGCTCTACTAATAAAGAATTAGTAACTCTTTAAGAAATGTGCAATGAGCCTGGTGTTAACAAATGCATGTCAGACCTAAGCGCAGCATTCAGTGTTATTTAAACAGGTGTACAACCGCATACCGAATGGACTTCTCAATGCAGTTCTTGCAGAAACGGTGGCCACAGGGTGTTTGAATGGCATTCCTCAAAGCCATGAGGCAGATAGGGCACTCGTATTTGCTCTCTAGGGGCGGGTCAAACTCCACGTCGTAGCCCTGGAGAGGGGTAGCGGCTTGAAGACTAGAGGAGTTGCTGCTGATCAAGGTGCCGGGGCTCTCCGAAGGGCTGAGAAGGGATTCCCGTTCCTTTTCCATCATTGCCAACGCACAGCCTGACAGCTCTCCGCCAACAGCTCCTT
The DNA here is from genome assembly GCA_014281875.1 of Nibea albiflora. NCBI lineage: Eukaryota > Metazoa > Chordata > Actinopteri > Sciaenidae > Nibea > Nibea albiflora. The sequence goes on along the minus strand of CM024795.1, from coordinate 5,315,056 downwards.
CATAGCTGTCCTCCTCCAAACTCCCCTTATTGCTGTCAATGCACGCCATCTGTGGAGGATGGGACAGAAGCTGACAATCAAAGAGCGAAGAGTAAACAGAACTACAGTAAACACATTATACTCGAAGGGAATATTCCTCGTTTCTTTTATTTTGGCCGCAGTGACTAACTATTTCCTCTCAGTTCAACAGTATTGGAGAAAAACAGACTTTTCTGCTGAAGTTTTCCATCTCGTGGGATGGTTTGGTATCAAGTAATAACTGTGTGGTGTGGCAACACCTAACCTCAAGGAAACATCTGGACAGAGTGGGGTAAAAATAAATAAATAAATCACAGGGCAGAAGCTACCATCGTGGCTGAAATGTAGTCTGCAGACCAAAAAGTGACATCTTTTAACTACCACCTATCCCTTCTTCTAAAAATGTTAAACCTGGGTCAGCAAACTTCTCCTTCTCAACTCCTAAAAGACCAGTGTATATATGTTATATATATTTATTTATATATAGAGAGAGACAAATAAATGTCCTTCACAATAAAAGCCCAAAGTAATGTCTTCAAATGACTCCCAATTGAGGAAAGTGTTGCATTTATAAGTCATGTGGTTGATTGAATGTTCTATTATCTGCTGAGTTTTTATGTGTAATGACTTCATTGTTTAGCAGGTTATGCTTTTAATACAACACGAGGTTTGTGTGACGTCGTCTGGTTTCTGTTTTGTTTTGTCATTGAAGATAATTCCCCCACAAACAAACAAAGTGGAAACAGTCCTCAATCCTTAACCTTGAACATGTAGGCTTAATAATATTTAAACTGTTTATATCTTTTAGATTTGCTGTATTTCTCTTAGATATCTTTTTGACTTGTATATATATTTTTTAAATATTTTATATTTCAACAGTATTTCAACTCTCTGTCTTCTACATATGGCAGAACTGCCAATGAAGTTGCCTTGACTAATTTATATGAATATTTTTGATGTTTTTATAGATTAACAGAGAATAACATTAACAGGCTTACAGCAGCAGCTATATTCATGTAAGTTACCTGTATGCACACATTTATAACTCATACAGCCAATTAATGACTTGAGACTGTGAATTAAAATGAGGTGAAGCTACACCCAGCCACATGGGAAGTAGGTTAGTAGTTATCACCATCATGTCTCCCAAACTGAATACTCGAGTATTTACTCAGCAAACACTGACCCGACGTCTCATGAGATTTATAGTGTAGCACTTAGATCACACATTTGCACACATTAAATTAACTGTTGGTAGCAGCCATGCCCCTGGATGCGGAACTTCAACTTTGCAACCTGACTGTGCTAAAAAATCGAGTAAAAGCCCAAATACTGACCAGAACAGGAGGCGGGAAACACGCGTCCTCATCAACAACAGCGGCGGTACAGTAGTGACCACGTCCCCGAGAGCATTTATAATCTTATTTTGTACCCACCTTTGACCTGAAATCGTCTCGGACTTTTCGTTTCTACAGAGTTTCCTGTTTTTTCTCTCCAAACGTCATCAAAGATGACTTGTTGAGGGGTTGTTGTTTTTTTTTGGTTTGGACTCGGTATCGGAGACGAGCGCCCCCTCTCGGTCGGAGGATCGCACTGTCGCCACAGTAGTAGTGAGTGATGGGAAGTTCAGCTCTTTTCAAAGATTCGGCTCTTTTGGCTCGGCTCCCTTTCAAGAGCCGACTCTCAAATTAGATTAGATTAGATTCAACTTTATTGTTATTGCACAAAGTAACAAATACTTAGACAACGGAAAGCAGCTTAGCATCTAAATATAAATATAGTGCAAGTGTAAATATGAATATACTATGGGATACATACAGTATATAAATGTTGTATATATATATATATAATATATATATATATATATATATATATATATATATATATATATATATACATAAATGCTTATTTTTATGCATTTGTTTTCATCTGTGCAGGTTTGTTGTCGTCTGACCTGACTGATATTTTCATTTGACAAATTCTGCACTCACTTGCAGTCTCCAAAATCACTGAAATGCAGCCAGATGCTGCTTCTTTTTTTTCCAGTTGTCACTCATTTCTTCGCTCTCATTTCATTACTCCTCTATCACTACACTCACAGGCTTTATGGCATGTCTGCTAGTCGTGTGTCGGTCGTGAATGTATTGTTTAATACGAACAAATCTTTATAAGAGCAGTCTCAGTGAGTGATTTGTTCATTTGTCATATTTACATGGGCCACAAGAGGGAAACAGTGCTGCACTAGTGAATGAATAAAATGAACGACATGACTCAAAAAAGATGAGTTCATTTTACCATCTGAGAGTAAGTGATCTGAGTCAGTTAAAAGACTTGATCTTCCCAACACTCGTAGACATAATGGTATGATCTTAGTCTGTCCTCCATGGTGCGTGCCCATCAAAATAACCTGCCTGCATGGATTCTTCTGAGCGGGAGCAGCCGAAGATTTATCTCTTTTCCCGACGGGAGTCGTCGGTTCTTTTCGTTCACTTTGAAGAATCGACTCTTTAGAGCCGACTCGTTCGCAAACGACACATCGCTACCACAGAGCCAAAATTGAGTCAGAAAAATGGCGGACCTCAGGAAAATCTGTCCTGAGTCTTTGCCCTGTCGTGTCAACTATTCCCGAAAACCGTCATTTCAGGGGAAGCTCTTCATCCTCCTCTGCGTACTTATAGTGGATTGCGGAGGAGCAACCACACACTGGGTTGTCACAGAGGATGGAAAAATCCAACAACAAGTAACGGCAGTTTATGTTAGCTCACTGACCTGCTAACGCTTACGTTAGGGGGGGCTAGCTCGTAAAGCTATTTGTATTAGCATTAGCGGCAACGTTTGGGTATAACTTGTGTGGTTTTAGCTAATTTTAGCAGTTTATTTGAACACAACAGGAGTCTCCTGTCAGCTTTAGGAACGTTATAAGCGCTCGCTTTTGTTTGGCTACGTTGGTTAGCTCACACGAGCTAACTCTTACCTTTTTAAAACTGACGTTTGTCGTAAGAGGGGTGCTTGAGGTCAAGATGACCAAAGATTTCAGGCCGGTCCGAGTACAGAACCGAATATTAATATGTTAGAAATGGCGTTAACCAACTGCCAGTTGGTTAGCAGTTGGTTAACGGTTAACGTCCAGGGTGCCACCTTGGTTTTTACAGAGAAACACCGTGTTTGTGTTCATGTGACAGGCTTTAAAAAAAAAAAAAAAAAAAGCTGAGTTTGCACATGTCGACTGAAATGAGGCAATCAAACCTGAATGTCGGCTGTCATGCCCCTGTCACTTAGACTGCCCTGACATGTTAACTGCTGCTACTTTTTTTATGTCGTTCCTAAGCGCAGTGTTTTGGTTTCAGGTTCACTCACCTCTGAATCTGAAGCATCCACACGACGTTGTGATCTTCATGAGGCAAGATACCCGTGTTAACTACCTCAAGAAGCTGGAGGTGTGTGTGGGTTTCACTCAGTTTGATACTGTCATGGGTCAATATGTTGTCCGCTGTGTTTGTATGTGCAGAAAAGAGCATGCAGTGTGCACTTCTCTACATTGTCACTTTAATAGATAGATAGATAGAGTACTTTATTGATCCCTGAAGGGAAATTTTATTGCAGCAGCATTACGAGTAACAACACAGAGCAGGCACACACTATATACAGGCATGAGGTAAAAAGAAATGGTGACAACAGTATAAATAGAGTAAACTCTAAGGAGGTAGAACATATGGTGTGAGTATGTGTATATACTCACATTGTTCTGACATTTCTTGTGCTCACTAGTCCTCGCTCGATTGTTTTTCCTTGGTTTTTATTGTCGAACAGAAGCAGCTAGTGGCACAGAAGATTCATATCGAGGAGAATGAGGACAGGGACACAGGGCTGGAGCAGAGACACTACAAAGAGGATCCAGACTGTGTCATGGCTAAGGTACCGCTGGGAGACCTGGACCTGTATGATGGCACTTACATCTCCCTGGAAAGCAAAGACATCACGTAAGCCTTTTGCTATCCCTTCAGGCACCTATTTAAACCTCACATAGCCGAATCATGGAGGTGTGCTTTGATAAGAATAATCACCTTTGAGCATGTCTCTTTATGATTATGATGAAATTTTGTCCCGATTGATTTTTCTGCTCGCCTCCCGCAGCCCTGAAAACTATGTGGATTCCCGGTCAGCCATGCCCCCGGAGCTAGAAAAACCTGACTGTGCGAAAGTGTTTGAACTACCATATAGTATCCATGCTTTCCAGCATCTCAGGGTGAGTAGAGGCCAAACTCTTTAGCTTGACGAAGCTGACATGCTCTTTTACAGCAATGCTTTGTTTACAGTCTCAATTCTTTTGAATAATTTAAGAGCAGGCACGCAGAAGAGAATAATATGCAACCACAGTGTAGATTCACAGGTAAAGCAGTCATAAGTAGAGATGATATCTGAGTCTAGATTTGTTGGTGGCTTTGCAGACTTTATTTTTTTCTAGTCGTCATGCTGCAAAAGCTCTTTTATCTAGATCAGGTCGCAAAGTCGAGAGATCATCCCACTGTATTTTGAAGACTTTGTGGCCCAGCCAAACTCATTAAATAAAATGCAGTGCTGAGTATTGTAATTATCTGAGGAATGACCCTAAGAGCCTAATGGGACATGCAGTCTGAAGGCCTCGAGTGGAGGCAGCTGCGTGTCGATAAATTACATCCCAATAATCCAGCACTAATGAGAGAACGACTTTCAACGATTCTTCTCTCACAGCTCTGAGTGAAGCTGTTTTTTCTTACCATCTAAATGTTTGATGGTGTGATATTTAAACGTGCATTTTTCACTGTGCAAGATGTCAAGATGACCCTTTTAACAATAAAAATCATGCACGTGGAGATATGCAAATCACTGTGCAATCTGTGTCTCTGGAAGTTGATAACGGCTAACATTCATGTCCAGCCACAGTTTTATAAATGAGACCCTTGGGTAATTATTAAAGGGCAGTGCTGTTTCTGTGGGCAAGTGCCAATTTGTAAAGTTGATATTTTGTTACAGTCAGAGTGGAAAACTCGGATCAGTGATCATATATCATTCATATATGCTGCTGCAGAGGCATTACAGCTGTGTGCTTTGGACGTTCATGTGCTGTTCTTCTAGTTGTAAAAACACTTTAATATGTGCATGACTCATTGTGTACACAATAGAGATGTAGCCTTTGTGTTTGACTCATCATGTGCAGAGATTACAAGCAAATCACTCTTCCTTTCTGTCTGTTGCAGGGTGTGCAGGAGAGAGCAAACTTGACCTCCCCGCTGCTTTCTAAGGAGGATCCCATCTTCAGTTCATTGTCTCATAGGCTAGGTCGCAGTGTTGACGAGGCTGGCCACCGCATCCATCAGGGGTTACTGAGGGTAAGGCTTCACTCCAGGCTGACTTCTTACTCTTTGCAGAACATAGAGAAAAGCCTGGGATGTTTGTGTAATAGTCAGCTTTTTGAAAATTGTAAACATTGAATATAATATCCGCCAATTGGGAGCAGAGCTGCTTTTGCAGGATTTTGTTTGTGTACACATATACAGTTGAGATCCGAAAATATGTGTAGTTTTTAAGGCAGTCTAATGACACCAAGATATTGAAGCAATAGTGCTTGTCAGAACAAGCCCAGACACGTCCAGGCTATCTGCAACGCAGCCCAATTAGGTGTGTGAGTAAGGCTTAACGTTAAGGCTAGGCTTAACAAAGTAAAGCAGTTAGTCAGTGTGCGTATGTGATGCTTGTGCGTTTCAGAACTCAACGTCCTGGGTGCTGTACAACATGGCGTCATTTTACTGGCGCATGAAGAACGAGCCCCAGAAGGCGGTGGACTGCGTGGTACGCGCGCTGCATTTTTCCCCAAGGTACTGTGAGGCTGATCGGAAGGACGCTGTAATCGTATACTGTTTATTGCATGAGACTGCTCACAGGTGTTTACGTTCTCACACTGTGTGTGTGTGTGTGTGTGTGTTGTGCTTGTAGGCAGCAGAAGGATGTAGCCTTGGTCAACATGGCCAACATCCTGCACCGCGCCCATTTCTCTGCAGATGCTGCTATTCTCGCTCACGCCGCCCTGGACCTTACCTCAGACCTGTTCACCAGCCACTACACCTTAGGCAACATTTACGCTGTAAGTCACAGAGGAGCTGCTGTAGAGAGAGACCACAGACTTATTGTGTGGTTAACCACATGCTGTGGTGTTTGGTTTGGTTCACCAACATTACTGCAACTGCTACTGCTATTATAGCATGAAACATGTCAGTGTTTGACCTTTGCTATATCCACGGTGTGTTTGTCTCCTCCTCTATCTGTGTTTGATTAGATGCTTGGGGAATACAACCACTCAGTGCTGTGTTACGAGCAGGCACTGCAGGCCCAACCAGGCTTCGAGCAGGCCCTGAGGAGGAAACATGCCGTGCTCTGTCAGCAAAAGCTGGAGCAGCGCCTGGAAGCTCAGCACAGGTAGACAAGCACTCCTACATACTGCAAACAAAAACAAAATATTGGTGACCTAAGATATTCACTGCGGTATCAGGACATTTACAGACATTTCTTCAGTAACAGCTGGTAAGCAGTTTAGAGTACCTCAGACCTCCCACCATATTTGTCTGTGTGAACGAGGATTGGTTGGTTTAGGATTTCTCGAAGAAGCACAGTGGATTCCAAGGGAAATGTCAAAGTATCATTAAGTATATGCAGGGGCTTTTTAATGATTGCAATAACAAAATATTTTTCCCTGTAGGGAAATTTTCCTTGCACTTCCACCCTTCCACGGGGCACTCAGAGTATCTAAGTAAAAGCAAAGTGCCCATATTTGGCAGAGAGTTAGTGTTTTTCTCATGAATACCGAGTGGATTGTTTTTGCAGACACCAAGGCTTTAACACGGGTCTTGTGGTTGTAGGATAATCGTGTAATAATCTGTGTTTCCCCACTATTCATTTCTGTCCACTGTGCGGTATTTCCCTTCCTCATTTTACTCTGTTTGTCAGATCACTGCAGCGGACACTGAATGAGCTGAAGGAGTACCAGAAGCAGCATGACCACTACCTTCACCAGCAGGAGGCACTGGACAAATACAAGCTGCTGCAGGAAGAGCAGATCCTCCGCAACATCATCCATGAGACCCAGATGGCCAAAGAAGCCCAACTTGGTGAGATGCCATGCACACAAAGCTGAAGACACACTAACAATCCTGAGGTGTACCTCGATCAGCGAGCAGCAGCTAATGAATGTGTGTCATTCGTTCTCCAGGGAACCATCAGATGTGTCGGCTGGGTCAGCAGCAGCGCAGCCTCTACTGCCCCTTTGACCTGCCTGTGCGCTATCACCGTGGCGATCTCTTTGAACACGTCCAATACGTCCAAGTGAGTCTTTTGAGATATTACAGAGTACTTCAGCGATAAGGAGGGTGGACAGGGTGTGTAAGAATTTAAGTTGAGGTCACACAAAGTTTTCAGTGGATGTTTTATCAGTGGAAGCAAACAAATGAATTTCTCCTTCCCTCTCTCTTTGTTCATAGTTTGGTGAGGAGGTGTCGGTGGCATCCAGCGTGGCCCTCGTGTCCGAGCGCAACTCAAACCAGACGGCAGCCAGCCCCGAGCTCCATCCCTCTGTGTCCGGAGACCAAGACCCTGCCGCTGCCCTCTGGGGCAGCCGTCAGGTTTACACCGAGGCAAGACAGAACGACATTTTTAATTCATTTTGTTTATGTTAGAAATATAAATATTTTGCAGGTCAGCTCAGTGACTGGAGAGTTATGTTGTCAAATTCAAACTAAAAGGACAAATAATGTCTCTGCAATGCTAATGCACACTCAACAAAATTCAGACCCGAGACCGGACTTGCCAAGCAAAGTTATGCTGCTGTCGAAAAGAATGCCTGATGTCATTTGGTCTGGAATATGAATGTGATGACAGTGAAAAAAGCTGTTTGTACTTGAAATTGTGTCACTCGTTGCGAGCCAAAACAAATATCTGGACGGACTGTGGTCTGTGATTTATTTGGCTTACCTGTATACTCATGATGTCTGATCAGAACGGCACGTTGTCGTTAGTATAGTTATTGAAATGATCATATCTGATGTTACCTTCCTGCTGATGTTACCTTCCTGCTGTGGTGTAGTTTTTCTACTGGTTTGTTGGGTGTCATTTTCATTTTTCTTTGTTTGTGTAATTATTTACAGTTTCACTTTACAGTTTCGGTTTCTTTTGATAACACGAATATTCAAACATGAAAATGTTGAGAGCACAGTGTGTTTTTCACTGTAGGACATACAGAGGATGCTGTGGCCCCAGAGGAGTGACTGTGCCCATGAGTACCCAAGCATTCCCCCCGCTCACCTGCTGCCAACCTACTACCTTCCACCTGAAACACAGGGCCTCAGGTCAGCACACATTGTTGAATGAAGGGTATTTTGTGGGCACACAGCAGCAGCTTACTTGAGTTATGATCATCACAGCTGCAGCACACATAGCTGATATTATAACTTACCCCTGAGTAAAATATGTCTGATTGTTTATATTCAGCCCAGTGGCAACTCTCCTGTACGGGAACAACAGTCCTCCTCAGACAGTAGATGTGCCAAACTGTGGTCCAGTCCCCCAACCATATCCAGCCCTCCTGCCTGCCTCACTGGACTGGCCTCTGGAGGAAAAGGAGCTGCCAGATCCTTCTGCCACGCAGGTATCTCTTTATTTAAATGTGTGTGACTCAGATAGGAAGTTAATGTGGATGAATACCACGTATAGTATTTTACAGAAGTACTGTGCACTTCCTTCTGTATGTGTGTGGTAAGCGGGACTGTGCCATCCGTTAATGTTACTATGCGTTCCCTACAGATACTGCTGTCACGCAGTGGAGGATGGACGCTGGAGCAGATCGGCTCCAGAATCGCTCAAGCTATGAAAGTGAGAGAGCTCTTCACTCCTCTGGTCTCATAGTAATATATATACACACACACACACACAAGCTACTTGATACAAATACTGATGGTATTTGTTTAAAACTATTAAGTTGATACATATTAAATTGTAGATGTACCAAACTCATAAAATTGTAATCAGCTAAAGAAGATGCATCACATTGTTGCAGTTGTTAGGACTACAAAAGCCCTCAGTGTTACAGAGCGATGCATCTTTTAACATTAGCTCATAAACAGTCTTTGGCAGGATATAGACACCAGCTTGCAGAGAGCACACAAACCCGACAGCATCCAAGTTTTATTTTGGCCTGCCATCAACCTACTCATGGAAATTAACATTAATTAGCGCTAGCTGATAATGACCCGCCGCCGACAACATTTGTCATTTTAACCGGCAAATGTGACGGTCGGCGCCGGTGGAGAGAAGCTGCAGCACGAATGTTTCGTACTCTGCGCTTCGCTAATGAGAAAGAGAGAGGTGGAATAACAGATTTGTGACCATCTGAGCCATCTACTGCCAGTGCAACACGAGCAGGCTGAGGTGAACAGAACACTGTAAAAAGAATCTGAGTTTAATTGAACGATACCGGTCCAAATATGTCAGAATCTGACCCAGTACTGATACTTGGCTCGATACGTCTCTAAGCTCACACATTCAAACTAGAGTTGTCATGTTAAGGACATTTCTTACATCTCAGACGTCTCCATCTGAAGTCCTTCATTTCCACAGCTAACAGAAATTTGTTTGCATATATAGGACACTGCACCACCCTGGCAGGTCCGCAATGAGGCAGCTCTATTCTGGCGGGCCAAAGGCAACGGCAGCCATGCCCTGCAGTGCCTGCGCCAAGTGTTGAGCTCAGCCCCGCCTTCCCACCGTCACTTGTCCCTCACCAATGCTGCTAACCTGCTGCTACACCACGGCTTGACCACCCACGCACAAACACTGCTGGAGCAAGCATTGGCTCTCAATGCATCAGAGGTAAAGGCACATTGGTGCATGACTGGGTTTAGCCATCTTGCTCTTCACTCACAGTTTAGGCAACTATATCAGGTACACGGAATAGCAGTGCATAAATACTCAGCGATCCACATTAAAGTTGAAGATCTGATGATCTGCAGTAAGGAGGGCGTTATTGGCCTGACTGTTAATAAAACCAAATCACTAGATAATTGCATTTGCTTTGGACAGCACAAGGTTACATAACTTAATCTTTATCTGGAGCAAAGTGTACTTGTCCAGAATTATTATCAGCCACACTGGTTGGCACAGTATTATACCCTGCCCTTAATACCAGTTGAGTAACATTTGAATGCCACGTCATTCCCCAAACATTGCTGACTAAGTGCAATATTTTAATGGCCACTCGCTGTACACTTTGTCAGCTGGAGCCTTCCAGCCGTGTATTGTGCCACGTCACAAAGCACTCATCATCTCAAGATGGTTCCAGGGACATAGATGTGACTTCCCAAGGTATAAAAAAGGACCTTGGGAAGATTTAAACACGAGCGTGTGGACCAAAATCAATAGAGAGCATTTCCAACATCTTGTTAAATCAGACCTTAGACCTTGAGTGTACCCAATAAAATGACATTAAGTGTGTATATATATATATATATATATATAATGTATGTTGATGATATACTGATCCAGAAACTACAGGTAGAAAGCGAAGCATGTAACTTGTTTGTACCTGTATTTTTTTGATTGTACTCATATCAAATCAGTAATTTATGCAGCCCGTTATGATCATTTGTACCAAGGACAATCTGTACAACACCTTCTTTCCTCTGACCCTCAATTCTTTTGACGAGCAGCAGAGGAGTGGTGATCCTCTGCCAGGACAGACAGACAGACATGCAACAGAATAGTCATAGTAAAACATTACAGGCAGTCAGGAAGAGATTATTGATAGTTTGTATCATATCTGTTAAAGCTGAGAGTCAATTTTCACGTATGTTATCCATCAATTAATGTGCCCTCATTTTATTTTGTCTCCCTCCCTCAGCCCCACACCCTGTTCAGCCTGGTGAGCGTGCAGCTGGCCCAGGGCAATGTGACAGGTGCTCTGGCCTTGTTCCGCCACATCCTGGTGACGGCCCTCTCCTCCTCCCCCTCCTCCTCTTCCTTCTCGTCCCTCGCTGGCTGCGAGCAGTGTCGCACCAGCCTACCTCTGCTGCGCTGTCTGCAGTTCTACCCTTTCCTTTACAATCTTTCCCAGCAACAGCCCCGCCCACGTAAGTCTGTCTTAGATATAATTCTTCTACAGTTTCTTCTACGTTGTCTTTTATTATGCATTTCTTGTGAATTTTGAACATTAATGAAGTGCGCAAAAAAATGTGTCATTTGTCCACATCAGTGTAAGTTTGCGGCTGCCATATTGGATTTTGCTGAAAGTGAATCTAAAGTTTTCATGTTTCAAATTTTGGACAGTTCTCACAAAAATCGTCAGACACGATCTTCAGACCAAGCCGCACAAAACTTAAGAGACTTCTATTGTAACTTTTAAAGATTCTTTGTGGTTGTTGAAGAGACAAAGATAGCAGCAGAAATCCGAAATCTGAGAATGGAGAGCGACACAGTCATATTGAGGACAGTAGTCATAGACAGTTTTATGTGTTCTGGTCACTTCTGTTCTGCCAACATTTAATTTTGTCTAAATTTGTAGCTTAGTTTCATTATTAATAATTATTAATCAGATCTGTACGCCCGTTTGTAAATCTGAGTGTAAATCTTTTGTAAAACATTTTTATTATCTAATATTTTAATCTATATTGTTGAGCTCGACCAGCTGGTTGTGTTGCGCTGCCATGTGCGCTGTGGTCCCAGACAGGTTTTGCACTTTTTTTTTAATATCTTAAACTCGGAAATCCTTGCATGTCCCTTTTTTTCCTTTCTTTTTAAGCTGCGAGAGGAGCTGTGAGAAACAAATAGTATGTTGTGCCTCTGATGCCGAACAGCGGCTGCGCCTTCTTCTTTATTCATATCAGTGGGAGTGAAGAGAAAAGTGCTTTGAAGTGGAGAAATGTTGCCACTCAATAATTTATGCAGCAGAAAATAGCTGATGCTAAATTTAGGACTGTCTATATTTTACTCTCCGAAGCTAAATATTGCTCCCATAAAGCACGCCGAGTACATGAGGTCACAGAAGCACTTAATTAAAAAAAACACACACACACACACTTACCTTTAGTCAGGTCTAAAAGGTTGAAGTATACAGAGAAAAATCCGCAACTTTTCTCCTGTTAAATTGTGCTGGCTGCAGTTCCTCCCACGTTTGATCCCGTTAGGAGTTTTGCAACAGTCAGACAAATGGTAATAATTTGGGCTCTGTTTATTTTTTAATGGTCGTGTTTAAAAAAAAAAAACCACATGCATAGAATCAGAATCTTGGTTAGTTGCTAAAAGTGCACTCGAAAGAGTTCCACAAACCAACACGATGATATGAAATCAAGCTAACGAACAACAGAAAACAGAGAGCCACACAGGCTGCAACAGCAACAGCATTCTTGCAATACTGCTGTGTCAGTAGGTATAATCTACAGAGTATATTCTCTACGTTACTATCTTCACCGCCTCAGCTACTCATTATCTTGGTGAGTCAACATTTGCTTATTGCAAATATGTCCAGCCATGCAACATAAGAAGAAAAAAAAACTTGTTGTTGTTGCAAACTTGTCATCCTTTGTGTCCCTTCCACCTCAGCTGTTTTCACGGTGTGTCTCATGGCTCCTACAAGATTGTAGCGCACAGATCGAATGTCTCCCCCAGCAATAATGGGACTTTCCAAGTTGAGGAATCAAGAGGTTTGCCAGGGTAAATTGAGACGGTGAATGGAGTCAGCAGAGTGTAGAGAGAGAGAGAGAGAGAGAGGCTGAAAGACTGATTTGTTTGTTCCAATAAAACAAACAGAGTTGCTGTGTCTTGAAATATAAAATGCCTCGCTTTCTGTCCGGGAGAAAAGAATCGTTCCCAGGGAAGAGCTAGTGCAGAAGCATTGGTTTGAATCAACGATAATAGGAACAATATTATGCAATATGCAGATGCAAAGAAAATAACCTGCCTCTTTAACTGCCTTAGTAAGTTGCCAGTACAAACATTATACACATTTCCTCACATAAGGGCTGAGATTGTTGTTACTGATGCACCACCTGTGCATTATTAAAATCTCTATGCAGAAACTGTGATTAAGAATGCATTTAACATTTGTGGTTTTGACTCTGTTTACATTTGTTTGTCTGCAGTCATGGTGATGTTTGTATAATAAGTGTATGTGAACTTATCCTGTTGATCCAGAGGGCGCTGCCTGCATGGCTGAGGACGACCTTGGTATACAGCTGGAGGAGTGGGAGGGCAGCGAGGAGAAGCAGGATGTGCCCACCATTTCTGCCATTGAGGACTCTTTGCTGTTTGAGAGTAAGCGTGTGATTTTGTGTCATCTGTGGAGTTTTAGTGCATGTCTTTCTAACCTGATCACTTTGCCAAGTGCTCTTGTAGCTCATCACCACATTAATTTACTTCTCCTGTGTTCATACTGTGTCACCCTTCAGAGGTTATCCTGGACAGTAACGGGTCAGGCGAGGCAGCCGGACAGCAGCAGGCGTCTCCCTCCGCATCGGGAACGGCTAATATGGCCACCCCGTTTGGTGGCGGAGGAGGGGATGGGGAGGAGGAGTGGCAGCTGAAGGAGGACCTGATGGGAGCCTTCGAAGGAGCGCTGGATGTCGGCGGCAAGCGGGGTGACCTGCGAGGTATCCGGGTGCTGAAGAACGACCGGGTCATGGGTGCTCGTGCCGGTGGCGGGCCCTGCTTCGGAAACTGTGAGGATGACGACGGAGCTGAGTGGGTAAGTGTACCCGCCTGTCCTTTTCAAGTTATATTCACCAAACCCATCACAGATCTGGATGGGACTGATGTATGTATAGCTGGACTGTATGTGTAAGTGCCTTTCGTTGTTCATTAGATCACCTTCCAGGTGAAACGGGTCAGGAAGGCTAAGGTGGACGGGACAGACGGTGTTACCAGCTCTGATGACAGCCAGAACGGGGACTCGCTTCCTGGAGGACACTCTGTCTTGGAGATAAGTGGGCCAACTATCCCATCGCCTGGCCCTTCAGGTAACACATACGCCTGCATTGTGCTTACTTACACCAGCGTGAACACAGAAGAAGTCACTGAGGCGCAGGACTTCACCCAACTGAGAGAGATGTCTTGTTTTGTCTGTTTTTGGACAGGCCGCTGGAAGGACTACACAAGTCTTGGCTGGCCGGGGCCAGAGGAGTGCCAGCGGACACGAAGGGTAGACCTCACCACTGTAGCGAGCACCTGGTTGGCTGTTTCTGCTAAGAACATCGAGTAAGACTCTCACTGTCCATCTTCCATTGATCGTGCACGATAAATAAAATGTCTTAACTTCCATTTCTTGCTTCACTGTCTCTTCAGTATCACAGAGCACATAGACTTCGCCACTCCACTTCAGGAGCCAGCTGCTGAACCTTTATGCAACGCTAACCTAGCTGCCAGTATGCACACCCTCGACCACCTGGCAGGCGTGGCCAACCGCGCCGCCATCCACTACACCGGAGAGAGTCAACTGCGCGAGGTGGGCGTCATAGGTTACAAGAATTTACGTTCACTACTCTTCATTTCTAGTCCTAAACAAGAGAAGCATCAACAAAATCATCCAATCATTGATCAAAACCTTACAACCTGTTCACCTGTCGCCAATAAATACTGATTCAAATTACACATATGGCACCTTTTTTAAAGAACATGCAACAAGTGTGGATAATCGTATGTACTGAAACTCTTTATTTAAATAATCAGCTCATCGTCTCACGTGTGTCTCTGCTCGTTCCAACCACCAGGTGCTGCAGAACCTCGGCAAAGATAAAGTTCTCTCCTCAGTCCTTTGAGCAGGTCGGCACGCGCATTGCTAAAGTTCTGGAGAAGGTACGGGCACACATCCTCACTCACCCCTGGATGAAGAGACATTTTTGTATTCAAATAATGGATGATCTATCACCTGAATGTAAAACAGCAAAGATCCGCTGCCTCTTGAAGTCTCTGTGCTCACAACTATTTACACTACCATCAGAGCTCACCTCCAAAACTCTGAAAGTAGAACAATCACAGCCATTAAAGCCAGGAAGTACAGCTGCACAGAAATCTGCTCAGTTTTTACTCAGTTTGTCGTCAGTTTGCTGTGAGTTTTCTGAAATATAAAGACGTACCTGTAATGTTATTGGAGCACCTCAGCTTTTGGCGGGTGTGCAGGAAAAAATGGTAATTAAAAGTGCTATTTCTGTGCATAATTTATTAGCAGCTGTTGTAACGCCTCACTATAACGCTTTAACTAATTAGACGTTAATTATGCGTTTATTCCCTTAATCCCCGACACTGCAGAATCAGACGTCATGGGTACTATCCAGCATGGCTGCACTTTACTGGAGGGTGAAGGGTCAAGGCAAGAGAGCCATCGACTGCCTGCGACAGGCCCTCAACTACGCCCCCCATCACATGAAGGCAAGTCAGACATCCACCGCTGGCTTCTGTTGAATAAATGATTGTTGCAGATATTAATAAATGTATATATTCTTTATTTGTCCTCCTGTGTTGTGACCCAGGATGTGCCCCTGATCAGCCTGGCCAACATCTTCCAGAACGCTCGGCTGTGGGAGGACGCTCTCACAGTCGCCCGCATGGCAGTAGAAATTGCCCCGCACTTTGTCGTGAACCACTTTACCCTCGCCAACGTCTACATAACGATGGTGCAGTCTTCTGTTTTTGTGACATAACACGCTGCTCTTTTAGTTAAACATGTGCCGCAACAGAAAGGTGACGTTTTGTGTTTCTCGACCACAGGAGGAGTTTGAGAAAGCCATGCGCTGGTACGAGTCTACTTTGAAGCTGCAGCCAGAGTTCGCCCCCGCCAAAGATCGACTAAGAACCATCCAATGTTACCTGCTCACCAAGAGGGACCGCCGTCAGCCCTGAAACCACTGAAACCAGTCGGATCCCAGGAGTACTCTGCAATCATCCTGCACACCAGATAAAGAATACTCAGACAGACACACGCAGCACTCATCGTGGTTAAAAGATGAGGTATCAAAACTGACGTCCAGCTGAGTCTGGGTTCTTTTTTTCTGTTTGGGGTTGAACTCCTCAAAGAATTAGGTTTGAAACGACAGAGTACAACTGTAGATAATTTTGCCCCACATCTTAACTGTCAAACGCAGGACCTCTTGTTATCTTACAATCAAGAAGTTATGAAACTTTTTTCTAGATTTGCTTAACTTGCAAAAACAGAAAGGGAATAAAATAGAATAAGGCTCTGAAGTTCCACTTAATTCTTCTGTGTTAATTGGAAGAATAGATCACTTTGTTATTCAAGATTCATTTTAGCGTTTTGGTATGAGGAGGAGGAGGAGGCATCTAGGAAGTTGTCAAAGATAATAGCATACTACGACCTGGAGATGGCGCCATGTTTTAATGTAAGTTAATTGGAAATTTCAAGTGAAAAGGAATGTTTTACAGTATTTGTTTAAGTTTATTGCTGAGACGGTAGGAAATACGCCTCTCAACTCAGAGGTTAAAGGAGTTTGAATTCAACAATATATGCCCTCACTTTTTCTGCTTCACAAAATGGATGGGAATTCTCAGTTTTTGCACTTTTTTCTATATCATTCCTATTTATATGGGGGAGAGAGGAACTGAACTATGCTATTTACATTCGCTTCTTAACTTATGGAATTCATAAGGCAGAAAAAGGATTTGCCATTGACCATCTTAAAAAAAAAAAAAAAAAAAAAACCTCTGAAAGTGGAAAGTCTGTATTAAATGTACAGTATTAAAGGCAGTGTGTGGATTTCATCACTTCATCTCTGCGTCAGTTCTTTCACTTCACAGTCGCTACATGAATCCTTGATTTAAAAACCGCCGCTGTCATAAACGTGGCCGCCTCTTGGTGGCACTGTCTGACCTTTTTGAGGCACACTCCTGTTTATCAGCTGAAATCTTTTATTACCATAAAGATAGAATTATTTTACACCCACATATCAGATCATATTAAAAACCTGCGGACATGCCTTCCTCACATGTTATGTGTGACATGGAAAGTTAATTACAAGACTCTTTGATTGCGGTGTCTTCGATCAGAACACTGAAAAATGACATCTTATGTTTGATATTTGATCTTTAATGACATCAGAACATGTTGAACATTCAGTGAGGGATGTATTTTATCACCAGTGTTTCTGGTTTAATCACATACAGCACACACTCGTGCAGTGACATTGAACTGAATGAATTCATCTTGAATTGAACTGATCAGATTTATGCTTTCAAATCTCAGTTATAGCTAATTATTTATGAATTATCACTGTGTAGCGCTTCCAGTTTCACACAGCTCTGGTTTTCATGGATCAGTCCAAACATTGATGAGCATCCAGCTTTACTCATACAGAAATCCAAATAATTCATTCATTCACCAACTACTATACGCTGTAGTAATGACTCAGCCATCAGACAGTTAATAAAAACACTGGCTCCTACACTGAACAGGAAGTGATGCGTACTGCATTGATGGACACAACAACAATATGCTAAAATAAAAATGAAAAGAACAAATACTAAGACCTCGGCTGCACTGGTTATGGCTGAGGCTGCAGACAATGAGTCTACATCACTGAAGAAACCAACAATTGTGATGACAGGTTCACTAAAAATAAGACAAAAAGGAACATTTCAAAGCATTGATTAAAAGATTTAAATAAAAAACAACTCCATGGTCTCTAGTTCTGCACTATATCCATAATGTATTTGGGAAATCTATACAGTGTACAGTTCACAGGCTCAATATATGTTATCGGAATAATTGTGGTTTAATATAGGCTAAACAGTTTGGGAGAAGATACATTGAATTAAATCACTCTGGTGGGGGAGTGTCAAGATTTTAAAATGGCAGCAATCATGATCATAAAGTCACTGATTCATTTTTATCTTATAAACTACAACAATTCATTCATACCTGTTCCCTTCAGCCTCCAGCTTAATCACCCATTAACAGTTAACTGTACGTAAACAAGCTTTGTAGTTCTCAACGTTAACTCTGCAAAAAAAGAAGAAAAAAAATATTTTTTTATTCAGCAGCTCGAAGCTATTTATGATAATACGATGCTGCCGATGCAGCGTGGAGCGTCTCAGAACAAAGACGGAACAGTTTGTCCATTCACACACACACACACACACTCACACACAAACATCTACACAGTGTCCTTACGAAGCAGCACTTTTTTTTTCTTTTTTTTTTTTTTTAATTCCTGCAGCCTTTTTTCCCCTTTAAATCGCAAGAACTAAAAATGGCACAAGCACAGAGCAGCTTGCTATTTTTAGAGCCCTGTAAAGGAACAAGATGGCTGCAGAGGAGCTGAAGTGTATGCACAGATTCCTATAAATACAAGCACAAACACATGAGAGGGCACATTTGCAGCTACACGTTTTCCCACCCTCCTTCTTCAGATTCGGTGCCGCTCAGGACAGAACGGGCTGCTGTGTTACTAATGGACATTATTTATTGTTAGCCCCCACCATGCTCTATTCCTGTGCTGCTGAACCCACCTCCCCTTTCTCTGTTTTGGAATGTTTCTCAATGAATAATTGACTGGAGTGGTATTTTTGACCAGCCCTGTCTTGGGTGCAGTATATAAATAGCTCATGTGCAGCAAAGCGTGCATGGATTTGTCAGGGGCGTTAGGCCTGGGAGTAGGAGTCCTGTTATGTAATAGGCATGTGAGTTGGCACACCACAGAGACACTGCATTGAATGGTGTGTGTGTGTGTGTGTGACGCTCTGTACCCATTGAGGGTTTTCAGAGTGATAGTATACTCACTGAGAGTCCTTTGTTAAGTCTGCTGCAGCTGAGGCAGCTCATTTTATTATTGCATTAAACATGAGCGTACAGCATCTATACATTTACAGAATGCACTTCATTTGATGCAGATGTTTTATTATCGAGAGTATGCTCACGTTCAATATTAATTCGATAAACATTTCTACATTCATTTGAACTATCTCCATGTATCGCACTGTTGCAGTACAGAAAATACAGAAAACACTGATATTAACGTATAGCTGCTGCGTGTGGTGCTAATCTGGCAGTCATGCAAAGATCACTTGCATGTTTTTTTAATAGTTAAATCTATTTTTCTGCAACACTCCAGACCAGTAAGATCAATAATGTTGTCTTCTTCATGCAAATATCGATGTGCGACTCAAACCTGCTGCTGAACAGATGCTGCAAAATGCGTTTTGAGTCGAGGAATGTTTGATGTTTCTCTCAGATTTTGAGGATCTGATCTGCCGTGATGCTAAACTATTGTTGCCCATTTCCACGCTGGAGTTTGTTATTGCACCTCGCTGTGTGTGGATATATTTGGCTCACCGCTGCTGAATATAGTAACGCTGAATGGATGTTGCTGCAAGATATTACATAATAATAGTGAATTTCCTACATGGACATGAAAGGAGATGATAATTTTAAAGACACAGAGACTAAAAGTGGATCGAGCGGATCGAGATTTCAACACTCGAGCCAAAGAAGGTTTACTTGAATGAGGCTGTCTCACATTTATGGTGTAGACTGACAAACAGTTTGCATGTTTTCATCATGATCAGACTGTGACTTGCTGTAGCAGAATAATACTGGTCATGATTTGAGACCAGTTAGGTGTTTTTTGAGCTATATGTATGTATATACCAAGCAAACATAATAGGAATCACACATATATACATACACAGTGTAAAATCTTAACAGAAGTAATTATATAACTCCTTTCATATGGAGCAATTCTAGACCGTACTCTTTTTATGACTATTTACAGAGACCCAACAGTTCCCACCAGGAGCACGCACCTGGCAACAGTGGCAAGAGAAACTTCATTATTAGTGGCCATCTGCTGCGAGCGGCTGGGTCGTTCAGTGCATCATGGAAAGTTCCCCAGTAGTCTAACTGTAGAGCAACATAACTGAGGGATAGTTTAGGACTCACCTGAGCCAGACTTAACTATAAGCTCTAACTAAAAGGGATGTCTTGAACCTTAGCTTAAGTGTGGAGAAGGTATCCAATGTGTCTCATTTGGAGGATGCTAAGTGGGTGGAAATGGGCAAGTCCTTGAAGTTTGTTTTATGTCAGATTTAAAGGACATATCCTGAAGAACAATAACAAAGAGACACCTTACAGAGGCGCTAAAGGCCTGGGTGATCCTATGAAGAGTGACTATATAATGCATAATATAATGCATTTCAGGGGTCTTCAGTGATCTGAGTTTAACATCAGAAAAATGCATGTCATCCACATTTCTATGTTGTATGTTTAGCTTAATGGTGTGATTCCTAATAATGTTGCTTAAAGGAAGCATATAATGTGAACAGAACTGGTCCGAGCACAGAACCCTGTGGAACTCCATGACTAACTCTGATGTGCATGGAAGACTGCAAACTGAGACTGATATAGGACTTAAACTAGCTTAGTGTGGTTGTCTTAATGCTAGTTAGATGTCCAAGTCTCTGTAAGGTCAGTGGTATCGAGATCAAGCAAGACAAGTACGGAGTCGAGTCCTTTGCCTGATGGAGTTAGGAAGACATTTGTAACTTTTGCTAGTGCTGTCTCTGAGGTATGATGAACTCCTGACTGAAAATCCTCAAAGGTGCACCTTAAGCAACATATTAAGCGGGCAATACATGTCTTTTAAAGTTCTTATTTTCTAGTTTATTACATGCAGAGAATAAATGGACAGTGTCTGCTCAGTTCTGATCTGGGATTTTGTGTTGTGAACTTCAGTCTTAGGTGTGGCAGCAAAACTCTGTTTCCTCCACCACCTGCTCTTTATGTTTGGGATAGGATTCATTTCAATACTACACAAGTTCACTAGACATTCACAGAGCATGCATTTTGTTTTGCTAGGCTGTATCCACAAGGGATTTTCTGGCCATTTCTTTCTGGTTCAGTGTAATAAAAATGCATTGGCCCTGCGGGGACAATAGATTTCACTTCCATTAACACCAAAGTCCCTTCTTCTCGTGTCCTCATCCTCTTTACTCTTCCTTTTCCCGCAGCCTGAATAGTTCTAGTTGATTACTGTATATTACTCTGTGTTTTACTTAAGGTAGTTAATGCATTACAGAAATTCTGCAGCCTTGTCTCCATCTAATCTGAATTTACTCGTGGCTGTGCTTCGCTGTTGCTGTGGTACCATGGACAGCTCCAGAGGAATGCCATCACACTCTGTCCTCATCACGCTGCCGAGACCTGTTCAACTCCGTTTACACAGATGAATGAGCGACGACAGAAACAACATAAAATGTCTTGGAAATGTGTTCAGTGACCACATTCTTCCAGGATATCTTAAGGGTCCAGTATGGAGGATTTCTGTGGATTGCAAAACCTTCCACATCAGTTGCAGGAACTACAAAAGGCCTTATTTAAAGCCAGTGTTTGGTTTGTACGTTCTGGGCTACATTTGATGTAGAAAGAGTCATTCGTGCAGCTAATATCATCCAGCCTGGACTCCTGTAACTCACTCTACCCAGACATCTCTCAGGTTACCATTTCCTGTTTAAAACTAATTCAGAGCGCTGCAGCCCAGTTAGAAACAAGGTCCAAGAAACCACCAGACCCTGGTCTTTTCAGAACCAGGACCTTAAGACTTTCATTGACTGACTTTTAGATATCAATTTTTCTGAACCTTTAAATGCACCGTGACATCTCTGGACTACTCCTGAAGTCTCCCTCATGTAGTGTTTTAATGATGGCGATGTAAAATAGGTGTTCAGTTGAGTACAGATGTTGTGACTGAAAGGCTGAGCTTTGTGTTTGTGCGCATGCTCACACAGAGGGCGATTTTGATCTTTTTGGGGGTATCTGTAAGCCATTCATTATCAGTCATGTGCGAGAGCTGCAAGGACACCTACATCCGTAACTTTAAGTATGTTAAGTTGTTTGTAAGACCACTGAGTGTGTGGTAGCACCCATTTATGACCACAGATTCTCTCTTCACTGCGTTATAATTTATCTGTATGAGCAAATCATTCAGTCCTACAGCTCCTCATTTGCTGCCGTGATCCTGGAACGACTCCAGGTGAGCTCTACATCAAACTAAACATCAGCTCTTAAAAATCTGTGGGTGGATAAACACTCCGAGCCTTTCTGCAATGTGAGCTGCAACGCCGGCAGTCAGCCCTCGGACAGGTGAAAGGTTAATTCCCTCACAACGTTTTGTGGACGACTTTCCCCACTTTCAACTGAATGTTGCAGTCGAATGGAGTAAGAACAGCCCGGCACGTATCTTTAATCACAGTCCACTGCCTCCCATGAATGACTTGCATGAATCCAGAGAGGAAAGGCAGGACAGGATGAATGAGTCTGTCAACTCTGACCATTTCATGTCAGGAAATAGCACATATTTATATTAGACAGCACACCGGGGATCACACAGGTGTGCGTAGTGTGTCTGTTGGACCGATTATTTATGTTAAAGACAAATATTCATAAAATTCAAAAATGATATATATCATATTTTAAAATACACAAATGATGCAAAAGTTGAATCTCTTGTAAATGTAATGCCATGAAAATCCTACAGGTTGCAGCTTTAAAGAACGAGACAGTGTCTCATTCTTAAAGAGACAAAAAAAAAAAAAAAAAGATTCATAATCTGACGAGGATTATGTCTCTCTGTGGTCACATTTGTGCTCTCAGAAACCAGATCCAAGCCTTCCTTTCCACCCTGAAAGCCGTCCTGTGTTTATGTTTTGCCTCTCGTACAGTATAGTAGGCTACCCTGAGCAGAGAAACCCGCAGCGCCAGGCATGTTGAGTATGGGAGTTAAAAATAGCATCATCGGTCGGCCAAGCGCCGCTCCGTTACTACGCGTTTCAGCATTCTGCCCTGTGCAGGGGGGAGTCTGCAGGACGGAGGCTTTCTGTGGAGCTCTGCATCATCACACTGAGGGCCACTTTGAGGGTCTGCTGGAGGGTAAACCCAACCTGGAGTCATTTCAGACACCTTCACAGGCCCGATTATGCGTAAACGCGTCAAATAAACGAACGTTTGCTGTTGGTTTCTCTCCTCATGACCAATTGACTTGACAGTTTACTCTTGATGTGTGTGTGACAGGCTCCTCCTTTGCTCCCAGTGACATGAAACAAAGGTTTGACCAAAGCCAGGCAAAAATAATGGCCTTTCCAGTTTGGATGAGGAGGTGGCTGCGCCTTCTTTAGCCTATATCCTCTGCTGGATGTTTCGCTTCTTCTTCTTCTTTCTTTTTTTCTTTTTTTTTTAGCCACAGTAATGGCAACGGAGGCGCCAAGCATCCACCTTCAAAGTGGGAGATTCTCCACCTGACGTCAATAGTGACTGACGCAGCCCCCACGAGAAGGAACTATTTTATTCATCCATTTCTTTTTTCTGAGGGGGAATGTTTAAACACAGAACGGTGCGCGTAAAAATCAAATCATGTGCCGTTTGTGGTTCAGATTTATGGTATTAGAATTATGTATGGTGTCTGTGCGCGTGCACGTGCGCGCACGGGCCAACGGTGGTGTAGCCACGGTGCTTTCAGCAGCAAATCATGAATTAATAAAAGCCAAATTCTGCACACTTCCATGATTCCGGTTTTAAATCCGGGCGTGCAAGATTATTTATTTTTTCCTCCTTCTTCTTCTTTCACAGCATCATTATTAGGGAGAGATGCTGCCGTGCACACGCGACGTATCACGCATGGGTGGGGGGTGTAGGGGTGGGGGGTGGTTGAGAGAGAGGGGTGGGTGGGGGGTTCGTGGTGGTGGTGGTGGGGGGGGGAGCTCGCGCCAGTTCTCAAACGCTGCACGCTCGAAATTCCTCCAAGGAACCTCTGCGAGCTTTTCTTTTTTCATCACGCGCGAGCTAAAAATAGAAACGGGGTTGGATCGTGATCCAGAAATAGATAGGGGACATCACTCCTATAAAAGGCACACCATTCAAGAGTACAGTGTGTGCAGAGTTTGAAGAAGCGAAAAGCCAGAGCATATTTTTTAATGGAGAAAGCTCTCTGTGTGTGTTTTTTTTCTTTTTGTTCTTTTGATTTTTATCCAGATTTTTGTGGCACTTTTTGAAAACAGGAATCTGTCGCTGCTACAACGGTGAGTGTGAAAAAGAAAAAGGCTGCATCTTTTCTTTTGCTTCATGTGTGTGTGTGTGTATTTTTTAAAGATAATACTCAGGGTAGGTTTATTGAGGTTGGATGTGTGCGGACATAAACGCGATGTCATGTCAGTGTTTTGTGTGGATTTCTGCAGCGTGCTTGGAGGGTTTGTGTTCGCAGCTTCCACGGGAATCACCCTCGGTTCTGATTCAGAAGAAAATAGGGTGGGTTCGGGTGTCTGGTGTCGGTTTGCTGGCGCTGGTGTCTTCATTGTGGCGCTGTGTGCTAGTTGCTGGTCGGACTTTGGATTTTTTTTCACGGTGCTTTTTTTCCCCTTTTGGCTGGGAGCTGTCCTCTGCCTGTGGTGCTGAAGTCTGAGTGTGGCGCTGCCTTTGCTCTTTTTTTTCCACGGAGCGTCCTCACAAAGCCACTGTGGGCATTTCTGACAAGTTTCACGCACCAGATTTCACACATAATCATCTCTGTTTTAATCTGGACATATTTGGTTCTTTTTTCCACGCAGCTCCTCGCATACAGCTCTACGTTTTACAATCTGACCCTTGTTTGCAGAGTCTCTCTCTCTCTCTCTCTGTCTCTCTCTCTCTTTCTCTCTCTCTCTCCCCCCCTTTTGTGCGCGATGAGACTCGAGTCGTGACTGCTAAAAGTGAGTAAGGCGCGTGCTGCGTCAGTGGCGTCTGGCTCCGGTGCGCTCGAGACAGATGGGGGGAATCGTGACCGGCTGGGAAGACGCGTCCACGAATGAAAGCCATGGATGGCCCAATGAAAACGGAGCGAGGGGTGGGGCCCCTTGCTTCGGCAGCTGGGAGGCTTTTGGAGCCAAATTAACCCTTTGCAAATAAAGGAAACTTTACTATTAATGAAAGTGGAGGCTCCGCGGATATGAAAGCACACGTCAGATCACGATGATATTCATCTGTTGTTGCATTTTGTTCGGTTTTTAATGTCGCACCGGTGCTCATAGTGGATGTTGGAGGGGTGAGGGGGAAAGGGGGGAGAGAGAGAGATGGGTGGTGGTGGTGGAGGAGGGGGGGGGAGTAATGAAACTGTCAGGTGCTTTGGCCTCCTGCTTAGGTGCTCTTTTCCTTTGCATCGCCATTGGTAGATGACGACTCGTCCCATCCAATCAGATCGCCGCCGTCCCTCTGCTGCGTGTTGAAGTCTATAACGGCGATGAGATGCCGCCTCTCCTCATCGCCGCTCTTTTTAATAACAAGGCTGCGTGTTGCTGCAAAGCAATGCCAGTCCAGTTTTTTCTTTCTTCTTTCTTCTTTTACATGCCACATCCTCGGATGATCCACCAGATAACCGTTTGAGCACAAACACCCTCATGCACAAGCTGATTTTTTTTCTTATTATTTAATATATATTTATGTCTGAATACACTCTGAGGATGGAGACCCAGAGGAGTCGTGGACTGGATTGGTTGGACGTGGATTTTCTTGGAGCAGTTGTCCGTCACGAATCTTTTTGCGGTCTGGGCTTGCTGTGCATACATGAATCTGGGAAGCCCTTACCCCAAAAAGCATTTGTGGAGGATATGAACGTCGTTCACGTTGTTGTGGATTGAGGAAGTCACAGCTGCTGCTGCTGCTATTGCTACTGCTGCTGTCAAAGACACGGCTCAGTGGTGTGTGTGTGTGTGTGTGTGTGTGTGTGTGTTGTAACATCGAGGTCTGGACTCACAAAGTGTGACCCATGCTCAGTTGTTGTAATAGCGTGATTACACATTGAAATCACTTGCCTCTCCAGCTGTGACACATCAGGAAGAGTGTGCACTCATTCAGCAGTTGTGATGTGCACTGATGTGATGATGCACAGCCTCTGTTTGTATTGTGACATAAATAAACATATTTCAAAACATCAACAAAAATAGTTTTTACTGGATCAGAAATCTGCATCAGGACAGCAAAATTCCTTCCTTTGCATATATATATATATATATATATATATATATATATATATATATATATATATATATATATATATATATATATAAAAGGATCTTCAAAATGCAGCAGTTTTCTTGTTTAGGCGAGCAGATGAAAATGTTGACATCTTCTTTAGTAGGAGCTTTTTATTTTTAGCAACGCCTTGTTTTGATTCTTATATTTCTGCTGACTAAACATCTGGGACGTGGACTGAGCGTTGGACAGGCGGCTGTCAGGGAGATGAAGATGAGTCAGCTGTGTGGATTTAGTCATGTTTATAGGAATAGTTATTAAGGCATTTGTTCAAAGCAACAATGTTTAAGTTACCTAAATCTACCAATTCAAATCAGAATTCTGGGAGTTGGAGTCTTGTGCAAAACCTGAAGCGTTGTTACGTCAATTGAATTTTCTTGCAATCTGAATTCTTTTTCAAACACGCACTTGATTTCTTTTTAAAATGTATATTGGAAATTGCGAGAACTCCTTTACCTCTCTGTGCTCTGATAATGTGTTCACTTCTGCTCTCTCACGTTCTTTCCACTTTATTTTCTTCACGCCTTTTGAACTCACAGGTTCTCTACTACGTCACACGAGCTACGCTGGGACACAGCAGCAGCAGCAGTGACCAAACCACAGCGAGGTCAGCAGGTGGAATCCACAGAGTGAGTGGGGCAAAACTGTAAGACAAGTAAACAGTGGTTCGTCATCACATCCATGCTCAGGCTGCATGGATGTAACACTGCCTTTATTTTACGTCTTGTGCTTCACCCTAAGATTATGCTGTGTCTAAAGATTTCTTCTTCTTCTTCTTCTTCTTCTTCTTCTTCTTCTTCTTCTTCTTCTTCTTCTTCTTCTTCTTCTTCTTCTTCTTCTTCTTCTTCTTCTTCTTTGTGGAATCATTTTTTGTCCTGCAACCTTTTCTTCTTTTAAAAGTGATTAAACTTACTAACCTGTATTATTTGCCTTTTTTAAAATAGAGTGTCCACTTATTAAGCTAAGATTGAGCCCAAATCACAATAGTTAGCAGCCACACGAGGGATTTCACATGTTTTTATTCAGGCTTAGAACTAAAACAATGAGAACGGGTCACAACATGGTGTTGGGTTATCTATCAAATGCTGGAATCATGGCCATATTGCCGTGTGAAGATCATTTTTTGGGTCGTAATCTCCACCCAGTTGTAAAGTCTTCAGATTATTTCATTATTTTTATTATTAGCACCAGTATTTTTCTTGTTAATATAGATGAAAAGACCTGAATATCTTTCAGAAAACCAGACTTGATAAATGATACTTATTTTCACATTGTAACGTCTCCAAAGCGAAGCCTTTCCTGTTTTTTCCTAAGTGACATGAATCACTGACCATCGGTCGGTCGGAAATATTTTTAATGAGAGTCACTTCAGGGGTCCTGAAGCATTCTGGGTCCTGGGGTCTCACACCATGCCTGTGAGCAAGCAGTGAACTCCTCCTCACATAGCGGGGAGCTCCTGGTTTGGGTGATTAAGAATGTGTTGAAGTCTCCTCCTCCCTGAAATTTCTCCTCCAGGCCACTTTTTTTTTTTAATCGGCTCACCTGCTTAAAGAAGACATGATGGCAATTACACTAAAGTCAGAATAACACACACACACACACACTGGTCAGAAGACACTTTAGCTCTCTGTTTTTATGAGGTGTGAGGACGGTGACGATAACGTGGCAAAAAGACAGAAAATAGTAAAAAGATGAAGTGATGTCCACAGTGACGGACAAAATGATTTCTACTTCAGAGAAATCAAAAGAATACTAAATACTGCAGAAATTCATGTACAGAGCTTTGATCCGAGGAGTTAAGATGCGGGCGTGCGTGTCTTTTTCTTGTTATGCGATCACATTGTCGACATATTTTCACTGCACTGTAAATCAGAAGGTGATTTGGAGTTTTAAATGAGTGCATTTTAATTTCATTTCCACAGTGTATGATGTGCTGCACGAGTTTGTAAATGGACACACACTTCAGACAAAATTCAACAAAGACACAGCATAATGTTTCTACATATATTAGGACATGACATCTTCTGTTTTTTCTTTGACTTCGTCCTTCAGGTTATTTATTTTCTCTTGTCTGAAGTATTGAAATCTTAATTTGAAGGCACAGAGAGCAAGTTGTGTATCATTTGAGTCCATTTTATGTTTTTCAGATGTGTGTGTGCGTGTGTGTGTGTCATCCACGTACAAACTTAGAACATTTACAGCAGCCGACACTGCACGTAGCTGTTCTATGTTTAATTTATATGATTCATTTGTTGAGATCTTTGATGCATAAATATCACCAAGTATCTTTAAACTACATTCACATGTTCTGCATTTGTATCCAGCAGAAATGTTTTTCAGTTTCCGGACGTACGCCGAGCAGCCAGACTCTTAACACTGATTAAATATAAATCTGTAACACGGCTGTATGGGTCAAGAAAATATTTGACTGTCTTGAACTGAAAAGAAGTCTGATAAGAATCAACTTTTAAAACTCCAAAAGCAAAATTATTCAAGACGTGGAACTTCTTTGAGTACACCATTGAGCTCAGCTCCTCGTTTGCCCGTGAATAACCGATTTGTGCTCTTTTTTTTCTCTCAAGATGACAAAAAGAGAGACAAGACACAGAGAGCAAGTTGTGTGCACGGAGTCAATGTGTGTCTTTGTTATATATGAGTGTGTGTGTGTGTTACCTTTTACTGTACACTTCCAATCTTGTGCTTTCTTCTCTCCCTATTTGTTAAAATTAATTTAACAAAATTTGATATTTGATCTCATCCTGCCTTATTTTGTCACATCTTTTTACTTTTCTTCTTCGTCCTAACGTGCCACAGTGATGATGGACTGAATGAAAAGTCTCCTGAGATTCACTGAATGTTTTAATGATGATTTCTTCTAATTATGAATGTTATTTTTGTACAACGTGTATGACGTGTACCGCGTTCGATGTTGCTTTTACCGTTCATACAGGAGCTTAATAATAAAAGTAGTGAAAGCTCCAAACACCACAACATTAGGAGTGCCAGATTATAAGAAACTGTAATCAGTGTGCACATTGGTGATGTTTTGTAAAATAAGACATGGTAATAAACGTTAATAAAAGCATGTGAAGATGATGTCCTGTGTTTTCTTTGTGTCGGCGTGTGAATTTAATCTGACAGATGTGAAAAAGACAGAATAAAGTGTCCCATAAGCTAATTATTTCTATATAAATGTGTTGTTCTTTGTGTATGTTCCCATAACAGACAGATTGTTCTGACTGTACGCAGTCATAAATCTCCAACTTTTTATCAACGAGGTCGGAAAAATAAACAGAAATGATGACATCATGATAAGGAGCTGTCCATCAACATGTGGTGCTGAATTGCCGGCTGTAACGCACTATGTTGTGTGATTAAAATACGCTTATATCATACACACTTATATATGTATAACATATATTATATATATTACATTATCCTGTTTTTTTCTCTAAGCCACAAGTCACTTCCTCCCATTTTTTTTTTCAATGCAACAGATTTAAGTCGCACTCTTCATTCACACACCCTCACACGTGGACATCTGGCCGACTGTACTTGCCTACAGGCTCTCCTGGTCATGATCAGCAGCTGGTCCATTTATGTCTGAGATGTCCCTTTAATCTAAATTTCATTCAGGTTCCTTTGAGAGCTTAGAGCCAACATTTTAGACTCCTGTTTACCATTGCTGCATTTCTATTTTTAGATGCAATGCTCTTATGTAACGCTCACTCTCACATTATGGACCACTGCTGTCTGCTCCACTTGGCTGAATTGCGTACTCCCTGTGTACGTGTGTGTGTCTGTGTATTAAGTTAGATTCAATTAAGTCCTGTAACTTTTATCAAATAAAACTAAATCTGAATTTGTGGCTAAATATCTATCACACATGTAGCTGAAAAAAAGTAAGTATAAGCTAACATTTTACAACAAACAGAAAATATTTACATCGTGTGTAAGGCTGTTCTGTAGCTGGTTTGGTCTGATGGATTTCTCACACTGCTGTAATTTATCCATACCTCCAGTTCAGTATTCTTTGTCATAATGTAGATTAACAGTCCACAGTACAATGAAATGTGTTGGCCAAGAAACCGCACCGCACACAGAAGATAAAAAACAAGCTAAAGAAATAAAATACAATAACATGTAAGTAGAAACTGGAGAGGTTTAATGAAATCTAATAAAATAGAATTAAAAATATGTAATATGTGTGTGTACATTGTATAAAAGTGGAAAGGCTTGTCAAGTGTTTATACAGTATTTTCCACAAAACCTATAAAACATTTTTTAATGTAGCAGTTTATTCTGCCAGTTTTCATTAGAACAAATACATAATCCACTAAAACACGCACGCAGTGTAAAAACAGGCGACACTTTTAGGTACAGACATTTTGCACAGTAACAGAGTCTGACAATATAATATGTGTAGTCATGAACAGTAATTTCACATTGGACTTTTTTTTGTAGCATTTTGAAAACATCTCAAAGTTGTTGTTTTTTTCTCTAAAACCACTAAAAACTGCTCAGATCGTTGCGATCGATATTCATACACCAACAGTATTTTGCACAGCTGCAATGTGCAATGTATATAGGCTAGATTGTGTATTTAGTCTTCAGCTGCAAAATTATAACCCTGATATAAAACATTGTATATTCTGTAATGGAAGCAGTAAGAACACAGGCTGTAAGTTTAAGACGACTTGACATGAACAAATCACGACGTGTGTGCGGTGACACACACCTGCTGTAAAACAGGTAGTCGGTGGTAGTGATACAGTTCATGCTGGAGCCTGTCAAGAATAATTCGACTGAATTATACTGAAATAAATATAAAAGAATCAGCCATTCATAGAACACATTAACAGCTATGATGACTTGTTAAAGGATAATTTAAAATCAAAGTGTAGTTGCAGGACGCTTGCTGCAAAGGTGTGTGTGACAGTTACAAAAATAAAGAAGAGAAGATGAGAGAAGTACATACACACTTCAGATATTATAACTCCTAAAAGCAAAGCAGACACATAGCAAATGAGAGCTATATTTAAGAATGAATAAAAGTGGAGGGAGGTAGTGGAATATAGAGTCAAATACATGAGATTAAAATGTAGTTAGGTGTGTGTAGAAGGAGGACACAATTATGTCTGATTTGTAAGATTATACTGGATGTAGAAAAATACAAATACATCTTTTTATTTTTTTAATTTATTTTTTATTCTTCATCTTTCTACATTTTATTGTTGGTTTGTGTAATTTGTGATTATGTTATTTATGCATTACTTTTTTAAATATTGTTTTAAATGTTGCAGTGATGTCTTCTGCTGCTGTTTTGCCCGAGCATCTTGTCCTGTTCTGTCTGGCAAAGCACTTTGTAAATGCTGCTTCTAAAAGGTGATATATAAATAAAGTTTAAAGAGTATATATGTAGTATATAATAAAGTATTAGTAGTAGTAGTACGTTTAAACCTCTGTGTAAAGCATTGCAGTGTGAAGCCTGACCACTGTGAAACGTTATGCTTTTGTTTAGTAAGTAAAACATAACCTGAAGAGACAACTTGAGCTTGAAGAGATAATAAAGGTTTAAATTATAAAAACATCATTGCAGCTCTGTAAACGCCGTGTTAGATGCCATTTTTCATATTTTCTACATGTGTGAGGACTCTGCTCCGCCAGTAGGTGGCGCTCAATCGTTCCAATTTGTTCTCAACGGGCGGGAAACGAAGAAGAAAACGAGCCAATCACAGCCAGGAGAGGTCGGAAGTGTGCAACACGGAAGTAGCTTCTGCACTTTGAGCCGTTAGCGTCACACTCACACACGCGTCAGATCTCCAGACGTTTTTACCGACAGGTGCTGCAGACACAGGTGTGTGTGTGTGTGTGAGTGTGTGGAGCAGGTATGTCCAGCGGAGGGGAAGTCGTGTTACGGGCCGTGGAGGCGCCTCTGTTCTGGCTCGGTGCTCTGACCGCGGCCTGGCTGTCGCTGTGCTCCGTGTGCAGACTGCTGTCCGGGATCAGGGTGTGGGTGCTGGGCAACGGGCGGCTCGTGTCACCCGCCAAACTGGGGAAATGGGCAGGTGAGGCACTGTGTGGAGGACGGTGAGGTCACTGTGATACATGAAGGTTTATGTCATGTACTATGTAGAAACACACACGTGTGTATTTATTATTATATTCAATGAAGAGTGAACACAGTCACTGCAGGAGCCTGTTTCATGGGAATATTACACCAGAGATTGACTCTTCTCTGTCTGTGTTATGTGTTTTCTTTGTATTAATAATCATACATACTTGTAGGCTTCTTGTTTGACATTCATTGTTTGTTATTTTAACTAAGCAAGTTATTTACATTCATGTTTACCTTGACTGTGTAAATTTGTGGTTTGTACTCTCTCCAAACTTTTATTTACTTCATTTTATTTATTTACTTTTTCTTTTACGTCACTCATAACCTGAAACGTTTTCTGTTTCTGCGCTCATCTCGCTGTCAAACATGACATATGTAGCTTTTAACAACCTTGTTGATACTCTTTATAGTTTTCTAGTTTGAGACTTGTACGGGATGGTCAGCTATAGATAACTGAGGCTGTTGAGCAATGAGGAACACTCCAGCTACAATATCTGTGTAATCTGTTTTACTATTCATTTCCTGTAGTTTTGCAATCTGGACTCTATTTCTTACTTAACTCTCTTCATACTGGAATAAACTGGATAAACACTGAAAGCATCATTTATGAACTTAGTTATGTAGGTGAGAAACTGTGTGTCGGACATGAACGTTGGGTGTAAACACTTGATGTCATTCGGGGATTTCTTTACTATTTTGACTAAACAAGCAGAAAGAGGAGGCCGTGTTTACCTTTTTAATTATGTCACTGCTCACATTTCAGGTGTTTTTCTTCGCAGAGAAGCGACAACTTGAAATCCAGCTGTAGTGTTTGTCTCCGCAGAGCTTGTTAAACTCAAACGTCTCTGCTTTGTGGTTGTCACTTTCTCTGGACATGAATCCGAGCAGCCAAATATAAATCAAAATAACATAACAGACGTGATGATGTTCGTTATCTCATCTAAAAACACGTTTTACCGGGTATGTGTAATGTCCAAAGGGACTTCTCAGGAACTTCATAACTATAATACTACATACTTACTATACTTCTACTATAGTAGAAGCTCTGAGTGTGAAGGCTCTGGCTGCTCCCGTCTTAGCAGTCTCGCACGGTTCACTAGTGGTTGCTTAAGTCTAAGTCTTATATAACAGGACTGATATGACATACCTGTTAGACATGATGGCTCCTCTGTCCCAGCAGACACACAGTGTTTGTCTTTTCACATGAAATAAGGGCCGGGCAGGGAGTGATCAGCATTTTGTCACTGGGTGTAAATTGTAGTAAATCTTGTTACTGGATTACGGCTTGAGGGGATTATCAAACCACACTGAAGGCCGTCCATCTGTCCAACCTGCTCACTGTCTGAACGTTGAACCTTTGAACTGACTGCTGGGATCGCTTTAACGTTCGCCAACATCGGTCTGCTGTTCAAGGTTCATATTATTATACAAAAAGAGATAGATACCAGGTAATAAAAGTTTTCTATGAACATATCGCATATTGGACATTATAAATGCATCTGTGCAGGCCAATATCAGCTGATATTTTGAGATGTTATGTTTTCAGATTCTCAATCCTAAATGATTTGACACATTTATCTTTATTTACTTGGCTGCTCCGTAGTTTCTAACCTTTTCCAACCCGCGCAGTCAAAGTCGCATCAGACTGCTCGAGAAAACCAAATGTTTTCTGAGGATACGAGCCCAAGTTGCCTTTTGATCTTTTTGTGCGCGTCTAAAAATGGAAACGCGTCAGGCGTGTGTGTGTGTGTGTGTGTGTGTGTGTGTGTGTGTGTGTGTGTGTGTGTGTGTGTGTGTGTGTGTGTGTGTGTGTGTGTGTGTGTTTTTATTTTTGGATTACACATGCAAAATGGTTCAGGATATCCAATGAGGCAAAAGGAGCACGTTAGCCTCGGCTGCTGCTCTCATTCACAAACTTTGTCTCAGTGAAGTGGACTTGATTGTGAGGCCGGCCTGATTATGTAAGAGAGGACTAGAGCCATTCATAAATGAGACGCATGATCCTCGGGATTCTGGTTCACTGGTACCCACATGACACTTTCTGTGAGTCTGTGGCAGCATCACAGAGAACCATTGTAGTGCTATCCTGCCGTCTGGGACAAAGCTCCAATTCGAAATAATAAAACTGGCTTGTTATATGTAATAAAAAGGCGACTGGTCTTATAAATGAAGCTCATAAGACATGAACATGTATCTGAAACAGAAGGTGGAAGCTAAATAAGAGTTGCGTTCATGTCTACAATGCAAAGAGGCACAAAATGTAAATTGTAAATAATTGTTGCTAGGATACAAGCATGTTGGGCGCATAATATAGCATCTTTCTATCTTATCGGGGCTCGTCATTGCTTATACAGCTTATATTCACGTTGCAATGGGTTCATGTGTTGCAATAACACGTTTCAGATATAGCAGTACATGATTTAATTATTTTGATTGTTCTCCAACCCAGATTCCAAAAAAAGTTGGGCCATTTTCTGAAATATAAATAAAAACAGAAAAAGTGTTTTGTTGTATAAAAGTTACAGAAAATGGTGAAACACAGGCCAGTTTAATTCCCCAGATCTCAAAGTGACAGTGTGAACAAATAGTCCAAACCGATCCAAAGACTTTCGCTTTCAGAGAGAAGCAGCAACGTTTCACATTCATAAAATTTGTACCAAAGATTTTTTGGCATCAGAATTAATCATCAAAAATGGATTAATCAATGAATAGACCGGAGGTCTCATAACTCCGTGCTTCAGTTCAGATCGCTCCCTTCAAAACTTAAAACAAAACAAATACAGACTAAAAAATGTGTGCTAATCTTGCCAGTTAGTCTATAAATGTATTGGTCGTTCGTTAATTATTGATAGAATGAATTCCCGCCGGTTTCTTTCTGCATGAAATGATTTGTTAGGAATGCATGCGCGGTTTAGTGGAGGAAAGAAAGGGGCAGTCTGGAAGTAGGGCAGGACTTTGGCTTGTTACAAATATCGGGAAATGGGATGCGTTAGCCAAATCCTCATTATGTCGTCTTTTTAAGTGCACGTTCGTTTATGTTTAGCCATAAAATGATGTTGGCTATCAAAGCCAACACCCAAATGGGAACACATAGTAGCACTATCATCAGAACACCTCGCCGGCCTAACCTACTTTTGTAGAAGACAGCAGTTCCTAAAATAGCCCTTGTTTTATTTGACTGAAGGGAACATGCACTCAGCTGTGAAAGCTTCTTTTTTCTGTTCCGACTGCAAAACATTTCATTCTTAAAACAACTAAAAATAACCCGGCCTATGTTTCCCTCATCATTGTGCCTGCAGACTCTCCATCACTCTCCCCTCCTCTTCTCTCTGTGCTATTTTTAGTTGCCCCCAGGATCCCCCATGTTCGTGTTTGTCATTTTCTCTCCTCTTTCCTCCTCCACTGCCTTCTGTTTGGCTCTGCTGCAGCCCTAGAGGATGCTTGGCACCTCGGCATCATCTGTACTCAGGAAGATCACACAAAGGGGAAATGGGTACAGCAAAGGGCAGATCGAGAGATGAGTAAGAAAAAAGAAAGAACGGATGTCAAAGTAACAAAGTATTTGCTTAAAATAAACTCCCGCGCCTCTGCGGGGCATATTTGTATTAGACGTTGCGGCAGCAGCACGAACGTTTCACCAAAACGGCAACGATCAGGTGCTGTAGTGCTCAGCAATATAGCTGAGCTGCATCTTTATTAGCATGATAAATAAGTCCCATATATTACCAGTATTATGTATAATATGTCTATTAAATATTTAAATCGAATAAAAAGGAATGTGTAATCAAAACACTTTGATTAAGGACGCGTTGAGCTGATCGGTGCCAGATCGGTATCAACGATGATACTGACCTTATTAAATCTGTCACAACAGACCCGACTCTGTTTTTAGTGCCACAGCAGTCCCCGTCCTCATATAACCTCATATAAAACAATCCAAGCGTGCAGTGACGTGTACAGCTTCTACCGATGAAGAGAGGGCTGCTGTTGGAGGTGATGGAAGTGGAAAAGTTTGACGCTTTAAATAATAAGAAACGTGCGGCCAAGGACGGCAGATAATGTCAAAAGGCTGTATTTACACCGTCATGAGAACTGCGTGAAAATATCAGAACTGTTTGAATGAAAGTGGAGGAAGTCTCCGTGACGTCACCCACAGGCTTCTGAAGCACACCACTGAAGCCGACTGTAGACGGATCCCAAAATGAGCAAAGACGTGGAGCATGTGTGGAGCTGAGGCGGGCTGAACGAAGCCCGGTTGTCAATCAGCCGCCTGTCAATTGACGTGGCCTCGCTCTTAAATATGCAGAAGTGTAAGTCTTAAAATCGTTTGATTTGATGAGTTATACAGCAATTAGCTATCGTGACCAACACTGTTTATTTCTGCTGTGAAGTTGGACATTTGAACGCGGGGACTTGTGTAGATCATTTTGGAGCCAGCCTCAATTAACCAAGAACAGCAGTGTCTAGCACCAGGTGTGGAAAACCAAAAAATAGCCCCTCCTTATTCATTTCAGAGGGTGGTACCATCAGCGTATTCTGATGCACATTTTAAATTAACGTGACAGAAAAGTCTGAAGGAAACTGCAAAATTCAAAAAGACTTGGCATAAATTTCGCAAAAATGTTTTTCTAGCTTGCTCGAGGTGGCTTTTTGCCATTTCCAATAAAGAGCACGCAGACACGGTGTAACCTTCCTCACATTAATGCACGAAACAAACAGAAATATCACATTTGTTTTTAAATGGCTGAGGTTCGACTGGCACTCTTTGGATTACGCCCTCGTGTTGCTCTCTCTTCTTCTGGTTTTTCCACTGGAGAATTGAGCCTACCGCTTATCTCACAAACCGACTCCTAATATTTGCATAAGCGTAGTGGATAGAAACAATAGCGCCCACGCAGAGGGCTCTGCAAAAAAACAAAAAAAAGATTGTGAGACAAAAAAACAGTGAAATATGATCCCGGAAGACTTCTCTAGGTGTCTGGTCATCCTGCGACAGATGTTCCAAAAGTTGAGTGAGGTTTAAAACTAGCTTTAGGTAATAAAGTTTATTCTGAATAGAGATTGCACTTATGTCGGTCCACCTGCTCGCAGTATTTAATGAGCCTAAGAGTCTAGTAGCCCGGCTAGTGGACCACAGAGGCCGTGCTGCTCAGTGCACCCAACCAGACTGATCCGGTCTGACCTAAAACAACCCACCAATATTACCCTCCTCTTAAGTGCACCTCGCTCTCACAAGTAGGTCCAAAGCACAACGCAAACCAAAGAACAAAACAACCTGAAAGGACGGGGGGTAATAATTACGCACAATTGACAGCTAAAAACAGAAGAGGAGGAGTGGGAGTTTACACCAGGCTAAGATGAATGACGCTCTTTACGCCCAGCTTTTCAGGTTACACGGGGACATAATGTAACGCCCCGACTCTCCATCGCACTCCCCATCCACTTTTTTGTTATATTTAGCCAGAGGTGTGATGAATAGTTCCTTCTGAAAGATGGGAATTGCTAAAAATAGGCCCCTGCTGCTGCTGCTGTTTGTGCCAGGCAGTTCCAGGGCATCCGTTCGCTCGACTGCCACCGATGACAGAGAGGACCTAACTTTCCCTCCCTCTCTCTCTCTCTTTGTCCTCCTTATTCACCTCGGCTGCTCTCCATGTACCCCATCCTGCAGTACATTCTGTCTACACTGACATTCAGCCCTTTTACCCTTGAAAGTCAATTTATTTTATTTTTCTAAAGCTTTTTGTCTGCTCGGCTGACACCTGTGGGTTTTTTTTTTTTTACGCTGCACTTTCCAGGGATCACTTGTCAGTCAAACAGTTCATCACTGACATCTTTATCATCAGATTTCTGTGTGATAAAATTCCTGGAGGTGGCGCTCTTTGTCTGCTGTTCATCTATGGTGGCTGGACCTGCTCGGCTTCTCTTGGTCTTCTGTCTGTGTCTTGATTTGACACACACAAAAAAAAACAAAACAGAGCAGAACATCAAATTTTCAAATATTTCCCTCTGTGGGAATATTTCTTCTAGCAGCTCAAGCTGACGGAGCACATTTCAGCCTGCAGTGAGCTGGTCGTGAAGGCGTGGTCTGACACTGAGATTATGAGTCACAAAAGTCAGTTTAAACTGTGCTCCAGGCCACAAATGGCTATTAGTGAATATTCAATGGAGCCCCTCCTGTATCGTAGCCAAAATATGCAGTTATGTAGACACAAAGAAAAATATAAAAGAGCAGCTTACTGTTTTCTCCGTTTCAATGAACCAGCCAGTTGAGAGCAAGTGTTACGGTCATGTAAAGAAACTATCGTAGTAGATAGTGAATATGGAGAATCATATCTTTCCTTTTCATCATTTGGAACAGTTTATACTTCGTCCATCTAACTCCGTCTCTGTCTGATCTTTTCCCTCTTCTAGTGGTGACGGGAGCCACGGATGGGATTGGGAAAGCTTACGCGGAGGAGGTAAGATTTCTTGGATTCTGGACTGACCTAACCTGTCCGTCAGAAGGTCGCAGGGAGTTTCTGTCTGTGAAACACGTGGAATGAAGTCGTTACTAAAGGCGCACTTGTGAGTTTTGTACCTGTAATACTGGTTTCATTTGCTCGGACGTTTGGGTTTGTGTTTCTACTTCAGTGGGTGTGTTGAAATGCAGTTTTGTCACTGTAATGTTTGTTTTGTACGGTACGTTGGTACCAAAGGTCAAAAACTGGGATAGGCTGGTATCAAAATGGTTTTCTAAATGTTTTTTTCTAGAAGAGTTAACACCAGACAGAAGAATGATCCGGTTTATGTATATTGATGATATCCTGCTTCCTGAGCCTGTAGCTGACTGACAGAGCTGTCTCGCCATTTCAAAGACACTCATTGGTCAGAAGTTGAAAAGCCCTCCCTCCCTTTTGTGACACACTGTGTGTACAGACCATTAGGTTTGTTCGAGATGAGCCGAGTCGGTGGAGAATTGATCAGCAATCGACTCGTAACGCGCGCTTGATGTCGGCTTGCTGTGAAGTGAACCCGCAAGATCGAGGCGGCCTCAGTCTTTAGAGCCACGTGCTGCAGATGCAGGCGTGACAGGAAATGCCGGGCTGTTATCTGATCAAAGATTATAGATTTGTCTACAAACACCACATGCTGAAGAAAAACCCGAAAAAACCCTTTCTGTGCATTTGTCCTCTTTAAAACTAGCTCGCAGGCTAATCTCCCGATGCGGCCGTCTGATCTCGACCACTTTCCAAGCACGGTTCATCTCCATCAGGCCTATTCCCGCACAGCAAACCTGTCAGATGTGTGTGCCTGCGCGTGTTTTTTCACCTCCAGCTCGTGAAGTTAGGCTTGAAGGAAGTGAAGCAAAGTTTACAGGCAGAAGCCTAAATCTTCAGGCTGGAAAAATACACCTGCAAGCAATGACCTGAAAATTCCAGGTACAATCAATTGTTAGATTTAGCAGAACTAGGATTACAGTGACAGAAACACACAGCGCAACCTTTGAAATCGTAGATACATAACTTAATGTTCAAGCTTACAAAAATTACAGGTACAAAACTCCATGAACACACTTTCTATCGTTGTTTGAAGATGGTTTTAGTCCAATCGCAGGTCGATCATCACACTAGGCCAAAGTAATGACTTGACCTGCTGCGCTGCCTGTGTGCAGTCTGTGCCGTTGTGCGCACACGTCGCCCTTCATTGACATGTTGTTCTGTGTTTGCAGCTCGCTCGCAGGGGCTTTGCCATCGTGCTGATCAGCCGCACTCAGGAGAAGCTGGACGACGTCTCCAAGGAGATCTGTGAGTGCCGTGCATCTTTATTTTAGTTTATTTTTTCAAACGTTGCCAGACATGGACAGTTGATGGAAAATAAAGATTTGTGTGTTCTCGTTTCATGTTTCAGCTTTCGTCATTTTTGAAATACAGCATACTGTATTTAATCCATCACTCGTACTAATCCCACATTTTTAGAGTCGAGGGAAATCAACAGTACCTGCGGTCCAAGGGCACAAGACTAATATAGTATTAAGTATGACAGCTGCTAGACCGGAGTTCAGTCTTAATGATCCATGCAGCTATACGGCCTCATTTATCCGGAACCTGAAATGTTGCATCCATATTGCACTGCGCGATCGTCCAGCAGGGCCCAATGACTAACGACTAAATAGTATTGCACTGAATTGCGTGTTTTTCACAAGCGATCCTAAATTGAGTGGAGATTCAGCAGGACTCTCGTGCTTTTGGGGTTACGAGGCAGTAAAGCCTCCTGCAGGAGCCGAACGTGAATCTGTCCAATTAAATGAAAGCTTCCTCTTAAGGGAGGGATATCCTTATTGATGATGGAGGATTATTTCAGCCGTTTAATTATTTTTTTCTTTTTTTTTTCTCCTCCGCTCTGCTCTTCCC
This sequence comes from Nibea albiflora, assembly GCA_014281875.1. Taxonomy (NCBI): domain Eukaryota; kingdom Metazoa; phylum Chordata; class Actinopteri; family Sciaenidae; genus Nibea; species Nibea albiflora. Next base: position 5,274,456 of record CM024795.1, on the reverse strand, counting down.
TTCCCTTCGCTTTGCTTTCCAAGAGGTGACTTGTTGTAGCGTGTGTGGCCATTCATGAACGCTTCACACGAGCGGCTCGCTTATGTTTCACTGCAGAATTAAAATGCTTCTTCGTTTCTGTGCCTTCAGCGAGCAAATGCGGCGTGGAGACCAAAACGATCGCGGTAGACTTCAGTTCTGTAGATATCTACTCCAAGATTGAAGAAGGACTCGCCGGACTGGAGATTGGAGTTTTGGGTAAGATGCTTAGGCCACCTCACTTTTTTAATCATATTCAATTAATTGATCAGATTAGATGGCAAATTAAATCTCAATCTTGGCCTACAGACATCAGGATATAATCCACTATGATGAGTGGAAGCTTTTCATACAGTCATAAAGGTTCATTTATCCAGGCTTCTTTAGCCCTTTGCTGCCCTCCTAAGATGCAAAGAGGAATAACACACATTGTAAAAATGTAATCTTCCCTCTATCCATCAGTTTGTCAGCATCATGCAGCGTTATGAATGTTTTATTTCTCTCATCAACAGTCAACAACGTCGGGATTTCCTACTCGTACCCTGAATTCTTCCTCAGCGTCCCCAATCTGGACACTGTGAGTTAAAGGTTGATTATTCTGAAATGATTATTATTATCAACCAGGCATGTGAATGATTAAAATGGAAGTGGTGTTAATGGCATATAGTTTGTTATTACATATTTTACAGCTCCACTATTAACTGGATCCTTTCCAGTTAGCTGTATGGACAGTTTTGGTTCAGAACCGGGCTACAAACGTGGCCAACGGAGTTGGACCTCATCCCAAATCTGATTTTTTTTTTGTTTAAGCTGGGACATAATTTATGTAATTGATAACTATCATGTTTACCTAAAGCACGCTTATTTAATTTATATGCTGGACGGGGGCCACGAGTAGCAAAAGCCAAGTGTAACAGAGGCATAAGTGGAGAAGTGTCATAAAAATGCTGTTACACAGTATTATCTGCCAAAGCTTGCTAACATGAGCCACCACACCAGACCGAGTGTCAGTAAACGTGAGCCGAGCTGATCTAATGGTGAGTTTTATTCCTTCAGAGTTGAACCTTTCGTTTGTGAAAGCGTGTCTGCGGGTGTGTATTTCCTCTTCCAGAAGTTGCATCGTAAACAGCCTTTGGCGTTTCAGCAAACATCTCGTGCCATAACAAATCGCAAGATCGTATCTTTAACGCCTGCGGCTGACGCTCGCAAGGATGCAGGGAAATGCACAGACACACCGGGAGATGTGCGCTAATGCTCCCGTTCTTCTCCTTTCAGTTCATCGACACCATGGTCAACATCAACATAACGTCCGTGTGCCACGTGAGTGTTTGAACATATATGATACCTGCATAAGTATTTCCTCCTGAGGTTGATGTTGAATAGAGAGGCGTCTCTGGTTCTCCCAAACTGTCCTGAAGTAAATCTAAAATATGGAAATGGATTTTATAATGTCATCATGTGCCACCATCCTGCCGTGCTCCATATTTACGTGCTTATGTCACCTGAAACTTGTTCACACTTCCACCATCTCTCCCTCCAAAAAAACAACAGTCTTAGACTCGGTGTCTTCTGCTGTACTTTTTGTCGGAGTGGCCCTCTGACACCAGAAAGTCCCACCAGAACACGACAAGTGCACCGCTTTCAGACGTCACTGTCGCAGATCATCTTCTCACTGTGTGTGTGTGTGTGTGTGTGTGTGAGCGAGACAGCAGTGTTTTTTAGCCCGGGTCTGTCTTCTCTTCTTTACCCATCCCGAAATGAGTTTTTGATTGTCTCTGATCAACAGCTGTACACCCTTAAATTAGAGCCCTGCGGCGATTACAGCCCTGTGTCTGTGCGAACAGTCAGACACATCCAGTTTGTACCTGTAGGTACTGAAACTTTTCCGGGTTTGTCTTTGAAAAACTGCTGAAGTACAAAAGAATGTTCTCAAATACACTTATGCGGTCGACTGGGAGACGTCCAGGGGAGATAATCTTAAATAAGCGGTTCAGCCTCAGTGTGCACAACATCTCTGTAGACATGGACCTGTACATGTTGGTCGCACGTCTCACTGTGATGTCTGGCTTTCCTTTTGAGTTATTAAGTTTGTCCGAGTAGATTCATGTGGCTCAAATAGTTTGAGATCCACTGGCAGGTAGTCCCACAGAGCACAAGACACACACACACACACACACACACACACACACAGAGTATAGTAAGTGACTTCCGTCGCTCTTCACCATGTTCAGCAGTTCCCAGAGCAACAGCTAAAGTCCACCCACGCTCTTAGCACTTAATTTATGTCATTCAATATTTCTTTAAATGGCTCCCTCCGCTATCATTATCATCGCCTTTTCTCTCTTTGTCATCCCTCCCCGATCACCTCTCCACACTGGACCCACACACACATACACACACACACACACACACACACACACACACACACACGCGTTTACAAATGTGGATGCACACCTCCGCACACACTTGTCCACCACCCACACACTTAATAGACTTTTCTGTCTGTCTCTTTACTCGGTTTCTCACAATGCTCTCTCTCTGTGTCTCTCTCTCTGTCTCACAATGCTCTCTCTCTCTCTCTCTCTCTCTCTCTCTCTCTCTCTCTCTCTCTCTCTCTCTCTCTCTCTCTCTCTGTCTCTCTCTGTCTCTCTCTCTCTCTCTCTGTCTCTCTCTCTGTCTCTCTCTCTGTCTCTCTCTCTCTCTCTCTCTCTCTCTCTCTCTCTGTCTCTCTCTCTCTCTCTCTCTGTCTCTCTCTCTCTCTCTCTCTCTCTGTCTCTCTCTGTCTCTCTCTGTCTGTCTTCCCCTTCTGGACTGTTTTTTTTTTTTTGCAGATGACGCGCCTTGTTTTACCTCGAATGGTGGAGAGGTAAGTTTGTCCGACTTCAGCAACAAGTGTTCATACATTACTGACGTCTGTGAGTATTTAGCAGTTAACACCGGCGGTTAAGCAGCACATTAATAGTTAATTAATATCTCTTAATATAATGCACTGCAGAACAGTTGTTAATATGCTTATTTGTCGATATGCTTATTTGTTTTCTCGCTGAGAGTTGAACGAGACGTTGGATCCAAGAGACGCTTAGCTTAGCACAAAGGCTGGAGATGTGGAAACAGCTAGCCCGGCTCTGTCCAAAGTTAAAAATAAATCTGCATACCAACGCGTCTGACGCTCGTTCACATCATAGCAAACAAAACTCATCACACGGTGTGGTTTCTTTTTTCTGTGCCAGGGAAGCAATGAAGTGTTAAAACTATTCCACTCAATTTGATCCTTTATTGTCATTTTTATCATTCACCATATTTTTTTATAAACTGTTTTTGAGAGGAAATGGCCCAGATTCAAACCATTTATTCAGTCATAGCAGCGCATGCAGTGGCGTCGTCAGCATTTCCTTCCAAATAGCAATCAGTATTGAATTTATTTTCCAGTCCAATAAAGCATAAGTGACCCTCGATCTTGCTTTGAAATTGGGCTCTAAATTTTTTGGAAACCAGTTTTTCTTTGGGCCTCTGCAGTGTTCGCAGTAGTTAGACGGAACAGGTCTAAACTGTGATCAGCAGCAGTGCTAACCTCAGACCAGTGTTCTATTTCAAAGTTATAAGAAAAGCTGTTATTTCCAGCTTATTATAGTCATTATTCTGCACTTCACACTGGAACAGGAACCTTTACTTATTCTATAACTTCCTTTACCGTTGCTCAGCAGGATCTCATGTCTCTTTATGCTCTTACGTAGTCACTGTGGCTAAACCGTTGTACAGTTTTGTTCTTCACGCCCAAAACGTTACTATTTTTACAAAGCCTTCATGTAAAATACATTTTTTTTGCAATCTAAATTAAAAGATAGAGCTTTTGCGGCAGGAAATCCCAAAAGTTTGAATGGCTGTGTGTGCGTATATACAATTAAAATTAGTTATGCCTCATCATCCACCTCTGGATTAGATGGAGTATTGTGTGAGAGCAGCAGACGCAGCAAAACTATCCTTGGATTGTAAATATTTAGGCGTTGATGGTGCTGTATCTTTGATTTTATCGAGATCTACCAGCTCTTCTTTGATGTTACAACAAGAGCATTTTTGGTTCAGCTCGCAGGCAGACATGGCACCATGTTCTCTCATCATTCTGGGATTGATGTCTGAAGTGTTTGCTGCTGTTGCCCCCTTCCTCTTCTCTTTCTGCTTCCTTCCACTGGGAAATAGCATTTGTTTTTATTCTTGCGTTTCCAGGAAGAAGGGCGCCATCCTCAACATCTCATCTGCCAGCGGGATGTACCCCGTTCCACTCCTTACCATCTACTCTGCCTCCAAGGTAATCGCAGCACGCGCTTTATGACCTTTTTCTTCAGTTGTTAACTGAAGTGTTATCTATAAATGCATCCCGGCGTCATAAACGGTTTACATCTCACCATATACTGTAGGCCACGGGGACAAATCCATCTTTGTTCTCCTGTTATGAATTATTCCGTCTAATCTAGCACGGCGAAACGTAGCCGCTGATGGCGATAGATGTTAGTTCAACATTTATTTGGACGTCGGGATGAAGGGAGGGAATCATCTTTTTTCATATTTGCTGCCTTAATTGTTGAATATAAATAAGTCGCTGACTAACTCAGGTCCCGAGGTAGCGCACCAATTAAAAATGTTTATAGGAGCATGTGGCGTCGTAATGTTTTATAACCGTCTCATGTGTGTTTGTTAGCTTAAAAACTGCCTGCTGTTCACAGTTTCAGCTGATTAATTTGCTGGTGTCTTAATACTGGGTCATGTTTATCTACTAAATCCTGGTTTCTGCAGTTTAATGTTTAAAAGTGCTAAATCTAGAGTCCCATTAACATTGTGGAAGAACACCGTGCATGAACTCTCTGGACATATTTCGTCCTTGCTGGGGCTTTTTTTGCGCAGCATGTGCTCAAGTCTTTTGAGAATTGTAATCCCATGGCTTTTTAGTGTTTTATGTTTGGTGTCCTTTTTATCTCACTGAGGTTGTAGTCTTAATAACCTGCATTTTATCTTGTATAGGCGTTTGTGGATTTCTTCTCACGGGGACTGCAAGCTGAATACAAGAACAAAGGCATCATCGTCCAGGTGAGTCATGATCCGACCGTAGTTTTTCTGCTGCACGCCCACATTGTTTTGATGAAGTGTGTTACTATAGATAAAAATGCAAGTTGAAAATCCCTTTTTTAGGGTTTATTAAGTGAACGGTCGATACTTTGCAGAGCTACACACATTGTTCTGTTCCCTTTTCCAGAGCGTTCTGCCGTTTTATGTCGTGAGCAAGCTGAGTAAAATCCGACGGGCTACGCTGGACAAGCCCAACCCAGAGCGCTACGTGTCAGCCGAGCTCAACACTGTGGGTCTGCAGACCCAGACCAATGGCTACCTGCCCCACGCCATTTTGGTAAGTGTGGGTGTTTTTAATGCTGGTAGCAAAGAACAAAGGGTCGAATGCTTTAAGCTGCATTCTGTTTTGCTGATTTCTCTAAATATATGAAATTAGCTGTCTGAAATGTTTGCCAAGCGTTCATCCATCACCCAAACAAATTAATCTAAAAGCAACCACAATCTATTTTGGTACATCAGCCACCAAACAGCCTCTCCTTGTGAAACACACAACAGGTTGCTAAGGAGCCGACGTTTATGTAATTATACCTTGAAGAAACAAGTACAGTTCCTTTCATACTGTACAATGCGTCATTATGTCTCTATTCCTGGCGGTAACTAACAATGATTGCACGTTACGGAGACCAGCGTTGGACACTAACTGAGGACCGTCGCTGTTTTGTCATCTGTGTGCACACTTAACTGACCACTCAGAATGACTCAAGATCTGCTCAGCCAGCTGGAGCTTAAAATCACTCCGCAGGCCAAATCTTTCCTCCACATATTGTAGCTCGTTTATATACGATCAGCCCGAGCAACTGAAATGTACCTCGGGTATTTGGCAGATATGGGGGAACACAGCTGGAGCACATAAAAGTAGTGCCCCTCTCTAACATAACTGGTTTCTCCGGAGAAGTAATAAATCTGGTTATTAGGAACACGGAGAGTCGTGTTACAGGTAGTCAAGGTCTCCGGGTGCAACTGGACCGAAAAACCTCATCGGGTTGCAATTTCATTTTATACAAAAGAGCTTCCTACCTGCTCATCTCCATTCACTAAATGAATATTGTGTCAACAGTTGCTGAAACAGCTGTCAAAAGGTAAACATCCTCTGAAATAATGGAGTGGGATGCTCCACTACCTTCCCGTGTTGTCTATATCCTAACACTGTAATTACTCTGCGCAGACACGAGCATCGGGAATGAAACGGAAACGCACAAATTTACTTAGATTTTTTTTAGATATTTCAGCCGTCAGATCGTTTATAGCGGAGGTTACAGAGAGCAAGAGTCATTTTCTCCTTCAGGTTCCTCCATATTGTGTTGAACTATGTGACCTGAATATCAATGACCATGTTTATTGATGCACATATAAATAACAGCACCATCCATTACAGCATGCAGGTGTTCGATAAATCATTTTTAGCGTAGATGAGTTTTTTTTTTTTTGGTGCCGATAACATAAACGCAGCATGGATCTCTCTCCTGTTATCAGCTCCTCTGTTTCACTAAACCACAAACTGGAGACAAGTAGCGTGTGTGCTGATTATCTGATAATCCCTCTCCCTTCAATTGTGCGGCACAGCTCTGCCCGTCTCTCAGTGATAATCCACAATTTTCCAGCATGAAATCCAGACTGCTGGAAGCTTCTACATGTAGACATCTTTGCTGGAGTTCAATTGTTTCCATATTTATTAGGTTGCATGCTTGTGATGCACTAGTAAAAGACTTAAATCAGTATGACATATAAGCTCGAATTCAGCTTGAAGCTGATTGAAAATTCACGCCTGTTGTTGGTCTGCTATGAAGCTATTATTGACCAAGCGGTTATCATAAACCTTATATGAGGTGATGAAGTTTAAACATGTTGGTCGTCATTTTCAAGTGCACTGGTGTGGCCCCATACACAGTATAAAACATGGATGTCGTGTCCGTGACGTCACCCAGAGGTTTCTGTGGAGATCTGAGTGCACACACCAACACTGTTTTTTGTACCAGGCTGTAAACGTGTTCATTTCTGCTGTGAAGTTGGACATTTTAACATAGAAGCTTATGGAGGTTCACACATTCTGTAGCCAGCCTCTAGTGGCTGTTTGAGGAATTGCATTTTCTTTTTTCTTTTTTTCTCGGTCTGACCCAACAGTCCTTTTGTGTCTCCAGCCACAGTAAATTTTGCTCTTTAAGTGTTGCCCACACTCAACCAAGTCCATAATTCACATATGTGATCTATTATTATATCCACCTTGGAATTAATGATGAATTAGTTTAGAAAAATGACAAAATAGGGCGCCCTAGTAGCTCACCTGGTAGAGCGAGTGCCCCATGAGTCCTTTCCGTGATATCTGAGCTCGATTCGAGCCCCGCCTCTCTCCGTATATCCCCTTTCCTGTCTCCCTGAAGCTGTCACTATCTAATAAAACCCCTAAAAATGCAGTTACTGACAATACAGTTAAGAGGAAATCTATAGGTAATTAACTGAATATGGTGAAATGGTAAGTAAATGAAATGACCATTTATGATGCTTCATAAAACTTAAAAAAAAGGATTCAAACCGGTGGGAGGGTTTCGAATCTTTGAACTGTCCGGTTACTTTTCGTTAAGCACGAAAAGCTTTATTGCCGTAACTTGAACTGCCGACTGATGCGTAATGTATAAAAATTAGATGCAATTTTGGCGAGTCGTTAGACTAAAGGTACTGTCTTCGTAGCTTTTTAATAACCTCAGGACACAGACATTTTAATCTATATGCAAAATGTACAGCTGCTGCCGAGACTCGGCTGCAGTTGGGCATTATTTGAGAAGAGCAGAGGCATGAAAGAGCCCGATTGTCTGATTCTTTTTTCCTTTGCACAAACTTGCTTGCCACAGTTCTTGCTCCTGTGGGTTGGGAAATTAATAATGAATGCTAATCTGTTATTTGTAAATGCCACCAGCTGACCATGTAATTTCCCTCTGTAGGGCTGGGTGACTACAGCTCTGCTCCCTGCCAAGATCGTCAACAGGGTCTCGATGGGGATGGGTTTGTCCCAGCGCGCTCGTTACCTCAAGAAGCAGAAGCAGGGATAGATGGATCGGCAGCTTCTGGGAGCGGCGGCAGCAAACAGAGGGGACCAGCTGTGTTAACAACCGTCATCGAGGACCGAGACAGGAAAACGTGACAGTTTCTGGGCAACATCTTCGTTCTCTGTCTCCCTCTGATACTCCCAGTCATAGATGATGTGAGACAGTGTTTGGCCGCGGTCGTTGTTACATGTATTCAATCCAAACAGTTGTGCGAGAAAATACTGAACAAGAGCGATCAGAGTGATCAGCTTTAACAAACAGAACACTAACAAGGAAACTAAAAAAAAACAAACCCCAAAACTATTCAGCTGTCTGCAAAGCATGACTGAAAATGAAGCTTTCATGGTAAATGAAGGATAGAAATAATTTGGTCTGAAGTTGGAGGCGTTTGTATGTTTGAGCCCTCCTGTAAGTATGTCAGCCTGCCGGCATAAAGCTCTTTAGTAGAACACTGGATCTGCTACTTGCGTACTCCTAACACTTTCCAGAGCACTCAAACCATGTTTATGAAGATTTAAATGGCTGAATTGTTACTTAAATTCATCATTATTCTGTTTTCATAAAAGAAAAAAAATCACATCAAAGCACTCGGATTCACACATTTCATCTTGAGCACAAACTCGAAATCTTTTTTTTTCTTCTTCCAAACAAACTACATTTGAAAGGAAAAAAAAAGTGGAATAAAATAAGAGGAAGCTCTCCAGATGAAAAGTTGTGGTAGATTATTAAAATGTGTGTTTTGTGCACACACTAAACCGATTTTCAGATTCATTCTTACAAATGTTTCTTATTTTTATTTTCCATAATTCTTAAAACACCCCAAAGTTTAAAACGTTGTGGTTTGTTTGTGCAACAGTGTGTTACATCGACATTAATCTTCACGTTTTTACTCGCCGTTGTTGGATTTACTAAAATATGAAGCCAAACCAAATGTACAGACGAAACAAACCAATGACGGAGCTGAAAATCTCTCCATGTACCTTCCTTAATGTTTTCACCGCTGTTGTGTTCATGTGTTCGTAGTGTGTCCGCAGCCGTCTCTTAATTCACCTGCACAGTTTGAAGTCATGCTGTATTAATTCAGCTGGTTTCACTCGTGCTGCTTTAGCTGCATCAGGTGAGGACCAAACTTCTGTTGTAAGGCTTTTTCTCAAGGGTGACTGCATTGATGGCTTTCCTGTTTAGACTGAAAGTGGAGCACAACCAGTACACCTGGATTCCATTAGAATGTACCGACAAGAGAAAACTGCACTGCATTTGTCCTTCCAGCCGTCAATAAATATCATTTCAAATAACCTCATCCAGTCATCCGTCTCTTTCTGACTTCCTATGCTCAGTTTCACTTTTCTTGTCACTTGTTGTAAGATTGAAAGCACACAGCAGACACATTTTATAGGAAATTCATGGAAAAAGAAGATAAGAGAAAAGTTTTGGTTGATATCTCTTATGGGGGATTGCCAAGAAACACCCCGTCCACAAACCTCTGTGTAATGAAAATGCCTCAGATAGCCATAGTTTATTATATATACACTCTTATGTCCAATCAATCAGTTCATGTGACTTCCTGGAGTTACGTTACCGTTATTTAATCATTTTCACTGTCCATGTAAATGTGTTGCTTTTTCAACGTTCTGCCTCTTCCCTCCCAAACATCGCTGTCCGGTTCCCATGCCAACAGATTCTGGGAGATTTTTCCGGTGCACTGGTATGGAAGCTGCGGAAATGTGTCATCGCTGAGAATGTAGGAGGGGAGAGGAGCTGTGTGTGTGGAGGGATGCCCAAAGGAAGAATCGAGTGGGTTGCAGAGACGTATATAAAGAGGAGCTCGTCGGTGCTCGCTCAGACTCGCACACACACACCACACTGAGTGATTTTACCAGCAGAGTTTCAGAACGAAGAGCAAAAGAAGAATCTCTTAAAATCATCTCTCATCAAGCAGAACCCTCAGGACTGAATATTAAACAGCCAGATTGAGTATTGTATTTCTTTTTTTGTATCATCTGTACCAAAACTTCTGGAGACATCTGATCAGATACACCAGGCGCTTCAACAAAAGGCTTTAAAAAAAAAACCTACATCCTCCTCTAGAGCTTCGCTCTCTACAGTTCGTCCGTCCTCACATTTGGGCCACAACTCACCATGGCGACCAGCATGGACACTCTCCCTGCCCATCTGCTGCCTTTGGTGATGGAGGAGTTCCCCCAGTCTCTGGCCACAGCTTGTGTCTGCAGGGCCGGACAACGTGAGCCCCGCCTCCGCTGCGTGCAGTGTGGCATCATCGAGGAGGAGGAGGAAGACTGCTCCACCCTGGAGGAGGACCAAGCCCAGCGGTCCTTCCTGCAGACTGTGGAGAGCCTGAGGAGGAGCACCAGATGAGCTCCTCTAGAGGAAATTCTAGCATGACTGTGACTGTGTTTGACCTATTTGGCTTCTCTGCGACGCGTCTGGAGATCACCAGATGTCATGGATGCAGACTGTGCTGACCTCAAACCTGTCGGTGGTGATTTTTTGGTAAAGCTGTTACCATTGGTGGACACCATGCATGGAAATGGATGAGGCTGAGTCAGGACACTGAAGATCTGGAAAGAAGCACTTACAAGAGCGAGTTAGAAAGTGCTGGCAATAAACCACTTTTTCATATTTTGTCTATAAGTTTTGTTGTTTTGTGGCATTATATTATTTACATGAATGCTTTGTCTTCGCCTACTAGGACCTTTGATTTGATATATAAAGGTGACGTTCTAACATTTTTTTGGTGTTGCGTCTTCTCTATTTTAAAGGTAAAAATCTGTTTAGTGTTGACACACTTCATACATCAAGCTTCCTCTTCATCTAACATAAGAAAGCTGTGGGGTTTTTTTAAAGGGGGAACTGTTGACTTACAGAAAGCCATTAAAATCTTTCAGGCCTTTCCATGTGGTGGCACTATTGATACACTTTTTTGAGCTAAATAGCACAAACTATACTGTACCACACAAACAAACCCTCCTCTCAACCCAAGCCAAGCTGCATATGAACAAGCTGCGATTTGTAAATTACCCCTGATATTTCTGATATAAATGAGCCATGAATTTATTTTACCTTTGATCGTTTCATTTCAGGGAAGCAAACAAAAGACAGAGTGTATCATGAGGCCAGACCACACGACTAAAACACATTAATCCCCCCTCCCCCCCGCCCAGCTATCGTGCAGTGCCCTCCTTGGGCTTTGCAATAAAAACTAAATTTCACACATTACCTGGATTCTTTTTCTGCCTCCTATTTCCTAAATCAGCTCTCCTGTGATCATTTCATTTTACCGACATGTTTACTATCACTGAGGCAGCTTTTGCACAATTAAGCTCTGCGCCCTGCATCGTCTTTGCAGCTATTAGAGGATAAACGAGCAGTCTTTCGATTCATGGATATATTGGATTGCAGTTTCTCAATTTCACGATGATTTTCAGGAAAAACACTGTGCAGATGTCTTCTCCATCAAATGAGTTCAATGACAGATACTGTGTGCCAGCTGCAGACTGTCTAATTTTTGGTTGTTATGTAAATCTGCATCTCTCTCTTTTTTAAATATATATAAACTGTGCAAAAGAACAACTCTTTCACTTCTGTGCTCTGCACCCAGAGGTTGTTTTTCTCCTGCCAGAGCTTTGTGTGGTCCAACAGGCTTGCGTCCACTATTTGCTTAATCATTTATGAACATCTAATTAAAATGTGATAAATGATTAAACTTACTTTTTCGAAAGAAAATCATATTTTCTCAACAAGATTACATAATGTTTTTTTTAAAGCTAATTAGTAGAGTTTTGGTTAATATTTACTGAAACTCGAAGCCTGGATTCTTCCACTGCCATTATTGCCTCTAGGTGTTGAGCACTGGTGCACAAATAAAAAGCTGTTATATAAAGTCTCCTCAAGCGACCCTCTGATTGTCACCGTGGCTTTAAATAAAACGTATGGCATTTTTCACCAATTCTAAAACTCCATCTCTTGACTCTTGATATTTCTGCTCAGGAACACGGTGTTACTGGAGTTTTCTTCCAAGACAGGTCACCAGTAGGTTATAGGGTTAACACAGACAGACAACCAAACTTACACTGACATTTATGGGCAATTTAGAATTGCTGACCTATATGTGTTTGGCCTGTGGGAGAAGGAAACCTACGCAAATGCAGCAAGAACATACAAACTCTGTACAGAGAGGCAGTTGCTTTTAAATTCAGGACATTCTTGTTGGGAAGTGACAAAACTAATATTGATTTTAGTTAAGCGTTTTTGTTCAGGGGGCTGAGATGTCCTGCTACCAAAAATCTCCACTTGTAAAACTAGAAGCACACACACACACACACACACACACACACACAGAGCAGCTGAAAACACACTGACCTACAGTACACTGCATGCTGAAGGGTTTCTTGAACTCTTTGTCCTAGATTAAGGTTCTGTAAGAAAACTGCTAAAACCTCTTTTTTGATTAAGGATATCCCTCCTCGTTACGAGAGATGACTGTGCTGTTCCAAACAGCTTATTCTACACACACACACACATATATATAAAGCATACTAAAGTTATTCTGTATTTTCCAGAGTAATTGGTCATTAAGAAAGCTCAACAAAGCTAAAATACTGTATTTGTGACCTTTGCCTCTGTGTTATAGCAATTTGTGGAGAAACTAGTCGCACATTTAATGGTTTAATTAACTTGTAGATAAGGTTGCCCATAGGTGATGTGAGCTAAAAAAAACCCAAGAGGAAATGAAATGTTTTTGTTTTATATAAATATATTATATATATTTTAGTGAAAATGGCTGTTTGTTAGCTCATTTGTTAGAAGACGAGACAGTTATTTAGACGACTGGTCCTCAAATTATAGTGTGTGACTGTTGGTACACATCCTCCATCAAGTACGTGGAGAATGATAATTAATACTACATATTTTCCCTGACACACAACCTTCCTATGATTTAAAATATCATTTCCTGTCAATGAGTGAAAACATGATGACAGAATTGTCTGGCAACAGCCAACTATAAATATTCTCTATTTCAATGTGGTCTAGGTGGTGGTACCTGGAGAGCCTGATGTTTTCTGAGTTGGTATGTGGTGAAAAATATTTTGATTTAATTCAATTTGATTCATATAGTTCAAGTTTTCTATATTGTAGGTGTATGTGTCAGTCTTGTTTAACTATATTTTTCTTTTCTTTAGAAACAGTCACAGTATGTGGCACCTGAGATTTGCATTTCTTTAGACTCTTTTTACACAAGAGACCTATATTATAGGCTATTATAGTGTCAGTGTGCTTAGCAGCCTATACTATATTTCATAAAACACTGAACAACATGTGACAAAATGAATCAATCAATCTTCCGGCTCAGCCTGAGGAAAAGTGAGTGAAAGGTTTGCCGAATAAGACGGTGAGGCTTGGCTGAAAGCTGTTTCACAGTAGCCATTTTGACACAGGGTCAGCTCCGGAGTTTCCGATAATACTAATTAAGGTTGTGTTCCATTTAGTGCAGCAGTGCCTTTCCAGTGCAGTGAGCCAACATGCACAGCAGCAGCAGCAGCAACCTGACTCTGTTTGACCTGAATGGAACCGAACCTTAATTAGCATCACGTGTGGTTACCCTACTATTTTTGTCAAGGTGGCTGCTGTGAAAATGCCCTGTAATAGAAGCTAAACTAAACACAACTGTCTGTTTTTAGGTACATTGACATCTATATGAACTAGCAGCAACTAGTGTGTCGCTGCTGAACGAGCCGGTTCAAAGAGGCTCCGGCACGTGAAGCGTTGAGTGAAAGAAGCAGCATTTGGACTAATTTTACAAATTTTGAAAACACAAAGGCAGAATTTTGCAAAGTCAAGCTGTCGTATCGAGCAGGGTCCACAAACAACCATCACAGACACATGAGAACTGTGCATACAACAGTCAATAGCTGTCCTTTGTGTAGCAGAGTGGTTCTTCAAGCATGTTAGTGCATTTATTGGACGGTTTGAGAGACTTACAAGGGTCTGAAAACAACTGGCTGACAGCAATATATTGATATTAGAAATTAAGTTTTTACGTTTGAATCCTTTGATGTATGTGTACACATACAAATCATCAAGTCAACAACGCTACATTTGGCTGAATTATTACAGCTATAAGTGGTGAAATGAAGAGCAGTCAAGGGACCCGAAAGAGCCGACTCTTCTCGGTGAGCTGAGTCAAATGATCTGACTCCCTAAAAAGAATCGAAATTCCCATCACTAGCACATGATGGCGTACCCCGGTGACCGCAAATCAAACGCACCCTTTGCAATATGGCGGTTATTTTAAACTCTCACGACGTACAGCATTTTTTTTAGAAACAGGTGAACTTGCTGACTGCATGTTGATGTTGCTTCAGGGCTTACCGGAGGAGGAATAGTTGTTATTTAAGCTCCTGCTGTTGCCATCCGTCATACTATGGATTATAATGAAGATATCAACTGTTTGTTTGTCCTGATGTGCTGCAGCTTCTCTTCACCTCTTCACACCACCAAGGTAAGATTTCCTCTTAGTGCTAATGTTGAATGCCCTTTGTTTATGCACTCCGTGTAATCTAAAATTAGTCAGTTAATTAGTTAATTAGTGAGAGGCTCCCCAACAGGTCATCTCCTGGCTGCTCTTTTATTCCATTTGGTTGTTGTGTCCCATGTGCTGCATTCATTACACTGCTCCCATACTGCTGATTTATATCAAATATGAATAATTATGTCATGGCCTTTAAGTGATCATTTGCATATTTCCCCATAAACTGGCTGCTGCTGTTGTTTAAAAGGTTTTTCTTGCTGCAAACCTCTGTGATCCTGCACATAGAGAGATATATTGTACATTGGTTTTAGGGGATGTATAAACTATAAATGTCTCGGCTACAAACCATTATCATAATTAATATTTACTTCATTGGAAACTGAATGTGCTTTTGTCCCAAACACACACACAAGTTAGGTAGTCCCATTCATAATTTATCCACACACTCATTATTTATTATTATATGTATTATTTAAACTCAATAAAATGTGACAATTGCTGGTACTATTCATCAAATCATAATTACATCTAAACCTCTGAGCAGCTGTTCTACATTATACACCGCTGCTTCATTCACTTCCATTGTTAACCTTATATCCACGTACTGATGGTCATCTGCTCCTTATCGCCGTAATAAGGAAGAAGAAGCGATTGTCTGCTCCAAGCATGAGGTCTTGTCATTTTAATATGTATAAGATCATAATTATCTGCTGAATAGCTGATGCGTAAGCCTGCTGGTGGGTTGCGGGGTTTAGATTTATCCATCTCAGTTCACTAAAAAGTATATTTTCCTTGTGGATGTGGATGCCCAGCAGGGGATGCATCTCGTCTCATTATCAATTTACTTACCAGATGATGGTCTAAAAAGTCCGTTCAGTGCTTGGCGTTTGCTGCGTGAACTAGCATTTCTGACATCTCTGAGCATCTTTTCCCCGAAGCTAAATATATTTCCTAAAGATATATTTTTTCTGACTTCAGTGGTGCTCTTTATTTCTGGTGAAATGCAGCTGCAGGAAGGTTTTTCTTTTTTTTTTTAATGGAAGCATATCTGTTCAGTGAGACGGACATCAAAAAATATTTCCTAAAATGCTTCCAGTGTGGATTGCCCTTTAAAATCGAATTAACTCACTAATCTGTTTCAGTGAGACACAGCTCTGTGGACTTTTGGAAGGACATTTTGCTGAACAAATATTTTGTTTCATCTCGTTATGTGTTATATATGCATTAGTGTTCCTTGAAAATACTTGCTGTTTATTATGCCTATTCAAGCAGAAGTCAACTTTGCTCCTGTATTTAAATTTCAGGAAGCAAACCCCCCCCGAAAAAACACTGCAGCATTACGTTTCTGCAGCGACCTTGCTGCTGCTCTATTGTAGCTTTTCACAAAACCCCACCTTCACCCCAGCATCCACCTGTAGGCTCCGAGTCGAAGTCCCCCCTCGGGGGAGTTTATTATCGTCGCTCCCCAGTTGTCGCTGTGCCGAGGTTCGTGTCTTGCTTTTGCGAGGAATGACAAGCTCAGGATGCGACACCAAATATCAACTCTGAAGTTAACGTATTCTTTATTCATGCTATAAATCCCTTCTACGAGAGCTGGCTGCCTAAAGAAAAGTTATCCATAAAAATGAATAAATATGACCTTTTTATACCTCTTCAGCAAATTTGAAGGACAATCGGAGCGACTGAAGCAACAACTGCTAAAAATTCTGATGAATGCAGGCTCCTTTGATGATATCCTGACCTGTGTTGAAATTGCTCTTATGTGTTTAGAGCAACTTATGGTATAACCCTGACTCACAAATTCTGCCTTCTCACTCTATAATATTTCTACCACTGCTTGTGTCTCAGCACAGTCATGGGGTCAAAAACGGAATTGCTGAATTGATTCTCGTCACCACAGGCACATTCGGTGTTGCTTTGTGAGGATGGAGAGCCTGAAATAATGACAAATACGCGGTGTGGATACTTGGGCGCTATGAGCACCAATCCTCATTATCCCACCATAGTCTGCTCACTGAGCACATGTACGTACATGATTGGACTTGCCCTTCCATTTCGCTTGCCACGCTGCAAATCGCTGCCACGTTGGCGGGTTCACTTCTTTCAGGCTCGGCATGCTATTAAGGGGTTATTTGTATAATTTACCACTTCTAATTCCAAGGCTCAGCCATATTGGCAGGAACATTCAAGACTAAATTGAGTGTGAAGATTGAGAGGAATTAATGTCTGCTGGACTGTGAGCTGAATGCGTGCCTTCAGCGGGCCCTCGGCCACTGCGAGGACAAGAGTCTGAGCAGGATTTGTACGTTAAAGGTTGACTTAGCAAAGTCAATAATTGAGCTACTCTGTGAGACTTTGTTTGTCCCAAAGCAATCAGCCCTTCTTTTTTTTTGTTGGATGAGACGAGAGAGGCGAGCGATCTAATAGGACTAGCCTAGAAGGCTTGTAAGTTAAACAAAAACGGGAAAGGAATTTATTTGAAAGGAACAAAGGTTTTTATCTTTTGACAATGTTTCAGACTGCTAAAATAAAAAATTTGAAGTCAGATATTATTAGTTAATGCTATCTTATTTTCTGTTCCATTAGAAATGTTTCATTTTCTTTTTCCTATAATAATGTTTTTTTAAGTGTCAGCTATGCAAAATGAAGTCATGGCCTCCTGGAAAATAAAATATAATAGCAAATAGCAAAGCAATAACAAACAACAGAGACACAAATATATAATATGTGTTATCCATATATCCATGTTATCCATAACATTTATTATTGGATGTTTAAATGAGGAGGAGACTATTCATTTCATTCAAAAGAGCAATCCACACTGGTTTGGACTGATGTCTGTCTCACTGTACACATACAGTATGAGTCCATTTTAAAAACAAAGTTTTCTGTAGCCTGTTATTGTATAGATTCTCCACTGCTCCTGAGGAATTCATGAAATTGAATAATTCAGCTTCAGAGGAAACGGTCGGGGATGCTAGTTCCCTCAACAGAGGCTGCGTATTTAAGGATTGAATGGGCAGTTTAGGCCATAATCTAGTGACTAAATTGATCATGAGAAGAGATGTGTCAAGAGCCGTCTGCTCAACAGGTTCCATTGACTGAAAAGAAATAAAATATAAAAAAAAGAAAAGCTTCAGTTTGTACGAGTGGAGAAAGCAGTCAAAAGGCTCATTGAGTCGCAGTCTGGCAGAGATGTGAGAGGGAAAAGTCAGTGCTGTACTGCTGATCAGACCCCAGGCTGAAGTTAGTTTGATAAGAGACAGTCTGCATTGAGTTGAAGCTACAGTACAGTACCAGCCACTCAGAAATGCCGCCCACAGCCAGCTGCCAGCCGTATATATCCATCCAGATAAGCAAGGGCCTGTGATGGATCTGTCATGGAGCAGACGGCTTCTCTGGGCTACAGCTACATCTATAGCTTTATGATTATATCGAACAGCAGTTGTTCTGTGTTGTGTGCATCCACTCCACACACTCCATTGTGTTATGGAGATTAACGTGGTGAAAGCCGCGATTCAAAACGCGCCGATCTCCAGATGTTTGCATGATGCAAACTGTAACTATATCCGGTGCTTGAAGTGGAGAAAAAAATAGGTTCCAGTGCTCAACTTTAATCAAAGAATAAATAAAAGATACAAGGAGATACTGCTGACAGCATGCATTTATTTAACCGAGGGGACAACCATTTCACTTATTAGAGTAAAAGATAATTGAAAACGTACACTAGCTTGAGGGCGATGAAAGTATAATAGCGTTACTTCCGTGTGTTCCCGGCACAATTCTTCTCTTCTCTTTCCTCTGCAGCACCCTGCTCACCCTGCTCAATGTCCAGTAGTCTCCTGTTGACTCTGTTTATGTTCTCTTTGTGCTCCCCTCCCCGGAGCCACGGCAACAATATTTCCATCAGGAGAGACATGTGAATGAAGATGACCGTGTATTATTAACAGATGATATGTGATGATTACGTCTTGATAAAAGTCTTTGGTGCTTAGACTCTACAGGGAGATTTTTGTGATAGAGAGGCGTTGGCCTTGAGCGGCAGCAAGATAAATCCCCCCATGGAGTCTCAGATGATGCCGGTGCTGGTGGTGGGTGGCGACTCTTGCTCAGGCTGATGGCGGATGCAATGATAAAGCTGATGAATCTAGGTGGAGGGGCGTGCATAACGGCGGCATTAAGGCAGAGAGACAGGGAGAGTCCTATTTAAAAAGACAGCAGCGAGATTATATAGGCTAACATTACATAGGTGTGTCGCTGTGCTGTTGGGTAGATGATGACGGACGATGATTGATGGCCCCAGATAATGACAGCAAGAAAATGAGTGTGAGCAAGAACGTTTCATCATTACGATGCTTTTAACCAGCTCCAGGCTAGATTGAGACAATCTAAAAAGCCTGCGTCGACACCATAAACGCTGTCACCACTACAAGAAAATTATCTTTATTGACCTCGCCTCTCAGTCTTGAAACATTTTCTTCAAATGACTCAGACAAGTGGTATAAAAACTGCACAGCTGGCCGCTGTTGGATTTACAGAAAATTAGTATTAGTGCAGCAGTGTTTAGAGAGCAGAAGAGTCTTTGCATTCTATAATTATGTATTTCTTCCAACCGAGAGATAGGAGACAATAAAAGCGTATAGTGGTTCTTCACATCTTGGCCACAGAAGAAGATTTTAAGGCAATAACAGGTAACTTGCATTAGTTTCCTATAGTTACCGATAATGAATGGAAGTGACTGGTGCGTATTGAGCGTGCTCAGACCCGTTCAATGGATCCCCGAGAGAAATTGAAGCAGTAGATTGCAAGCACTCCCATCGCCTTAGCTCCCAGCCAACTTTGCAAATAGAAAATCTTTACAGCTTAAAAGTGATGACACAGTGCTGTATCAATAAAAAAGTACACCCAATGCGCCTTAATGACAGTGCAGCGATAAGACTATTTATTTATGCATTCACACTATCTGCAGTTCACCTCTAGTAATCCTTGTGTGCCCAAACAGTTTTATTATCGTTGGTGACCTTGGTTCGATTTGTTTTTGCGTTCATCTTCAGAGTTCCTGTTAACATGTTCATGACTGTTTTCCGATTTTAATCTTCTTATCATGTTGAAATTATTTCATTTATTCACCTTGTTATACTCTATTGTTTTACCTCCCACTAATGGCTCCCAGACTCTGTTCCCTCATTCATACTAATTCATGCTAGTTTCGCAACTTTAACAACCTCCGTCCCCCTCAGAGATAACTAGTTTTATCTTAACTACATGCAGTGCAGGTTGGAAATGGAGCTTTAAGAGGTAGAAATGTTAGCCATTGACAGCCATTGGCAAAGTGTCCATTAAGTCATTGGTGCTGTTGTAACTTGTCATAGGCTCGCAGATGAATTTGGATGCTCCCCTTCTAAGAGTTTTATTTTGGTCTATGTGTCCTCAAAGTAGCTATTTGTTCAAATCCAAATGGCGCTGTAACAAATTGCAATCTCATTCTGTTGGGGGTGTTTGTGTGCCTCAGTGACTCTAAAAAGGATTGTTGTTGTGAGCACAAGCACCTTGATTGGGCCACCCAAGGCAAAGTGGTCTCAGGTCGTTGGCTGGACAAATGATAATTCACAAAGTGCCCTTTGATTAGTTTTAAACATTTGGAATTGGGACACTCGGGCTGTGGTCTGTTTGACCTGCACACAAAATGAGAAAATAGATTGTTTGTCATTGCCTCGAAAAACAACCCAGATGAGCATTTTCTGATCTGATGCCTCTATCAGCAGAACTTCAGTATTTTTCAGTGCCTTCCAAAACCATTACATAAATAATAAGCAAAATGATTCATATGAACCTTTTGAGCTGCCAAATGCTATGGTTAGCGTTCGATTAGACTTCGGCAGACTGCAGTACGCTTTGAAAATGATTGGGGTTTTGATTAAAGAATGAATTATGGAAAAGGCCGGAGAAGATTGCTGCCATGGTTAAAAGGAAACAATCGTCTAACAGCCCTAAAAGCCGTATGCACAACTTTATGCAATGTCGGATTCATGTTGAATGGAAGGATAGACTGCATTGAACACGGAGGTAGTCTCCTTGATGTCACCCATCCATGAAGAGCTGTTGGGAAACTCAGTGGCTCTGGCTGCTGCCATATTGGCAGTCCTGCCTCCACTAGCCCTCCGGCTAGAGCAACGTTGGGCAATGTCCTGCATTGTTGGTGGAGCTGGGGCGAGCTGAACAAAGCCTGGTTGCTCCAACAAGCCCCCCGTGATGGCACCCATCTGTCAATCAAAGCAGCCATGCTCCTAATTATGCATGGATACATTAATGGATAGAAACAAACGTTCATTTGCCTTTTCTTTTGCAGACTTACTTGAAATTCTGTCGAAATCTGGATGGAAACATACTGTGTGAATGTTCCTACCGAAATAGAGGAGCAGGTTGTGCACCGATAATGATGTTGTGATATTGTACAGAGTCATAAGGCGTCTTGTCAGGTAAAGAGGTTGTCTGAGGCCCTGGAACAAACAACAAATGCTGTTGTTTTTCTTGAGAGGACGGTTTCTTTCTAAGAGGCTTCTCTATAAGAGAGGGAGGAGAGCGTTCCTGTGCATCACGATGCAGCCACATATACATATTTACAACCCCCTGGGTGGTTTTCCACCTACCAAACTGCTCACACAACTTGCCCAGCCTCAACAGTTGTCAATAAACTAGGCACGGCAGCCTTTTTTCTTTTCTTATTCCTGTTTGGTAACAAAGATAAATTGCACAATGCGAACGTATCTCTGTGTTGGAAAAGCAAATAAATGGTGTCAGCCAGATAAGTAGTTTCTTGGGCAGTACAGGTGCTGCTCACATTTAAGCTTAGAGTAATCTCTCAAGACTTTGAAAATACCATCGTGTGTTGTTGTTTTCTGTCTTGTCATCCTGTTTTTTTTTTCACATCCCCTGTGGGGCAATTACACATCTATTTTAAACTGAACTACATCTTCTACTTGATCCCAAATACCTTTTGTTTGAAACATGTCTATAAAGAGTGATCCCAAACCCGAGCTGCTATTTTTATTAGCTGCATCATTACATAACCATTTGAAATAGTGTGCGTATGCGTGTGCGCTTTAAGTGTAATCTTACACATTTTCCTGTCAGTCATCATGGTTTATACATTATGTGACAGTGTAAATTGTCACTTTTCACCCTACATAGTGTAACAGCTCTTTTGTAGCGATGTGACAGTCGTCTATTCATCAGAGATTGCGTGTTTGTGTCGAATTTGGCTTCGAGGAGATTAGAATAACACCTCCAAAGAACATCCATCGATAGTGTGATTGTATAAGTGATGTAAACAAACTGTAATGCCATTCAAAGAGCACTTTCCCCGGGTTGCCAGGTCCATCTCTGAAGAGGGAACGTTTGTGATGACGGACAAAAGCCACTGCTTTGTTTTCCTTCTTTATTCTCTCTCTCTCTTCCTCTTTACACCGTGGTGACAAATAACCCTTTCTACCTTCTGCATTTCAACTAAATGTAAATGTAACCATTTACACTCCCCCCTCCATGAAATCAATGGTCCTCGTGTCACACAGAGCTAGAATCAGATGTGTATAGACATCCTTTTACCTCCGTGCTTCTCCTTAATTGTCAGTCGACGGCGGAGTGAATTGAGATTTGAAATGGACTTCCTGGGCTGTTGGTATGATTGAGTTTTTATAATGTCTGGGAATGCTTAGAAAGGGTGGAGACAACAGGCGCATTCATCTGCATGTTAATCAAAAGGCAGCATGCTCTGAAATCTACAGCCTTCAAGGGGAAGTTAAAGGCTCATAGCCTCACCCTGCAGACCTGACTGGAGACTGTAAACTCACGCTCTCAAATCACTGTCCTCAAACAAAAAGGCTGCTCTTACTTATGATCTGACTTTCTTTTTTTTTTTTTTGCTTCAGAGAATTTATTCCCTTCAGACACAGCTTGAGACATGGTTTATTTAATAAAGTGGACTTGTATTAGATTAAACGACCAATTTGAATGATGCCGCACTGGCATAGTCATAGCTGTGTCGTTTAGCATGAATTACAATGCATGAGATGTTGACAAAAGCCATTTTGCAAGGTCACTTGTCATAAGAGATTTAAAGGAAAACTCAAAGTGATTGACTGACCTCCTGGAGTAGGGAGAGCGGGAAAGAGAGGCAAACATTGCTCTGTGCTGTTAAAGTGACTGTCAAACCATGCAGAACTGAAATGATTAGTTCATCCGTGATTAGATATTTGTCGAGTGAAAGAAAGTGGACTACTTTGTTGATTACGAATTTAAGTACTTCTCCAATCAATAATGCGAAACGGTACCTAGTTGTAGTCTCAGTATGAAATTGTATTACTATTTTTCACACCCTTTGACCGCCTTGACTTAGATTTTACGTTTTTCCAGAAAATAGATTAATCAGTAGATAAATTATTATTCGCTCTTTGTATTCTAGTCATGATCTAGGACATTTATCAAGAAGAAATGTTATTCATCTGCTTCTTTCAGGTTTGCACACAATATTTTGTTCCTTTTCTTTGATTTTAGTTCAATAAATAATTTATTAACAGAAGATTGATCAGCATTTAATCAAAAAATGCTTAATTCTAGCTTCTTAAATGTGTTTTCTGTTTGTATTGATTAATCAATGACTAGTCCTAATCATGAAAATAATCAGATTTTATCAGTCATGAAAATTATTGTTAGTTGAAGCTCTAACATGAATCATTTCAGGCCCAAACTCTTCCATCAGCAGCCATGTGGCTGCAGGTTTCCATTCCAGCCCAGTAAGGTCAAACCAGGCTCGACTCACTTAATCAGCTGATCTCCGTCTTCACTTAGTTAGTAATCAGGGGTGCACCATGGTTGAAACGAAAAAAAGCTAAAGCCACGCGGCCCTTTATGGAATAGTTTGGGCACGGCTGAGTTAAAGTAAATTGCTTAGAAAGGAGCAGTGGCGTCGGCCTTCCTACTGTAGCGGTGTGAATTGAGAGAAAGGAGAACGAATGAATTCTGGCAAGACAATTTGTCCAACGTGATCTGTCTCTGAGGGGGCAGGGGGACATGCATTTAGGCTCAAGCCAGTAAATTAAGCTGATCCTACTTACTCTTGGTTCTTCCTACACCCGGCTTACTCCTCTTTTTTTTTTTTTTATAGTCTAGTTTGTCCCTGGCACTTGTCTCTCTCGCCTCTCATCCATTTTCGGAAGGCATTGGCGTTATTCATCAAGGGCACGGTCAGTGTTCATCAGAAGAGCGATTATTCCTCTGTTCTCTCATTCCTGTCCTTCTCATTTGATTTCCATCAGTGGGGTCTTGTTCTCTCACTCTCTCTCCACACAACCCCTCTTCCCACCCCCCCTTAATTAGCCTCCAAGCAGACACAAAGAAAGTTGTGATAATGAAGCAAGGAGAAGACAGAATCTAATTGGGAGTACAGCTAACCCTTCAGAGACACACTATTTCATTCCTAATTCATCCTCCCAAGGCCACACTGGAAGTTTCCAGTTTCACCATCTCCACAGCGTAAAGATTTAAATAGTAAGTCTGCAGCCATAAAAGACCATATTTATAAAAGTCATTGAGGAGGGGCAGCGGTAACTCAGTCCATGGGGAGCTTGGCTTGGGACTGGAGTTTGGCCTTTTTTAATTCAATTCCAGCTTGGACCAGTCCATACAGGAGTGCGCTGGTAGCCGGAGGGGGAGAGGAAACCCCCGGGGTCCTTGAACAATTGGCACCTAACCCCTAATAGCTCTGGGTACTGTGCAACGGAGACCCATCGCTCTGACATCGCTCCACACGCATGAAAATGAAATGGATTTTTAAAAAATATATTTCCTCAAGGGGACAATAAAATAATTTGTATTAAATAGGGGCCACATTTCTGGACGCACTAGGTCAGTCAATCAACAGAAACGTAATCAAGTACAGCTTTGCTGAATCCAGCTCGTCAGTGTCAAGATTTGATGTTTCAAAGTGTCATTTCTTATTTATTTTTAACATCATGAGCCAAACTAAAACTAAATAAAAAGTAATCTTTAAAAATGAGAACAATGACACTTAATTACTGTTGCCACCAATAACTGTTTTAATTAAAAGTCCTGCCTGCATCTGAAAAATCCCATCAATCATGAGACCTAAAACGGTGTCCTGCCCAAAATACACCCCGTTCTGAAATGATTTAGGCACGTCACCTGTTAACAAGAAGCATTTTGCATTCAATACTGTTCTGTCTCCATCAGTAATATTATCTGACATACCAGATCTGGGAAGAAACAGATTTATGGACTAAATTCATCTACAATCCTGCTGAGAGTTAGGAAATGAAGCAGCACCAGAAAGAGCTGACAGACAGCCAGAGTCTCCTCTAATGGATTTACTGAGAAGAGTCAGTCTGTCTGTTGTGTTGCAGAGTGACATTCACACTGTGTGTGAAGTCAACTTTTCCTTTAACCTTGCAACGGATGAGAACGACACCTGTAACCATGGCAACTTCAAACAATAAGGCGTGACGGCAGCTGTATCCTCAAAGTGCTTGGAAGATGAGCGCTGCTCAATTTTATATCATTGCAGATTAAGTAAATTTTGGACCGCCGTCAAGCAGTGTACGCCTGTGGGCTTAGATTAACTCATTAAATGACTAAATTACTCATTATGAAAATAATCTTGCTTTCGAGATTGATGACATTCTTTATAATTTCAGACTTCGATATCTGGTGATTGCACGGTTAGACCGAACTCTATAAGCACTCGACAAAAATATAGTCTGCAGTCCGTGCACCTTTCATCTCTATTCAATCGTTCCCAATGCTTCAGAATATCTCTCTCATTTAGATGAATCCGTCTATAAACACACCGCATGGATCACCCAGTGCACTTGCATTCGTTTGAAGCATGCACTGAATGGGTGATTGCAATCCCTGGGAGAGACAAACTGATAAGAGGATTGATTGACAGATCAGGGGGTGTTGCTACGGCATAATTTATCTCCAAACGGGTGCTACGGAGTTCACATTGAGGGGAGATAATGTCATTTTGCGCCTAATAAGCTAATGGATCCTAAATCCATTTTTTAGTGTGGATATGAGCTGAACACCATTACCCTAATGGTGATGCACAGACCAGGGATGGAGAGAATGGCAGTGAGTTTAAATCCACTCTAACATATGGGAGAGAGATTATGACGGAGGGCACAATGGGTACAGTATTGCCTCCTCAGTTAACTCTTCAAGGGATTATATTACTACTAGTGCGATATAAGCACTAAAAAGTGCTTAAAATGTGCATTGGTTACAATTATTAAGTCATATTTTGCTTTTTTTTTTTTTTTTACATCAATATGTAAAAATTCAACAAGATCCTGTGTGACCACCCCAGGACAGCTATCACAAATTGACCATACACCCTTTCTGTGTCATCCATAGATAGATACTTTTTTTTTGTTTGACCAGAGGCTGTTTGTGTACAAAAACTAGTTGTTACTTACTTTGGTTTCTTGCAGGCAAATCCATCATCAGGTCAGTCTCTCCTTCCCCCTGCAGAAGTCAAGTAAAGTCAATTTCATTAATATAGTCTAATATCACAGTTTGCCTCAAGGGGCTTTACAATCTGTACAGAACACGACACCCTTTGTCCTTAGACTCTGAAAACCCGCTAACAGGAAAATAAAACGATCAGGAAGAGCAACAGAGGAGGATACCCTCTCCCAGGACGGGGAGTCGTACACAGATTGCAAAGGTCTGGAGTCTGGATCCAGGAGATTAGTAGTTTAGGTGTCTCCAAATAGGTATGATCCACCAGGACGACCTCAAACGAGGACGGCCACACAGAGGAGGCCTTCTGTAATTATTGAAATGAATGTCTGTCAAAAGCAGGTTACCCCAGTGTCCTTCCAACCTCATCGATGGCACTGATACTCCATGAGCAGCCACTTATTTCCCCATGGTGTTAATCTTTTAGATGATTATATATTTCACATATCTAATTGGAATATATATATATATATATATATATATATATATATATATATATATATATATATATATATATATATAATATATATATATAATCATAATCATTGGAACTGTCTAATTGGTTATGGGAGGATTGTGTCTCTGAGTGAACAGATCAGCCTTCAAGTAACTCCGAAGTTGTGTTACGTGCAAGTTCTGTTTTCTTAGCCAGCTACATTGAAGCTGGTACTGGTGCTGCGGAAGCTGCAGAGAATTTCTCCGACTTTGCAGCTGAGTTAAGTAACAGGAAATCATTTAGAATTGAATATTTAGAGTTTGAGTTGTTTAATTACTTTTATTTACTTTTACCAGCTCCTCAAATGTGATGATTGGCTGCCTTTCTGTGTTGTAAATTATCTTTCCATCATCTTGAGCGCTGAGAAATCTCAATATATGAGGGGCATTATTTGGATACAAAATACACACACTATACACAAAGCACAATGCACTGAAACACTGAACAAATTATATGCTCACATACACAAATGAAAAACGTTCATATATAAAAAAGTGTTGTTGTATAAGATATTTCAGTTGTATAACCAAAAGATGTTGGTGGCTGCGAAGAGTGTGCATCGACCAAACGTTGTGGATGGCATCACTCTTGACAGTAATCACCCCCGCATAACAGATTATTACAAAATATATTACTCCAACATTCATCACTGACATTTTAACTTCCGGAGTTGGAGCAAAAACCAGCCAGCTAAAATAAACTGATACATTTTAAACCTTTTTCCGTTCTAAAGGTTACTCACACAATCATTTGAAAAGCTGAGCAAAATTACGATGAGTCTACTTGACCAAGAGAAATTTGAAAGCCACTGTGCGAAAAGAATAATTCAGAAAATGAAATTTCTCACAAGCCGTGACCACTACGGGTCATTTGCTCTGTAGTATTGTGAATTATGCACAGACCCCCCCCCCAAAAAAAATAAGCACAAATAGCCTATCAGTGTTCATCTTCCTACTTTGATGAATTGCCACTTAAATCACGCTGCCTCCATTCATTTCTAGTGGTTTCTTTCTGCTCACTGGTCGAGGCTGCAGCATTTTGAGCATTGATCTGAAGGGATACAGAGTCGCGGGTCTTCCCACCATTCTGTGATGTACCAAGGACCACCTCCCACAAAGCAAACGGTTTAATGAGATGTCTTGTTTTGTTCTCGTCCTGTGATTGAACGCCTTCAAAAACCAACAGCTTCCAGCGTCTTGGTGTTTCTCGTAGCCGTCCTCCTGATGCACATGATCATTAGAATGTCTTTTTCAAGCCTATTTGTACTCATCTGTTTAATTCCCCCGTTTATGTGGTCACATTCATGTGAGTGCAACAGACGTTTTTTCTGCAGTGGCGGGGTTACCACTGAGCGTACATGTGAAATCCTGAAGGGCTTTAAAAAAGCATAGCACGTAGAAACAAATGAAAGACTTCAAGATAAACACAAGATGCAAATGAATTTGATAGATTCAATTATAATAAACACACTCAACCACCCATACTCACAAACACACACACACCCAAAACCACATACCCTATGATTTCATTTTCTGCATCAGAGCTTCCCAAATCAATTTAAACTCTCCTACATGCCACGTACATGTGCTGAATTCTGTTGTCATTCTTTTACACAGTTTAGGTGTATTGTTTCATATCCTAATCGTTAATTTGTGGTTTTATTCTGTGTTTTCAAAAAATCTGTACATGTGTGAACAAGATTTTAATATCTGTCCAACAATGTGGTCAATGAAAATGTGCTTATGGTAGAAGTAGTAGTATTAGTAGTAAGTGTTTCTTTAATCTTAGCTGACTTTGCTGCATGCATTCCTTAAACGTTGGTGGTGTCGTACTTCAAATACGTAAAAACGTTCCACATTTAGGATAATTTGTAATATTTGAACAGGAGCAAAAAGTAGTTGTTCAAAGTGTTCAAGATGTCTAGAACCATTATGAGAATCACTATATTTATCTGCGTCACCGTTTTCTTTTTTGTGCCATGCGAGGCATCTCAGAGTTCACAGTGGGAGAAAGCCAAAGAATGCATTTCGTCCTTGGTGTCTCTTGCCAGCTATTAAACAAGCTGTTGGATTATGTAATAGTTTTTATATGGGCAATCATCTGGCTCCAGTCATTATTTCTTTCTATATGAGTGTATAATACGGAGGATGAGGGCATTTTATAAGACCACCTAACACACTGATAAACACAAGACAAAAGTTACATGAAAGCCAAATAGTAGAGGTAGTGATATGTGACTTGTTGATTTTGTTCTTACTTTATATTTAAAGTGTCAATAATCAATATTTTTATTATAATACCAATGCGAGAATGTAAACTATGAATCAAATCTGCTTCAGCTTTGATGAGCTCACTGCTTAACATTGCTTTTTGGCAGCAGGAAGCTTTCAGAAGAAAAATTCTAAAATCCCACTGTACGCCACCTACTTAGCACCAAATGTCACTTGTTGAACATAGTGGAGAATTTAACAGCTAAAAAGCCAGCGATTTCCCTCTGGAGTTGGTAAAGACCTGAACCAGAGCTCAATAAAAAACACTGGTCTTAAAGTCTCTCTAGGAGGGCAGAAATACAACTCCAAATGAATGATAATGTTGCTCTGTAACCGCTGGGACAAAAAAACAATCCACTGGAGGTTGTACAGAGTACTTCTTTTACCTCCACAAACTTTGGCAGTCTACAGTTGGCCGCTTGCAGAGAACATACAAACCCACTGCAGCAACAAGTTTCTTTTTTGGACTCCCATCAAATCACTCATGGAATTAACATTAATTAGTGACAGCAGGGTTGCTGCCAGCAAAGTCATTTTAAGCAGCGAGAGTAGCGGTCAGCGCCGGCTAAAAATGGGAAGCGGAAAGCTGAATGTGTTGTAATCTCTTTTTTTGATAAGAGAGGACAGAACAGATTTGTTCAGTTCGGCAACAGTCAGTCACTCGTGCAAACCAAATCATTTTTGATCAGCTTGAGACATAATCAATCCTGATATTTAAAGTTTTTAAAAATCCAATGACCGTATATTTATTTTGCCTTTGATAGACTGACTCGTATATTAAGTGCAAAATTAACCAAATTAAATTTCTAAGAAAAAAAAATGCTAAATGACGTGAAATACAAGAGGTGCCACTGAGGCCCGACGTCTCCACCGCACCAGTCAGCTTCTTGGCGAGGTTGTCTTGTCGTGTGCTGGCCAGGATGGAGAGACTCTGGACTGGACTGATAGTGCCACAGTTACCTCCCGATGGAGAGTGTTGTGTGACATTTACGCAGGACTATCTATCTCCCGGTGAGCAGTGATGAAGTGACACATTGCTGTTCCGTTTGCTGTTGTTGTCCAGGATAGAGCTATCTTGTCTCATCCTCATCCTCTCCTCAAAGTGTTTTTGAACGTGCTTAAGTGAGTCACAGTAGCTCTCGCTGGTCGAATGTACTCGGCTCGACGTACTGAACTAATGTTTCGACTCTTTGAATCTCTCGTCCTCTATCTTTACCACACTGACTGGCAGCATGTTGTACCTGCGCCCGTCACAGTCTCCCTGGCTGGCAGTGATGTGATCTTTGGTCGCGACCCATCCTGAGACGCGGCAGCCGGGTGCTTGTTCCTACAGCAAAGTGCTGGTACCACGACTAAACCGAGGAGTAGCATCACCCTTTTCTATCCCCTTTTCTGTCACTCTACAGATGTTCCTGTTTAATAAAGATGAAAGATCTCATGGTTTTTTAAGAACTCTGACTTCTTGTCAGCGCTTTTTCGAGACATGCAATACATTCATAATTGTAATGATCAAATACCGGCCCACTGGTTCATTGATTCAGCAACGTGTAAGCAGTGTTTACTGACCCTGTTGAAGACCACAGGCTGAAACGTCTCGTTTCCTCACCACAGTAAAAGCATTCCTGGAATCACATTGAAATTCTACAGTTCAGTATGAGGGCGATCTCGATTTCCTCCATCACTAAGAGAGCCGGAGGCTTTTGTTGTTCCATCTCATTAGTGCATTTGTAAGAACAATATAAATTCCACTGTGCAGAGAGGGCAACCGTAAACTGACCGGTAAGGCTAATGTAATTAATTATGTAACTCTGCAGCCACTTGGTATTCAAAAAAGAGCAGCCTCAGTCCTTATATTTAATTGAACACGAGTTTAAAAGTTTAAATGATATCTCAGCAGGAGATTTCTCTGAGGAGCTGAACATTGAAGGGGGTGCCGTAAATTAAAGCCGGGGTATCTTTTAGGCATCACTGGGCAAAAATTCTTTCTAAATCTCTCAGCATATTGTAATTCAAGTGGTCAGAGAGAACGAGCACGTCCTCCTGGCTCTGCTTTAAAAAAAATCTAGGCTGTGACAGGAGACGCAGGTCATTTCAAAGAGAGGGCGTTCCTGTTGACTGTTCCACATGCAGACGCACATGATTTCCCTTCTGATGGTGGAAGCGTGATTCTGTAATGGTGGAAGATCCTTTAGTAAATCTAGAAGCAACTTGTGATACATTTCCAATACATCCTATGCTTACAAAAAGCATATAGTACGTGACACGCGGGTGAACGCGTTCCAGCTCCACACGGAGGCTCATTATGTTCAATGCCGTGGCGCCTGCATAGACGAGTGGCAAAAAGGCACGATGACAAAGAGTGGGGAATAACTTTTGACTGGGGACAGTGGTGTGTGTTTGTGTGTGTGTGGTGTACTTGCATCTCATCCTGCTGTCAGATGGCATCTCAGCTGCCTCTGAAGCCTGGGGAGCTCTGACCTGGAGCTGTGAAATGCTGGAGGGGTGTCTTTTGAGAAGACGTCATGGTGAGAAGGACCCGAGTCTTGGTGAGGCTCGCGTGGAGAAAAGCGGGCCCTGTGAGGCGTGAGGATTCGCAGGGCAGCTGACTCATGCTGCAGTTCAACTTGTGTGTTTGTGGTGGTGGGGGCTTAACACAGTCATGTGGGGCAGAAATTTCCTTACCTTACTTTTCAAGGCATGAAGATACTAGGCTTGGCGTGAGGAGACCCACATCAATACCGAATATGAATATGGAGCCTTTTGAAGCTTAATAACATGTTGGTGCTCAGTGCTGACCCACATAAAGCACAGTAGGATCCAATCATCCCAGCAAAGGTTGAGCAGAACTTGGTGAGTGAGTTTCTACAGTCATTCTCGACTATGAAATCCTTGTGCTTTGCTATAGAAAAGTCGATGGGGAATATTGTTGCTGTCCTTTTTATAGGGACAAACTCTATAGGGTTGAGTTCATACTTATTAGCAGAGTTCATAGCGTGTATGCAAATTCAGAGTACAGAAATGCAGAAATGACTGGTTGGAACCTTTTCAGGGAGAGATGCTATTGTGCAATGGAATATTTTGAATACGATTTATCTGCTGGTTGAAACATCTATCAGGACTAACTTCTTTTTTTTTTCTGTCCTGGATTTCAAGTGTTGAGCCACAGTGTTGGAAGGAAAAGTTGCGTTTGTTGTGTTTGAGGCTAGTAACTATCAATAGATGGAAGCGAGACGCTACCGTTGGTCTAAAGGTGACGTGCACCTTGAAAAGAAAGTGTTCGGCTGTTTGTTGGAAGCGGCACACAAACAGAAATAGAAAAGGAAAAACTGATTTCACAATGCGGTCTGCGGTGTTTCATCTTCTTGACAGGGAAAAGGAAAACCAGTGGAACAGTCGCTCTTCAATTGTTACTTCATTCCATCACCCCCTTACATAGCTTTGTAACAGATTATCCAAAGCTTTTAAGACAAAACATGTAGCTTTGAAAAATGTGTATAGTTATCAGTAAGTCATAGATCAAGATGGGCTCTTTTTTGTTTGTTTTTATACAGGAAAGGCTGAACACTTGCCTTCATTACATAATCAGGAATGCCATCAGTGTAGAGGAGGACGATCCCAATAGAGAGCACAGGCTCCTGTGACCTCTTCGAGGAATTTAGTGTGAATAATATCTGAGGGAATTTGGGTGAGTTGCAAGATAACCATAAAGAGCAAGTTCAACAGTGATAATTTTATGCATGAGCACCTTAAGGTCAGAACATTCACCAACAGAAATAGATTTACTCGTAAAAATAGTTTCAAAGAAATCGCTGTGGTCTTTCTCTAAGAAAGAGAGTTGTAATTTAGACTTTTGATTTGGGGATGAGACATTGGAATAAACTTTAATCAAAAGTTTGCAAATTGACTCAGAGTAAACTAAATAAGTAATACAGCACTTCTTATAAAGAAAAGCATATATATGCTAGGTAAACTCTCCAGTGTATGTTCACCAGTACTTCGTTCAAAGGATAAAACAAAATACCAATAACATTCTTTCTCAGTCACATTCAGAGCCTTAATCATCTTTTTATTCTTAGTGTTTGTTCACATACATTTGGATATCTGGAGTTCCTTCAAGCCTAGAAACTGACAATGTCCCTCTAAGGGTTTCGCTGGGCTTGTCAGTGAACTTTAGTTTGAACAAGCAGTTCCACTTCTAACAAAATGATTTGGCTCGTGAGAATTGTACCACTACTCTCTAAACCTAACTAATTTGTCCGCCCACAGCTTGAGATCTAATTTTGAAAAGGTCGCCATTTTTTCCCTGCAAGTTCCCTGACCTCTCACAGTAGCCTTATGTCAAGTTAAGCTGTTAGCTGCACTGACCGGCTGTATAGACCAGCACAAAAAACAGCAAGTTAATTGAATTTTCAATGGAAATGTGACTGAACTGCTCGCACAACAACTGGAGAACAGTGCATCTGCTTTCTCAAGGAGGGCCAGCTCACAGATGGATTGGTGCCGGCTGCCTGCCTGGTACCGGCAAGCTGACACAAACTAATCTTAGTCACTCACTGCAGATTTCAGACTTGTGATTGCTAGCTATAGACCTACATAATCATGGTGTCACCTATTCTTGACTATCAAACAAAGAAAGGCTGACGGGTTCTGTCAGCATCAGGGCAGCCTGTCACAGGTCTGTGTGGAAAAGTGAGCAGTAATGGCACAAGTCCAGAACAGGAGAAAGTGTTGAGACACAATTCACAGGCCTCATATTCCTGGTATTGGTGATCTTTAAGTATAAACCACAGGACAAAGTGTATTTTAAGAAT
This sequence comes from Nibea albiflora, assembly GCA_014281875.1. NCBI lineage: Eukaryota > Metazoa > Chordata > Actinopteri > Sciaenidae > Nibea > Nibea albiflora. Next base: position 5,240,611 of record CM024795.1, on the reverse strand, counting down.
GATCTGTCAATGCCAGAATCCAAATTATAAAGGGTCAATAATCTCCGAAGCAGAGCAATGTGTTACTGAATGCAATTTATTTTTGCCAGACCATGACACAACCGACTCATGGAAGGAGAAATCAGATGTGGTCGTGAGCTGCTATTATTGTAATTACTGCATCATACACACTCATGTAACCTACAGGGTCATGGGCGGTATGAAAAATGTCATTACTATAGCACACACTGTACTCTGTGGTATTGTTGGATAAGCTACTTGTGCACTTATCACAACAAAGTTACAACCCTGCAGGCGGTTATGAGCTCCTGATGGAAAGCCAAAGTGGTGTTTTACTCACGGAGGTATTTGAAAAGTAACAACGAAAGCACCGGAACGGATCATGAAACTGCAGACAGGGTGTTTAGTCGACATTCCTCCCATAGAGGCGATGGTGGGCGTTGTGGGTAGGACTTGGTGTATCCTGACCTGCGTTGTGGACAAAATGGTAGCCTGCAGGGGTCTCAACAGTGGCCTTCACATCACTGGTGATATTGGTTGCAACCAGACTTCTCATAGATTTCAGCATCCAGAAAATATTCTATACCGTTCCACTGCACAATGGGGATAGGCAACAATGCCACTGAGTGCAGCAGTAAGTGTAGTTTTTTTCCTACATGTTGACTGCCTAGCACAATAGCTGTCTTTCATAGGAGCTTGGTTGTGGACCCACTTTGACATGCCCTTGCTACAGATTGGAGACAAGCACAAAGACATTACAGAAAACTCTAACTCTAACAGCTGGCATCAGATGAAAAGACCCACGTCAAGATGAGTTTTGACCCAGCACAGAACGGGAATGTGCGCTTGTACCAGCAGCCCAGTCAAAAATGGACCAACATCGTCCACCTTTGTCTATAGGCTTGGCACAACAGAGCACGGATGTGTGCAGCGAGGAGTAGTAAAACTTCTACACACCGCAAACTACACACTGGACATGGTCTACTGTATAAGACTGAGGCGCGGCAGAAAACGAGAAGCGTTGCAGAGATGGAGTTTGAAGCAGCAGTGGAGTACCGCAGGATGAAAAATGTCAACTACATGCCCTGTGGCCTCGTAATCCAGCCTGATGCCCTTTGGCTTGGTGCCTCACCAGATGGCTTGATTTTCGTTCAATTCGCACAGCCAACGTTTGAACTGGTTGAGATAAAGTACCCCCAATATGAAGAACTCTGTGGGCTGCAAATACCTTCGGATGCAGTATGGCACTTTGGCTCTCAGTCAAAGCGTAGGTAGATGTAGGTGCGGGGTTAATTGTCGATGGTCTCTGGCCTGCAGTGGTGTGATTTGATCCATGTTGACCTGAGGATAATAGCAGTCATCAGAGACCTGATGGGCTGGATTTGCCTCAATGTACATATAGAAATACCTGTCTAGATTTTATTGATTGATGCAGGATAATTTGAGTGGAGGGACTTTCTATGAAGAGGAACATAGAGCTGCACTATCAATTATTATATGACGAGACAAAGTGGCAACAAAAATGCATTTCCTCAAGCATGGTAACATTAGGCACTGTTCACATTTGTATCATTCACATTTTATGCTCTAGAAATGAGACTATAGCCTTTTATGAGAGCTTATATAGCCGATTTTTTAATGTTTCACGCATCACTGTTAGAAGGATTTTCTCTTGTAATTTAGATTGAAGAGGACTATGTTCATCCAAAAGCTACACAGTAATTGTCATAAATAGATACGCCGTCTCATGAGACTCACACAAATATTTGTCAATGACAAAAAAAATAAAATAAATCATGTACCATTCAGGGTTATGGTGTGTAAAATATGTTTTCTAATATAATTTACTGTATGCACAGTTTGATTTCATACATTTCACCGCATAAACAAGACAGAGTAGGCGGCCTGACAAATTAAGCCACTCAGAATCATGTATTTCACACGACTGTATCGCAGAATGTATCAAAGCCGCCGCAGCAGAAAATCCAGTTCTTGTTGACATTGTTGTGTGCGGTTTTTCACAAAGGGAGAACAGAAAAGAGGGAGGCCCATTATCAGTTTGGTGAGCAGACCTGAGACAAGCATATTGACGGGCCATTGAGCGCATCCACGGAGACTGGCTCAGCGAGGTTCACACAGTCACTTCTTCGGTTCAGGCCTTGACCGGTGGCTTCTTTTGCTTGTTTTGGTTTATTAGGAGGCAGACGAAGACAAAAATTGTCAGAGGAAAAACTGCTTGTCCTCTTTGATGCCCCCTAATTGTCCTCCCGACGTGTACCCTTAACCGTGAAATGTCCTGAGTGACCGGTGCTGTCACCAGACAGCTGTGAGTTTTTACTTTGCAGGATACTAGGTCATCGATTGTGAATCCCTTGTACACCATTACAGCCGTATCTTTATCTAAAAGAGGGACAGATTGCCTGAACAGCTCTTTGTCACTGACATAGCCAGAACACGACGGGGAAACAAAAGTAACGGCACCATGCGGTGACACATCTATCATTCTTTCCAGGGTAGTCTGGTATTTATACTGAGAAAACATCTCACTCTGTAAGAATAAAGATGAAGGCATTGAACATTTTATCTCTGCACAGCCATTAGGGACTTTGGTGTCATGACAACTTGCTGAACACAGTCGGCATTACGGCTCTAAAAGGTCTCAGGAGACATTCACATCCCAATGGTGCCAATAAATGTAACCAAATTTTGATTCTCCTGATGAAGATTGACTGATGAATGTCGAAGCGATCAGACCGGTCTCCTTCAGACTCGATGACCTGTACATAAAGACCAGGAACAGTTCATCAATCATCGGCTCTGGTGAGGAGGCAGGGCGGACAATTCTCAGTAGCGACAATAATAATCATTGCCTTTCATCAAATGTATGTATTTGTTTTTAATTAGACGGTAGTGCTCTCTTGGGTACTGATTTATCAGCAAGGTGCTTTTAAAAACAGAATGATGTAGTGTGAACTGTGGCCACCGGCTGGCTGCAAAGTGGATGACCGTGAACCAACGCACACAATTCTCCTTGTTGCAGGTTCAATCTGTCTCCAATATGCTTGTGGGCGGCGGTTGCTGGCGAATCTGAAAGAGTAAAAGAAAATTATTATCACCTTTTTTAAATCAATGCATAACTTATTATTGATGTTCGCCCTGGTGGGTCTTGCCAGGAAGCAGTGGCTGTACCCTGGCTTAAATGTTTTACTCTTGTCAGGATGATTTGCAGCATAATCTGAAATGTAATCGTCCGGTTTTAAAGTTGAATCCACGATAAACGGCAGCAATGCGAGCGACGAGTGAATGAGTGGAGATTCTATGTTCCCATTTTTGTAACTTTAGCTTCACTTGATGCAGCAAACACTGGCACCGTGTCTTCCTCACACACACAGACACAAACACACAGAGTACCATTTTCTAGTTTTTTGGTCCAAGTGGGAAAATAACGTTGGTAATTATATCGTCTGTAATGCCAATGTGCTGTTCATAAATTAGTGCAGTATAATTTGAAAACAGAAAAACAATTTCCTCATGCAGCCGTGGCTCCAAATTTCTTTACAGGACTAACTCTGATGACTCTGAATATTCTTTTTTTTTTCTTTAGTCTCACGGATACGACTTGATAATGTAAGAACATCGTGGCATGAATAGTCATTTCATCTCTCCTCTGGTATTGGGTATTTCTCTGATGGCATTCGGTGTATTTCAAAGGCGTTCATACTCAAGTTTAAAAGTACTGAAATTATACAGAAATATTCAGAAAGTGTGAAATTAACAGACCATTAACCATTCGAAAGGAGAATACCATGCCACTTACAGGCCATTAATTTGCTGTGGCTGTGATTCATTAACAACCAACAATTTTCGCCTCACTTCAAGATGCTCAAGGCCTCTTGACCTTCCTCGCTGGCAGTAAGTACATCTCAGGTGGCTGTTTGTGCCAGAAATATATATTTGGCTCTCAAAGAATTACAGCCGAGCAGAACTCATCAAAGCTTTTAAATTATGTTGGCCGAATACCAATGAATAGAAACATTTGAGGTGATTAAGAACAGTGCTGCGGCTGCTAATATATTATTTGTCTGTTAAACGGACACATTTTGAAGTTTGCTGTCCAACTTTTTCCCCGTTGAGTGCGTATCTCAGAATTCTTTATTAATCTTTGTTTATCTTGGTCAGTTCAGTCAGTGGAGAGAAAGATGTCTTACGCTGAAAGGTTTATTGAAGCTTGGCCAAGGAAAATCGGAAAGCTGAGAATTCCGAGTGTGACAGCCTATCCTCTGATCTCAGTGACCATATAATGATGTTGTTTGCTATCCCGAACACAGACGTACGTCTGTGTCAGTGACCTCGAGACATCTGCTTGACCCCGTGTAACCTCATATGTGGCATGCCTGAAAATAATGTCACAATAATCTAATATCGACTGATAACTACCATTAGCTTTTTTTTAGCTTTATTTGACAGAGACTGGGGTGTACATGGGGTGGATGCTCTACCAGCTGAGCTAAGCGACACCCGAGCTGATGTTTATTATGTTGGAATTATATCTGGCATCTTGAATTGGTAAATACTAACAAAGCACGTGTCCTTAGCGGCTCCATGACACCGCTTAGCATATCAAGAAATGTACTAGAGTGATGGATTATTGTGGTACTAGTGGTTATCTTGTTATTGCAGGATTTAATTCATGGCATATTGCTGCAGATCTGGCTCAATGCCAGTGACATGACTTCTGCTTATTGTATCATAATGACATTCACAAACACTTCTCATGTTACCAAGTGCTTCACACAACACACACAGCAAGTGAGGTAAAAACGAAGGCGAAGACAAACGATTAACGTGTTTCTGGCATTGATTACACAGGATTTAGGTCAGTATCACTGTTTGCAGCAACAAATAGTTTGACGAATGTGCTGGTCATGTAGACACAATAAAACTGCTTTCTAATAATGGTCTGTATCATTTAAAAAACATTGTGCACACATCTGGTGTCATATTGGCCACAGTCAGCTAAAGTGGCGTGTTTTGGCATCATTTATTTATCAGGATATTCACACAAAATGTATTATACAGCTTATTTCTGTGTTGACATGGAAATATTAGCTAATTAATGCATGCAGTAGTATTATTAACTACCTCATTAACGGTGCCTTTTATTTAAATACCATTCTAACTGTGGTGGGAAACATCTTTATAGCATTAATCACATTCGTCAGATGAGAACAGACTGCTCAGTTTGATCGTGTCTTTTAATGGACATTAACTTTTAATGCACATCAAGGAAGGACTGTAACTCTGGATATAACACAATTTTTCTCTTCCAAATAAAAAGTTGAATTCATGAGAGGTAAAACAATGCAGGGCTGTCGGTGAGGGTTTGCTGCTACGGGTACTGAGGTGACGTGACATACGAGCCAAAAAGGCTTATCAGAAAGCAAAACACCGATTCTTAATACTCTGAGACAGGATTTAACAGCTGTGGCAGTGTTATCATCGCTGCCACAGTTTTATCTTTCATGACAATCGTGAGGAAAACAGCAGACATAGAGTAGAAATTCATGTAACAAAGCATCCAGGGATGTTAGTCTTACATGTATTTGCCACCGCAGCTCCCTTTTCTTTGGTGTATTTGTTCAGGAGCCCTCTGTGTTCAAAAGAAATAAAATGTTTCCCACGTTAGTCAGAGCTGCAGGTGTCTGTCCAAAAAACATGAAAATGAATCTGCAACTATCTGGATTTATTGAAGATTGACCGGTAAACAAGTCATTTTTATAACAATTGTCTCTGGGTTTTGGACCTTTCTGACATTTTACATGCAAAGCAATTGATCAGTTACTATAAAAATTAAGTAAATCTTTATTTCCAAGGAAGACCATCCCTCCATCCATTGGTAGGCTGTCTGGGTCACAAGTGATGTCAGATTACAGATCAGCTGTTCAAAAATGTAGTACTGGGATACCTTGAAATACAAACGTACCACACCACATCTTATATTTTGACCATTTTGTTTCGAAGCCATCATAAGATATTGTTCAGAACCAGAAATTGCTTAGTTTTTCTGAAAAAACATGTCTCCCTCCTCTCTGTCTCCGTCAACAGCTGTTCCTTTCCTTTCTTCCTCACTTTGATGATCCCATTACTGAACACGAAATATCCCAGGGAAGTGTAAATTAAATACAGCATAGCTCGAAATCTTTACAGCGATTGGCTTTTGACGGCTGACTCCTTAGTCCTCCTAACTAGCCAGTAGGGACCAGAAGCGATCAACAATTGTTAGGCTGTTAAAAAACAAGGCTTAGTACAAGGTTTACAACAGACTGTCTGCCATTTTGACCAGAAGAGAGCCTGCTGTATGTCGCGGTTGTGTGTATATTAGAGAGGTCACGATCTGCTAGTTAACAGATGTGTGTTATAGATTCATTTTTACGATGGGTAACTCGAAAGCATCAGTACAATCTCCAAATTGCATATTTTTAAAGAATATTGGCCGATTCATTGGGGCATCCCTAGTCACAACGGCCCTCATGGGGAGTTCAAGGTGCCCCCATGAAGCTCTCAAGGATGCTTTTGAATTGTGTTCAGGTCCGCAATGCGCAAGCAAACCCAGAACGATGGAACTGGACTTGAATTGGCAAGATTTTCAACATCGCAATTCAGATTTGACAGCTTATTTGGTAAAACGGCACTAAAAGTTCCCGTTTTTTGCTGCTCTAAACAGTCTGCTGGTTCAAACTGTAAATATTTGCTTTTTTATGGCCAGACATTGACCAATTACAAGGTGTCTTGAATGCACCGCTAAAACACACAGGGGCCATTTTTGATACATTGCTAATTAATTAAGTAGAAAATGCTCAGTGCATGCGAGAGAAATGTCAGACGCTGCTTCAAACACCGTCATTATGCTCATCCTCATTACGCAGTTATAAATGTCTCATGGATAATAAAAGGTAAAATTCTATAAAGCCATCAAGAGTCTAATAGATCAGTAAAATTGATTCATAATAATGTTCAGTGGCCATGAAGCCTAAACTTCCAAATGGTCTGTGCCTATAGGTCATAACAAATTAGAAACGCTGTCATTCACACAGCAAACTTTATTTCCAGCTTTTCCCTCTGGAAAAATATCATGCTGTAATTAATTGTTCTCCCAAGCCAGTGCTCCTCGTCTTTACTAGACGGCACAGTGGTGGAATGCGGTAGAAGCTACTGGGTGGCAAACTCTCTTCATTTGAGTAGAGCCTTTATTAGATTGTATACTTTAATTTCCTCTGTCGAAGCAAGAGCAAACCGCATCAGGAGTTTCGTACCCACATGAACAGTATTGCATTGTGTTTGTAGACATTAGTGCACAAACATTCCAATACAACAGCTGATTAAATTCATAATGGAAGCCTGTGTAACAAAGCGACATCCTTTTAGTGAGGAGGGATGTTTCATAAGCCCGTGGAGTGTCGATTCACTTGAAGTGCGCATATCCACCGCAGAAATCTTTGTGCAAGCTGCTATACTGCTGTTTGTTATTCATGCGTGGTCATCCAGGTTTTGCAAGAATGTTTATTAGACAAGGAGATATGAATAAATGTGACTTTCCATGGTAATAAGGAGTGGATTGAATATGGAGTGGGGAGTTTCTGGAGGCTTATCACTCCGGTTTTTAAAAGGATGATTTAAAAGTCAACACAGGGAAAATAAAATCGTTTCTTAAGACAAAGATTTGAAAGAATATGGTCTATTAAGCTATGCACTGGTTTGGATAAACCACCCTTGGACTAATTGTAAAGAAAATTAAGCGTATGGTTTTTCTTTTCTATTTTTTTTTTTGCTCATTTATTTCCAATTTACTTAATTTGCCAAATTGGACAAACTAACAAACAAAACACTAAATCTAAATTACCGTCAGGCATTACGTAGCTACATTCTCCTTTGGCAGACATCGAACATGTTTCTTGGGGCCAATAAAAAGTATTTTTACTCCTGATTTTTCTTCCTTTCTCTCTCCACACTTCACCTTGCAGAACATAAGGTTGTTTCACACTCTGCACGTTTGACAGACCTTTGATTAAATCCTGGTTTTTGGTTTTTTTTCCTGGACTGTGAGGGCCATCGTAGAAATCTTAACCTGTTTATTTAAATACTACACGGCTCGTGTTTTGAGCCATGTAAGAGATTGTGTAGAAGCCTGTGCGCTCTCTCCGTGCTCTTTTCACTTTCAGTTTTTTCACAGACTTTCATGGATTCACTCCGGGACTCATTCTTGTCTCTAACAATCAGCGGCGCAGCGTGGGATACGTAGGTATACGGAGCAAACCTACTCATTTGTCAGTCGGCGAATAAATCCTTTCTGACGCGCGTCATTCAGTAGTGTCCTGTGAGATTAATTTCTTTTTCCTTGGATGGCGAAGGCATGACATAGTTGTCCAATTTTCATGAGTGGATGGGGTAAATAATAAGAAATACTCAAAATGCATGTTTTGACCTGTCTGTGGCTCAGTTTGGGTCACAATTTGCACCTGTTCTGGTGCTATTGTTCATATGATAATCATCCCGACTGGCTCATTTTTGGATGAGCTAAATATGCAACAGTAGTCTTGCGTGTCACTGTTTATAATTAATTTATCTTTATTTTAAATTATAATGTGTCTCCTAACATTCCCAGTGTCTTGTAGATGAAATCTATTGTTGACTCTGTTATTTCACAAAACTGTCATCACTTCTCTCACAATAATGCCTCCCAAAAGGGGTGTTGATCAATCCATTAGCAAAGCTGCAATTACTGTCCCTGCAGTTATTTGCCTGTAAAAGGAGAAATCAGGCCTCATAGTCTCTGACAGATATCATCGCTTTGAGATATTCACCGTATCTTTATTAGAGTTATTTTGTGATGAATTGTTTGATTTAAATTTGTAATTTAATTTTGCGATACACCCACTTACTCTCGACCTGGCAGATATACTTCTGCTTGAGTTTGTGGTTTCCTTTGTCATCCAAAATTACTGAACAATCTGGAGAGCGGAGGGCATGAACTTATTACTTTGATTCAAAGGTGGGCGTATAGGAATATAAATGTCTCACCAATGAGTTCTTGAACACCGGGGCAGGCCTGTGATTACGCTCGGGGCCCTTACTGAAAATGTCTAGTGGCTGCACAGCATTATGGTCTATTGAAGTTACTGTCAGTGTAGAAATTGGTCTCTCAGCCTCTTCTACTCTTGGATTTCCTCCTTGTAGTTTGAGTGTTGGTGCAAAATGGTGGCTGTACAAAGAAGGCTTCAGGGGCTGATCGACAGAGACGCTACAGGCGCAGCTGCTTCAAAAACGCCTTGGCAAAGCGTGTCAGGCAAAACAGCTGGTGCGCCTGTGAAGTGGAGCTACGCGCGCAACCGGGCGAACAATTAAGATTAGCTGTTGCTGAGGAAGGGGGGGGGGGCATAGAAAGCAGAGGTTTTGGCTTCACGACATACTGGAAAAATGAAACGCTACGCTGAATAGAACCGTCTCTTCCATGCGTTGTGTTACCTTTTAGTCTACGTTTGCCATTGTCCCATCGTTCCTATCGCATCAAAACAGCAAGTAAGTGGCGAAGCGATGAAGCCGAGCAAATCTTGCCCGATTTGCAAGGTGCGACTCTGCTTTAACTTTTATGTACGTCTATCCACGAGGAAAGACACGACAGAAGGGAGGAGCGCATGCAGTACCATCAGAAAATGGTTTTACTGGTGATCGGTTTCTAGCGATCCATCTTGTTTTTATATATTTTATTATATTTTGCTGTGATTTCATCATACAGCCACCTATCAGCTGGATCAAGCAGATCCAGAAATATAATATAGTTATTTTTAACTGCATAAAAGTCCCCTCGGATGAATTTTTCCGTTGCCTGTACATTATGACCCTAACCATTATGTGAAAAGTGCTTACGGTACCATCTTCACATGAGGTTGAGCATTGTACCTGACACTTTTATGTCGTCTTTGAACATCGTAATAATCACATCCCCATTCACCGCTCACATATGCTATAGATTTTTTTTTTCTCCTCCCTTCCTTTTGATAGAGTAAATAAGCAGGCTCCTGCTTCACTGGCGTTTCACAAAAGCAGCATTTGGTGTTCATATTTTGTCTCCTCTGCACACACAGCTCAGTGAAAAGAAAAGTGATACCCGTGGGGTTGCTTATGGCTCATTTCTTGGTCTTGTCTCACATTCACCGCGCACAATTCCATTAAACTGCGAGGTCTTTTTAGAAAGCAAGCATGCTCCCTCATGTGCAACACAAACAAATGCACCCTCAATGCACACACGCGCGCGCACACGCACCTATTCACGCAACACACACACACACACTCGCACCCTACAGGCTTCTTTTCCTGGCGAGGGAGCACTCACTTAGCGTAGCAAAGATTGGAAACTCAGCAAGTGGTAGGAAACTTGTGGTTATAGAATGAGGAGATGTTTGATGTTAACAGAAAACTCAGGCTGCACCGTATAAGTACTTTGGTGTTAAGACTGATTGGCACTCGAGAGATTGCATCAAATTAGATTTTATTTTAGGGCAGATGGTTCCCACATCATAGTATTTACTCAGAGTGCACACTTTTGAGAGTGTGTTTGTGAAGAAACCTGGATACCTGGTTTCAATTGTAGCCCGTACTTTAGTTTCCGGTTCTCCAAGCAGCCTATTCATTACTCTATGCAGATGAATGAAGGAGGCACTGGTGAAGTGAACACTGATATCCTGTTGTTGAACACTCGCCAGAAAATAAACAATTCTCAATTCCGGCTGCTATGTAATATTTATGGTGACTGCTTGGACTGTCAGTTTTCCAAGAAACTTCTCTTATGATTCTGGACATGTGAAAGCAACTGCATAACTGACGAAGGTCAGGAAAAGACTGTGGCCATGGCAAATAATTCATGGTCAGGGTTAGGCGACTGAAGAATTTGGTTAAATATCCAATAAGAGACTTTTTACGGCCAGCAGAAATAAACTTTAAACACAACACTGACACCTTGTCAATGGGTAGTTAGATAGTTAATAGTAGGTAAAGTTATCAGTATAGTTTTTGGGTGCACACAGACAGCGTTTTGTCTGTAGTACACAGGGCTCTGGTGTCCGTCCAATTTGGGGAGCCAGACGATTCCCGGCACCGACGTAGAGCGAGGCTCGGCTGAGGACAAGGTCATCTTAAAAATGTGTTTGAGCCATATGAAAAAAATCAATATCCATTTAAGTGTACATGTGTATAGAGAGCGTATTCTTGCCATCAGACAGGCCTTTCCCTCGATGTTACATTGTCTCAGCCGTAGAAGTATTTAAGTATTGCTGCACCTAAGCCCGACTTTGCTGTTCACAGCATATAGCAGCACAGATCGGAGGCAAGGTAATGTGGTGAGAATAATCTCTTCAGTGGGCTTAATGTGACTAAAACACATTATTCTGCTGACTGCTGTCCCCACTACAAAAAACACTTGAACTATCCCTAACAGGTGTTTATTTACACACCCAACACATCATAATTCATTGTCATTCATTTGGAGTCCTGTGTCTCACCACCTGGCGAATGCACGTCCACGTAAGTCTCTGCGAACCCCTGAGGGAAATATGCGGGCTCTTCAACTGGCTAAATGCTCCACTGTTGTCACCAGCTACATGCTAACTCAGCCTGTGTGTTGTTTGGGGCTGAAGAGGTGCAGGCGGTGTGTTTTTAGAACTTTTTTTGAAAACCGCTGCCAGTTGCAGCCAAAAACAACATGAGATATCCATTATGAGAGCAGTCGGTGAACAATGAGTGGACATCATGCAGCGTGGAATCATCTGATATTAACAGAGTTTCATCTGAGCTGAGGAAACTACAGAAAAGGGGACCACTGGTTCGGCTTAAGTTATTAGAAATTGCAGTCTTTATGAATTCAAGGTAGCGCTGCCGGGCACTGTTAGGGTGTTGTGCAACGAGTCGGGAAATGTGGGCTGCGTGAGTTGATATCATAATTAAACAGAGTCAATTAAGGTCTGCTGCACAGAGGATGGTGTGGATCATCACTGATCCTTACTGCTGCTATGCTGACAAACGTGTTTGGTTGGTGTCTTTGTCACTTCATGGTGTTTTTAAAAATTTTTTATTCTTTTGCCGTAGTCTCGTTGGCTAATTAAAGGTTTCCCGTGGAGTTTTTCACTTCTAGTAGCGCTATGAAGCTCCTACGCACTCCCTGCCAAAAGTTTCACACTAATCTACAGGTGGCAGTGACACACCAGGATACGAAGCGGTGCTCTAACACAGGCAGGGAAAAGGTAGACGAAAAAATGCTGGTTATAAAATGCTCAAATTATTCGCCGTGTAAATGTTTCATGAGGGGGAAAAAAATCATTTCGTTCGTCTCAGTGAAAACTGACAGGGAAACACGACTTCTGTTTGTTTATAAGAAAACTCAGTGTGACTTTAAGAAACTTATCTGTCACAATGTGTGAGATGAACCTGAACTCATCATCACTCATCTCTTTGTTCCATTCCTTTTTTCTTTTCATTACATTGACAGTGTGGGAGGATCGCTTGCCGGGTTGCTAGATCCAGATGTCAGGGGTCACACACACGTAGATGTGATTACCTCATCTTATGCACACATCTCTCACACACTTTAGAGCGAAGGTCGAAGAGACCGCAGTTAATAATTTGCAGTGCATAAATTAGTCACTTTTGCTTGTGTATTACCTGAACACTTCAAGATGACGTGCAGTCACAACAGGACAACAGAACGGTGCTGAAACGGCTTGACTGATTGGTAAAGTTTTCCAAGTGCCTCGCGTGAGATCCAATTCATCTCACTCGGCACTTTAAAAACATTTTGAGAAATGAGCAGCACAGTTTTACAGTGCAGGAGGCAGGCAAGAGTATTTGTAACATTTCCTTTTGTCTATTGTTGTTTCACAAATTACCCATTCCTCCAATTTTCCGGAGAGGCTGCGTACGCCGTGGACAAATCGCCAACAACAATAACCATTTATACCTAGTCACCAATTAACTTTTGGACTGTGGGAGGAAGCCGGAGCACCTACAGAGAACCAATGCAGAATTTGCACACAGTGAAAGAAATGAACCAGGACTTTTCATGCGGCGAGGCGACAGTGCAATCCCCACTGCACCACCTTAACAAATTATCCACAGAGTGTATGCCAATTCATGAACGTACCCGAAGCCCAGATCCCCTTTTGGTCCCTCAACAAAACATTAACCACAGCAGTGTAATGTCAGAAAACCATTTCAATGGTGCTGTTGAATCTCAAGGTGCTGTTACAAATGTTGCTCATATCGTCTCTCACTCTCCCCAGCCGGCCAGTGTTCACCAGAATATTGTCAGTTTTTTGTGATGTTATATTTTCATGAGTTCATAAATTCCTACTATGTTTCTCGATTTCTTGAATTGTTTTCAGGCAATTCTAATTTGCTACCAGACCCAATGATATTTTTACGTATAAATGAACTGATACAATACATCAACTATACATGTAAAGTTTTAACATAAACACTTATTGCCAGACATATACGGATATTGTCATATGCAATAAAATATATACAGTATTGTATATCTTATATCAAGTATATTGACCTGTGTTCTCTCCAGCTTCCTCACTCTAAATTGTCCATAGGTTTGTATGTGACTGTCAGCGCTTGTGTGCTCCGTGATGAGCTGGCGACTTGTCCAGGGTGTAGCCCACCTCTCGCGGGGTAAAAACCTGGCTGATATACCGGCCCTGCTCTATTAATCAAAAATGTATTATGGGAAACTTTAATATCCCTACATGTCCTATAAGCATGCCTGTAGACTGTATAATGTAAATGCATATAAATAATTAAATTCTGCTTTTACGTCCATCATAAGTCACATTAATGAACCTCAACAATGACAGTAGTTGAGTATTTAAAGGCGCCGTTGAATGTGTGGTCAGATTTCAACATCAGTTAGTTCAAGAATTAAATCATACTTTTGCCAAAAATGTCATTTGAATGTGCCTGATTTGTCACATTTTGAAAAAGAAGTTTTGTGGAAAAAATAAACAAGGTATTGGAGAAAGGAGAAAAAAAAAAGTATGGTATAGGTATTGAAACTCAAATGTCACTCTGGCAATAGTATCGTCAAAACATTTCAAATGATGGCCATCCCTGCTCATTATGATATTAACTGTCATCCGTCATTGTCATATAGTTTGTCCTCATTGCTGGAGCTGTACTGGCTCTGCAGTTATGAGTCAGCAGGCTCAAACGGGCCGCTGGGCAGTCGTATAGTGATAGAGCTGCTGCTGCTCTTAATGCAGATTTAGGAGAGCAGCTGTGTGTTGGGCACTGCAGGTTGACTCATACTTTTTTCGGGGGGTGTAATTGGACATAGACGGTTAGAGTTTTGATTGGTTCCAAAAAATCACCAGCATGAAATGTTGTGGATTCTGTTTAAACCCGACTGGAGCTCGAGCCAATTTGCCATTTGATTTGCTTGAAACTTTTTTTTTTTTACCTCCGTATATGTGAGTCAGATCGTGATGTAGAGTCTTCACACATTTTACTGTCATATCTCAGCAATAACAATGCCACAATGGATATCTTGTCACTGCCGATAATAACGTTAAAGGTCTGTCATACCTCCAATCTTCCTGTCTGTGAGGACAAAGTCTGTGCTAATCTCATCTTCGCTTTGTCTGTGTCTGTTTTGCAGTGTTTATAACCCGGCAGCTGAAAAAGCACCTAAATGCCACCAAATGTGTTGGCAGAGCTGGGGGTAGGGGACAGATGTGCACATCACATTGTTTCAGGAGAGAGAGAGAGAAAACAAAGCACAGAGCACAGTCGATATAAAATGTGCTCTTGAGAGAAGTCAGAGAGGCCGACCTGGTATGAACCTGCAAGGTCAGGTCCAGCTGCAATCAGGGTGAGAATCAAATGCTCTGTAAGGGTAAAAAACAGGCCTGTGAAGTCGAAAAAGCTGAAAAATCTTGGCAAAGTGAATCAATAAAAAAAATAACAAGGCTTGGAGCTACAACTTTTACACTGAAGCAGCTCACTGGCTCAGAGGAAAAACACTGTGCTGGGAAGCTACTGGGCGAACAAGTCTTCCTTGCATATTAAATGCTTCAAATAAAGTGTCCCCGCGTGCCGTGATTATGCATTCAGTCCAGAGAAACAGCCAGATTTTTTTTTTTTAATGATTTTAATCTGTAGAAAGATTTCTGGAGCTCTTCGAGGTGTTTCAAGTTTTGTTGACTTCCTGTTTACTCCTTTGTGAGAACGTTGAAGCGTTGAATTCGTGATGAAAGCTGACCTTTCAGGCTTTTTGATGGCAGCTTCAGTGGGTGGCCATCACTTTAGCGTTTGCATACACTTTTTAAAGACGCATTGATTTAGTTTTAAGGCAGCATTTTGACAACACAATAACACGTTTTTCTTCATATCTGCATCTTCTTTTTATTTCAGTAACAATTTATTTGTTAGTCTGTTGGTTTTTCCTGTCCTTGACATCGTTCATAGGACATTATCTACATGTAAAAACCCTACCAGCAGCCTGCACGCCGGGTTGCGCCTTGGCAATTGCTCATTGCAAAGCTTTGGATTTAACGTTACAACCGGGAGAGAGCTGAGGTTGCCAGTAGTTAAACCCTACTGTGTTAAGTCTTGCTTGGTTTGGCAGCTCCAGTGGTTGCAGCATGTAACTGTTGAGTAATTTCTGCCTCCAATTTCTTGAAAATCCTCGCCTGTCACTCAGCGGTATGATAATGGTGATCTTTTTTATCTTTAAAGTATCATGCTACTGTGGCCACAGACATCCTCTGCAGTGCACTACACCTATAATCCAGGATGTGCAGCATGGTGCATGTATTTTCCCTGTATTGGTGTTATTTCTAATACATGAAACATGTTCATATAATTGATTGTTTCCCCAGAATTTTATTTAAAATGTATTTCTGCAAGTGGATATTTCAAATTATATCAAATTCATATGTTATCTAAAGATAATTATGCGCGGACTGCAGTTTCCCTCGACTCCACGCCATTTGATCTCCAACTCCTTGTTTTAGTTTTACAGCCCTCAACTTTACTGCCTCAGTTCACTCTCTCACTGCTCTCATCAGCGTCTTTTCCAGCAGCAGGCAGCTTTTTTTTTTTTTCATGGTTAAAAAAAAAAAAAAATCTCTGACAAACGCACTGTACTGTACCGGCCCAGCACCATACAGCAGATGAACAAAGCATGCTACTAGCTGGTGAATATTTGGCAGCTGCTGAAGAGCCGTACATTTCCCTCAGGACTCGGTGGAGAGAAAAACAGAGCTAAAAAGAGGAGAGAGACAGACAGAGTGTTGGACTCACATTCATCCACTGGCCAGAAACATGACTCTGAATGAATGCTAATATTGCTTTGTATCTGCTGGATGTGTATATAAATCCTCTTTTTTTGCTATCGAGTGCACCATATCAGCGTTATGAAGTGATGGATAATACGTCGGTGTCGCCTTTGGAGCTGTAGTTTTTGCTGCCCTCAAGTTGCCAAAAAAAAAAAAAAATCAATTGTTAATGCAGGTTTGGAAAGGAATAACTTCCCTTTGCAATCATGCATTTTTAGACAAATATATAGCTTCCATGGCAATGATCAGATTAATGCCAAAAGAGATGATTCATACCGGTTCAAAAAAATCAATTTCAAATAAGATAAAGCTGCTTGACTTCCAGGTTTGCAAGAGAACAGAATAATGTATGGTCTGTGTAGAGTGAGTATTCAGAGAACTGAGGATGAGACCTCTGCACATAACGTTAAACAGTCCTGAGGAGGTTATAGAATGACTGAGGAAATCTCTGCGATATGAAACATAAACCAATTAACAGCTGTGTCTGCAATTCCCACAAAATCTAGCTAATACAATTAAGACTCAGTGATAACAATGCCAAAGGCAGCACTTCTGGTGGGACTGTAGCACATATTCACCGCAATCCTCTGCTGAAAGGTCATTTCTGACTAAATAAAAATGAAAAATTAATTCTCGGGAGTGTGTAGAAATACAGTATTCATAAGAGTTAGGAGCTGTGAGGCAAGTCGAGTTGAATATTAAAGTTTGTAAGTTGTGATCAAGGACTAGTACCTGGCGCTGAATGAGGCTGACACTGACACTTTCATCATATCTTGTAATCTGAGCGTTTGTAGTAAGTGGCTGGGGTTGTCGTGGTAGTTTTGAGTGCTGCTTCACAGGAACACAGCAGCTGTGTTTTCTAAGTTGTTTCTCCCTTTGAAATGGCAGCTCTGCTGGAAACTTTTGATAATCTCACTTTCACGAAAGTCACTCATTGTATTATGCGACAATAGCATGTGTCTGACACGGAGATAACTGTTGTCCCCCCAAAAGTCCAAGCCTGAAATTTTGATTAACTGCTGCACACCCAGTAAAACGGAGACCGAAATGTCATATTGCCATTTGCTGAATGTGTGTATGCAAATGATGCCAGTGCCAGTTTGAGTCAGTTAACACGCAGTGTACACTTTGAATAACTGGTTGCTGGGCGTGTGGCCCTTCCTGTTCCAGCAGAGACATCTGCGTTTATGAAGAGAGAGAGAAAAAAAAGAAGCTTCTGTGTGGCTCCAGGATGCCACACCTAGATCGTCTAACATCATCTAATCATCTGGCTGAATTATAAGTCACTATATATGCATATAGGCTTCGTTTCAACAAGGAGCACATTAGGCTTCCCGGGCTCAAAGAGATGAAACCCTAACACTGCATGACTGCATGGAAATGAATTATGATGACAGAAAATAAGTCAGACCGAGATGACTAACAACGCTGCAGACACATTCATCACGGCACGTCACATCGTACGCGATTGCATCTTTATTACTTCTTTGCTGCCGAAATGCATATGTATGTAAAAGGTGTGTGCATGTGCAATGAGTAAGGGAGAATGTACAATGAGTAAGGGAGAGAAAGCAAGTGTACAGAAAATAGGGTATCCCCAGGGACAGTGCTTACTCCCGGAGGAGCGACCTGTCTTAAATAAATCATTCCATTCCCATGCCCAACTTCCCTATCTTTCTTTAATCCAGTGTGGGAGAGAGTGGAGAAAGATAGGAGAGAGTAAGCTGTTTGCCTTCCTCCTCTGCTTGTGTGTCGCTTTAAGCCTTTGGAAACTTGAGTTCTCAAACTTTTCATTTTTTTTTTTTTTTTTGTGTTGTTGACCCACTTAAATGCGACTGTAAACCCACAAACTGGGTTGTACAGTAGAAGAGAAGCGAGGGGGGGGAGAAAAAAAAAGAAAGCGTCAGTAAACACTGCATGTTTTAATTGGTGCACGGGGCCTCAGCTGCATGAGCCGCGCAGGTTGACCACACATGACTCAGTAATGAGATACATTTTCGATGCACTCTGAAGGCTGAATTTCCGCCAAGGTCAGTTTCATGAATTCCAAATGACTGGAGTTAAATAATAAAAGAAGATCAAGTGTCAAGTGTTAAGGTGGCGGTAAGTATTGTAATCTGCACCTTGATTAAAAAAACACTGCCGTGTTATTGTTATTCATCCAAAAAAACCCCCAACCTCTCATTTTTTGCTTGCTTCAGGTAAAAATGACACCCACCTCGCTGTGTGTATTTAGAGCTTATATTGAGTCCTATAAGAACACCAAATGAGATTTGGAGGTCATTGGTAGTCCTGAGAACAGCGCGGCTGTTCTTAAGCTATACCGTTGGCACATCCCGTGGGTCTGCCTGAAAAGTGCACATGCTGCATAACAGATCAGTTGACCCTGTCAGCTGTGCCTCACCATGATTGACACCGCACTCTTAGAAAGCTGCAGACTTTTACTGGTGCTGACAAGACAAGGTTCTCCCCCCTCACACGAGTTCCTCTACCTCGCTCGACTCGGGAGAGCCTTCAGCTCATTCATGCTGTGATCAAGCGCAGCAGATATTTCGCTGAACCCTGATGGATCGGGCCTTCGTTCCTCGGCGAGCGCCGGGCTGGAAAACGGAGGCACTCGCCGCAAAACAAAGCCAACATGAAGCATGAAATAAACAGCCGTTTTAATTTGTAGATAATAGAAATCTGATTCACGGGAGGGAGAGAACAGCATTAACAAAACAACAACAACCCTGTAGCCTCGACGCAGACACTTTTTCAAGGTTCAATTTAAAAAGCAATATTAGGCTCATTTTTTACGGTGCAGATGGCGGTCATGGTACAGACTAAGCTTGGTGAGTAGCGATAAGATTGACTAGTGACAAGCAAAGCGACGTCTGATCCTTCTTTCACCGTGTTCAGGGATTGAATTGTTGTAGAAAATAAAATCTGCTCCCTGCTGTGCATTTACCGGAGGTGTTCCTGATGGAGTGGCATGTCTGCGCGTGGTGGTGGCGCTGGCGATGATGATGATCGCTGTTAATCAGCTCAAGTGATCTGCAACCCATTTGCGATCGCTTTTCCATCTGCCATCCCTGACAAGTGCGCCGCTCAGTGTGACAGAACCCTGCACGCCTGCTCACCAAAGCCTTTACGTCTGTGCGCCGGTGCTCAGAGCGCAGCCCACGCTCAGGGCTCTGTTTAAACCGCTGGAGGTGATTCGGTGTCATTCTAGCCGCCTGTGTGTGTGTTTTTGTGTCCATCAAGAACATGAGTCAAGTGTGACCCCGACTCCACCCCCCCCCCTTCGCCGTCTATTTTTACGGCTCGCACTCTGGAAGTGTGAACTTCAGATAAATGCCTCTAATTATTCACAGTTATAGACATGAAATGTCTCTTTAATGATGCATTTCATTTACTGACTTTGTCTTAACACATCTAGCAAAACTAGAGGTTGAAGAGGTTAACCGACAGCCATTACATGACAATATGGTGATCGCCCAGGTTGGGCTGATTTACTGTGTGTTTTGCAGCTTTGGGCCTACAAGCATAGAGAAAAAAAAATGTTCCCTCTGTGTGTCTCCAAAGTCCCTTTTAATCTTCCTGCAATGTGCCTTTTGCTCCCGACGGAGAAATGCCGCTCACGGGTAAATATCTAATAATGAAAATGCCCAAAGAGTCTCAGTAAAAAGAGATGAAATGGAACAGGATACATAACCAGTTTTGTACCACAAACACCTCATCTGCTTTGCCAAAATCAAATCTGTTTTTTTTCCCCCCAAGAATTTTTAATGCCATGCAAATTGTCAAAATGTGTCTGCGCCCCGTCGCATGACAAAAAGCGTTATTTCCAGCTTCCCTTTGCTGTCCTCTGAGCGCAACAGCAAGAGGCAGCCTTGTGAGTGAGTGACTCCCCAAGTTTCACACTTACCCGTTAAATCACATCTTCTGGCTTGGAGCTTACTCCACTCATCTCTTGGAAGTCAGCCATTTTCAACATTATATCCTTATCTTAGTTAGTGGAGCCCACCAGGAAGAGCTCAGGCTGGATGTTTGAGATGTAAACTCCTTACTGAGCTAGAACATCGTCTCACTCCAAAAAGTTTATTTGATCTCTTTTTATTTTATTTTGCAGTGTTCTACAGAATGCCCCAAATTTGGGGCTCGTGTCTCATTAGCCCTTTGTTCCCTCGGCTCTCGGTAATAAACTGTTCTAACATGGTGTCAGTACTTGTCTCTGTTGAACAAGAAAGGCGCTGAAATACTGAATTTGACTGACAAAATATGAGGAGAGAGTCTCAAAGCAGTCAAGTTTCAGCCTTTCTATCATTTATAAATGACAATGCTATAATTGTTTTGCTTTGATAGAGTAAAGCAAACGGCTGCAGCTTTTGTCTTATCCCCGAAGGAATGTCAAACGGAAGCTTCTCTGTGTTGTCATCCCAAATATTGAAATAATTGCACCCTTGAAGACAAAAACTTCAGATTGATGGACGGAAAAATTACAATTTTTTCCCCCTAGCCAATCACAGAGTAACATATGAAGTGCAGAGGTCATAGATTGAGGTAACAGAACCTTATTGTGCTATTTGTACACAGGATGAGCAAGTACACACAGCTTAAAGCTTTCAAAGCCCTCAAACTAGCTGAGAATATTGAAAAACATTGAAATCTGAGGTTTTCTAGCGGGGATAATCGTGCTGTAAATCCATTGTAAACATGTTTTTGTCAGATGACCTCTGGAGGGTTTTTTTTTTCTTAATGGCAAAGCATTAATAAAGGAATAGAGAAACTGGCACAGAAATTACACAGCGTTTGCACTGAAGAGAGTCAGACGGCAGTAATGCCAGCATTACTGTAATTAGTCGGCAGCGGCACAGCAGGTATGTCTGCCTCTTCAAACCGCAGCTGTCCCCTCTGCCTCCCCGTAAATGTGTCTTACATCACATAGCTGCTGCGTCTCAGCGGCACGGTGGAAAGTGTTAAGAAACATCTATTTGTGGGGCATTTAGAGCAGTTAACCCCACAGAAATGTTTTTTTTTTTTTTTTTACTCAACCACACACAGGATTCATTAAAGAACAGATGGTTGTTTCCGCAGTTGAGTTCTAATTACATATAATCTCAATTTAATCATGTAATCTCATTGAGATCAAGGTCTCGCTTGCAAATGAGTACGCTAGAGGACACCAGTGCCGAGAGAAATCATACGAACATAGTCACACATGAACGCGGGCACTGAATCAATGCTGCATGTACCATCCTGTTGCTCTAAATACTAAGTAGTGCACCAAATGTCTGTTAATCCGAGGCTAAAAATAGACCTCAACAAAAGCACTTTTCACTCCTATACGAGTGCTGCTTTTATGAGATGAAAGCAGCCCGTACAGGTACTCTGCCCTGGCATCAGGCCCCCGTCCCCTTTTGAGTGAAAGCAGGGCTTTCTAATTTGACTGCCGGTAAATGCAAATCGCAAAAGGTCTTTGCCAATTTAAAAGCATAAAGTAAGAATAGTGTTTTGCTTTTTTAACTGTTGGAAAGCCAAAGTCCTGTGGCTAGTCAGGGAAAACAATTAATGAAGTCGCTGAATATTAACAATCCGCATCGTTACATGGAGAAAACTTCTTCAACGTCTGCATCCATCAAAGGGGACAAATCTGACATGCAGCTATACATCTCTCACTTTTTCTGTCGTTAAGACACATTTTCCTTTTGGTAGTTAACATTAATTACTGTACATGACAGCCATGGAAACCATTTATTTTATGCTGTTTATGTGAATTATTAAGATTAAAATACACTCTGCTTCCAGTAAAGAGACAGGCTGCATTTTAATGTGTTTTATGTATGTTTTTTTTCTCATCTTCACGCAGATTCGGCACACGTCACGCACTCCGTAACATCGTTAACTCACCTTTGATGAAGTGTTTGCTGCAGATACACATATATTGACCTGGCCAGGTCCCACTATTTACCGTTCTCATCCTCTCTGCAGATGGCCTGATGCCACAGATCGCTTTTATTTTATTGTATTTTGTTCTTGGGGGAAGTAGACAGTCATAAACTTTTTTTTTTTTTTTTTTTTAATAGTCTGATGTGCTTGTTTTTGCCCAAAAATGGGCACGTTCTTCTTGCAGACAGGAAAATGACGTGTCTGCTCTCATGCATTTGCTAAAAGCTACTGTGCCCAACTGTTATGTACCTTTAGAAAGAACACGCTTCGGTCTGTGCTCCACACAAAGTATTGAGTGATGAAATGACACAGAGCTGGTCTCAGTGTTTTTAATTCTGTTGTTGACAATAAGAAAACTATAAAACATCCAACATACATTTAAAAAGAGATATACAGTAGTACAATTTGGCCTCTTCACTAAGAGGCTCCAATACATAAAATGATGGTAAACTATGAAGTGTATGAAGTACTGGATTACTCTGTGGTCGAGCAGAAACTTCACATTGCTTATCTTCTCCTCAAGTTTCTTTATTACAACACTCGAAGTCAGTGTGATTCCACTTCGTGCTGCTTTGATACTCAGGTCAGGTTATGTTCTGATGATATTTCAAAGTTTGGACCGTTCCACCTTTTACAGAACTGCATATCCTAAAATATTATCTAGTCTCAGTTCTCAGTTTTCAGTTCTCTAGTCTCAGTTGAGTTTGAGCAACCTTGTGGGCCACATGAAAGCAGAGTTTTAAAAAATACAGGACAAAAAAAAAATCTTCAAAACCCTTTTGAGACTCCTTCAAAGGCCGGAGGTCACCCTCTTCAGTGCGCGGTCATCTGCCCCCCCCTGCTTTAAAATCGTTTCTTCTGCAGTCTTGAATCACAGAGAAAAAAATTCATTGCAGATACTTTAGTTCTATCTTTCATAAAGATAACTCCTCTCCAGGTTTTACCTTGAAGATCTGAACATTACAGGGAGTTTCAGTTTAAAGTAACATGAGTGCAGTTCTGCTCACAGAAAAACCCTCAATTTAGTTTTCACCTTCAGTCTGAGGCCAGCCGCCCTGGAGGACTCTATTCACCTGCAGTCGCCAACCTATTATTTTTCGTCCTCTCCTCAAGGTGCCCATTAAACGCACAGTAAACGTGTTGCTCACTTTTGCATCTTTAATGAACAATCTGCTTAAAAATTCTTCCTTTTTTTTTTTTTTTTTTTAAACTTATCTCTGTGCAAACATGGACTGTTTTTTCCAAGCAAACAGCTTGTTAATCATTCCAACAAACTTTTCTCATCCACACTCTGTGTTCCCATCCTCCTACATAAATGTCAACATACACAGACTGCTCAGGAACGGAGCTAAAGTGCAAAGCTCTGAAAACCTATGTGCATATTTTTTTTTGAATATTTTCATTTTCATCGTTCTTGATTTTTTTTTTTTTGGTACTGATGTACTGCCTGTAAAACATTAGTTACGCTAATTATACCACTTTGATGACTGAGATGTGCTTGCAAAAATATTCATTTGCGCTCTTCTCAGAAGTTTGCAGGACAAGTTGATCCGATCTCCCCCGCATGCTCTGAAGTATTGTATATTTTTAGTCATTCACATAATGATGCACTGCAGTTTGCACTCAGTTTTGGCAGAAGGGAACCAGGCAGTTATGAAGGAGGAGGTGATTGATTATATTATATTGGCTGTGTGGAATTACAGCACTATAATATCCCTGAAGAGGGCAGACCTCAGCTTCTGTAGGAGGAATGCGGAGCATATCCACTGCAGGATCTCCCTGCTTATGGATGTGA
This sequence comes from Nibea albiflora, assembly GCA_014281875.1. Lineage (NCBI taxonomy): Eukaryota > Metazoa > Chordata > Actinopteri > Sciaenidae > Nibea > Nibea albiflora. The sequence goes on along the minus strand of CM024795.1, from coordinate 5,216,497 downwards.
TGGTTGAACTCAGGGAGGAAGAAATGAAGGGCATTGCAGAGGTCTAGGAGTTAGTTACAGTCTGAAACTCCTTTTATAGAGAAAAGTGACAACTACAATTACCAAACAGGACAGCGGGTCACATATTCAGCAAGGCATCTATTAACTGAAGTCTCTCATGTTTCCTTTAATGACCTTTACTGCATCGTATCGCTTACTGTGCATTGCAACCAGTGTAGCACTGTGAGCACAAGGCAGCTTTATTTGTATAGCGCACTCAAACACAGAGAACATGTTTTACATGAGAGCATGAAAAAAGTAGTAAGTAAATAAGATGGCAAAGCCTCGATTCAGCTCAACTTCATTCATATCGTCACGTTTAAACAAACATGCTTCACAGAGCGAGATTAAAGCGGGAAGGTAAAAAACAGTGTTCCTAACACCAAAACTCTGCATGTTCTCCACATGACTCCAAACCCCACGGGGAGCGTTTCAGAAGCGGAACGTTTTGCCTGCTAGACTTTATTAACCTGCTCAGATTTGGTTATTTTTCTTGGTCTATGTGCTTCTAAATATGTTCATATGCTACATAGCTATGTGTTTCCCTTTTGTCTGTAGTGGCAGTAGCTCAATCTGTAGGGCTCTGGCTTAGGATGTGGAGGGTGGCTGGTTTCAAGTCCCGTATGGACCATAGTGTGGAGGGTGTACTGGCAGCTGAAGATGATCCGAGTGGAGGATTACACCAAGCATCGTCTGGGATGCCTCTGAAAGGCTAAAGGAGTGCTCCTAGTGACCTGACCTAAAAAGAGACTAAAGTATAAAAAAGAAATGACAAACATGTTTTTAAAAAAAATGATTTTTTGCACATTGGAACACACAAACACAATGATAACAGATGGAGGGGAACGACATGCTGCAAAGGTCCCGGGCTGAAATCAAACTGATGCACCATGACACGTCTCAAGGCTACAAGGATGACTCCAAACACATGTTTGTATTTTTGATTTTAAAGGTCCACCGTGTCAGATTTATCCAAATAGACTACGGCAAAATTCAGGCAATAACAGCATAATATTCATTAGCGTTTATGTATAACCACCTGATGTGTTTTTGTTACTTTAGAATGAGAGTTTTATAGCCACAGACGCCACGGGCCCGGTTCCATGGAGTCCGCCATGAACAAACTGGCTCTAGAAGAGAAGGTGATGTGAGGATGGTTCAATCAGTAACTACACTGCTAGACACCACTAAACCCTCCACACTGGTCCTTTTAAAGTGATGAATATTAAAGTAGATTTGTCTGTGCAGCATAGCCAAAAGCAGCTGTCCCTTGTTTTGTCATAATTCTGTGAGGAGACCAGAAATTCAAAGACTCCTGACTTTCAGCTTTGACATTACCTCACTGCACCAAGAGAGAGATGTGGCGTGGTAGGTAGACAGACCCTTGCAGCTTCTCTATATTATACAGTGTAGAGGAAATGGCCATTGATGTCATGTAAAAGGAGAATGAAACAATCATAATCATATTCAACCTTTCTGAAATCCAAGGCTGCATTATTAACTGTAATATTCCACAGCAAGTATTGCCTCTTTGTTCTGAAGCTCTTCGTTGCGGAAGCTTTTATCTTTTGTTATTTTTTTACCTCTCAAAAGTCTGCATGATAGAATACTAATGATCAGCTCAAGCTCTTTTAAGCGTACTTGTTAGTCTCATGCTGGTGTTGCCACTTGAGAAGTTTAGCCTCTCATAAAAGTGCCTGTACTGTACGACGCCAGCAACCTTTTTGTGTAATTCATTTAATTACTTTTGTCAAAGTCTGCGTGTTTTCTGCGTTTTTTTACGTTTTTATCATCCGAGCTGTGTTGATCATCGTTGAACCCCTCTCCAGGTGTTAATTGCTTTATGTTTTCACTTCAGGCATATGCTACATCGTTGGTTGCCGTACATCCGAGTGAAAATAAAGGGACTTTTTTAGCCTGAGAGACTGGAGGTGGTGAAGAATGATGAAGACCTCCGTGGCCACTCGTGGCGGTGTCACAGATGCTGCACCTGTCACAGAGCGGGCTGCATATTCAGCAGCGAGTGAAGTGAAGTGCTTGTTAACTGGTTCAAACTGGCTGCAATATTTGCATATGAGCTCTTTGGAAAGCTGCAACATGACGTTTAATTAATCCTGTGGAGAGATCTTTCATATCCTGCTCTTCAAGCCTGTAGATTTCATACTCATGAGAGAGAGAGAGAAAGCTCAGTTATGTTCAAAAACACTGACTGCTGTTCACATGCTGTAGAAACAGTCAACGGTATGGATTCTTCTGACTGGAAATATAATTACTTTTATGTTCAGCGCTAAACAAACTGCATAAAGTATGAATGGAATGCATGATTACCAATCGCTTAACCAGTCTTGCTCCCAGCAATTGAAAATGTAAAATGAAAAAAAAAAACATAATAATTATTGTCTACAGCTTATCATCTCATTGCTTAGCACATTAGCAATAAAAGCAGCATGTCATGTTGTTTTAGTTACACTAACTGTGTGCCCCCTGATGTGTACACCATGCTATGACAGTCAACAACTGGTGAAAGATAATTATCTCACCAACAATGAGATAAACCCCACGATTTAGGAAAATAAGGAAAATACACAAAGCACTTTAGGAAAAGGTTCAGCGAGCCCCAGGAGAGAACCAGACTATCTGCATCGTCTCTGCGCTGATGTGGATGAAAGCTCTGTCAGGAACAGCAACAAGCAACCTTTCCAACCATTGAGGGATTATATATTTATATATCAAGTCAATTCCTTCTGCAGATTCTCAGATTCTTACAGGCCAAATTTCTCCCTTGTGCACGTCCCGCTGATGATGAAAATTGTTTTTTCACAAAGATCAGTAGCAGTTGGGGAGAACGCTGAAATCATACCAGCAGTCCCAGAAGTCATGATTGAGCAATTTTAACCCAATTTTTATGCTGCATTGCGTGCAGAAGGAATACTTCCTCCATTCTGCTCGTCTGTTAAGCAGCGCTGCACTTCAAGAGAACCTTTGTCGAGTCCAAGGCCAGGACAAGACCAAAGAGGTTTGAATTCAAGTCAAGACAAAAGACTGAGAGAGAGAGAGAGTCAAGTCTGAGACAGAACAAAACAAATCCTTTTCAAGACCACTTACCACATACTTTTTATTCCAAGATGATCATTGCATAATGCAGTGTAATACTATTTCCTTTAACTATAGCCAATTCCCTGAGCTGTGAGCGCAATTCCACGTTTTCATTGACTCAACATTGTAGATTGCATTATGGTCTAACAGTGACATTCTGTATTCAGGTAAATAACAAGAAAAAAAGTAACATTTACAAACTAAATGTACGTTTGTTTGCATTTGCATCCATTGCACTGACTTATTTACCAAGCTGTTTTAAACTTACAGACATTCCTTCTCTTCACCGTCTACTGTGAACGGCTGAAATAAAAATAAAAAGCTGCCAATAGACACAAATAATGTAAAAAAAAAGAAAAAGTAATGGGCATCTGCTAAGCAGCACAGATGTCACTGTTTTGAAGGAGGAAGGAAGAAAAAAAACAACATATATGATATTACTGGACTTGGCCAAGACCAACTAGAGACAAGTCTGAGTCCAAGACAAGTCTGAGACAATGGAAAAAAAAAAATGTCTTGAGTCCAAGACTGGACTTGAGTACAACAGTACTACTGTTAAGATTATCTACCGTGTTTTATATACAGACAGTAAATAGTAAATGGACTGTACTTATATGATCCCTTAGAGCCGCTCAAAGCTCTTTTATACTACATATTTCATTCACACACAAATACAATGATGGCATTGGCTGCCATTCAAGGTGTCAACTGCTCATCAGTTTTAGGAACTCACCGTTCACACACTGATGGCGAGGGGAGCAATTTTGGGGTTCAGTGTCTTGCAGACTGAAGGAGCCGGGCGATCGAGCCGCCGGCAACTGCTTCATTAACAGGGCGCCAGTACGCCCCTCCGGTTACTTACCAAAAAAACATGTTATTGTTTCTTTACTCCCATCAGTGTTGGAAGAAGCACTCAGATATTCAATCAATGTATACAATGTAGTACTCTTTAAGCAGAATGGCTCATTTCGGAATAATCTTAAATTACTGGATTAGAATTATCAATGCATCTTATGTCAAACACTTTATATTCAGCTGTGCAGCTCTATCATCACTCGATCACAACAGACCTTCTTCACAGCAGCCATCTTGACCTGAAATAGGAAGGTCAGCGCAGGTGTTGCCAATGATAATAATTAAGGCTGTGTTCCATTCGGGTCAAAAGGAGTCAGGGTGCTGCTGAGGAACCTTAATCAGTATTATGCTGTTGACCCTACTATTCATGTCAAAATGGCTGCTGTGGAAAAGGTCCATTGATTGTTAACCTTAGCGTGCAAAAGAACTGATTAAAAAGTAGAATGCCGGCCTCTGAAATGTAGTAGTACAATGAATATTCAGAGTATGTCGAAGTGCAGTACTTAAAAACATGCCAGCGCTGAATCCTAATAATCTGAAATGAACTCATCCTAAAATACTGACCCGCTGCCCGTGATCCCATCTGCAATCACAGCAACACGGACTAAGTCTCAGATTTGTTTAATGGCTTAACAGTGTCCCAAAATAATTAACTGATGCACTACCAGCCATCCATCAAAAAGGTAACAAGAAGCACAACATGCACACACACACACAGAGCACAGGTCCTATAAATTACAATGCTCGTGTGCGTGTGCTGATGAACACGGCACGCCTTTCAATTATACGTCCTCCTCCTTCTCCACACAGCCCACACAGACACACTTATTTCTCATGACTCAGCAAGAAGTGCCAAAAATGAACTGACAGACTGGGAGTTATTTTTTTTCTCTCACTCAGAAGGATCATCTCTGCGGGCCGCTCACCTGGATACTTTCCCCCCGGTGCTGCGTCATGATTGATTCCCACGTCTACCCGGTTCATGACACGTGTGTAAATTTGATGTGGCTGCCAACCTGCGTGACTCACATGGATTACTGTAGAAATTAGTTGCTCAGTTGCTGCCTGTGCGTGTGTGTGTGTACGAGTGAGCCACACAGTACATCAAGTTATTTCATGTTCTTCTGCCTGAAGAGGCGGAGGTTTGTGAGAATACAATATTAAAATAGCTTTACTAATTGGCTTGGATTGGATTCACCTATATTTGTTACAACTACACCACAAAAATCTGTCCAACCCCCAAATAACAGAGAAAACAAATTAGTGACTTTCTGAGTCAAATTTGCATCCAGGAATTGAGAAAAGTTGTTATGACAATATACAAAATGAGACTTTCATAAGCTCATCTTGCATCACGACAGCGCTTTTTTTTTGTTAGTTCAGGAGTCAAAATGGAAATGGGTTTATTAATTTATTCATTGGATTCATTAATGACTATGACTAATGACTGAAGAAGCACACCAAACTTATCTGTTCCTTCCACACACCAACTAAAAACCGGCGTGGACCCTTAAGAGGTACGGAGACTCATCCCAAATATACGAAGAAGGCCACGAGGGCACCGCGGTAGTTTTTCTCAAGGTGATCATAATGAAGCCCGGTTCTGCACGAGAACTTGGCAAGAAACAGAACCACTAAGAAAGAAAAACGTAAATGTAATTTGTATGTATACAAATGTCAAAATGTCAAGGCATGTAATCCTTTCAAGGGGTGATGAGGTCTTTGGTTAGAGCTTGGCACGACTCCAGACTTTAACACAAGAAAAGTGCTTACTTCAACTTCTGGAGGTGAGTTCTGATCTCACTTTCCACTTCTCCCACTCTCCTGTGCACCCCTCTCCTCTCCTCTCCTCTCCTCTGCCTCTCCTCTCCTCTCCTCTCTCTCTGTGTGTGAAGGGATTATTTTGGTATTGGTATGGATTTACAGTAGTGGTGTACAGTATATCCTGAGTGGCATGTTCCATTTTATTTAATGCCAGTACTTTTAAAGCATGTTTTCCAAGGATGTATAGGGACAGGGATAGTGCATGTAAAAAAACATATTTATATATATATCACTATAAATCCTCAGCCCGTATCCCCAGTGATGCATTTGCTCCTTAATACGAGCCGCATCATTCACACAGGCGGTGTCAAAACATTTTAAAATTCCTCCGTTAAATACTAGCTTAGTGTTTGCAGTGTCACCTGAGACAGTGTTTGTTTACAGTGTTATACAGTGTACAGCAGGGATACTCAACTAGCTTTGCCCGGGGGCCGCACAGTTACTGCAAACTTTCAAGAGGCCAAAGTGCCAGTATCACAGAAAAATATGATTAATATTTATCAGGTAATGAATGAACATTGGGAGTGTGATGTTCTGAATGAATCTTCTCTTTTCTTGTGGTGCTACCAGGCGGGAATGCTGCATGTCTTGACTTGGCAGCTGGTATTAGCAACCTTGCATACAGCAAATGGAAAAACAAAAAAATGCATTAGGATTGGTATGAGGTAGCCAAATGAAAGGCAAATCCATCTGTCCATTTAAAAAAATTATTGTCTGTTTTTATTCATCTTTGCTGTCCTCACTCTCATTTTCCAACAGGCAGATCTGGTTAGAGCAGCAGGTTTAGGTGAACCTTGCACAGAGATCAAGTATCACCACTTATGTGCAATGCTTAGATGACTGTTAGGCGGATACTCCACTTCCCAAGCAGCACCAAAAAGACATTATTGAACATGTACTAATTGGTATAAACAAACCAATAAAAAGTCTCTATGTGAATCAATTTTAACCATCCAGGCCCCAGAGTGCATGTAATTTTAGAAATCCTTCACAGTGCATTAAAACACATAAAATAAAGTTTTCACTGCAAATCTGAAAATGACTCAACCAACGAAGTGACCCAGGGTTTACAAAGCTGTAAGATTGTGTTGTGAAGGTGATCCTCACTCACCATGCATAGTCAAATCAAAGACTCTGTTAGTTAAAGTGTTTTGTTCACGTCACATGATCACCATCAGTAAACAGCAGAACATGCTTTCTGTCTGAGACGGGATGTTTGCCGAAAAGTCGTCAGGGAGATCTGATCGGGTCGCTGTGACTCTTCCACATAGCCAAAGACGATGCTTACTCTACCACGTCATCGTTGTCTGATGACAAAGTTGGTTGTTCCAAATCTAATCAGCTAATCACTGTATATAAAAAGTGGATCTGCCAAGTGGGAGGCTGTTGTCCAAGGGAAGAGTTCACAGAAGAGTCGACAGGGAGGACTGACCGGGTCGGAAGTTGTGTTATTTTAGTGTGAACTTGTGATTTCTTTCTGGATGGTTGCTGCTGATTAAGTAAGAAAAACAGATTCTCATTTGAGTGACTGATTGAGTGATTTGAAGAATGCTATAAGTCTGCTGGGGTCTAGAGGGTTAATTGTTAATTAGTAATGACCGGAGGGCCACCTGCCTCTCTATCGCTGGCCACGTTTGGCCCTCAGGCTCTAAGTTCACTGGTATGCGGCATGTGTGGTATTTTTGTATGAAAATTAATTAAGCTAAATTACAATTAAATTGTTTCACTAATTAGAAAAACTCACTTAGAGTAAAAGTTCATTAAAATGAGTTGAGTTGGAATAAGAAAGTGCACAGAAATAATACTCTGTTTTCCTTAATTAATCCTAGACTGCATGATGGTGGGTGAGATTAAGCATGTATGTTTTTTTTGTATCAACATTTAATGAAGAAAAACGTTGTATTGTATTCATGCGTGTGCTGTGTGTTCTTCAAAGTTCATAATGTCCTTTCCGGTATGCCAGTGTTGTAGGATTTGATGACAGAACGTCACACATGGCACACATGTAATTATGCATGCTATGTTTTTAGTGTCAGTAGCTGTTAAAAATGTCAGTTTAGTCCATTTTAAAGTGCTTTGGCAAACAATGCAGACCCGTTCAGAGTCTGCCCCTGATAATTTCCTCAGGTTTTCATCCCCAGTGCGGCTTCCTTTACGGAATATTCTTGATAATAAACTGCACACTTTCACTATTTGATATTCCACGTTTCCTCCGTAACTTTTTAAAAATTCTGTCCAACGTCTGTCCTCCCCGCCGCTTGTCTGTCCTCAACTTACAGCAGCTGCTGTTGCTAGGCAACAGCTCGGGGCTGAATTAGAATATTAATATTTACATAAAAACAATATTCAATAGTCAGTGAATAGGCTATTAGATATAAGTTGGAGTAATTCAGTTGAATTTTAATGTGCAGTGCAGGCAAGGACGTTTCCACCAGCTCTGTCACACTCACGCTTTAACCAGGAAATTGCAATTATATATTCATTAGTAATGTGTTTTTCATGTTTTCACATTCAGCTGTCTTAAATATGGTAATAATACACACTGTTAAAGAGGTGAGAATGTCCCTAATGACAAATTTTCTTCTGAAAATGATGAAAACAAAAATAAAGTGGACACGGTGTGGTCAGATCTAGTTAATCCTCAAACATATATATATATATATATGTACACAAAATCAGTGCTTTATTGGCTGTTTACTTAGAGCTTGTGTTTATGCTTAATATGTAAGCCAGATTGACAATTTTGACTTTAACAACCCAGGAACACTACAAAAATCATTTTTATATGTTTGACATCCATTGTGGCTTACATGTATATCATCTTGTCTTTACTTCTGTAATCCTCTGTTCTCCATCCCACCTGCTGCGGCAGAGCTGTAGATCGTGCACCATGCACGTCACGGCACCATATTACCACCATCCTACGTCTGTACACTCTCTGTCTGTCAGGTTTTGAATTGATTTCTGGGATTTTACTGATTCCTTTTTAAGACTCTACAAGGCTGAGCCATTTCTCAAATGTTTTAATTCCTTTAAACGACAGACTGTGTTGTGAGATTCTCCATCAGGGCCCGTCTGGACATTTCACATTCCTGGCACGAGTCCATATACAGTATAGGTGATTGGACTTCAGCCATCAAGGCCAAACAATTCAAGTGGAGTGTCCTGCCAGAGGGGCTGGAAGAAGATCTTCACAGATACGCTTTAGAAAATTCATTTTAATCCTTTTAATTTCCTTTTTGTGTTTGTTAGATGTAGCTATTCTGCATTTTTAATTTTATTGTTACTTTCATATGAGAATTTGGTTTGTCATAAACCATTTTGTTAGACTAATTCACAAATGCAAATTAATCTGGAGTCTCATTTCATTTTTGATTTTTCAATGGGCATGCAGCTGGATAGGCCTTGAACCAGTAAGAGCAGTGAAATGTGTGAACACTGACACCGACGATACTCTATAACAACCTCCGTCAATGGTATAACAGGGTACACACTTCCTGTCTCCTAAGTGATCTCCTAGCCTTCCATCTCCAAAGCTTGTGGAGGAGTAAAAACAGAGTGTGTTGTGTTGTTTTAGATCATCTTTGAAATCAGACTAATGGTTCAGCAGCGACAGAGAGGTATGTGTGCTGCAAGGTCTGGAAACAGTGTGTGAGACTCCGACAGGTTGGACGAAGTTAATTTTCTCCTGATTTGTTCAGAAGACATAATTTCAGTGTCAGAACGTTCAGAAGATATCTATCTTGTGAAAAATGAGTCCAGGAGTCGCTCTGTTCTCTGAATCTGTTCTCACATTCAATTCTCCCGTAAGTCAATAGACCCAAGACCTCCTAAAGGAAATGACTCAGTAAGACGTCTCTTTTATTAACCGTCGTTGGGAAGATGTGAGTTAGGGTGGTGCTTGGTCTGTTTTTAAGTAGGAAAATATATGTTGTTCAGTCACAAGCCTTGGTTTTGGTGATAAATAGGCAGTGCAGTAACAGCCTAGTTTGACAGTTTGATCTGAGTTTCATGGGCCCGGTGCTTTGTGTTGGACGGCCCTGCAGACTGGACACAGCATGGCAATCAGAGAAGCAAAACATGCAATGTGTGACTTCTAATCTGGACCAGTGATGCTTCTCTGTCAATCTCTATATAACACCAAGCAGCAGCCTCTGTGAAGCGAAGTCATTGTGGAAGTGCCAAGACTGCAGGTCCTCGACGGCCACACGTGGCTGGCTCCAGAATGAGTCAGTCTCCATGTTAAAACGTCTGACTTCACAGCAGGGTTCAGCTTTTGTTAGGCATGATCAGAGTTCTGATTTGATTGAGAGGTGGGTACCATCATGGAGGACTTGTTTGATCACCCCTGCTTCATTTGGCCCACCTCACTTCTACCACAGTGCACATCTTTACCCTTTTTTGATTGTCTGGGAGGCGGTGGAAGGCAGAGGCTTCCATCTTTTATACCGTCTATGTATAAAATGCAGCTCATATTAAATAAATGGGTGTGATTGGACCAATCAGATCTCATCCTCCAAAACAACTCAGCGCTTTTGTCTGGCTACGGTTCTGTGTAATTTTCTGTGAATCTTTCTAATTCCATCCACGACTAATATTTGGGTGATGCTTAGTATGAATAATATTAGAAGAATATTAATAATGAATAGTAGCTTCAGCATGTGGACCCCTGCTTTAAACACTGAAGCTCCTGTGGTCAGTGCGGACTGTGAGCCAGTGTTTCTATCATTCTGTTGCTAACCCTGCATATGACCTATTGGTATACAGTTTACTGAACCAATAGTCTGGCATTTATCAAGTATGTAAGAGCAGGAGTGCTAATCGATAATTCATTTTGGCTTTGCCATCATAACGACATAAACAATCGAGGCGATCTGGTAGTCATTGCTGCTAGATTAACGCTCCTGCATTCGAGGTGCCAGAGCAAAGCAGCAGCCTGTTATTTGAACAGCTGAACAGTCGGGCAGTCGGCTGCGAGCTCATCAAAGTGTGGAAAAGGGCAGAGAATATTGCTGCCACTGCCATCTCTGTAGACGCAGGTAACCACATGTTTAGCATAAGGCACCGGTGTTGCATCTGAGCTCTCAACAGCCGTTTCTGCAGCAGCGCTCTCTTTTACAGAGTATGTAAAACCACAACCATACGGTCCCGTGTGTTTTCGTAAATACACGCCTGAGGCTGCGAATAACAATTATGTTTAGCACTGATTAGTCTGTCATTTAATCGATTAATCCTTTAGCTAGTAAAATTTCCGAGGAGTGGTAATAAATCCCCATCAGAATTCATCAGGGCCCAAACTGATGGCCTCTAATTACTTATTTTGTCCAACCAAAACAACAAAATATCAACTTTACCCTGATTATACAACAGAGGAAATTCACATTTACACATTTAGATGAGATGATATTTTAACATCTTTTTTGTGGCGTATGGAATAACAGTTAATCTGCACCACTCCTACATGTACAACTGTTATATCTGCTCATACTGCTCGCTTCCTCTGCAGCCTTTCCCGTACACCAGCCGAGATGCACAGTGCACTGTGTATGACTTTGCCAGCGCTGCTTGAAACTGTGCCAGAGCTGCAACATCGGAGCAACGAGACTCACTTCTGTCTTTAAACGTATAGGCTGCCCGACGTGTTTATGTTTAAGCTGCTTCTTGGCGGTCTGATTTGTCTGCGCCACATGCGCGAGGTCCTGTTAGGGTTCGTGTCAGTCTTGTCTTGTGTAAGTCACTTCCAATTTGTCAGCAACAATCAGGCAGGTCACATTCCTTCTGCTCCTTTGCACTCTGTGAGACTAAAGCAATTCTGAATTTGATGCAAGCCTGGAAAATAATTGCCACAGTGCGCTCTGTAGGTCATTTTACATTATGCATCGTTTGTTTCTTTGGTTTGCATATAAAGTCGAGGAGCGGAGGAATAGCTCTCTGTCAAATCTTTAAAGTTATATGTAGAATAAACTAAAATACTGTAATATTAGGGACAAAAACAAATAAAAGAAAGCAATAGCACAATATTTCTCAGATGAAATGTTGTGTAATCTTTCCCACTCTTCCTTTTGTGTATGTATAAATGTATTATTGTTTTTTTAGTGTTTATTTCTTATCAGATGATACTCAGCTGCTCAGATTTTTTTTTTTTTTTTGCCTCTAGTTTTTGTTGTCACAACCACACAGACTACTACAGATTAAGTAAAGCAGATGTCTTCTTCCACCCAAAGGGCAACGTTGGCTGACATCAGCATGTCTCCTTTAAGCTCTCTCTCCCTCTCTCTTTCTCAAGGAGAGCTCATTTCTGGAGCTGCGACGCATATTTTAGATTTTCAGCCCACGTGAGTCTAACAGGCATGTTGAGCGTGTATCACTTTCAGGCAGAAACCACATGCCTCTGCTGCTGCTTCTGCCAGTTTGCCAAAAAAAATAAATAAATAAAAAAATCTACTTTTGGCTCCTTCGTCGGAGCACCAGTTGTCTTGCAGTAGGTGGAACTAAGATTGGCCGCTGTCAAGGCAACATATAGCAGTTTCTTTTGGCTCATGCTGTAATTGCGGTTCCATAGTGGCGATTGTCATACCGCTGTTCTATCTGCCATTAGAGACGACATACAGGATGTTTCATTATCGAGGTCTTTAACTTTGTTTGTAGGCCCATCACTCAGCTGTATCTGCGATTACAGAACAAACTCGAGCCGCTATTCAGCTGTGACTGAACAAAGCAAATAAATGTAGCATAAAAACGGTACACCCAAAATCTGTGCTCTAACACAAGCCTTTAAAGTTGGAAAGCTGTTACTCTTTAATGTTTTTTGCTTGCATAGTTTTTCATCTGTTTGCTTCTGTCGGATATTGTAATAAATTATCCATTAACTAGCATATTAATCAAACCAAATAAAAAGCATCTGGTACCTTGCGCGCACACACACACACACACACACGAACAGAGCGAGCATTGAGGCCACCGTGAATGTTTTCCACTTCTTCATGAAATCAGAAGACACTTGGCTGCTTCTCTTATCCAGTCTGTGCAGACAAATGTCTGTAGCTACTTTGGGCATGAAAGCTGCCAAAACTATGAGAGATGCCAAACTATACTGAGAGGCAGATATCAACGCCTGAAAACACAATTTTAGGTCTTGGCCTACATCTGCTTCACATTGACACTTACTGATAGAATGGTGGAAACTTCAGTCACTGAATATTAAACTTGACGTTTCGTCAATAATTCTGTAATATCCAGTGCAAATGAAGTTGCTCCTTATCGTATTAAAACACACAGTGTTTCTCTAATTTCACTAAACAAAGATTCTACTTTGGCTGCAGCCAAGTTGTTCAACTTCTTATTACATTTTCTTTTATATCTTTTTTTTTTTATTATTGGATTATATATTAATCCCAGTGAAAGGTCAGTATATTGCATTTTCTAACATAAAATGCGCATGCCCTGGTCAAATAAAAGACTTTGTAGTATACTTACTTACTTAAAAGATTACTGGGTGGGCCCTCCTGCCCCTGAGTTTTCTTTCAAACATTATTTCTTCAACATTTCTACCCTAAAAGTAAAAAGTGAAGCTGCAAGCAAGCAGCTAAGCCTCTGAGTCTGATTTACAACCAAGATGATCCAGTTACGCTATTTGTGCCTTAAATGACTCCGCCACCATCACAGTCCAGAACCTGCCCCGTTAGTGGTTCCGTCTACCTCAGACCTTCCCATCTGTGGATGCTACTGCCTGGCAAACCCGCCTTCTCCCTCTCTCTGTCCACCTTTCGTATGTGCAAAAGGTGTTATTAAATACTTTATTATAGACAACAGCAGTCAAGAGGGATACCATCTGTTTCACAGCTTGCTGGTGGTCCGTTTAACCTGGCTGTCTTAGAACCAGACTCCCTGAACAGAGCTTTTTCTTAAAGGGGACATACTTGTAACCTAATGCGCCTGAAAATGAGAGCATCTGGTTTGGGTATTGTGAGGGATTTTTTTTTTTATTATTCTAGCAAGCTGCATATTGGGGTTACACGAGGTCGAGCATATGTCTGGAGGTCACTGCAGAGATGGTGTTAAATCTTAGATTGCTGTGTGGATACTGACTCCTCTCCTTGAGATACAGAGCTGCTTGTGTGCTTTAGTTTAGGAAAGCAGGAACCTTTTGGATCATTACTATGGTAACCGCGGTCAGAGGATAGGGCTGGCTCGCTTTCCTCGACACAACAGATAGGTACTTAACGTAGAAGTCTCTACAGAGTCAGATAACATTGTCGGACCCCTAAGGGCAAACATATTTTCCTTGTTCGTAGACACAATTTGCAAATATCTTATAATGGAGATGCCGAATTCGACCATTTAAGGTAGTGGTGTCACTGTCCTGAGGGCATGTGGACGAGCCAGAGAGGACAGCGTCTTCAGAATTGAGGCAGCATCATGCCATGACAGGCATATTGATAAATCCTCCATTCTCCTTGGCCGAGCTTCAATAAACCTTTCAGCATAAGACGTCTTGGACTCCTCTGCGCATTCTGTCCACTGACTGACTGACCTGACCGTTGATGAATAGAATTCTCCACTCCAACAGGTATCATGTCTGTTTTAAACACAGCAGAATACTGTGACAGCCCCTGCCTAGTCTGCCAGAGTGTGTGTGTGTGTGTGTGTGTGTGTGTGTGTGTGTGTGTGTGCGCAGCATCCATTTTTACCTGTGTTGTCTTGAAGGTGTCAGAGGAACCTGATTGCGGTGTCCAGCTAGATCTGGAGCACCTTGGCCCAGTGCTCTATAGGACATAAAAGTCCTCCCTCCTCCCAGCACAGCTCTTTCTTTCCCCCTGCCACTACCTGCAATCTTTTGTATTTTTTGCTTCCCTCAGCTCTTTGTTTCATTTTTTTTTTACCTCTCAACACATCACACTAGACTACACACACACACACACACACACACACACACATCCGCATTTACACTACCTGTGTCACCGACTAACACACTTTATTTTCTGCACTAAAAGAAATTGAAGAAACGGTCGCATTTGCATGCTCTATTTTTGTCATGGCCCATGGGCCGCGTTATGACAATACGTTTTAACTTAAGAGCAGCAGCAAATATGATATTTATACATATTTTGGCTGGTGCAGCCCACCCTTGGCTCCAGATTCATGACTTCTCCCTCTCTTCTGCATGGAAGCTTGGAAACAGATTTTTTTTGCCGCTTTAAGGAGCTTTAACACTGACGTGGTACCATATGTGCAGACACACGCGGAGTACCAGATAGAACACCTTGCTGTGATTTACGTTTTGAAAGATCAATTCTGCCCTGAAGGAGCATAAGATGCTGGGTGATATTTTAAAATTCGATAAGCCTTCAAACTGGATTTTTATATTTAATATTCTTTCACGTATGTTGCGATCTGCCCACAACAGCGCGGCAGTTGTCAATAATTTATCTGCAATAAGACTGTGCGTGTTCTCATTCAATCTCTTTCAAAATCATGTTGATGCTGTGCTGCAATAATGCAAATATCTACAAAGTCTTCGTATCACATGGTTTATTCCATTTGTCTCGTTTATTTTTAAGCCAGTGTCTCTGTTTTTTTTATTTATTTATTTATTTTTTGCGTTTTGCCACAAGCCCAGCTCAGTTCAGCTCGACAGACTGGCTGCACAGCAGACATTTTGACTTGACAAACACCGGCGGACTTAACACCAGTAACGAGTGTCCCAGTAACAGTGACAGTGAACCAGCTCTCACAATAGCTGGACCTCCCTTAAGTGGAATGCAGCCATCATTAATACAGCATGAGTTTTCTGCTATGGCATGTCAAAATGTCTGCTATGCAACCAGTCTATTAGGATGTTTTTTTTTTCTTTTTTGGGGGGCAGCAGAGATTACAGCTAAAAATAATATATTATACATATATTAGAATATAGGTACTAAACTCCTGGAACATGCTTCACTTTTTCAGGAAGACAGATTTAACAATTATGTCCTGTGGATGTGCTGTGTGTGGGTGGAAGTACCAGATGAGCTGAGCACAAATCCACTGAGATTTTTTTTTTTTTTAAATCGGTGCAGCGCAAGTTTTTCCTAACATCATTTTTATTTTAGTCGCTGGTCACAAGGGGTTGCTTTTTGGGAGCGGAAAAAACACCTTCCAAGCACTTTCCAAGAAAACACCTCCAGAGCAATTGATTAGGAAGTTTAGATTTAGTTTGATCATTTTTAATGCGCACACATTCGGGGGCTGTTACAGCAAAGATTTAAAAATAAAAATGATAATCTGTCGCTTTTTCTTAGTGCAGTATTGCATCGACCTCAGAGATATTTTATATAGTATTCTTGTGAAAATGTGTGGAAAGTTTGGGGGGTAGTGACACGCTTATATAAACCACCATGTTGTATCTTGGTGTTTAATGATCCTTTAGCGGTCTTGATCATATCCTCATATTTCAGATCTTGTAGTTTTATTTGTCCTCCGCAGCAACGCGGTCGCGCTAACGCAGCCTCCTGTGTTGTTTTGCCTCATAGGCTATCCCGTGTTTTTTTCCTTTTATCTGGTCCACCACAAACTCCGTGTTGCTGACACTTGTTGTGTGCATTTACGTAACCACAGAAACTTCCAACGTCAACTGATGAACATCAGTTTTTAATGACTGCGGTTGCAGTTCTGCAGCTGATTCTTGAGTTTTTAAGATGACCAGTTCGTCACACCGGCACATTAATGCGCCGCACACAGCCTCACAGCCACAGAGGGAGCAGCCTGGGTTTATTTTTTGCTTCCTGCCCTCCTTGTCAGATTATGCTCACAATTACTGGGACTTGCATTCTCTGGATACAGAGCCGGATCGGATGACGTACTATCACTGATGCGAGTGTGCTAAGAAGAATGCAGGAAAGTGAAAAAATGTCCAAATACAGTTAAACCTAAACCTACATCTTGTGTAAATGTTCATCTGATTCACTGCTTGTAAAACAATACTTCCCACGTAGATCGTGTACACTGCCTGGAAGTCACTGTCTAGTTTCTGAATGGGCTTCAGCATCATTGTATTGAGGGTGTTACCTGCTGAAGGAATTGATCAGTTGAAATGAATTAACGGCCCCTGTGTCGGAATAAAAATCCAAATAATTGAGGCTGAACATCCACGACTGAATGAAGCCTGCACCAATTGCCTCATATCAAGCACTTTGTAAATGGAATAGGAGCAACTGTGATTGTGAGCCATTTTGTGCTATTTGGGTAGTTAGGATGTTGGAATAAAAAAGCAGTCTCTTCACGGAATTGTTATAATTTTGTGCACGAATATTGATTGTTTCCAGCGGAAATTCAGTGTGATTAAGTATTAAATACAAGGCTGTATTTTTCTTACTTTGACAATGTTCTGCAAGGTTCTGCGAGGTTCTTTGTTCATCGCATTGAGTCGGCGGCGAGAGCAGGAATAGCCTATTGTGCTCTTGGTTATGAAAATCTCAGATTTGCCCGCATGAATCAAATGATTCTGTCAGACAGATGGAGTGATTCAAACTGGATAAAAGAGTCCAACTTCCCATGTATAATACAGAAAGATCACTTCCCTTCCCTCTCAGAGAGATCCACTTCTCTCCTCTGACCTCCATAAAATAAGCGAGAGTGCATTTTCTTTACAGCGTTTCTTCTCGGTTCAGCATTCTGGGAGCTGCTTAGTAATCCTTTTTGTTTGAATATTTCTATACAAGTGTTCATGTGCGAACGGAACAAAGACGGCAAAATGGTGACAACGTCTCCGTGAATAATGCATTCTGTGAAATCTAATGGAAAAAAAAGAATTGCAATTTTTATTTGTATTCATGTACAGTATGAACTACAATCTCAGGTATCAATAATTGAACATCATCCTCAGAGAAATTAGTTGGACTCCTGACAAGCACAGTCTCTTGTTTTTTTTTTCTTTTTTTTCTTGTTTTTGTTTTGCTTTTTCGTCTTTTTTTTAACAATTGAAGCACATGTAAAATTATGATCTGAATATTTTTTTTTTTGCATTATGTTTTTGAAAATATTTTTTTTGTAGAAATTTAACCATTTGATGATTATTCTCTCCAAAAATGAGAGAGAATATTCCCACATACAGTAACCCTCCCCATACATAGACAGTTGGCAGAATAACACACAAGAATTTGATCACCTTGGCTTAGGTCTTTGCACAAAAATCAAGCTCACTCTGCTGGTATTTCAAGTCCAACATTCTGCAGCTCAGTCTTAATTTCATTCTGGCATTCAAATATCTCTCTCCACATAAAGCCATCCTGCTCATGTAAATACCAACACAGAGATATTTCATTCATTCGGAACAACTCACAATCCTCATCTCCAAATATATATTAAAAAAAATCTCAACCTTTTTTTTTTTTTTTTTCACTGTAGCCAGCATCAACATTGAATCATTAAGCCACCAAAAGCATTGAAAAAGGAATTGAGCATTGTAAAAGAAAACAGTGGAAAAGGGAAAGAATGGTTCACTCATTAACGCTGCCAACGCTCGTTTATAACACTCGGCGGAACGCCATCAAAACCATTCAAAAAAATATACATTCCATTACGCCAGGTTTGTTTATAATCATTTGCATTTATGAAATGGCCGGTGGGAACTTAAAATATGCTTGTTGCACGGAGACCAAAGCGAAAGGCATATCTACCTACCGTCTTACTTTCTGCACAAGGTCACTGTTTCCATGGCGACAGTCTGATGGCTAGTTTTGCCTCCTTATGCCTTATCTTTTTTTTTCACTCCTCTCCCTTCATATCTGCAATATCTCTGTTTGAAGACCCCTCATGACCGTCGTGCCCCCCCTCCACCTCCACATCCGCCTCCCCCTCTCTCTCCCCACCCACCGTTCTCTTCACTTTTCATCCCCGCCCTCCCCCTTCCTTAAGCCTTCTCCTTTGAAAGACTAAATGAAAAAGCAAAGCGTAAACAGACTACAGGATAGACAATGTCTGATGGTCTATAAATGATGCAACATCAAAGTGTGTGTGCGTGTGTTTTTTCCTCTGACAAAAATGAGACTGAGCAGGGGTCGCTTCAATATCAAAGGCCTCTATTCCCGGTTAGATGTTGGGCACATGGAGAGTGAAAAAGTCTCATGCTGTTTTGTTATCAGCTTTCCTCTGTTAGTCTGCAAATGAACTGCTGATACAGATTAATGAGCTATAACCCATCTCCCCTTATTTTGTTGCAGGTTCCTAGCTGCCTCGCTGACTATGTTAGCCCCGTCTGTGTTTGTCTGACAGGGTCACACTACATTACAAAGCAGCCTCATTTGCCTCTTTATCTGTATAACAGATGGACTATCAGCACCCAAGCTCGTGTGACCCTGGGGTGATGGCAAGGTAACGCGACACTGAGTGGACGTAGATCATTACTGGGTTAACAGGGAGGCTACACACCGCAGCCTTATGCTCCCCTTCATTTTCCCATGCAATATTCTGTGTCGTGTGGCACATGCCGGCGGATAAAGCGAGACAAATGAGACATGGCGAGGGGTGAGGAACGTGCCTGAGCTAAGCGACAGAGAGACAATCAAAGCAGAGAGAGGACACGGAGGAGAGAGCGGGGAGAGGCAAAGAGAGGGGTGATGGAGAACTGAGAGAGAGCAGAGGGTAGAATAAGGGCAGAAAAAGGTAGAAGGAAAAGAAAAGTCGTGAGAAAAGGTTGGAGGAGGGGTGGGAGCATGAACTTAATCTTAATTAAAGTGAAGGATGTATGGCTGTTGTTTAGGAGCCACGGGGGAAATGCACATTTACTCATTTGGCTGCTTTGCTCCTTAGGCATGCTGGCTTCACTGTGATATCATCCAGAGCTGTGCCATTAAAAGATCTCATTTTGCGTTGAGTGACAGCTAAAATATGATGGCAATGAAAATAAACCCATTTTATGTTTCGTCTCTTATAAACCTCCGCCAAATTGGACATGGTATGCTGAACAACGAGCAAATAAATGCTTAGTAATGCAGGGTCATTCAACAAGAGATGCTATTATCAGGTAAAATCAAATGATTCAAATAATGCCATTGAATTAATTTTAGGATAAAGTCAATTCACATGAGCTGCATTCGATACATATATTCGCTTTTTAGTAAACCATTCTTCCCCTTGTGCAGTATTACACAGAGAGAGAGAGAGAGAAATAAAATGAGCTAAAAAGCTATCACAAATTGTTTTTCTTCATTTAGCCACTAGACATACTTTTAATAAATAATCTTTGTTTTTGTAAAGACACTTGTTAAAGTATCATATGTCGTCCCTTTACCGAATGCTGATTTATCGCCATTATCGACATCAACTCTTTCAAGTCAATGTCATTTTGATATCTTTTATCTTCATGTTTTGGTCCATTGTACTCCAAGTATGAAACTGCTGATACTGGATAAGTCAAATTCAAGATCAGATTTGGGTCTCTTGTACATTGTCTTTTGAGCAGGCTTGAATCAGTAAAGGTTCCTGTGTGGCTGAGCTGTGTATGGTACTGAGCATAGGAGGGTGGTGGTAAGTGCTCTTGTAGGTGTTGTAGTGGTTGTAGTGCTCCAGAGGGGGCAGCGATAGGTGTCTCTCCATGGCAGCGACACCTGCAAGCTCTTCCTCAACAGTAATGACCTCCATGGAGGAGGCAGGGCCATCAGGATCCTGCTGGTTATGCTGCTTCCTCATCTTGTAGAAAATAACCAGCAGAACGGCTGCCATGAGCGTGATGGCCACGAAGCAGCCAATTATAATCTTGGTGGTTTTCATCACCTCATCCAGGCCATTGAGGGCTCCCTCACCATCCACATCAAGAACTGGAATGGTGTAAGTCCGCTCTGTTGTCCTGGTTGAAACAGGAGTACCTTTTGTCGTTGAGGTTGACACCCAGCCATATGGTGGAAGCGGTGTTTGGCTATCTTCCCCCGGAGTCTCGATGGTCTCCACGGTGACTGTGGTAAAATAGGTGACCCCGCTGTTTTCCACCGAAGTGACATTCAGCACAGCTGAGGCAGAAATGTTGCCTGCTGTGTTGCTAACCATGCAGGTGTAAGTCCCAGTGTCCTGCATTGTGACACTAGTAAAGTTCAGTGTCCCGTCATTGAGTACAGACAAACGCACCTTATAAGCTCCGTGTGTCACCAGCGAGCCATTTGGCGTAAGCCAACTGATGGATGTCAACGAGCTTGTACGACATTTAAGCTCTGCACCCATGCCTTCTGTCACATTTAAGTCACTGGGTGGCTCCACAATGACAGGAACATCACACTGGAAGTAGCTGTGGTCCAATTCTCCGATGTAACGACCTTTAAAGACCGTAGGAGTATGGCAACGGGCGCAGCAGCTGGTATTGGCAGGTACTGCCTCCTTCAGCCACCAGCTGAGCCACAAGATATCACAGTTGCAGTTCCAAGGGTTGTGATGAAGGTGGACCCGCTCCAGACGATGCAACGGTGTGAACAGGTCATGTGGTAGAAAGGTGAGGTTGTTGTGAGCCAGGTTGAGCTCTACCAGTGACTGAAGGTCATCAAAGGAATTCCTCTCGATTGTTTGGATCTGGGCATGCATCATCCACAGCTTCTGGAGGTTCACTAATCCTGTAAAGGAGCTGGGCTTGATAACAGAGATCTGGTTTCCTGACATTTCTAGCTCTTCAAGCCTGACCAAAGGTAATATGTTGGGGATCTCCTTGAGATTGCACATTCCCAGGTTCAGGTAGCGCAGGTTGCTCAAGTCCTTGAAGGCTCCTTCAGAAATGTAGGATAGCCGTTTGAGCTCACCAAGATCCAGCCTTCGTAGCGAGGGGACCCGGTTGAAGGCATAAGATGGTATACTTTCGATGGGGTTGTTCCGTAGCCACAATTCCTTAAGCTTGGACAAGTACTCAAATGCTCCATTGGGGATTGTCGTGAGCCGATTATCAAAGAGCTCCAAGGTGTTTAGACTGGCCAACCCATTGAAGGCGCCGATTTCAATGCTGCGGATGTGGTTCTTGCTCAGCTGCAGGATCTCCAGATGGCGCAGATGTTTGAAACTGTCCACCTTAATCACCTGGATGAGGTTGTCCTGGAGGTTCAGGTAGCGAGTGTTGGTGGAAATGCCATCTGGGACGTCCCGTAGACTGCGACGGGTGCATATCACTTTGCTGAATTGGTTACTGCATGAGCAGACAGAAGGACAGGTCTGAGCGCGGACAAGCCCAGCCACCACCAGGATCTGGAGGGCCAAAAGCAGCACAAAGAGGGGGTTGGACAGCGCCCCCTTCAGCCTACGACCTCTCATTGTCTGGCGCTGGAGGGAGGAGATCATTGTGTTCAGCATTCATAGTTCATCTGCTGTTTGTGTTCTCTGCAACAACAAGAAAAAGAAAGAACAATATTTAGTAACCACATAAAGTAGTGAGAATAACATTGTTCATGTTGTTTTAGTGAGTCATAAGTTTCAGTGGCTCAATACAAGATCTTTTTCAACGTTCAACAGGACGTTAACTGACAAATATTTGCTTGTTTCAGCTTCTCAAATATAAACAAGTGCTGCTTTTGTATTTGTCGTATTATCGTAAACTGGATGTCTTCGCGATTGGATTGTTGCTTTGATAAAACAATGAAACAAATATGTAACATGGAGCTCTGGGAAACTATACTGACCATTTTTCACCATTTATTAACATATTATAGTCCCATCAAAAAATGATCACCAGATTAAATGATAATGAAAATAGTCATTACTTTCAGCCCGATGTGCTTACAATGATGGCAAGAGCAAAATGAATTAACAGCTTCAATTAATTGACAATACTGCCCATCTGTGGAATATATTAAGCTTTTTGTTAGCTCCCCTAACCCTGGATTGTCCCAGTTTTCTTCACAGAAGCTGATGCATCTACACTGGAGACTAAAAAATGAAAAATGAGCGGGACCATTCGAGCAGGACCTGTGAATTTCTTGTAAGACCCCTTACTCAATGGAATCCTCGGCTTTGAATTATTTAATACACAAAAACTTGGTTTCGTGAAAGTCTTAAAAGAGATGGCGCAATCTATTGATTTCAACGGGCCCCATTACTGAAAGTGAAAAGTGGCTCTGCGATGTCACAAACAAGCAACGTCTGCCGATGAGACGTTTGTATAGAAGATCTGCAATATGTTGAAAAAACAATACAAGACGCTGTACAACCTTTGCAATGCAAACACTGGCAGAGGCAAAAAAAAATCCATCTAAACTGTGCTTATATCAGGGTGTAATAATACAACAACATATTAACAAATAAGTGATGACATGTTTCCTATTGATTATTTTTTCACTATTCTAGTTTATTGAATTTGAAATATTTGATTTGTAATTCAGTTTCCTGTGGTTTTGTTTTATTGATTTCATGATTAATGCCTACTCAAAGAAATATTCCAGTGCTATTTACTTTTCATTATTGTTTGTCGTCCTGAAAATATAACAAATAACAAGACTTATGGACGTGAAGCGGTCTGGTATTGTCTTTGCATAACCACAGCAATTCATCTCCCAAATAAGGCGGCTATTAAAAAACTCGTAACTCTCATTTCAGATTAGATTAAATTAGATTATCAATATAGATTAGATTATGGATTATCATATTCAACCAAGCTGTCTAGGAATATGGAGTGCGCTCAAGATAAAAATAGACGAAGGCATTCATACACATACAGTACAGGCTGTACCTCCCACCTCCGCACATCACTGTTGATGTGTTCCTATCACCACCTATTATCTTCTGCCCACTAAGATGGTGACCTACAAATAAATCAATACATATTGCACAGCAAACATATCGTATATGCTGTGAAATTATACAGTGTGACAGCTCTGTGTCAGGCTTTGGCTATTAAGCAATGCAGACACCATTCTTCAGTGCAAATTAATGCCTTTGCCAAGAGCAAAGGACTCTTGTCTAGCGTAAAAAAAAAAAAAAAAAAAGCATTAGCCTCAGTCTGCTGGCTCCTTAGATTTAAGCATTCTCCTTGTCTCCCAATTCAAGTTAGCCGTTAATCGTCCCTTTCCGTCAACCCAAGAGCAGCAATAAATGAGTATATTATGACAGGTGTTTTCTAAACTGTAAAAATTGTTAACTGAGCTGGAAATGTTCTCCAGTGAGGATGAGTGGCTGACTTAATCAGTAGAAATGAGTCTACATGTGGCTTAGTTTTGCACCAGCCGGGCTGCCACGCCAGCCGTGGTGGAGAGAGGCTGCCTCTGGTGGGGAATCAGATCGAATGAGGCATCCCACTGGCAGGAGCTCATTTTGTCTGGCTGGAATTACAACAACCCCGCGCTGCCATCTAAGAGAAGAAAATGCCAGACATGACAAACTGACTGATAGAGCTTATCGGCTGTCAATAAAACATCTCCGTTTGCATTTCCACCGGAATGCTTAATGAAAAGGGTAGAATTCAGCAATGAGCATGTCGATGCACCGCTTATAACGCTGGCCACATCCACCCTACTACATTTTATCAGCACAGAATGCTTCATTACATAAAGGGATGACACATATTTTAACATTTGCTTCAAACATCTATGCAACACTGTGGATTAATTCCATCTAGGCGAGCTCAACGTGTATTCAGAGTTACTGAAAGCACTAGCTGCTTACATCTAAAATCCTGCCAGCAACATAAAAACACACCCACCCTTACTTTCCTGCTTCTGCACCAGCAGCCACTGGCATTATGTTTGACACCACCATGATTTGCCAAATTCATTTGTTATAATGAGTTTGTTGGAAAAGTGCTAAGGTAACATATGTCTCAATCAGACTGCGCATAGCAAGGAGTCTGTAATACAAAGCAGAGTATTTCGGAGCACTTAAATTACAATGTCAGATGATTAGAGTCTTGTCAGCGTTGTGCACGGCGAGCAGCGGCATTCTACTTCGCCTAGCGAAATGTGTTAGCTTGGACATTCACACACAACAGAGAAGCGAGCTTGGCAGCCTAAGACGCAAAAGACCTAAATAACTGGATGTCTACCAGTTGAAGCAATTAAGTAACACTTCCAAGAAAAGAGTCTCTGTTTCATATTCTCGTGGTATGAATATGAGGATAAACACTGCTTCACACGAGTCAAATTGAGGAAGATAGCAGCAGCAGTGTGAAATGTAACAGGAAATGTTGCATTATTGAACAACTTGCTTCGCAGTCACATTTTGATTTTTTTGTTCTTCGCTTGTTTGCATATTTAGCATTTCCCCTCACAGCACTATGGGGGAATTTAGATGGATTACACTAGGTGCAATAGTATTATTCTAACCAAGTCACAACATAAATAAATTTGCACTTTTACCACAAGACAAGAAGTGTACGCTAATCATCATGTGTGACACATGATGACTCGAATACTGAATTATTGCAGCTAATACCTGACGTCAGGTATTACAAATAAGTTCCTAATATGCCCGTCAGCAGGAGCTTTTCATGTATTATAAGGACTAAAATTAAACCGCCAAAAAATATTCATCTCATAACTCATTGTGATATTTGGTGGGAGGAAAAGCATCAAAACAAAAGTCACAAGTTTATTGGACAATTACTGATCGCAGCCGTTCGCAGTTGTATCCAGTTAGTGTGAAAATGACAGAGCGGGTGAAACATGAAGTGATATGAAATCTGGCAAGTCTCTCATCATAGTGGAGAAAGAAGCCTGTGGCCACTAAGAGGGCTGTCTGATGAACTGAATGTCATCCCGCTAATTCATTCAACACATTACCGATTAATAACATTTGCATACGTTTGTTGCCTGTCTTGTTTTTAGCCTCGTTTGCGCTGATTTGGAAACCTCTGGGTCTCGCAAGACCTGTGTACCGACACCGTGTCTCGGAGATACAGATGGATAACAAGCGTGCCGTGTCAGTGTTTGACATGATGATACAAACCTTCGGTTCTAAGGAATATATTAGAATATACGTACAGGTCACGCGATAAGTAAGAACATATGCTACCTAACTACAGCAACAACGCAGAATGTTAAAGGATAAAGATGGTGATATTCTGCATTTTATTGTGAGCAAATCCAGGAGAAGACATAAAAAAACTCAATACTGTCCTCCAACAGCTGGGAAATGTAGTTAACTCAAACGGGGCCGTGCATCTGTGAGCAGATCTTCCTTAGAAATGTTCCTCGGATTGACTTCCATGTTCTTAGAATTGATCCCCATGCTCTGCCCATGTAACTACACATGTTCATTGTAATGGAGGGACATGTCACCCAGTGTGGCTCATTCATAATGGAGCTGCATGGCACCAAAGGAGCAAGCTCGTACTCATGCAGCGTGCTTTGGATACACAGAAAATACTCGTTAGAAGGATCAATTTGTTTGTTTGGCCTTTTCAGACAATTTGTTAACCAAAAAGCACACAGAGAATACAGAATAGTACCAGCAGTGTCTATTTAAATGGGGGGGAATCAAAGTAGAGCTTAAGCAATTAGTCAACAGAAAGTGAATCAGCACCTATTTTGCAGAACATCTATCAGTCATTATCTTTGGTTATGGACCATTTGTCAAATAAAAGGCCCAATCTGAATCACCCTGGGCCTCTAATGGGCATTTTTAATAACGAGTTATAGACAAAGTGATTCATTGATTTATTTAGAAAACAATTGGCATATCCGAATATGAAGATGCAAATCCTACGCGCAGCTTTATGTCTGCTGTGTTGCTGTGCTGCTCAGTCATTAGCACATTAGTAGCCTACATGTATGTAAACATCTGAGCAATAATTACTTGATTTGTTAAGTGGGTAATTCGATTTCATGACTGTGACCATCTGTCTGCTGTGCTTCATGTTGTTAAAGTGAAGACCAGACTTTTAAATCCACCACGTTGAGGAGAAATGAAGCTCTCGGTTGAAAGCATGCGTGCGTGTTTCATGCTTGTTTGCATGTCTCGGAGGGGAGAGGCGGTTTAAAAATCTCCGTACTGGGGCCATGATACCTAGAGGGAACCAGCGCTGCTGTCTCATCCTGTCATGCAGACTGAGAGCGCTTCAGTCTCCACCTCTGCTCCACCTGGGAAAAAAAAAAAAAAAAAAGCAATTCCCCTCCCCCTTCTTGGCTCCGGTACACAGTGAGTGCTGGTGTTAGGGAAATAAATCTCAAAGGCTGTAGGGCGCTGCTGACTTATCAGCCAAAGTCTATTCTTTTAACGGGAATAGAAATGATGGCCCTTTCGTTGACTGGACGAGTCCGAAGAGAAGAGAGGAAAAAAAAAAAAAGTGTATTTTGTTGAACATTGTTCATCCTCGTGGGATGGTGTTATCCAACAAATATTTTTTTAGTATTGTCACCAGCTTTCTTGCTGCAGCCAATTTAAAACTGCCTGTGCCTGTAACTAGGGTAGGTTCAGAATTTTTAGACTTCAGGCCTCACTGCAGATGACATATGCATCATAATGCCTGTGTATTGTCATGTTAACCGTGGTTATGGTATAATCACATTTGTCATTTCCTCTAGCTTTCATAGTCTTTATCATTTGAGTTGTTTGGGCCAGCCGTTGGAGGAGTAGGAGTGATGCCTTGAAACAAAAGACGTTTAAAGACAAGGTGTGTTGGCAGTGCAGTCTCTCTTTTCTCCGGTCTCCTCTGTGAGAAGAATTCCAGGACACTGCTGCAGTGCACTGTGGTTTAGGTCTCAAATATTTATTTCTTTTAGCTACGCCCTGCGTCGACTATCACTTCACTCGGTGGGATGCCCGGAGATGAATGAGAAATCATTATTTCTGCTCAGAATGAGACCAAATAATTTCTGTGTCTTCAATCTGATTATTTGGAGGGAACGGACAGCAGCACCGATATTTCATTTTCAAGCTAATGAAAGTTTGCAATCTGGCAAAATTGCTGTGTAGCGGCCAAAATCTTTCATTTTCAGTGGATTCAAGGTAACATCGTCCTAATTGCATGGGCTATACGATCCATGAGCCCTTATATAATGTCTTGTTGAAATACGGCTTCAGATATGGAATGGAAAAAAAAACACACATAAGCAAGGTCATACTTGTGGGTTATGCTGAAGTGTTTTCTCTCATCAGTGTGGAGATAAAGTGGCTCACGGATGGACGGTTGCCAAGGGCTCTAGTGAAAAGGTAGAATGGATCTCAGCCATAGTGTCCAGTAAGCTATGAGGGCTGCAGGGACTTAATAAAGCTAACCAAGAAGTGTTTGCCTAAACTTGAACACAAGAGCCGGAGTGCGAGTTATTTTGGACAGTTCAATAGAGCATTGTAATAGAACAATGTAATTGGATTTTCTGAATGCTTCCACATAAAAGCTCCATTGGTCCCTTTAATTTTAAAGCTGTATTAATCGATTTTTGGACACTACGGGCCACAAAAACATGAAAACAAGCTGACTGATATATCGACTCAACAATACACCAAATACTGTATGCAGGTCATAAAATCCTAAACAATGAGCTACAAGGGGCTACAAAGCTTTATGGAACTGCAGAGTTGGCCGACACCATCAGTGAATTTGGCGCTATGAGCAGCTCCTCTCATGCCTGCACGGGGTGATTTGATTCAGTGTGAAAAAAATATTGATCAAGCTTTTAGTTGGCATTCTGAGAAAGCCCATTAAATGTATATGGATCAGAGCAGAAAACCCATTCATCCATTTCGTTCCCACATCCATGTTGGGGTGTGGGCATCCATACAGCTCACTATATACTGAAAGTTCTCATTTTTATTTATGATCACAATTATTGACATTGTTCTGCTAAAAAAAAAACTGCCTATAACTGGTCAAACGCGCTATATTTCTCTGACCATCAAGAAGAACGCCGGCCGTAATCTAGGTCTCTTCATGATGAAGTATGAGAAAAGTGGTGGTGCAGTTTGACCCTCTGACCTGAGCTTAACCTCCACCGTC
Organism: Nibea albiflora; assembly: GCA_014281875.1. Lineage (NCBI taxonomy): Eukaryota > Metazoa > Chordata > Actinopteri > Sciaenidae > Nibea > Nibea albiflora. The sequence goes on along the minus strand of CM024795.1, from coordinate 5,187,813 downwards.
CCCTCAGGGCACAGCGCTCCCAGATGGCACGATCGTATTATTGAAAATCATCACAATTTTAGATGACCAGGCTCATTTTCTCCAGTCTGTGGTGGAATGAGATTAAATTAAAAGCGCGGCAAAAACCGAGAGCAATCAAACTGCCATCTGGAATTATGGTCAGACAGACAATCACTGTGAGGACAAAAACCTTTTAGACACATTTTAATTTGCTGTCAGACAATATGCTACGGTATTACGTCTGAGAACAGTACAAAAGACATTATTTTTAATCAATCTCTTGTTTCTGATGAGAAATGTAATATCATTATCAGCCATCCAACCACTTTGCCTCGTGGACTGATGAGTGCAGTCTTGGCTATTGAATTGTGACAGGCCCGTTTTGTTTGCTTGTGTTTATTAAGCGGCTTTGAAATTGCAGTGACTCTTGGTCTGACTGGAGACTGGTTCAGGGAATTTAAGTCGCTGAACAGCATCGAGTTATACAATGTAGAGTTCCTGTATGTTATTACCTGTGCCAGGAAGCAGGAAGGTTGCTATCGTGTGCCAATACTAAAAAGAGGTAGATTGAGAGGTTATAAAGAGACACCTTTCAAGTGATAATTCAGTTCCTATTCACGTATTACCTTATGCTGCCTCCATTATGATAATTGCATGGGCTAAATAATCTGCAGGGACCTCCACGTTCAAATGCACTCTGCCAAGGCTCTGTCTGGTCTCTGCAAAGGGATTAAGACAGGATGCCCTGGGTGGCAGACTGACTGAATGCGAGGGCGCTGTTAGTATTCGTGTCACTTGTCTAGCCCACCAATCTGCTCTCACGACTGCGTTCCTAAAAAGAGATCCGCAGGATCGGCCAATTGCAGGTTGAAGGGCGTCGCGGTGGAGTCGAGGCTGACTGGACTAAATGAAAACATAGCACAGTGAAGTATGTTGGCATGACTCAGTCAGTGAGGGGGAAACTTGGTAATTGGTTACAGATATGGACTAACACTCCCACTGCAAAACATTTTTTTGTTTTGGTGTTCAGAAAACTGTGGAGACACATTACCTCCACGCGCAGTGCAAAAAAACCCCCAGAAAAAGGCAGGTGGCAGCTCGGGTTTAGGTAGGTGAGTACACACAGACAGCAGCAGTGGCAGAATAATGAGCTGAACAGACCCCATAAGCTGCCTTCTTACAGTAGTTAAACAGATCACTGCTTTAGCCGAGGATTTGGGCGAGGTGGGTGAAGTAGGTGAACATGCAGCTGTGGAACAACGCCGGATTGCCAGCAAAAAAAAAGAAACATTCTGAACAAACTCTTGACACTCATTTTGTTTGGAAGATGATTAATTAAATATTTAATTAAAAAAAAAAAGGTTCCACATCACAGTGATGCCCTTGTTACATTTTATGCTTCATCACAGGAGCTCGGCTTTTTCCAAATGTGTTAATAACATATTGAATGTGGCTCCTTTCAGGTTCAGAAGCAGCAGAAAGTGCAGCAGTTAGGTTTTTTAATGATATAACACATGAATTTCAAATTTTCACGGCTTAGGATAAAGAACTATTTTAGTCTGCAATTTCTAGGGGCCATTTAGATTTCTGCCTCCCCGTGGCCTATCACTGGTGTATTGGTAATGCTTCCAAAAAGGACAAAATGCCGTCGTTCATTGTTTGCATTGAGAAAGACAACAGCGTTGCATTAAAAATGACACAATAGCAACGTAGCTTCAATGGCCGGTCTTGGCAGGTTGCCGCTCCCTGCAAAATGCAGAGTGCTCGAAGGGATTAGTTCACTGGAGTGTTCCCTGTTCAGTCACAGCTATTTGCCAATGAATTCCGGCCATTCTAGTTTGCAAATTGACTGAATAGAAGAAGTTGGAGGCAGTTATCTCTGGAGCTTTTGTGTGCACATCGGGGTGACAGGATACTGACAACAGATGGCACCATACGTGGCGCAGTCTTTTGTTCTTTTGTTTAAGATTGCTGCCCGCCAGTGTGCCAGTGTCTCTCATTGTAAATCCTTTCTGTGGGTTCTGCTGCCCTGCCTATCAGCATGTGAGAAGTCATTAACACGTGTCTAATAAGTACAATGCTGAGAATACGTGTGGTCACATATCAATATGCCGACACACAGCTGGAATGTTGATTGGTGTTGACACCAAATTTTTACACAGAATACATGTGTGAGCCTAAATCATATTAAGGTTATATTTAATACAGTAATATCACAATATAATTATAGTGAAGACTGAGTGCTAGCCTTGCAAAAAGGTAGCCGATAGTCCAAAGAAAAATAGCAAGAGAAACTTGGCTTGGAGCAGCGTTACGGTGCTGTAAAGATTTTGTCTTTTGACTTGATCTTTAAAGTCGATGGAATAAAACATTTATAATGAAAACATAAGTATACTCTTACACGCCCACAAACGTATCAAATCAATACATCCAAACAGTTCATCAGCAAGACTGGAAATCTGTAGGCGAGGCCTCTGAACATTATGCCAACGATACAAAGTGCTTTTCTCCCAATCAGAAAGTTTACGAATGCCGATTTTTAAGCCGCGGGCGCCACGAAACTGATCTTTTTGGAAGCATTGTTGCTTTATCTCGACGTGACCAAATTTTACAACAAGGTGGAGAGGAAAAACATAGAAAACAAACGGAGGCAAGGCGCTCCTCCGACACAGCGCTCCTGACTGTAAGCATTAATATGTAACTCCTTCCAAAATTCAAAAGCGGGTGTTGCTTTTCTGATGCAACCGTGATGGATTTCAAGGGCTGAGACACGAATTCAGATGTGTATCTCACTCTGAGGCCAGGCTCCAGCGCTCATTAGCATGTATGGCGTCATAAAAAAATAAAAAAATAAAATACCCAGGATGAAAGCTGGTTTAGTTAATGGGCTTCAACATATGAATTGGCCTATATAGTCTAAAAAGCACGCAGCATCCAATGATCTAGTTATGCTTCCATAAAGAGCATACAGTATCCACCTGTGAGACTGTGAGTAGGCTGTTTACGCATAATTACCTTTATGCAAGCGTCAACAAAAACTGTGTTGCACTGAGAAAAATATATATTTCATTATACTTTGCCACAGAGCGTAAGGAGTTTTTTTTTTAATATTCTGCAACTCCACAAACACAAATCTACTGTATATTATTCTTTACTGCGCTGTGAGATCACTAACGATGAAAAAGATGGAGCTAATAATTACAAAGTTTTGCTGCGACATTTACCCGGGGATCAAATTTAATCCTGCGTGAGCTGCACACACATACACACAGTGTACAGATGACACAAAGTAGAAGCCTGCATATCTTGGTCAAGGATTAAATGCAAGCTAAACTCCCCCTTTTCCCCAAATTGCTTAACTGACTTGAATAAAGCGATAACGATGTGGTACTTCTATTGATCCCCGCAGTGCAACTCTTTTCACTCCTGTTCCCTCCAGGGAGGTCAGAGTGCAGGGTCATCTTCACATGGTGTGCCCCCGGAGCTGTGCAGAGAGTCAGCGGGGAATCGTTTGCTCAAGGGCAGGACAAGAACGGCGTGTACATTACAAGCTCTTTCCTGTCTGGCTACAAACGGGAGGATCTGAAATCTCCCCCTACTTAGAATATCTTCAAACGAAATTCCCAACATAAGGCACAAAGCTTCCAGAAGAAGAGGGTAGATTTTTATTTGAAGTGAATATTAGGAGAGCGCCATTAGGTTGTCCTACTTCGAAGGCAATCTATTCACCTCGTCCTCTATATAGAACAAAAAGAACAATGGGTACTTCTCAGCTATTCTTCTTAAACTATATCCCTGCCGTGTGTCATGTTGTGGTGCCACTAGAGCTAATTAGTATCTCAAGATTGCTCAAGTGAATCCTAAGTAATGTTCCATGTTGCATATGTGTTGTCATCCAACTGTCAGGATTGTAGGGCACTCCTTTCACAGAGCAACTAGTCTGTCCCACTGCAACGAGTCACAGCTAGGAAATTAAATTCCCTTCGACCAGATTACTATAATTATCTACCTCACAATGAAGGGTGAGCAGAGGATTAAGGTCTGTTTAAAAATAACCACCATCAAATATATTTGGACTCACTAAATGAAAGCTGTAGAGCAGACATTTTCTCAGTGGTGTGATTTTTTTTTTATTTCTTCTTCTTCTCCCGCCTCTCTTCCCTCCTCTTTTTCTCTCTCCGTTAATCTGCTTTGATACTTTAGCAGCGGATGCATGGCACTCGGTGGGAGGCCGCCTTAAAAGTCAGTCAGAAATCAAAGCATGGGGGGAAATGCAATTATTCAAGTGGCAGTCAACAGTTTTGTAAAAGATGGATGTACACGGCCTCTCATAAAGGCTCGGATCTACCAGGAGGATCACAAATCATCACCAGGAGCCATATTGTTGCTCTGCTTGTGCAAGGTCATTTGGAAGGCCTGGGATTTGTCGTATTGTTGCAGCACAAACACTATGTGACTTTTTTTATTTTCTATCGTTCGTGTACGATGACGATCATTAGGCTCTTATTTTGACGGTGGTGGAGGAAGCGTTTTAGGCTTTATTATCCAGCGAGCGAGCTCTTGAACGGACCAGCTGTGATTGCACTAGGTGAGGGACTGTATTAGGTCTCTCACTGCTGATGGCTGATTGATTGTGTGTGGCCAGTGTTGACAGCGTACAGTAGGTAGTCCATCTTGTTTTTCTTTCATTATTTGCTGATGGTGAGGAGGCTCAGCTGGCACGCTAATAAGCTGTTAAGAATTGGTGTTGTGCCAAAATTTGTAAACCCACCAAAATCTGTTGGTTTGTCCTTGTTTGTCCTTGGTGTTTGTTATTTCTGTTTTGTGTGTTGTTGTTGTTGTTTTTTGACATTTCATGAGCAGATTATCATAAATGACAAAAAGAGTGGCATTCAGTAGCTCACTTCCAATTCTTTAAAAAACAAAAAGTGTTTTTAAAAAAAAACATTACTGACCCTCTCAAAAGACGGCACTACGAATTTAATCCATAAATCTGATTTTATTTCTGATGCAATAATTGCATAACATGCTGACATTTAATCAGGGAATCTCTTACAGCAGCCTCCGGTCTCCAAAGATAAGATTATCGATAATAAATGATATAAAAATGCAACTGTGAGATTTCCTTGCCAACTTTTAAAAACTGTACATGCGTTTGCAACACTTCAGTCTACTATAATCAGGCTGTAAAGTGAGCCCACTGCACGGCATAGTGATGACTATAATGATGTGTGACTTCCATCATACATGAAATTAGAATACTAATTTCACATTAGACATCTATCACCTTTGCAAATCGTGCCGCAGTTGTTGAACGCACCATGCTACAGTACATTTGTCTTTTAACCTGTTAACCTCAGGCTTTAATCCTGAGTTAACATTAGCCCGGGATTTATCTCCCACGTCTGACACCGTTCATATTTAGTCCGGGTTAGCCCGAGGTGGAGCTGTCCAGCCGCCGTGGTGCTGATTGTTATTCATGTGAGGTAGCTTGTTTTCCTTCCTTCCTTCACGTATGATTTTTCAAGTCAAGCATGCACCGTCCTTGACACCGAGCCATGTGCTTGAATGTTTAATGCTAAACATTTTGTAAAGGAAGGCAGCTTGTTCCACTGGTTAAAATAACAATGTTTTTCATGCTCCTATGAAGGAGATGCACTTACAAGATAAACCGCCTTTAAATGACTCTATGGACGTTGGAGATTTGTCTCCTAATCATTTCATTTATCTGAAAATCACAGAATTTAGTTTTCTGTTGAGCAAACGCCTGAAACGTGCAATAACTCAGGTCAGCATGAAAGTAGCTATGCAAACAGCACTGACATATTACCGCCTTTAATGCTGATGTGGCAATTTTTGCAAAAAATCAGCTGTTTATTTATATATCCAGCAGATGTGGAGCAACCTGGGCATTCATTTGGAGCCATGTTTCTCGGCACCTGATGAATATGCTCTCCCTTTAGCTGTTTTTTTTTAGGATACACTCCACCATGTTCATCAGCAGGTCTGCTGTTTGGGACGGGGCAGGTAGTGTACAGAGAGCTATTTGGATGGAATAACAGCTGCTGGCGGTGGTTGAAAACTAAGCTGGAAAAAAAAACCCCAAAAAACGGAAAAAACAAAACACAGGCTGAAACTTTCCATGAAGCTGAGAGGAACCCAACATGTCAAAAAATATGGCAGCTGGCTCAGCGGCTCTGCACTTCAAATGCAACATGACGCGGTAGCTACAGCGCTAGCGTCATTTCTGTGACGTGCCTATGTCTTGCATAACGTTTCGATGTGCTGTCGAAGTCAGGTGAGTGTAAAGAGCGAGGCGAGCCTGCGTGGGGACAAGGTCGGCGTGGTTGGGTGGGTCAAACGCAGAGGCCCCCCCCCCTCCCAGGAGACACCGTGAAATGGGACAAGATCACAGTTTGAGCGAGCTGCCGGCCAGTTTGAAACATGTTTGTAAACATGGAAATATAGATTTTTAGCAGCTTAAAATGTTTCAGCATACTTCAAAATGTACCAATTACTGTGATACTGTCAGAAAATCCATCCATCCATCTGTTTTCTATCTCACTATCTCATCATGCGCTGGGTGAAAAGCACACATTCAGGCAGACGCACACATTCACACCCACGGGCACTTTAGAGCCCCCACTCCACCTAACCTGCATGTGTTTGGACAGTGGGAGGCAACTGGAGTACATGAAAGAAACTTCTGCAGATACAGGCGATAAATAATGTAAAGTATCCACACTGAGCCTGTATGTCTGGAGTTTACATGTTCCCAGCTGGCCAGCGGGATAAAACACACAACCATCTGCTTGTATAATTCAGAACCCCATATATTTCTCTGTATTTGTAGATATATAGTTGCAGATGATTTAATTTTTTAATCCTAACTCCATGAACTCCGTGGAATTTCAAGTTCTGCACACTGAGCACATAGAATATATTGTCTCTCCCTGCGTGTCTGCAGCTCCACCGCACCTTAATCCTCCAGCTTTTTCACCCTCTTTCCTCGAAGCACCTTTCTCCCTCTCTCCCTCGCTCCCCAGAGAGCCACCTCTATCTGTCTCCCTCTATCCCGGAGCCTTTCTCTCTCTCTCTCTCGTCTCTCCCTCTCTCGCGGTCTCATTCTCTACTCTCGTCACTAAATAATTCCTTACAGAGGAAAATCTAATCAAATCTCGGTGAGAGTGAGAAAGGCAGAGGTGGGGAGAAATTGTGTGTGTGTGTGTGAATCAGACTTGGAGAGGGAGGGGTCTAAAAAAAGACAGAATCAGAAAGCAACATTGGCTGTGTGTGTGTGTGTGTGTGTGTGTGTGTGTGTGAGGGGCTTCTAGAGTGAGCGAAGTGCATTAGCAGTCAGAGCACTTAGTGTGAGGAATCCATTCATTATTCATTAGCTAATTCACCATGTATAGTAATTAAAATCAGGGCCCGCTCCAAAATGGAAAGAGCTATGATAGACTGGTTTTCTGTGTACAATATTTAAGAGGGGCTGTTTTTCAGTACTCGTGCTTCAGGGTTTCTTTTTTTTTTTATAAATCATGTTTACTTGTTTAAAGGGTGCAACTTGCTGTCAGGACTCTTCTCGTGCTGTAAGTACATGCGACGAGATCTTTCTTGACACCAGAATGAGTCCAAAATAGAAACATGCAAATGCGCAACATGACCTATAAATAACAAACAAACCATTCCCCATTTATTATTCAGAGGGAACGCTAATTAAAAACAAAAGTCAGCATTGTCAGCGTCGGGATGTGCGTTTGACAATCAAAGCACATGTAACTTGAACTGTTTCGAGGCCGTTTGATTCGCACAGAGAACTTCATATATGCTCTGCCCCATTAAAAACAAACACGGGCGTGTTTATTTGATTGTGAAAGCGCTACAAGAACAAAATAACGTCACGTAACCCGAAATAGGGCGCGCTGATCACCCTGTTCAGTCTAGATGAGGTGGTGGGGTGGGTGGGGGGTAGGGGTGCTTGTTTGAGCTATATTTGAGCAAGAAAAGTGGCTTGTTTGGCCTGGTTATGACAGCGGTGGTAAAGGTTGGAGTCAAAATAATCCTGCTGCATATGTGTGTGTGTGTTTGTGTGCGTACGTGTGTGTGTGTGTGAGAGATGTGCCTGTTTATTCCATCCAGTGGAGTAATAGTCTAATTGTCTCTCTGGCAGGTGGTTCAGATCAATGGTAATAACCTCAAGCTTCTTCTTTTTTTTTTATTATTATCTGTTGACCACGGTTAAAAATCCTCGTGTGTGTGTGTGTGTGTGTGTGTGTGTGAGGCTGATATCATTCAGGTTTCTCATTTATGAAACAACACTGATGGAGTGTGAGGATCAATCCCGAATCTTAGCAGAATACAGATGTGCAGCAAACCCCATAAAGGTTCCCTCGTCTGAACCATCTGCACATATGCATGTTAATCCATAACTTAACTGCCTTTTAACACAAAACCTGTCTAAAGTAACGTCAATAACAGCCTCTGATTACCAACTGCTAACACATTAAATGCTGAAGAGGCAATTAGCAATATGCATCGTTCTCTATTGGCACTTTCTTCCATACAGTAGCGATTCCACGTATATCCAGGTCATGAAAACTTTTCACTTTTGCTGTCCTAAGCACTCGGTGCCTTGGAGGTCTTGTAGAAACCGAACCTCGTGTTCAGCACAGAAAATGATGCTTCTGCTTTTCTTGGAGCGGCAAACAGCAGCTTGTTTGGAGGTAAACAGAGGGAGACCTGGGCAGTTAGCGCGAGCGCCGACAGCCACGAGCGACGAAAACAAACACGACAGCCACGTCTGAGCAAAGACGATTACGCCGACACAAAAACGTAAGGAAAGGCATGCATAAGTAATGACGAGGATTGCATAAATAACTGTCTAGTGGAGTGAAGATTGGTGGCGCCATCCGAGGATGAAAAGCACTTAAAGGATGAAGGGGGACAATGAGGTACAAAACAGACCTGTCCCTTATTTTTTTTTTTGGACAAAGCAGCGATCATTTATCACCAAAACTGCTGCCAAAATAAAAAAATCTCATCCCATTTGGACACACAAAGTGTCCCCTAAACAGCGGTGAGTGACTGCTGTGTCACCAGAAAGCTGTATTTCACAGCGTTAGATCCTTTGCCCCCTCGCATCGGTACTGTACAAACAGTTCCTTTATGTAGGAACAAGGAACAGCAATTTGTCCGCGGCAGCATCATGCAGATCTGCAAAATGGACCGTTTACTATAACAGTCATGACATGTGTCACGTCTTTCCCCCAACTTGAGCACAGTTTCCAACCGTTACCTGTTATTAATGTCACCGCCACCACTATTCGACCTGAAGAGCAGCAGAAAAACAGCGGTAAAACTAAGTTTTACTGGCTTGTTCTGGGGGTCTGTGTGTGTGTGTGTGTGTGTGTGTGTGTTGTGTGTGCTCTCTTTCCAAAATGGGCAATTCTCTTCTTTACAAATTGTTCTGGAGCGAAGATCGGACTGTCAGACAGAGCGTCTTCATCTTGTGTCCGATGACGTGATAATAACCAAGGTCGAGACAAAATTGAACAAGAGTAGGTTGGGTCGCTGCTGCCTTGTTACAGATCTAAACCTTTTAGTCACATGACACGGCACTTCCAATGAAACTCAACAATGTCGCTGTTCATCGCTCTTCGTCTGTCGCCGTGCTTGTTATTCTCGTTCCAATACTTTTGCTGAGAATAAAACCTGCACATTATCTAGTTAAAAATAATGATGCACCGCGCTGCAGACAAGCCTGTGCTACATTTTTAACCAAATATAGGTTCATAACTTCCCCATTAATACCAAGGAGCTACGCAAGCAGTGCAACCAAGAATCATTTCAGCTCTCAGTTAATCTGCTGATTGTTTGGTCTATAAAATGTCAGGAAATAGACAAAATGGCCGCCATAGTTGTTCTTATTTTGTTAAACAAACTTCGGGGTGTCCAGTTTACTATCACAAGACAATAAAGTCTGAAACAAGGAGTATCGCAGTAGCTGTAGATCATTTTTCTGTCAATTTGATGAATCATCTCAGCTCTAGTTTGCCCTTTCTACTCAAATCCCCGAGCGGAAGAATCCCGGCCTTAGATTTCATAGTTAAACCTTTAGTTTGGAACGTTGCATGTGTGGATTTTGTAACTGGATATCTCGTATGCGGCAGGGCTCCCTGCATAAATAAGGAGGGGAACAAATTATTTACCGAGCGTTTTGCATCAACAGCCAGTCAGTGTTCCGTTTTGTCGCAGTTCATGTTTCATGTTCACAAACGCTTTTATCCTCCATATTCATTTTGAAGAGTGAGTTGTGTCTTCAATTAACATATCCGGTCTTGTGTCACAATTTTAAGTGGATGAAAGCGACTGGCGGATGAGTGAATGGAAGATAGAGGGAAAGCGACAGATGTTGGCTGAAGTCACTGTCGCTCCTCTCTCTCTGCCCTGGTGTAAAAGTGGGTGTTCATCCCCTGAATACAGATGGCATTACACAAGCAATCCTCTAAACGGCTGAGACACGCTAACATGCTGGTGTCTGGAATGGCCCGCGTCTATCTCCAGCGCCTTTTCCAATGCCAAACACCTTTGTTAATCTCACAGCCAAGAGCCTTAGTTTAGGATGTGGTTCAGAGGACATTTCTTATTACCTCTTACTTTAGTTCAGTAAATGTGTTGCGTTGGCTTTTCTATTTTCTGTGATGTCAGTAAGGAGGAGGGGACCAGCGGTAACTTAGGTAGAAAATTGGAGCAACTCTTTGAAGCTTCCTGACGGTCCACTGTCCACCGAAGAATCAATACGTAATGAAAAATATTGCTTGAATGCGCAATCATCTTAATAAAATTGGATTTTGGCGTCCTGTCTCTGCTCCCGTCCCCTCCCCTGTGCCTCGGTTTTTAGATTGGCCTGAACTTATGACAATTAACCTTGAACACCGCGGGGGAAAGCAGAGAAAGGAGTCCACGCGATTTTCAATAATTAAATTATCCTTCCTGTTGCACATCTCCAAAGTCCGCTGACACATTCTCTGCCTCCCCCGATAGATCTTCAGATGTCTTTGTTGTGCAAATTTCTATTCATCGAATCTTACATCACAATTCAGGAAACTGTTACTGTACACAGAGCTGCACATGAATATGCAGCCACTTTAGACTGTAATGAATTTGACACGCTAAGTGAGGCATTATCATCGCTCCACTATGTAATCCAATGAAGGCAGCTGCACAGACAATTTACATTTTACGATATGATAAATATGATATGAGGTTATGACATATCTGTGTAACTTGACATGCAAAATCAGGTGATTTCATGCTAAACTCCTTTTTGTATTTTACTTTTTAAAGAATACTTCCTTTTTTTTCAGTTACACATTTATTGCTCTCACCAGTAGGTGGCAAAGTAAGCTGACTGTGGACAAAGTCACGTAGACAACAAGCAGTTGCAGTTGAGCGTGTGGATCTACCATGGAAGTCTATCCTTGATGCTGCTGTATTAACATGTAAATTTCACCGGCGAGTCTTAACGGGGAATGTTTTTCTCCACCGCTATTGTTGTGGCAGGCTGAATGGTGCGCTAACTGCAGGAGATGTGTGAAAGAAAATCAATTCAGCTTCAGTTGTGTTTCCAACATACATAGGTTTGGTAAATTGGAATAAAAAAAAAACTCTCGTTACCGAGAGTGTTTGGATCTAGCTATTCAAAGCCAGATTACATCATGCAGTCGCAGGTTTTAGAATGAAAGTACTGAGACCTGATTCAGCCCGAACAAACACAAGACAAAGGCAAACAGACAATTTCAATGAGTAACTGAATCATTCCAGAGTAGGTGTTTATTTTTGTCAATGAATAGTTGAATGCTAAGATCAACCACCAAAATTCTAAGTTTACAGAATGGTGTGATTTGAAGCCTCCCAAATTGGATTCCAGTGGGCAGTTTGGATCCAAAATATCTGGATTTGTTAAACTTAGATTATCTTATTTAACCATTAACCACGTTTTTATTATTAAAGAGCATTATAGAAAATATGTAAGTAGTGTTAGGGAATTAATAAAGGTTCATACTGTACATTAACAGTGAACTTGTAGTTGTTGTGATGTCTTTCAGTAAGAGTTGACAACAAGAGCTCAATGGCGACTCGTCTCTCGAGAAATGATCCAGTTGCTCGCGCCGTGTCAATTCCTGGAGAATCTCCAATTTAAACATCTGAACACATGAATCTTATCAAAAATAAAAATGCAGCACTTTTGTTTTGTTTTGCACACCAAATGTCTCTCAAACCGTATCCACACATGTATTCAAATCCCAGTTAGTGCCTTTGCCAAGATAATCCGTCCACCTGACGGGTGTGGCGGATCATGATGCCGATTAAACAGCGTGATACAGGTGTGACTTAGCCAGGTCATGTCATGTCATGACCCTCGCCCCGGTACTCTACCTCTGATTGGCTAGTACCTGTTGCCTTTGATGGAAAATCAGCGTAACAGTCATGCTGTTTAATCCGTATTTTGATACGCCACACCTGTCAAGTGGATAGATAATCCTGGGGGAGAAGATGAGCTCACTGACATGGATTTTGACAAATTTCGACAAAATTGAGAGAAATAAAGCTTTTGAGTGTGATCAGACACGTACCATATTCTTGAAAACCCCAAACTTTGTGAAGCACTATTTTACCGTAGGTGTAGGGGAAATTGCTCCTTTCACCAGTTAATGGAGGTGGCCAGTTAGGAAGCAGTGCCTGCGGTTATTGCCTTGGTGTTCAGGGCAAAGGAAGGAGTACTAGTAACATGCATTTTGGTCTTGGAGGAAACCTGCATGAACACGATGACAACAAGCAAAGTAAAAACAGTAATGAGCAGGGTTACTGTTAAATCCCAGAACCTTGCAGTGGCAGTGTAGTGACAGCGTGGCCTTTTTTTTTCTCCACCTCAGACTGATCCAGGAACAGATTTTGATGGATAATTTGCAGCGCTCCAGAAACGGCTGCAATGTTTTTTTGAATGTGCGAATAATAAGCACGGAGCGGTGACAGCCCAGCGAGTGGCATGTTCATTCATTCGGGTTGAGAAGTGTGTTCACTCAGTCAGGTGTAGGAAGGGTACACAATGATGTCTGAGTGAAGCAGAGAGCTGCCAATCATTCGCTGAACAACCTACTCGACAAAACACTTGTCTCAAGCTAATGCCTATTGATCACCAGCGAGGCAAAATTGCAGGGCATGCTGGCATGGATCCACTCTCGGGAAAACAAACCATTACAACAATACGACAACAGCACAGAACAGTTGAGGTGGCTGACTCAAATTTTGCATCCAGCTGTTGCAACGACATCCCCGTTGTGACGCTGGGACAGAGTTTACTTCCTCTACAGCTTGTTTCACACTTGAAAATCAGAATTTGAAAGTAGTAAAAAGATGGATGATGCATTTTGCATGTGAAAGAATTTCAAAGATAAAATTAGCACTCAAAGTGGCAATCCTTGAGATTTCAGCGACGCCTAAATGCGGTTTAATACTACAGGTCCCAGGATTCCAGGGGCGGCAAACCAAATTGTTGTCATTTAAAAATATAAAAAGAAGAACTTTCCCACAGGGATTAATAAAATAAATGTTCATCTTAATAAAGATATCAGGAGATAATTGGCATTCCATCATTCTGTGAGCAGACGTGATCTGATTTCATGCTTGCACACGGCACAAGTCTGCAAACAGCACGGCAGAGTGAAAGTAGCTGGTTAGCTCGCTAAGAAGTTGGAGCTGTGCAGGCCCTTTTTGCCTGCAGCTCTTTATATTATATATACAGCTCACTGAGGCTTCTCCTTCTTGTGTCATTACACCCTGGAATTTCAAACTGATCCGCTGTCAAATAAATGCAGAAAATTACTGTTGTCTTGTTTTGTAGATGCATTTTTGATGAGCGGTCAGCGTCAAGCTCGCTGACAAAAACGCCACATTTCCCGCGTCTGCTTTATAATGAAAGTCAACATGCTTTTAAAGTGAAGCTGCAGCACTAACTTTCAGTTTGCATTAGCAGTAACTTGATGCAGTATTTTTTCCCAGGGATATTGCCTCAGACACCCACAGTTCCAAATACTGCAAATACATAAATACTGCAATACTTTCATGAGTGGACCACGGGCTTAGTCACCAGCGGCAACCTCTGTGGAGACTGTGGAGTGAAGCATGTGGAAGTGCCAGAAACTGCAGTTCCTCAAACATCCACTTGAGTCTGGCTCCAGTACAAGTCAGTCTCCATAAGTCCCCATGTTCAAAAGAAATATACATGTGTACAGCCTGGTACATAGATCAGTATTGGCCTCGCTAATTTTCATTTCTATAACTCACCTGTTCAAACTAAATTTAGGGCTTGCATAATTAACAGTGTTGCTGCTGTGATGGCAGGTGGGTGCTGTTACAGTTGGATTATTAGTCCTTTCACCCGCCTCAGGTCCAATGACAAGCCACATTTTTGCCCATATTTCGATTAGCTGGGAGGCGGACGAGGCAGGACTGCCAAGATGGCGGCAGCCAGAGCCACCACACTCTGAGCTTCACCGCTTCAAGGACACTACATCCATATTTTATAACGTCTACGCTCAGTCACCACTGTGTGACCTCATCAGACAATAGAGAGTGACTAAACAGACATTTATTTAAATGAAAATCCTCAAGATTGCCACTTTAAGGTGTGAAATTTACTACTTAAAGTATGAAATTACACTCGCAGTATTATTTCTGCAGGCCATAAACAGATATGTTAATTTCATATTTGGGTCACTCACCTCACCTAATCTATTTAATTTGCAGTCGGAGGATCTGTTCAAATAGATTACGGGAACACAAAGTCATTGGATTGTGATTGTGACCTTCAATTTAGGGATCAACGCTCTGATCACCTAAATGCTCAAAAATCCACACCATTACAGTAATTGACCAACCATTGTAATCACAAATATTACTTTACTGTATCTTCCTATTTGGCTAATGTAAACGAGGTGCTTTTTAATTTGATTGTTAACTCCGGTAAGTCAAAGGTAATTCCACGCAACAGCGGGCAGACTGTATTTAATACGGCTGAGTGACTGTATTGTGTATTTATTTGGGATGTAAAGTTTTTTTTTCTCTCTCTCTCTCTGAGTTCACTGAATGTCTCTTGTTCAGAAATGAGCCGTGAGACTATTTACATTGTGCAACTTCTTTTTATCAGCGATTTCATTTTTATTACTGTGTCTGCACTAAAGAAAATCCGAGCAGGTTTGAAGGTTAACAAGGTTTTCTTTCATCCTACAGAGTTTACACACACATGCATGCACACACACACACGCATACATTCTCACACAGTCAGTTACACATGTACAGGTGTCTCGTGGGGCCTCCTTGCAGTGCTGCACTTTCCTCTGGATATGCTCAAACAGAATATACGAGCTTGAGGGCTTGGAAGAGAGCCAGGCTCATCGCCTCGATTTTGGGTCATAAACGCGGCCTCTGCCCAAGGACTGCGGGGCCTTTTAAAACAAGGCTCAGCTTGATTGGACACACTTCTGTTGCTCTGTCCCGACTGCTAGCAAGCCAGCTGATCAGAGAGGCAGAACAAAGCCGGTCTCTTACAAGGCAGTCGGCTCTCAACCTCTCGTACAGTAAACAGGATAATATTTTTTTCTTCTTCGCTTTGCTTGTAGATGGTGGAAACTGCTGTTAGGACAGAAGCCCAGAATGATAAAAAAAAAAACACACACACAAACAAATCTGCAGGATAGCCTATATTCAGCTTCAGCAGCTTATTTCACACGCAGCATCAGAATCAGCGATGGTAAGAAACAAAATGTAAATCTGTGCATTGGACCAGGAAAAGGTGGGAGAGTTTCAAGTGAAAGTTACGTTTATGAGTCCCTATGCATTCTGCATGCGGCCTTGCTCACACTGGTGTTTTCAGCGTCTAATTTGTTCATGAATAATACAACGTGAACCATTTGGCTCATGAATATGAAGTAGATGGAACCACAGGCTCTCCCCATAATCAACAGTCGACACACACAGTCCGTCGTCAGCTCCCTAGCTCTGCAGCAGCATTTCCTCTAGTGTATTTAACCAATCACAGCCGATCATAGCCTTAGCAGAATGTTAGTGTTGGTACAAACTGTCCGTGAATAATGTGTGAACGCGGCGTCTTTCGTCACTGAGGATATTTTAGTAGGATCACAGGCGCACTCCTTCTCTTTCTGTGTCTCTCATCTTCATGCACAGACAAACGGTATTTACAGTGTGACAGCCCTAATTCCCCAGAACACCAACTTTCTCTAACGTGGAGCAAAAAAAAAAAAAAAAAAATATGATCATACTGTTTTATTTACTGCTGTTGGATAAACAGTGCTGCTCACTGCAGAGACAACAGTGAAACATGATGCAGAGCTGAGCAGCTAATTCACCAACAGTCTCTGCCCATCCGTTTACCCCGCCTTAAGCCCCCATGGCTCTCCTCCAGCGTGGCCATATGCCCCTTAGCCTAGCTGCTTCTACGCTATATTAAATGACTCATCATACATAATCTACATATCATCGCTACCCAAGAATGAGAAAAAAAACACCACTCGTGGATACTGGCAGACGGACCAGTGAATGAAGATACTGATGCTCAAGGCTCAACTCACAGCTTCAGTGAAATAAGATACAACTGCAACTTTTACTATTGACTGTGCAGAAAATTGTGAAACATCATCCATCACAATTTCCAGAGCCTGGAGTTATCATTTTTAAATAAATGATTTTACCTGAGCAACATTTTAAAATCCAAAGATTTGATTTATGATCAGATATGACAAAGAAACGCACAAAACCAGGGAGTGTTTTTTGGCTTGAAATGTGCCTAAACATGTTTCATTATCTATCAAAGTTAGCTGCTTGTTGACTATTAAATAATTACTTTCGCACTAATCCTTTGTTTTAAAATGAAATGAGATTTGTCGCGTTTTGATTGCAGCTGAAACAATTAGTGGATTGACGGGAAGTCAGTTAATCAGATCAGATCAGTTAATCATCTTTGTCTCGTACGATCACCTGAATATCTCTGGACTGTTTGTTTGACAGAACAAACATTATTAATCAGGTCACAATCAAACGAATCGTTAGCTGCCGTCGTCGCTTTGATGTGATTCATTGAGAGCGCATCGCGAAAACGTCACGGCGCTCAAATGTCGGTGCACGCTTCCTCTTTCGGCTGAGATAAACTCTTTTCAAAGCGCATTGTGGTGACACAACAGTACGAGGCGGTCAAGCTAAAAACAAGACTGTTTGCTTTTCGGTGGCTGAACTGGTGACATTTTGTTTTCACTAAAAAGCAGAGTCAGACTTTATTCTTAGTGTCAAGTATAATGATATTGTACCTGCTGGCACTCTGGTTTGTACTCAGCGAGGAAAGAAAGGCTTGATTAGAGCTGAAACAGTTAGTCAATTGGCAGCATACTTATCAATAACTTTTGATAAACAGCGTCTTTGTCTCATAAACTGAGTGTCTTTGGGACTGTTGAACTCTTTTCTTTTCCAGAGCATTTTCAAACACACTAAATATGAAGCTAAAAGCTAAAATAGAAAAACAAAATGCCTGTTTACTTTCCCGGTGCCTGAACTGTTTTGACATTTTGTTCACTGAAAAGTGAACAGTCAGATTTTATTCTTAGTATCAGCCGTAATGACACTGTACTTTGCCTGACTTGCTGGCTTGTTCATACTCAGTCTTTGAGGAAAGGAAAAAACACGTACACGACTCACTGTAGCCGGACTGGACACAGTCAACAGCGGTGTGTGCATTTCTGCATCCGTGACAGAGATGCTCCTCTGTGATGTCGCTAATTAAAATCACCACACCACGAGTGGTAGGTAAGTTAGTCGAGCAGTGCTGTCTCTAACATTATTAACTGGCCCTTATTGTTAGTCATTTTCATTACCAGGGTGTGAATGAGATAAAGACCTAGGACTCCCCCTCTGTTTGTGTCCGTATTCCCTGCCTGGATAATTAAGTCCAAGCAGCAGGTGCTAGTTAGATGAGCCTGCAAAATTTAGCTTCAGCTGTGTATTCCGAAAGACAACATACGAGGAAGTACACCACGCTTACTGTACGAGCTCAACAGAGCGTGACAAAGTGATGAGTTTTTATCACTAGTAATGACAAAGGCATTGTTTTGTTAATGAGGAGTACTGAACTTTGGCTTTTTCAACCTAAAATGACAAACGTAAACACTGAACTCATTTAAAACAGTTTTTGGCTCGTCCCAACTGTTATTGAGCTTTTACACAGAATACTTTGGATGTGTGGTGTGTCCTGAGTTCAGAAGATGTTTGTGTCTCAGTTTTTTGCCACGAGCCAGTAAAATAGAGATGAATGTTTTTTTCAGTTGTTGTTTTTGAAACACTGAAAAATAGCAGCGGGTCTTTCCAGAAACAATTCTCCACTTAGTCCGAAGAACCTACAGGTGTATCATATCTCTTTCTGACTACTAATATTTCAAAGCTTTGTGCTAACTATTATATAATTCTAAAATTGATTGCATATTTCCATCCTGTAATTTCCATGCTGGTATTGTCAGTATTAGGAAAGCATTTGTTTAAAACATTGGAATGTAAATGAATGACAACATTATGTCCGTTTATTTTCCAATCCTGATCTTGTGGATCAGCTGATCAAGGTATTTTCTAAAGGTTTGTTAACTCTGACAAATCATGGTATCCGCAGAGACTCTGACAATTTTGAAAAACAAACAAAAACGTGAATGGGACATACCTTGGTCCAGTGATGTTAAAGGTCCAGTGTGTAGCATTTAGTCTTACCTAGTGGTGAAGTTGCAGATTGCAACCAAATGAATACTCTCCCAGGCCTCACCCTTTCTTTCCAAGCATGTAAGAAAAACATCGAATCCACATTAAAAGCATAAGGTCATACCTAATCTATCGATCTAGTTATAATAAATATTATATTCCATGTCTGCCTATAAATCCTCCTCAGTCTTACACACTGGACCTTTAAACAGTTGCAGGAAAGAGTGAAAGATCACATTGTGTTGCAGCAATCCTTCAACGGTCCGGTGTGTAGGATTTAGTGGCATCAAGTGAGGTGCAGATAGCGATTAACTGAATATCCCTCGCCTCACCCTCTCCTTCCAAGTGCAAAGCAGAACCTACAGAGAGCTGTGTAAAATGTGAAAGGCACTCTTTTGAGCCGGTGTGTGGTCTGTCTGTTCTAGGCTTCTGTAGAAACATGGCAGCGGAAGAGGACTTATTCTCTCTATGGAAATGAAAGCCTCATTCTGAGGTAACGAAAACACCACACGTCTTATTTTAAGGTTATTAAACACTAATGAAAACACAGCTATGAACATTATACTCCATTTCTGCCATCGAAAATGTAGCCCGCTAAATCTTACACACTAGACCTTTAAGCACCCCAGCTGCATTGGATACTTAGCTTAATACATTTCACAACAAATGAAAGGGACTTTGTGTTGTTATTATTGAGGATACAAGCCACAAAGAATGACATCATAAGAGCTTTTCCCTTTCTTTTCCTTTGAATTTGAAGGACAAAATGCTCTCGTGGCAAACAATGACGTTCACCAATAATGTGCACGGCAACAAAAGAACAAGATGTTCTAACAGGCTTGTTGAAGCCGAGAAAACACTGTGGTTGGAGAAAAGTGTTGTCATAAAAGGGGAAAATGTAGCAGAGGCGACTCTGAGCCACACAAAAAAAGAGACAATTTTGTCAGCCTTACAAGATTCCCTTCTCGGTTTAGCAGTGTTTGACTTGGCGCCAGTTACTGGGGTTTCATCTTTGCCAATTAAGCCAATATAGCGTTTTCCAGCAACTAGAATGTGCACTGTTTGCCCAAGCATTAATGAACTAGATATCACTTCACTCTTGCACTGATTCCGTAACTCCCTTCACTGTATAATGAATCACTGTCTATTCCTGCTGAGTTGCAACATGAAGGTCCATGCATGCATGGCTCTTAGTAACGTTAAGATGTTATCATCAAAGACATCAGAGCTAAATGAACTGGCAGCAGATAAAATGTACATTAATATATGGAGAATTAGATAAACAGGGGAAAGTTAGAGAGAGGAAGATGGATAGAGGAGGGGTGGGCATTGAACATGAGAGAGATAGAGACTCATCATGACAGTCATCACTTCAGCTATTATCCCTAATTCTCTAAGGGAATATCTCAGTAAGGCGGAGTAAATTTGAAGCTGATAAGGAGACAATGAGATTTGCCCGGGCTTCGAGGCAAAGCCCTTCCAAGGGCTTGCTTTCACCTACATTATGTTTGAAGTTGACACATCAAATGGCTGAATATGACTTTCTTTGTTGTAGTCCGGATTCTGTTGTGAAGTGACATACGCAGGTGCTGTGCAAAACCCGGTGGGTGGCTTATGATATAGATAAAATGTGCTCCACGTATAAGCTGCCTGTGGTTTTTGCAAGGTAAAGTTTTGATTCTCGTTTCTTTGGCATCTGTGAGTCTCTAATTAGCAGCGTGAGTCACACCACCCGAAAAAAAAACAAAGTTGAAGGGAGAAGCGTAACTTCTCAAATGGAAAACCTCCAGGAAATTCCTTATGGTGTAAAGCTTTGGGCTGTGCGAGCAGAGCAGTGAAGAGTTTTGTTTCACAGAGAAAGATGCAAAATAATGAAATGCAAATGGCACAATTTCTAGCCAATGCTAGCGGCACGGCTCTAGGGATGTCAGTGTCTGCTGGTCTGTCAGCCTGTTGGTTGGATTGCCATGAAATGTGGTACAGACATCCATGGTCTCCAGAGGAAGGATGCTACGGACTCTGGTGACTATTCCTTCTAGTGCCACCTTGTGGCTGACCTTTTGGCATTTGGCAGTAAAATGTCTTGATGTTAAATTTGGATATCCATCGTGCCATGACAATGCATCCTGGTGAATCCCTCACTATTCCCAGTCAAAGAATCACTATTGGCAGGCCAAGTTTTCACTTAGCCAGTGAAATATTTCCACATCTAGCAGATGGATTGGCACGAAACTTTACACAGACATTCATGATGAATAACGAATTACTTTTGCTGGTTGTCTGACTTTTTCCCTCTCGCACCGCCACATTTGTTGTCTTGCATGAAATGTGTTGACAGTTATTGAATGAATTTTCCCTGAAATACAGACCTCCAAGTTCATTTCGGGATGAATTATAACATCTCAATTCTTCTTCTAATATTTAACATAGCGCCAAAGTTTGTTCAGTACTGTAGATCAGGTGACTCTAAAGCTGATAGAGCTACTACTACTACTATAGTACTGGCTCTACAATAACTTGTAGGGTAGCCTATAGTGTTGGCTCACATGATTGCACAAGGATGCATGAGCAGCCTATCTTCAGTGTTGTATAAATCAGTATTCTATTTTTTAAGGCCAGTTATCTGATAATATGGCAAATCGCAGTAACTCTGCTGGCTCCCATGTTGCAGGCTCAGGATGTGGATTATTACCAAAACCTTGAAATCTTACGATCACCCCCATCTTTTCTTTGGGTTTATTGCTAATTAGCAAATCTTAGCTTACCTGCTAGACATCAATATCGATCATATCTCTAGTGTTAAGTTTCTATTTCTGTTCTTTTTTTCTGAACACAGTCCGGAGGGGGAAGTGAAGGAATACAAAAGATTCCCAAAAATAGGATTTTGTACTCCAGCACTCTCACTCCCTGTCGGGCCTTTTTTAAGGTTTGTATCTTACTCCTTTGCGGACGACAATAGCTTTGATTTGTGGTGACACAGATTCAAACAGCTAGCCCAGATGAAGCAAACTGTCCACAGAAACTTTCAAAGTCTCTCCTGTAGCAGAACATGTTTCCACCGCTGTCCGTCTACATTCTCAGTATGTTCCAAACTTTGGGCTAACTTTGTTTTTTGGCAAAGATTTGACTGTCTGGAACATATTGACCGTGCAGATGGACAGAGGAGAAACGGATTGTGCTGCAGAAGTTATACAGACATTTTGATACTTTCCCCCTTCTGACTGTAGTTTTTCATACGCGTTGTAACAGCTGTGAATCCAAGCTGCTGTCCTCCGCGAAGGAACAGCCACCTTTTACGCCTTCACTGGCAGACTTTGATATACAAAACATTCGCTGAAGTTTCTTTGAGCTATAGATTACTTCGTAGCACTGGGTGATCGCTTCTATTCTATCTCCCAGTTTCTTGTTTGTCTTGGCCAGTAACTGGCCTCAGAAGAGCAATTAATTAATTCAAGCTTTAATTAACATTTTCTGTGACCATTGTATGTCATAGCATTGGCAGCATCAGGCTTAATTAAAGGTCCAGTGTGTAACATTTAGGGGCCTCTATTTACAGAATATGGCAGACATTGAATATAGTATTTATAACCATGTTTCCATTAGAGTACAATCTACTGAAAATAAGACTTGCTATGTTTGTTCGCTTCCTCAGAACGAGCCTTTTAGGTCTATTTATAACGGGCAAGCAAAACACCGACTCCAGGGCCTCTTGGATTTTTCAACCACAGTAGTTTCTCCGTCTTGCTTGGAAGGAGGGTGTGAAACCAAGGGGTTGCAATCTGCCACCATAACACTGGATGGCACTAAATTCTAATTTAATTTTAACCTTTAATTGTAGACCTTCATTGCTCCAGTTGGGAGTTTATTTTGAATTGAGTCTTTCCGTTTAAGCGTCTTTTTAGATTTAGCATTCACAACTTTAAGTATGGACATGTATGATAGAAAACTTAATAATATATAATAATATTTTAATATAAAGCCATAAAGATAAAATAATTGAAGATCCAAACACTACAGTTCCTGATTCCAACGTCTTAAACTGTTCCCATGTAGATCACATCTTATTAAGTGTTATAAATTATTATGTGATTTGCACTTGTTGCTTACTGTTTCCACAGCTTCTCGTGACTATATTTAAATGTCTGCGTAAGACCGACTTTACGTTAAAATGTAGTCAATGAAATGCGGTTAAAAAACAACTACTTCGCATGTTAAGACCAGCTTCACCCGATCTTTAACCTGGACGTCTAGACACTCTTAGACCTGCAAATCAATACCGTGCTTATTGGAATATTGATGATCACTCTTTCCTGAATGTTGCCACTGGTTTTGCTTACAAAAGAGAAAGAGGGGAGTTAAAAATAATCAATAAGAGGTTTGTTTGCCTCTGAATTTAACTAATAAGAAAGCTTTATCAAGTTGGGATCAGGTCCAAAATGAAAATCACAACACAGCCCTACACATTCCCAGGAATGATTCCCAAGCTCTCTATCCGTTCCTGTACGCTGCATCGACTGTTGTGCTAGGTCTTTGTTTTATTGCTACACTCTAAAGAAAACATTAGAAATGGTACCATGAAAGCAATGCAACTGTTGTATAATAGCCATAATTGCCTTTAGGACACTGTTTACTGTGATAATGCATTCCTCAGAGTAGGGGGCGGTACTCAACTGTGCCTCACATCACGGCACCACTGACCGCACCTATAATCACAGAAAATAATGTCGACTTGAGCATTATTGCTAAACTGTATATCTGCAGGTTGTTGGGAATCTGTAAAGGAATCAATAAAGGGCATTATGGTATTTGCAGAAAAGTGGCTGCTTGCTGAGGAGGCAGAAACAACGTGGCATCCTTACACTGAACATACTCTTCCTATCAGAGGCTCTCACTGGAGTTGATGGCTGGTTCCGGCTGCAGGCCACGACAGACACGTAGCACACAACACAGATGGTGAAATAAGCCACCAACGGCTGCAGTCAAAACAGTGAATGTGTCATAATGACATTTGCGCCATAAGTTGTGATTTTTTTTTTTTTTTTTTTTTGCAGACGTCCATCCATCCAGTCACTTTATGTAAAGTCACACTCGGTGGTGTTGAACAGTAGTGGATCTCCAGGCGCGCACACACACACAGAGCGATGCAGCCTCTTCATACATCACCACATTAATATTTGTTGATTTAGAAATGCAGACTTGTGAATGACACAGAGCAGGATTCGCTGAATAATCCCCTTTCTGGTGCACAAAGGCATAACTTAAGCTGCCACAGTGAATACTAAGTCTCTCCAGGCTGGCGTGTGTTGGACTCTTTCACACCCGAGCGGTTCAACTCGTTCAGATTGGCCCGTGTCTTGTCTCGACACAAACACATGTTTTGTGGAGGTACTACTGGAAAGATACAGAGCACTATCTATCAAAATGGAGCCGACTGGAAGTCAGTCTAATCTCAAGCTGCATCCCACTCTGTTATTTATGTCATACAGACACATACTGTACATATACATGCAGAAATCCACACAGTCCTTCGGCATAAGTTAAGATAAAAAGCCCAGGCCTGGAGGGATTGTGCTGTTTTTCACTTTATCCAGACAGAACCTCGGCCATAATTTATCACCACTCCCAACACCAATCCTCATATCACACAGAGAAGTATGCAGAAGGCCAAGACGACAATATAAATTGATGAAACGACAAAACAGTGCCCCCGTATCGCATATCCCTCAAAAACACTGACTGCCCCCATCAATCGCCAAAAGCATAAGTGCAAAAGAGAAGATAGTAATTTGAAAATGAATCAGCATTTTTGCTGATAACAGGTTAAAACCCCAGGCTCTCAAAAACGGGCATTAATCTACCCTAGTACATCATTTCAGCAAAGAAAAGATCTGTTGTAGTGAAACAAACACCATAATTATACAAAGAGGGGTTTAGGCTTGTCAGAAGGTTACTCAGTCATTTACCGAATAAAAGGGAGAAGCTAGACCCACTGAGCAAAATATTTTGATCCTTGCGTCTGAGATGTAGAAGCCAGATAATATTTGGTATTTTCCTTTCTTTTTGTATCGTATCAACTAATTTTCTTTAGCGCCAAATGAAGCCAGCGTGTCTTTCAGCACCACAATAGCCTAGACACTGAACGTAGACTGGATTTTTTGAAAGTGTCACACTGAAATCAGATAGAGACTTGGCTGCTGCACCACTGAACTGTGTTTTTGTGTCTGACCCATAACCCGAGGAGCTTAGGAAATTAATTATGAATCCCTGTTTGAGTGAGAAGGTCATTTGACATCTGAAAAAAGGGAGAGGGGGAAAAAAAAAAAGACATGCGGTTAATTCCGCACATGCATGTGACTTGTCCTTAAAATTACTCCGTGATTAACATCCCACCATGCTTAGTGTTGTGTGTAAAAACCCTGGGCAGACCCCGTTGCTCATTATTTTGGCTCCTGTGGCTCGAAGTAGAAATCTGTGACTTTTACAGAGGGCTGATTATGGAAGTATGTTTTTTTTTTCTTCTTCTCGCTGGAGCTTCTGTGATGTACATTGTTTGACTTAATGATGTTTGATGAAAGGAAAATGCAGCGACAGTGATGATGGCATGAAAATACGCTGAAACGACATAACCACCTGGGAGGAGGGGGCGTATAGTCCTCCACTGTGATTTTTGTGCATTATTTCCAGATATAAGGAAAAAAAACAGACAAGGCACTGTAAATAAACTCACTACAAATTTCTTTCTAGGGCGTAACAAGAAATTTAGGTTGCAATACTACAGTCAAATTGTATTGCAAGTCCTTTATTATAAGGTAAATTACCTCTTTTTACGCAGCAGGTTGTGCGAGAACAAAAGCAGCGGTTTACTGGGGAGGAAAAAACCTGGATGGTTAGATGAGTCATCATTCACCCTGTTCTGAACCAGTGGTTGACTACATGTGTATCACGCATGAAAAGAAATCTATTCGCCCAAGTGCTTATTTCCCACAGTGAAGGCTTCTGTCAGTGCTGTTTCTGGTGAGTGGTCCTGGCGTGGTTTACATCCATTCAGTCCCTGAGCAGGCAGGTAAATGCCAAAACCAACAACAGCTGTCAGGGTGACCACATGCTCTGCTGTTTCTGTCCTGATGATTGAGGAATATTACAAGGTGACAACTCCACAGGGTACACCACGGGTCTCTGTTGTTGTTTGATGAGCATGGTAATCATATGGCGGTAATGGCGACCGGTTCCCCACCGTGCAGAGGACAATGCTTCTAGCCAATTTCAAAGTTCAAATAGTGGAAAAGATCAAGTCACATTTCTCCAGTTGAGCTTGAAGTTTTTTAAGAATCTCAAAGCTCCGCGTGGCAGCTCAGGTGGCCCACAGTGACCCAATGCCCTATTGAGACACTTATTGGTGTGTGGCCTTAATTTTAGCAGTTAGCAGCCAGACCTGGAGCTGAATTTAAAAGCTCATTGTAAATGTAACTGTGAAAGGACAGCTGGACATGAGCTGTTAAGTTCTTTTTGCATAGAGGATGCAATATTAGACCGCTAACGATATCATGATTGGTGAGAACACAAATTACAACTAGATTTTAGACATTTTTATCACTCACACAAGTTTTCTGACATTTCAAAGAACCCGTCAATGCTAAAGAATAACTGATGCGATGTGTAACAGGCTCTGACCTTCTTGCTTTTATCACAACCCACACCACATTTTGCTGAAAAGTCTATGCAGTCTTTGCAAATTCACAGATCCAGTTCACCGTTTAGTGATTAAATCCCCAACCCAGGCAAGCAGGCGGCTACTAACTTCTATATATATGCATATATCGTGGTAAGTAACCAACCCTGAATAGATAGATGGACTCATTCTTGAAACACTTGGACCGCGTCCTTCATTTTACAAGCAGGTTGTAAAACCACCAGATGTGAATATGAAAAGCCCGTACACTTGAGGATGTGGAAATGCTTTTGGCAGCACCGGCACCAGCAGCAGCACCAGCAGCAGCACCAGCTATTTCAGCTTGTGGTGTCTGCTCCAAATGCAGCTCCCTCTACCCAATTTCAGCCAACACACGAGTATTTCCAGCGTCAGGGCATTTTCAGCACCTCCCACTGATGGACAGCTCCTATTCAAAGGACTCCGAGTCTTGACACTTTTTAAAAAAATTTCCTTGTAAAATACACTTCTGGTTAACCCGCCCGGCCCGTGTTAGGGGGAAACCTTCATGTCTGTGTGTCACCCATCGGGTGGCTTTGCTGAAAGCATTCAAAGAGAGTGGAAACGTGTACGCGGTGTGTGTGTGTGTGTGTGTGTGTGTGTGTGTGTGTGTGTGCATGAGCAAAATGCTTTTTTTTTTTTTTTTTTTTTTTGACCTGAGGCTTTCTTTGCTTTGCCACAGTCTCAACTCAAAGCGCCCTTCCTGTGGGCCAGCCTGCCCACCTGGCCAATCCGGCACTCTTTTTGCTGCAAACGTGTATGCTGAGAATACCTGAACTGAATTTGAATTACCATATGACGTAGGCCTTTTTCTAGCAGTAATGTCCTGCTGGCAACAGGGACTACCACAGACCATACAGTCTCTACCAAGCGCTCAAACACACAATTTGTTGCACCAGCTATTCCCCCCCCCACACCCCCCTCCTCCACCTCCACACACACACACACACACACACACACCTCCTCAACCCCCCTTTTCTGCTCCCATCTATCTTTATCTCTCTCTAGATATATCTCACACACACACACACACATTTTCAGGAACACACACAATCGCTCACACACGAAAGAGGATGCGACAGCTATCCTAACGTATAGAGACGGAAAAGGACACACACACACACACAAAAAGTATCTTTACATTGAAGTCTGCGAGCCAAGCACAAATCATGGGTTAAACGGCGATGAATAATCGGTCTACGTGGGGAATATACAGCAGCAGATCACGCCGAATGGGCAGAATTGGGAGTGAAATCAATCAGATACTCACGCATTTTCTCGAATAAATGAAATCGGGGTTGAGAGCAGTGGAGGAAAAATCAGCAGGGCCCCGGTCCCCGTTTTCAAGATTTGCAGTACGACCGAGGCACAAATCTCCATGTGAAAGGGATTGGAGGGTGCTGCAGTCCGCGTCTCTCTCTCTCCCCCCCTCTCTCTCTCTCTCTCTCTCCCTCTCCCTCTCCCTCTCCTCTCTCTCTCTCTCGATCACAAGTCAAGATGCTCGCCTGCGAAAAATGCCAAACATTCAAAAAGAGTTGCGTGGATCTGCGGCGCGGCCACCATTCCCTCGGATGTAATGAGCGCCGATGGAAGAAGAAGAAGGAGGAAAAAAAAAAAGAAGAAGAGAAGAGCCTCCCCTCAGAGGAGCAGCGGTAACCCACTGGACTTGGAAGATATTCCTCTGGACTGAGGAGGAGGAAATCCTGCAGAGTTTTTGATGAGGGGGGGTTAGTGGTGGTGGTGGTGGTTGGTTGGTTGGGATCAAGTCAGTATATAGGCCCTTCGCTCTCAACCCCCCCAACCAAAAAAAAAAAAAGAAAGACAGTCCAAACTGACTCCCACCGGTGGTTTCCTGTTAAAATCCCAATCAAAATAAAGAAAAGTGAAGTGATTCTTCTGGAATCAGCAGTCAGGCTCAACAAATGAACAAGCTCAGCGGTGCACAACTAACAGTTACCTATTTATTTATTTGAAAGCATGCTTGATAAGGTCAGTGCAGAAGAAGAAGAAGCGTCCTAAAAAAAAAAATCCTTGAGAACGCCTATTGGATGAAATTAAGGATATCCGTCCCACTGCAACCATCACACGCGTCGCATCAGGACAAATGGGTTGCCATGGGCTGCACTAAAAATCGCAGAGAGCATATGGCATACAGTATTTTCTATCAAGCAGAGGGTGCAAGAATCCACTGGATGCTTCTTTTCCCCCCCTCCACCCCCAGAGCTATTATTGATTGATAAGCGCGGCTATTAGTAATAATTCCGCTTGTCAGGGAGAGTGTGTCCGATCCGGGTGGTGGTGTGGCGGCAGCAGAAGCGGCAGCATCATCCACCGGCTTCCTAATGGTTCCCCCGCTCTCTGCAGTCCATGACTTGAATAGCGAGCGCGTTGAAATCACGGGTCTCCAGGCGCGGATCTGCCGCGTGCGGTGCGTGCGTGCGTGCGGTATGCGAGTCACGCCGTGGTTAAGTGTAAGGTGGTAGGTGCGCGCATGTGTTGTAGGCGTGATCCCGACGTATGCCCATGTACACCCCAGCAACCCCCTTCGGACCACTTTAACTTTGACCACTTTGCCCGCGCGTCCATCTGCTCGTTTAAACCACCGAGCGGCCGTTAATTATCACGGATCAATAGCATTAACGCGTAAGAAAACGCAGATCTGATGTGATCTTTTATGCGTGTGTGTGTGTGTGCGTGCGTGCATGTGCGCGAGCGGGTGTGATTCAATTGTTGATGAGGTATGGTTGCCACCTACAGGCGTTAGTCTCTATCCAGTCATCCGAGAAAAAAAAAAAAAGGACCACAGCCCGCGTCCACAAATAAATCCAACACATTCAACGTGTCTTATCAGGACTCCTCCACATTAAAAGCACAAATACAATATGTGCATGTGTCCACCATGTTACAGACAGCTATGAATCAAATGACTAATGCCTGCTGTTTGCAGTCAGCGTGTTTAGTGCCAGCAGTTTATTCCCCGTTTTAACAGATGCTGGCAGAAGCAGACAAAAGTAACCTAGGCAACCTCTGCGTTGCTGAAGCCAGCTTCCCTGATTGCCTTTACTAGAGATGTTAATATAAAGGGGAAAAACTTAATCCACCGGTGTAGCAAACAGGTTGGTAGGGACAGACAGACAGACAGACAGACAGCGGTTCATTCATGTGAATCTGAGATGAACAGGGGCTGTCTCATTAGGTGACAGGAGTTTTTTTCCCTGGTCACTGAGGCCACCCCGCTTTATGAGACAGAGAGAGAACAAGGATGAATATAAATCAATCGTAATGGCGTTGTGTTACGTGTTTTGATCTCACACACACACGCGCTGAATAATCAAATGAGAGCTGGGCGAGAGCTTTCTTCACAGAGAGTTCCTAAAGTAAGTGATTACAGTTCATCTACCAACGTGTGAAAGGAAAATTAATCCGAACCTGAATGAATTATTGGAAGAACAGGAGCAGATGCTTGGATAGTGAGCAGGAGGGGGTCCACTGAGTGGTCTGATGAGTATGAAAATGATCTGAATCATTTGCTACAACCAGATCTCAGCCTCGTCGGTCGCCTGTGGGAGACCTTGGAGTGATGATTTGGACAGCGCTTCTCGGCACCAGGAGCTGTGAGCTTGATTTTGACTTCAAGCTGCAGCTGCCTGGCGGTAAACTTCATCGTAATAGCACATGTGATCCTTCAGTGGGATACAGCGTTGGAGGTCAGAGAGCACAACTGTTTGCAGTGTCTCTGTGTGGTCATCTCTCCGTCTGCTGCCCCCTCTGGCTGCCGACCTTTTTACGACCCAGCCCAACTGTAAATTACCAGCTGTAGTTTGGCTAAAAACAGAGCTGGGCGCCGGCCGTGTGAGGCGATCTCAGCCAGCTGGCCTGTGCGTTTCCAGAGGGAGCTAACCACTCTGACGAGCCAGGTGAGCTGGGGTCCTGTCAGCGGCACCGCTGCTTTCATTTTAGCTGTTCAACCCATTACCATATAGAACTACAGCACCTCTTTACACACACGTGATCATTTTAACCATGACGCTGCACATTTCTGGCTTGTCTGGAGAGCCGTAATCCAAAATTTAGCAAATGTGATGCGTGTGTCGTGGTTTGTCATTGTAGCTGAAGAAGTGAAGAACTTCAAAGAAGCTCCGTTCACCAGTTATATGGACAGTCAGTACTGTTTATATGGGACACATTTTGACCTGATGGCGGTCCTGAATGGCCGACAGACCATGAACGGCTGCTTCAGCGCTCATGGCAATGCGTGGATCGACTGCTGTTGGAGTCGCTGCAACATTTTAAAACCACATATGTCAAATAGGGACAGGCAACAGCAGTGAGTGCCAGCAGTACACCCACCCACCTACCTACCTATCTAATCGTATCACTGCATCTTTTTTGTAAAACTTGAAGCTATAGTATAATGAAGTACTTTGAGCTTTATATACAGCTGCTGAGATTGAGAGGTGCACGTGGAAATAAGGCTTCGACGACGTGTCCTTGTGCTTCTGTTTGACATTTTTAAAACTCTGCACTAAATCTCTTAAACATAATAGACCTCAATAAACAGTAAAAACACACTCCTCCTGAGCGGATTCGCCATGACATGACAAAATGAGTCATAAGAACTTATGAACCAGTGTCAGATTTTGTATTGTCAATCAAATTAAGACTTTAAGTCCCTCTTTTTCTTTTTACTCATTAATCATTCACCCAACTTTATTATCTTGGACTGAAAACAGGCCCTGCACCCTCATAAAGCATTGTAGTGCTTTTCTTCTCCAACTGTGAAAGTCTGAACTTTCCTCCTCATGCAAAAGTAAAAGGGTAGCTTGTCAAAACACAAGCCAATTTCACATAGATTAAATGTAATCCTCGTCTAAGAAGCTAAATCTTTTTTTCATTGCCTCGGATGAAGTCAGATCCAGGTGCACAAAAACCGGACCTTTGTGGATTTAATATTGCCTATATTGAAGGCATAATTGGACTTCAATATAATTTTTTCATACGTTGCACTAATATTAATGGGGTAACAGTTACATAACAGTGAGGGTCTTCCTTATAAAGACCGGATGTGCATTTGATATATTTTCTGTTATCAGCGTTTTATTCACGCTTTGATGAAATATGAATTTTAATTCCTGGAGATCTCCCGTGTAGGAAAAATTAAAAATAAAAGCGCTCGGAACGAGGGGAGAGGCGCGCACAGCCTGTGTTGCTCTAAATGAAAGCCTCAGCAGATCTGCACAATCAAATCAATGTCAACCACATGCGGCTCCAACAATGTACTCCCTCATTACAATGTTTTTCATACAAGGACAATATAAATATACCGTGTTGTATTTAGCCCCATTTGAATCCATACAACAGCAACACTTAGAGTCAGTGCCAAAGATTTCCAGCCCACAGAAGACTTCTGGGCGGTAAATCAACCCAAACATCAAGCATATTTGACAGCTTGACAGCTTCTATTTTCTATGGAAATAGCAAAGTTAGAAATGGTTTAGACCAGACGTCTGTTCCTGTGAGTTTTTTCAAAGGATTCCATTAACTACGCTCGCTTAGAAGTTGTGTGATCACCTGAATCCCGATGCATATTAATAACATTCTCAACAAGATTAGTTTCGTTTTTTTGGGCACAAGATAGACAGACAGACACTCACTTTCAACCTTTATTCCGACAGATGAGTGAACCCAGGACAGCTTCATATAAAATATTATGACGAATATGTCAAGGTGCGTCTCCTCCTTCACTTTGCTCTTCTAAATGCCTGGTGGATTTGAACTCTCCCAACAAAGGGCTCTTACATGATTAACAAAAAGGCACAATGCGCATCGCTTATCATTCGCCACTGAACTTCATATTATCTTCAAATAACTGCCTGAGACGGCAGAAAAATGAGAGAGAACGCTGAAAATTTAAAAGGCACTTTATGCTGCGCTTTGGTCTTAAGGGGGGGGAGAAGGTTCTTCTCAATGACTTATTTAAACACCCCGGCTTTAAAGCCTGTCAAACAAATTGAAGAACACAGATGGGAAAAGATATGTAAAAGTGTTTAACAAATTATGGGTAGAGATGGCTTTAGTTAATTCTTTTTATCCCTCCGTTTGGTCTGCAGCCACTTTTCTGTCAAAATAGATTTGGCCTCTCGATTTCTTTCCCTCTGTGAGACATCTCTTTTCCTTCTTCGCTCTCTTCTATCTTCTTCCATCAGCCTATTGGGATCGTTGGATCGGCTGCTGTGGTAGCACATGTCCCAGACTGCTTTCTGGGACAAACTTCAAGAAGCCGGGCTGGGGAAAAAAAAAAAAAAAAAGATAGATGGAAAAATATGGCAGAGGGAGAGGAGAGAGAGGATCCTCTAGCACTACGGCGCCTCTTCAATTATTCAAATGGCCGCTGTCCCTCTGCACTTGTTCTCTCGGCTTGGTTTGAATATTAAAATGGCCGCCCCCAAAGAGACAGATATCCAGAAGATGAAGCCCACGCAGAGAGCAAAGGCTGAGTGTACTTGACTCGTCTCATCCCCACCACAGCAGTCGATGAACGCAGAGACTATGTATGCATCTGACTGCATGACTTTGAAGAGGGAAGTATTCCTGTCACGTTTGGCCTAAATTCAATGAAAGACAGGCTGAAGGGACTGCGTTATTAGCATCAAGTGAGCTCGCTACCTGTATCCCGACAGACAGGAAATGTCCACTCCTCTGAGAAGTGCACGGCAAAGGAGCGACAGAAGTCCTGATCCTTTCTTCGGGGAGCTCGGCTTGGCCACAGCGATCATGAACACGGAGATTATGAGAGATTATCATCCTCCTCACAGGCAGAGTGGATCAGACATCACCTGCCTTAGATAAATTGCATAGAATTAGGAAACTCGGTTGGTTAGATTACAGTCATAAAGACTTATGGGACAAAATGAATCAGAGAGTCAGGCTGCAGTTTTGTGTGGCTAAAGGTTAATTGGTAGGGCAGAGATGGAATAAGTGCTTCAGACCTTTAATCTGAGTAAAAACAACCATACGACGATATATCAGTACTCTGTAGTAAAAGTCCTGCATTCAAAATCTCACAGCAAAGTGAGTGCAGTAATATGAAATGTAACAGTGCTCATTATTATGCCTACAGCCTAGAAACCCTCTGTGTCATATTATTAAAAGACTGGATTATTATTACTGATAGATTACTATGTAAGCAGCATTTTAATATATTGTTTCTCATATTTTATTCACTATTCTGTAGTAATTACCATATTATTAATAGTTTATATTTGCCCTCTCTCCTGCTCTGCACTGTATCTTAATGCATCTTCATTTATAAAACTATCATATTTTTGTATGTAAAACAAAGAAGTCTGGAAAGTAACTATATCTGTTAAATACATGGAAATAAATAAAAAGTACTATTTACCTCTGTAGTGGAATAGAAGTATAAATTACATTAAAATTGTAAAAAAAATACTTTGGTACATGCTGTAAGTACAATACTCAGGTAACCACTGTCTCCTCCTGTCAGTGAAGAGGCCTTAAACCTACCACAAATACGATGGATCTCAATCTTCAAGTGTCCGAGTGCAGTGATGAAAAGCATTCATCGGAGAGAGATGATGGTGGTGACGAGTGCTATCCAATGCCGGGCTCAGACATCATGATACCGTCCCGGTAACAGCCTGACCCGACAAAACACGTGACGACCGATCATTTCATCCAGTGTCGTGTACGACACTGAATAACGATTATGTCACCTCTCGACGTCCCGGCAGAAAGACGATCATGCCAGACTTGCTTTGACCAATCGGAGCACGGAGCGCTCTCGGGTGCACAGCAGTAAATTGGTGAAGTAAAAAAAAAAAAAAAAAGGAATGATGTTGGTGCTGCGAGGTGGAACTGTGGAACAGAGAAAAGGTCACACGCGTGCGTCAGACGCCATTGTTTCTTTATATTCTTGTCTCCAGAGGTCATTCCCCAGCACATACTTGTATGATTGGTTTGGGACCGATGTGTGGTGTGTCATGTAGCAGCGAGAATTTATGACTCTGCGTTAACAGGCAAAAATATCATGTAAAACCAGGCAGACACTGTGTGGACTGAGGCTGCTGTTCGACATGCAATCTGAACTATGATCAAGGATGAACTGTTCATATATATTTATATTTTTTGGCCGCATGTCTTGCAGTTTGAGCAGTGTAGACAGCTTGCTTTAACATCACCGGGGTGGCATTTGACATGTTTTGGTTAAAACTGTAGTTTTGACTGATACTGCTGCAATATAAAACCGAACTTCACTGCAGAGCAGACGCCATATTGTCTGCATCTTTCCAGCCATCTGCGACTTCACATTTCCCTTCAACACTGGAATCGCACGCAGTAATGCTGCCTTTATCTCCTTTTGTCAACAGCGCAAAGGATGTCGTCGCCTCGTCGGAGGTGCTTGCATTCAGTGCGAGCGCCTTATTGTGGGAGCGTTTGTGCATAAAAGTTGCGTGTTCTGGCTGCGCTGAAAAGGCTGATTTGGATGTTTAGTGTAAGTTCACACAGCAAACAAAACAAATAAGAGTCTGCTCTGAAACGTCCCGTCGGTGTTCAGCTCGCTCGAAATCTGCTGACTGCGAGGGCCATTCGCTGCCCTCTTATTCCCCGTACAGGAGCATTTGCATGTTTAATCCCTTCTGTATTTATTCACCTGTCTATATATTAAGACTAAGACTGCACGAGAGAGGGAAAACGTATACTACACCCCACCCCCACCCCTCATTTTATTTTGTTAGTATTCAGTGATCACAGTAAGCAGCGTAGGAGGATGAACCTTAATGGGCCGTGTTTCCTCTCATTACAGCAGTTCCAGATAATTGAAGTGGCATTTCTGTGTATGCATGTTACACTAAAGCCCCTTTGTGGATTAAAGAAAAAATAACTCGGCTGGCGAAATGGCTGTTAAGGCACTAAATGTTTCCACTCTGTCGTGAAAGGAAAGGTGCCAGTTTAAGATGCTCCTGGGGGCAGGGAGACCGCATGCCTAACCCCTTTAAAGCCAGAGAATCCCGAGAAAGGTTTAAAAATATTTGTAGCAAAAGAATCTTTTATGAGTATTTTTGTGTTTAGCTGCTATTAAAATAAGGTTTATGTGGACTGGTAACTGTATTTAGCATGCCACTGCAGTACCCTAAGTCTTCTATTTTTCATAGCTTATAAGGGTTCCAAAATAATCTGCATGTAGGTCAAAGAGAAACATCTATTCACATTTTATGTAGGACATGACTTCCATATTGACTTTTTGACCTTCATATGCTTGGCCACAAAAGAAAGCCTCATTTCATAAAAGGCCTTTGTGGCTTATATGGCAGGAAAAAAAAAACTGCAGATGATTTCTTTTATGCACTGAATTAAACTCAAGCAAAGATAAGTGGAAACCAGAGTCGAATATCTGTATATCAAGACTAAAAAAGGAGCTTTCATATTTGCACCCTTCCTACTTTGTATTGCAGCTGCTGCACAACAATAAAGTGAATAAAATAAAGTTCCTATCTTATCTTTAGTCTGTTTGTCAATTATTTTCATCTCACCTAAGTACTTTAAATTAATGATATTGTCAGTAAGGAGTCATTCAGGGCCAATTTTTTCACCATTGACATTCATTTGTGCAATAAATGTGGCAATATCTGTGGAGGCAGTATTTCATAGCTTTCTGGTGGGTGCTTTAAAAGACTCATCAGGCAAGTAAAAAAAAATAATAATAATAATAACGTGGCTGTTCTCGTAGCTTCTAGCTGAGATTATTTTGGGTGCAGAGAAACAATGAAGTGTTATTCAACGCTGCTCCCACTTCTTATTCCATGCCAATATGGATACATTGGCACGTAGTCAAATACGCTCCATGTTCCCATCGTTGTCGAACACTGCTGTCCAACAGGCCTTGTTTCTCCAGAATACATTATTTTGATTAATTACAGCAGGTCCCCATTGAATTTGAATGACCTCCAAAAGAGTATCATGTGACTTCCTGTGCAGGCCCAGATTTCTATAAAGCATTATAATGAGCCTTATTAGCATAAACATGAAGACAAGAGAGAGGTTTCTAAAACGGGCCGGGGTGTTATATCTTTTCATCTGGTAACTTTTCCCGACAGTTTTACCTCGTCACACGAACCTGCAAGCGCGGCTCTGATAGACTTCAGTGCATGAGGATGGTGATTAATGCAAATGCTTTAGGCAGCTGGGAGTGCACGCGGACAGCAGTTAAGGGAAATTTAGTGTGTCCTGTTATTTTGCCATAAACGCTGTAGCGTGTCACGATAAAGCAAACTGGAAGTCGGTGAGTTATGACGCTTCCCCCGCGTGTTCGGCCCATACGGCGCTGAGAAATGACAAAAATCAGCTCATTACTCGCACGCTGTCGTAGTTGATCTGTCGGGTGTCATCATGAGCTTGATGCATAAAACAACTTCACAATGAGGAATGCTTTCAAGGGTTAAAATGATTAGGATGAGCGATGCATTGAATGATTTAATACCCGTCTGAGAGAAGATATGCATATAGGATTTTAATGTGGTCTGATTTCTTTCAATTCGTGGTTTAGAAAATTCCCGTATCAGCCAAGTGCAAGGAGGAAATGATCTCCTTCGACGTTCATTAAAGGCAGATAAACGTGTGTATTTATCAGGGCTGGAGATGGAGCTGCAGGTTGAGATCCTCGTGTTGCTCCTGCAGTGGCAGTTCAATGCCTTCCTTAATCAGAATGGACAGCGGGTGTCATAAAGGACCAAAGCACTGACCTTCCATTTGTAGGATTGCCTCTTACAGCCTGAGCCAGTCTTCTGCAACACTGATCTCTAAGTACTCATGCACTGAAATTTGAATCTTATCTTACAGCAAAAACCCCTCTGAATGCCAGACGCATTCATGTTCAAAATCGATGTTTAGAGGGAGAGAGGAGGAGGGAAAAAAAAAATCTGGTTCGAGCGAACGCTCTTCAGTTGTCTTGACGATAAAATTGTTACCTTAACAAGACCGTTTTCTCTCCTCTGCAGTCCTGTAAAATGGCTGATGGACGACAGATATGATCAGGTGGTTGTTTTAATCGATACACAGAATTTGATGTTCCAGTCTTTTGTGCCATAATCCAGGCCGAGCAGCCATACAGAAGCCTAATTCAGATGTCAGAAGAAGGATATACTCACCTACAAATAGTGACTGGGGCATAAATCCGTGTGACAATCAGACAGGCAGCACAATTCATTATGTAACCAACTAATCTAACTGCTCCATTCACCAGGCAACTAATTTGATTAATAGAGGTTATGGCTCCTGGGTTACTCGATTCCTTCTAAATCAGTATTTTTCTCTTTCTGCGAGTAGGTGAGGTTTGTGGAATGACTAAAGACCACCTGGAGGCCTCTTCACAAATCAATACCAACCTCATGGTCGACGTTATCTCCTAAGGAGGGGAGTTAAGATTGATTGTCGTTAAGCACTTTACAGGATGGAAAGAGGATGAGGACGGATCATAAAACGCCCACACACCACCTACCCATCCCTCTCAGCTGCAACAGAGTGCAGCCGATCGATAAGAGCAGGATCAGCAAAAAAATAAATAAATAAAAATAAACGGTAAAGAAATAAATATCTGAATAAACAGGGGAGCAATAGTAAATTGCACAAGGAACATTGATCAAATCTGCGGCAGGAGGATCACAAAATATCAACGCTCGGGATCGCCGGGAGAGAAATGTGATCGCGTGATTCATCCAAACCGATGCCTGCAAGATTGATTTGGCTTTTTCCGTGTTTGTTTGTTTATGTAACCCGTGGAGTCTGTGCCGTGCAAGACAAAGAGGTCCTCTTTAGTCCTGCGCATTCCTGACACAAAATCGTCAGATTAAATAACCTCTGGCTCCACAGTAATGAGGGGAAAGTGGGAGTATTAGCTTAACTCACTCGTGAGGTAATATAAATACCCACAATGGATTAATAGAGAGCAGGGGATGGATTATCATCTTAAACAGAGAACAGGAAGTTTAATGTACACACATTAGCCCTGACGTCCTAAGCAGCCGCGTTATCACTATATTTTGTGCACATAAAACTATATAACAGAACTAAAAGAACATTATATTTCAATTCCTGTTATTGCACCCTCTCCTGCCTCGCTCATGCGGCTGAGATGTTTCACATTTTATACGAAGCCGTGCCCACTGTACAGCCCACTTCACTAAAATACCTAAAGAGTTCAACATTACATAACTGCACCGCCTGACATTCCTCCTTCACGTCACAGCGCATGGCGTTCACGTGCCGCAGTAAACAGATGTGTGTAAATACTCGTGGAAGGTCGTCTCTCAGTCAGAATCTCAATCTAATATTCAAATCATGTCTTGGAGGTGAGCCAGCCGGGCTTTCGACTCAGTCTTGGCCATGGCTGCATGTCAGTAATTTGCTGCAAAAGAATGTCTCCGTGGCTTCCATATTCTGTTTTTACTACTTTATTTTGTTTGGAATACAGTCATTTAAAATATAAGTGGCACCGGTTAAAACCCGTATTGACGCGCTTGCTCTTGACATTCAGCGGCCTTAGTCGATACTTGGACACAGACCAATGTGGCGTGTGCAAAGATTTGATTATCTGATCCGTGTCTTTTGTTGTCTTTGTGCTGTTTTGGTTTTTTCCCTCGCTGGCGCCTGCTGTTGAAGTCAGAATACAGCCTTGTGGATGAATAAGCTCACAGATCTGACAGCGTCCTCATCATCTCAGGACATGATGAGAAGCCTCTAATGTAAAATGTGGATCGTTGCCATTTTGTTTTGCCTTCTGTAATTATGAAGTGATTATTCCGGCCATGTGGACAAACAGTTGAGCTTGTGGTCAGCAGATGCACTGCTATTCAGAGACTGTCCACACCAGAAAAAAAAATGACAACACTGGCTGTTTGTTCCAACTGCTACCGGCCTTTACACTTTACTGGGAAGCTTTCCCTCGCAGTTGTGAGAATAATGATTGTTCTACTCTCTGAGTAACATGGCTGGAAGTTGCACGGATTGTCACGAAATGTCTCAGGTCTCATACCAGCAGTCAACATTGGTTTCTTTAAAACAGGGACACAAATGTCTTTTCATTATTTTTGCTGCCTAAATTTAACCACAGCGTCCAACACTGTCACATGAGTTGTTTTGGAAGGCTGTCAAGTGACTTATTTTGTAATTTAGCTACGAGGACGAGGTTGGATATTTGAATTCAGGAAAGGTGCTTCATGTATTTGAGAGGGGATACGCTTAGACGTGTGAATATACACCCCCTGGAAATGTTATTTCTCGTCTAGTGGTTTTAATCCTCGCCTAGCAGTGATGTAGAAGTGTACTCCAGGTCAGGTGAGTACACCGTGACATCACTGCTGGGTGTGGTTATAGGTGCCACTTCTCCCGACGGAGCCTGGAGGTAAAACAGATTTGAAGATTTCAACCAGAGAGAGCAGTGAAGCTTTTAAATCCCTCAAACCACACGTACTGCAAACATACAGTGCTGAGTCCTGACACTAAAACGTGCCTGTTAATTCTAATATTATTTTCAGCGCTTGCATCGATGTTCTCCCACTAATCATTACTTGACCTAACACGGAAAAACATAAACAGCACACCACATGTCTGTATTCATCACGATTTGTCTGTGTGTGAGTCAATCAATCAGTGTGTCATTGTCAAGTCTATTGCTAGCGCTATGAGTCATAGGCAAGTGTCAAGGGCTGTGACGCTTGCAGCTCTTTCTGACAGAACCTGTCAGTATGCTAACAGTTAACTGTCATGCTGAAGAGAAAACCGGTTTCCTAAAGCGCTCCAGGAGGTTTACTCTTACCTAGCAACGCTGCATTCATGGCATCCATCGAGGTGAAAGGTGCACTCAGTGCTGAAATAATCCCCCCGCCAACTACCACCCTCATTCATAAGGAAAATGCCCATGGTGGTGCATAGGCACATACATGTGCACAAACGTGCAGTAGGCCTACACTTAAGGATCATGTGGTTTACCATGCAAAGTACAATGCAGTAAAAGGGGGGAAGTCTTATGACTCCCCTCCCTGGTTTCCATCCATCCATCCATGAGCTGATTGCAGCTGACACTGGGTGAGAGGTGTGGTACATCCTGGACAGGTCTCAGTTCATCACAGGCCCCAAATGTATCTATCTTTGTAGATACAGCATGTATATATATATATATATTTGTTTTTTATTCCTATTAATTAGTTCAGTAAACTCAAAAAGTTATTCATCCATATGCATACACAGTAAGTTAAACATTACTTTACACCTCCTGTTAGAGTTTCTTGCACTCACATTATCACTTACTGTCATAGTGACTGCAGTTCCCGTGAAATCTGCTCGTTTCAGAAAAAATGAAGAGTAAAGCAAACACATTAAATATGAAACAGGCTTTGACAGGTTTGCCATCTCAGAAACTGTAAAGGAACTTGCACAATTTTCCCGAAAGCCAAATTCGAACAAGGTGACTTACTGCGGAGAGTGAAAAGCGCCGCGTATCTCGTGGCTTAAGATAAAATACAACAGCTCTCAACCGCATGAGAAATAATTAAGGTTAGTTAAAAAGTAGGGATTGATTCATGACATATTTTCTTATTAAAGTGTCTGAGTTTTACAGTTCTGAAGACATTCAAGCTT
This sequence comes from Nibea albiflora, assembly GCA_014281875.1. Lineage (NCBI taxonomy): Eukaryota > Metazoa > Chordata > Actinopteri > Sciaenidae > Nibea > Nibea albiflora. Next base: position 5,146,637 of record CM024795.1, on the reverse strand, counting down.
TAAATACTATAAAGTAATAAAATACAGGCTGTTATCACTTTTCTCATTCAAAGAAAAAAGATCCAAAATATTCTTGGCAGTCATTGTCCTGAACTGGATTAAACAACGTTGCACTAAGTCAGTCAAATAACTGGGATTCAGATCTCATTGTGACTCACTCATTTCTTAACTTCCTTATTCTCATGCTGGAAGGCGCGTTTTAACGTGCCAATACATGTTTTTCCTTCCTTATAGCACCGACTCTCTCTCCGCTTAAACACCAGCTTTGAGATTAGACTCCCAGGACGAGAGTGAAAATGGAGCCAAGTACGCCCTACATCTGTCTGCGTTTGTTCTTAAAAGTGGTCAGGATAAGGACAACACTGCGGTCCACCAGCCAGAGTGCTCACTGGTAATGTTGTAGGTGTAAATGGAGTCATGCTCTGTTGAAAGAGTAAGGCTTGTGTGCTCGTTCCCCTCATCCATCATATTTGAGGGTGTATGTGTCTGTCTATGTGGGCAAAGAGAGATGGAGGATGCTCTCCAGCCGGGCCCAGGAGATGGGCTGAAGGGAGGATGACAGATGACGGATGAGGTGCCGTCATGGTTTCCTAAGAGCTCAGTAAGACCTGTCTGCTGGCGGCATGTCTAAATTATTACCTCAGCTTTGCAGGCGTTTGTAGCACTCAGCCCCGGTCTTGTGTTATTCCAGCGAGGCTGCAGACCTTTAGGTTTTGTGAGCTCATGTTTTTAATCATTCACCTTCTGCGGGGCAATAAGATACTCATCTGCGTACCTCTTGCTGCTTGAATTAACACATGTCTGCTCGTGTCTATAGTCTGTTACTGATAGAGACGCGTTTGAAAATTCATCATGAGGTACAATATCGAATCGTGGCGCTAATTCAAAACCCGACATCAAAGCGCAGTTGGTCAGTTCCATCATCAGGAAGCCAGATGCTGTAACCAGCTTTATTTTCACCAGAGAGATGCAATGATTTTTTTATCCCCACTCTGACTGCTGTAGAATATGTGAGCTCCATACACTGTATAATATATAGTGGGTCTGAAAAGTGAAGCCAGTGTGGAAGTGTCTTAAACTGGCATTCTTTCTAATGGCCAGCAGGGGGCGACTCCACTTAAAAACCTGATTGTATTGAGTTTAAGTATTAAAGATGACCCTATTATTTCTTCAGGAAACAGTTTCCACATGAGTTTATGGTCTTACTCGCCGGTTTCAAGCAAGAATCCAAAGTGGAAGTGCCAGAAACTGCAGTTCCTCAAACGGCCTGCCTCAGCTCCACCCATGCCATGCAGCTTTGCCTGTTTTTGGATTAGCGGGGAGCTGGCAGAGGCCAAGAACTGCCAAGATGGCGACAGCCAGAGTATGTCACAGATACTACAACCATGTTTTATACCGTCTATGGCTTCAAGTCTTTCTTCACGCACGCAATGTTCATGTTTGCAAATTCTGATCCCATTTAGAGTAACATAGACAATAAAGAAGGGTATGCTTTAGGGCGTGGCCACCAAACCGCTACCACGGTCTGTCCTCAGATTCTCCGTCACATCCAGTGAGGACATATTGTGTATCAATGCGTATCCTCCTCAACACTTCTGCTTCCAAAGAAACAAGATGGCTCAAGGCAATGACAGTCCACAAACCAATGGTTGACTTCACGGTGGGTTTAAATTCCTACGCATGTGTGTGTTTCAGGATTCAGCGATCATGGCAAGTTGCAATATGGACATGGTATGTCAAGAATTAGCATGTGAAACATGTTTCCTTTTCAGTGTGTTACATGTCTCTAGCGATCGTTGCTATTATTAAATACTTGACTCAAACGAACCTTAATGATGAATCCTGCTGGATACTCATTAATTCGTGTTTAAAAAAAAAACATGCAGTGTGATCTGCTCCGTGCGAACACGGAGCAGATCATGCTCCAGATTTTACTGTAAGCTTGTATAGTGAGTGCCACGTCCCTCTGTGTTCGACTGTGGCCCTAGAAAGCATAACTGGCAGGGAGGCTGACAGAAATGTGAACTAGACACGTCTCTGCCAGACACTGTGGGCTAGTGCTGAGTGGGTGCTTCAGCATGCCAAGTTAGTGTGGAGGAAAGTAGGGCAAACAATGCAATCCAAAATACAACAAAGGGGACATTTCCTTCTCTGAAATTACACAAATATAATGTGGCTACAAGATTTGCATATACAGTATTTGAAAAGGAAAATAGCAACAGCAGTTGTTGCAGCTTCCATGGCCAAGGTACAGTCTTATAACGCATTTACAAAACTGCAATTATCAGCCAAGATCTATCGATCGTGCACGTCGATAATGTCGAGTTGGAGATGTGATAGTTCACCCTCTGTACAATGAAATATTTTGTACGAGACCTGGCATAAATCTATGAAAACTTAAATGTGTATGAAATGGAGCCTTTCCTTCCTTTTTTATCCAAGGTGTAATACAGAGATGTTCCTCACCCCCACACTCCTTTGTACTGGGTCTCTGTGCCTGGCCGTCTTAGTCATCTCCACTGTGAAAATGTTACTTCAGTATTTACATTAATTACTCACACTGAGGTGTGCAACATTTCTTTGTGCAATTATTATTATTATTATTATTATTATTATTATTTATTCATTAATAAAGGGACACTCCTTTGTTTTTGTCCAGGCTGATCTGTTCCTGAAATCTGCTTGTTATTGTGGTTTGACAGAATCCTCCTCCAGCCCTCGTCATTTAAACTCTGGGATTATAAAACTGCACTTAATGGCCCTTTCATAAAGTCCCACTTGGGGAAGAGCCATAATGAGGTCACAACAAATGACTGCTTCCATGTCTATAACATATCAGAAAATGATCTTCTGGCACCAAAAGTTAGATCTTTGAATTGTCTGCTCCGTCCAACCAACAGCCTAAATCTGTTTAGTTTTTTAGTTGTTCAGTGCACAATAATACAGAAAAAAACTGTAAACTGTAATGCTCACATTGGAGAAGCCGAAACCAACAGGTTTTGTTTATAAATGACTCCAAGAAGCATTAATTAGCTGTAAATTAATTGTAAACACAATATTTACACACATTATTAACTTAGGCGCATATCCACAGCAGCTAAATGACTGACGATGTTCACCTGCTAGCTGCTACCTTTGACTGCCATTCCTCCGGGCATGGGCAGGAAGCTCAAAGCGGGTTTTATGGGAGCTTGTTCACTGAAAACAGCTGCCTGCTGCTCGGAAATGGGGTCGATGAAAGTGATGAGCGTGAACCAAAACAGCAAATTTGAAACCTAAAAAACAAAAAAATGAGCTGAAAGAGCTAAAAGGCTCTGCAGAGCTGAGAGGAGCCGCAGAGCGGAGTAATAATTCTCATGGGTTCATTATTGCAGCTTTACAACAACAATTCACTGATGAGAAAACTTATCAATTAATTACCTGTCGACTAATTGACTGATCGGCTTCTCGGCACCGCTCCATATGAAGGGAGACGATATAAATGAAAAGGTTGTCTGTGCTCGGCCACCGTAAACAGAAAACATCCATCACCATGGAGATATGATATATGTATTGCTTGCTGTATTATGTACTGTTTCTGTGTGAATGCATAACATCATCAAAACAACAGGGATGTAATGTTCTGGTCCAGTCCCCACTTAGCGGTTTGATGAATCCCTTTGGAAAAAAAACAAATGTAGAGCTGATAGGGCGCTGTGGCCGAAGCGAGGATGAAGCAACTGTGTTGTCAAACATATGAAAAAACAGATAAATACTTAAACCTCAATATGGATCAAAGTACACAGTGTTCCTCCTGTGCAGGAGAATCACAGAACCCTCCTCGTCTCGTTACACCTCCTACCTCACCGTGCTTTCTGTCACCAACAGTAACAAACTCTTCAAAATGGTCCTCGCTGCTTTTTCTAATCCCAACCTCCCAGCCCTCATTAACACTGCCATCACATGCAAAGTACTCACCACAGCTCGCAAACCCCAACCAACCTCCTGAACTCCCCTCACGGCCTCAGATACAGATCCCTGTTATGTAAAAAAGCAAACCATAAGAGCATTGTGCCCTCTACCATCACTACTGCCCTCAACAAACTGTAGTAATAACACTAATGTACTTGTGTACTTCTGACTCTATTGTGTTCCTAACTGAATTTCCCCGGTGAAAATCAATAAAGTCTATCTTATCGTTTTATGTGGCTATGTTTTTGAGGTAGTTTGTTTGATTTAGATTTTGTTCTTATGTGTGTTCAGGCTGTGGGAACTATTCTCTTCTAGTTTTATGTCTGACAATTTATGTAAATCAGGTATGAAACAATCCTCAGTAAACAACGAAGTTTAATAATACACTCCTTTAAAGGGTCGGTGCGTGAGATTTATGGGGCTCTATTTACAGAAAATGGCAGAAATGAAATCTAAAATGTGTATAATGAATCGTTTAATGAGTCTATAATCACCTGAAAATGTATTTCACCTCAAAACGAGTGTCTTCTTATACGGCGTCCGCCATGTTGAAGGGATTGCTATCAGCAGCTACACCACCACCACTAAATCCTGCACAAAGGTCCTTTAAAACGAGTAAAGACTCAGTTTTGACTGCCTAATTTGCCTCATCGTGCCTCTGCTGAGGCAGCAGCTCTATGGCAACTGCACCATTGAGTTCAATTTCAGGTTTCAGTTATGAGTGCTCAATAAACTGAACAGATGTAATTACAACTCAAACGCCAACAACAGAACACCTTTTTCCCTCTCCTGCTCATGATTGAAATGCCTTTGTCATAATAAACAGTGTAGAGATGTTTTTTTTTAGGCCTATTATTTGCAATTAAGTTGTAATTTTGTAATATATTCACTATGATTGAAAGATGAGGATCTCTGCAATCCAAAGACTTGTGTTCTAAATTCGTTTTAATCACTTAACCGAGTTTAAATACTAAGTGGTAAAATAAATCACAGCATTATTAATAGTACCCCACAAGCACCAATTAGCAGCAACAAGGCACCAGCAGAGGGCATCAAAAAATCATCATGTTCTCAGTCAGCTATTTGTAGCCGCCTCCAACAGCTACATTTAACAAGAATCAAAAGGATGCAGTGGGGACAACCAGGAAAAAAGGCAAACGCTGTTGGACCGCCACATGCTTATGGGATGTAAATGTGACAGCTAAGCTGGGCTAACATATTGCTGTCATGCCGTGCTGCAGAGCAGTAGTGAAGCTGTCAGATCACTCAAACCTAGAAGTACCAGTCATGAAGAACCGGACAGTATACTGGCTGTTTCAAACTCTCTGACTTCAGAAGCAATCACAGTCCACCGACTATAAACTGAAATGAGTTGTTAAATCACTCCCACTGCAGCTCTGTGATTGCATCCAGGATAAACCATTTTACCTTTGAGGTTCAAAGTAAAGACAAATATAATGATGTAGTCATCCAATCATTTCCCAAGATAAAACAACTTCCATTCCTCAGAAAATGTCAGATAAACACGGTTCTGCTTTGATAATAAAATATGTGTAAAACAATGCATCATCCTATATCTACTCAGCACGCAGTTCATTTAATCCAGATGTGGAAGTAACTAGATTAGATGTGAGTCTTGCCAGATCTCCACCGGATGTATCCAATCATGTTATGTATGAAATGCACTGCAGGAGTGCAAAAATATTTCAACTGAGATAGCAGAGATGTGCGGCGGCAGCTGTAAAGGCACTCTGTCTTATGGGTGCTTCTTGAAGCAGGGATGTGTGCCAAGAAGGAACAAAGTCCCTTGCAAATCCATTCACTGGGAATGGTTGTCATCCCTCCAATCCATTCAAATTTGATTTGGCAAAAAGTAGTTTGCATGACAGAACCTCATGCTCCAATTGGGGTACGTGATGAGGGGGAGGTGAATGACGCACATGCCCGGGAAGCTAAATGAATCAGGAGAAGGAATCCCAGGGCTCATACAATACACTTGGTTAATAAATCTAAAACCTAATTTTGATATGCCAGTTTATGCAGCTAGGATATGACCAAATAGATTAACTCTACAGTGTAGAGTAGATACATGGATGGTGCCTCAAAGGAAGAAGGCTTGAACCCTTCAGCTGTCGGTGCCTTTTCAAGTGCAGCTTGTATATTTGCTCTCTGTCTATTAATTACAATTGATTATTGGTTAATCTGTCTATTACCTCTCTAATGAATTGATGATTTCCCAGGGAGAAGTCTTTAAATGGTCAGCTTTGTCCAACCAAAGCTCTAAAACCCAAACAAATATTTAATTTACAATTTGCAGCAAGTTTTTGCCATTTTTTTGTGACTTTATTTTCTGTCCATAAACTAATCAAGCACTCACATTTCAGCGCTTTAAGGCTGCTATAATTAACCAATATTCTTTATTAACAATGGATCAACGTGCTTATAAAGGGATTCAGTCATAATCACAAACCCACCGAGAATTCTCAGAAAACTCTGCGGTTCCCTTCAAGCACTACAGAGCGTTTCAGCATCGTTTAGCTCATTGTTTTGGTTGTACACTTGATACCTCCCTGGTACAGATAGACAGTTGAAGTTAAGTAGTGGAGGACAAGTGCTAAATAGCTAGTCTATCTCTGTCAGGAGTGAGCGAAGACCAGACATGTTAAAAAGAGAGTCAGCAGGTCTTAGATTCATCAAATGACCAGAAACATGACTCCAAATGATACAGCGGTACAGTGCTGTTCTGTGTCTGCCTGACGTGCAAATAAGCAACTGTTGGCCAATCTTGGAACCTGTCTGGTACTGTTTGATGACAAATTAGCCTCTGGGGGCAACGGCTAGTCTTTCATGGCTTTCAGTGTAGCCAGCAATTATCCCAAAACCAGATAATCTGGGCTAAAGCTTCTTGTACAATGAATCTCAACAAACAAGACAAATTGCAGCAAATCTCTACTAAGAGATACATCCACACGAATGCAGCTAATAAAAATCTAAGTCATTGTTAGACAGTAGCCGATGAATTTTGTTTTCCATGTAAACTATTGCAACCAAAACTCAAATGTGACTGCTCAATACTACTCGCACTACGAACGAAAAGAGTGTTTCCGATCTCAAAATTTCGGTCCTTTGCGTACAGATCCTGCATTACTATGCTTTACACTTCTTGATATCAGTTTATAGATTAACTGTTCGTCAGATCAACTTAAAGTTTTGTTGCATCTTGTTTTTTTATGCCCCCAAACCTTTTTTCTTGTCTGTTTGTGTGCTACGTCCGTACTCAGTCATAGATAGCGCGGTCAAATCTACAGTCGACAACTGTACAGTGGTTAGGATTAATAGCTTTTTCATGCTAACAAGGACAGCAGCGAAAACATGATGTTACATGAAACCCCCAAGTGTCCAGATATCCGGTGTCTGCTACATATAATTTGATTATATCTACAAACATACTGCAGCACACACTCACACCCACCCACACACACATTTCTCAACCTGATCCTTCCAGTCTCGCCTGTCTTGGTTTTTCACACATGTAACAGTCCTTGTTGAAGTCCTTGGTGAGTACATGCATCAACACACATTCTTCTTTGCTCTCAGGCTTTTCCATACACAATATGAAATGACTTTGCAATCTCAGTGAAGAACACTTCTTTCTTCTTCTTACTCAGGTTTATATTTTCTTGCAGGATTCCAAAATGTTCTGATTCAATGAAAACACAGCTGTTTATGCTATTGACAAGCCAAGGTCAACCTTCATTCAACACACCCAAGAAGGTCAGTTGACAATTCAAAAAGCCATCCAGTCGCTGTCTGACGTAAGAAAGTGCTCAGCAGCTGCTCAAAGCTGATCTCAGGCTGGTACCATCTGAGGCACTCAAAGCAGAAGCCCTGGCTGCGGGATACAATGGCCACTAATGAGTTGTGTGGGAGTGAACAGCATGGACTTGTCTGTGGTTGGTCAGACCCTGGAGAAATTGATCTCAGATAGTGACCACAAGTGGATTTATCTTTCTTTCTCAAACAGGTCTTTGCTATTTCAATCCCTGGGTTTTGGGGGGAGTGGAATTTCCAATGCATGGACGTCATTCCTGTAGTTAAAACAGCAGCAGGACTGCTGGTCTTTTTGACAACTTCTTAGGCTTCATGCTTTTCTCTGAGCTGCTGTCTGGAGAACACTTTCAGATCTGTAGAAACCTGGAGTGCCCACTTTATTAACTTCCAAAGATGCCACTTCATCTGTGCTGCATACTGCCAAGGTTACCCTTCCACATTTCATTCTTTTGCTAGTCTGCTAACAAACCACGTGTTTGGATAGACGAACCAAAATTATCTCAGACAATGGGCTACAAGTGTGGCTGGCACCCATCCTGGACTCAGTACGAGAGCTCCCACACTTTAGGACACAACAGAGTGCTATAGCAAGGGTATTGTGTGGGCCTGAGAAGTTTCTACAGAAAAGTCTGTGCTTTTTCCAGAGATGATTTACAGCCTTTTTGGCCGTAGCCAAATGAAGTTTGCACAAGTCACAGGTGCCCATGGCACTCTCAAACCCACTGAAACCAATTTGGGCAATATCATCTCAGCTGTCTTTTTCATTATGGATAAGAGTACGTTTGTTGCTACTTCCAATCAAAGAAATCACTCTGGAGTTGCCTTAACAGTTTTGTTGGGGGTCCCTCCTGATTTCCATCCCCACAACAGTTTGCTCTGCTGTCATTCTGCTTCTTGCACTAAGAGGAGCTTGTCTTAGTCTTTCTGATCTCTTCCAAGGGGTTCACATCCCTGGTTTGAGTTTGGCTGGGACCCACATTTCTGCTCCCTTTCCACAATTTCCTGTCAGCTTCCAAACCAAGATCAACTAAGTTGTAATTGAAATTCATATGAAGCATCATTGAAATACACAGAAGCTCATGCAGTAAACACCAACCTCAAACAAATGCATAAATTAAAGGCTTCCCATCTAAAGCCTTGCCAAACACAGCTTTTCTTTTCTTTTTTCTTCAGGTTGTGTTGTTGTTTTAAAACAATACTCCCATTTCCGTGTACACATTGAGAGCACTACAACTGTTCATACTGGCTGCCAAGAGTCCCCTTCTCAAAGCAACTTAAGTGCAAATGATAGGGGACAAACTCCACAGTCTTATTTCTCAGGAAATATTTAGAAATTCAGATGTCTTTTTTAGAAAAGTCATCCACAGCCCACAACAGAATAACCCACAAACATGATCAGCATTTACAAATGGTATGATTTGAAAAATGCTCAAACCCTTGGGCTTCAGTACCGAGTGTGTGACGGCACCTCATGCCAATTTAACACACAGGAAAATACATCCTACAAAATGAATGTCACAATTTACTGAAAACCCTTCCAGTGATTTAGACTTTCTTGTCCACTGTTACATCATATGCTCGTCTCTTCCTTGAAAATAATCCTACTAAAATGTCTGAGACATGAAATGACAACCAAGTCTCATCCAGTCTCGCTGCATTTCAACTGGCACGGCTGAAGCTGTCTCTGGCGTACACACGCATACCAAAGCTACATAAAAGTACGAACCGGAGGCTCAAACATGCTTTTTTACCCCCAAATCAATCAATACTAATTAATAAACAACAACCACATTTTCTTTTGCGTTCTAACTTGTTATGAAAAGGTCCAACAAAACTGAAGTTGACAAGAAGCTGAATAATGAATAATGTATAACTCGGTCTTTTACTGTGCATGTGTATTTACCAAGCATGCTAATGAGTACATCAGTAGGAAGACAGACTATCTACAGTCAGGTTCCTATGTGGATTCCAATGTGAATATGGACAAGAATACAAATTGGTGCTTTAATTCAAAGTCAAATGTAGAATATCCACTAAAAGTTTGATAAAGAAATTGCGTGGGTTATTATGCACAGTCTAAAACTGTATTGGCTGGTAATGGTTAAATGGGACCACAATGATGGAGACGTCTAATCTCCAGAACTTGTCTCCAAAGACGTAAAGTGAGTTTGAACAATTATCGGTAGGTTATTAAGCAAACAAGCAAATGAGTGAATGCCAGTTACTTAAAGGTGAAACTGCACTTTGTGTCAAGGCCATGAGCATTTATGGTCAGGAGAGAGGAAGCTGTGTTTTACATTGCAAGTGCTGCTCAACTATAAAGGGGCTTTCATGACTGGGTGTACTGTGCTTATCATATAACCTCTGTAAAAAGCACTTTAAGTTGTTACAGTTCGGTTTGAAGTCGGTTTGCTGGTACAGCAGCTAATTAAAACTGACTAAATTTAGGACCAAGCAGCGACACACTTTCAAACTAACACCATGTAAAATGTCAGCTGGGCTCCGAGACGTATTAGCACATTGATGACTGCAGCCCTGACTACACTTCCATGGGACATGAAGGATGTGAGCGGATGCATTACTTGAATTTATGATTGTAATCCATTTAATCTTTGTCAGGTTTGGCATATTTTTCACAGAGCCTCAACACTTTCAAGGACAATTCAACGTCATAACTTTGCTTTGATAAAGTGACTGTTATAGGCCTATACAATATATTAGCCTGTCAGATTTATATTTAACACCAGCTAATTTAATCCAGGCTTTTACGTAACATCAACATTTTATGAGATTAACACATTTCGTCACTGATGTGCCTCTGGAGAACAGTGTCTGGCTATCAGCGTCATTATTTAGTGGCATTTCTTTGTAAAAATGAGTATTGCAGACTTGGCTTTCAGACTAGAGTTTAGAGATTCAGAATGAAATTAATTTCCTGTTCTGTAGTCTGAAGGATCAACATAATTTATGACTTTGGGTTGTCTAGGGGCCTGGTTGTGTCTGGGAAATTAGGATTTAGAGGAATTATTATCAATCAATGATAAATCTGGCTCATAATCTCTGTCGCATACCCTCTCTATCTGCTGTATGTTCAGTCTGTCTGATTTGCTCTTGAATAAAGGAGATACATCTTACATGTAATTAAAATTAAAGGCACATATGGCGACAGATTTACACATAAAAGCTAATATAAAATCTGAATTTTTATTGATGATCTTTCTTGTCCGATCCGTCTGTTTGAGGATCTGTTCAGAGCCCTGGGGGAAAAGGCCTCTGCCGAGAAGGAAACCAAAGCTGGAGTCAAAGCTCTGTTCTCAAAGCTAGTTATAATGAACTCTGCATGTTTGAAGTCAGACATGCACACATCTCTGCAAAGACTACCAAACTTAAAGATAAAATGCTACCCCAGAAATGCAGTCAACTGATAAAGTATACATAAATAGATGGATATTGTTCATTCATGATGAGACATCTTATATCCACTTGGCACTGTACGACCTGATAAATTGCTAGAATTCTCGTTCAAATATTGGGAATTTGGGAGGATATCCTGTAAAACACACCTATTGACAATTACAGGCCCAAAGCAAGTGAATTTCTATTAAATGTGTTGTGTATAATAATTGTCCCCAGCGGAGGAACTCAATGTTTTTGTTGCCTCATGATTTACTTTAATTGTGCATGGAGGTTTTCTCGTAACCTAATTGTAGCAGATTGCTATGAAATTTGCAGAGAGAATTTAGAACCCCAAGAGGATAAACTCTTTTGGTTTTAATGAATCCTGCACTTTCCTCCAGATAACACAAAGTAAATTATTGGCAGAAACACTTTTACACAAAAAAATGGAAAAAGTGGTGAAACATGGTAAATATAAACACGAAGACAGCCAGCCTCATTTTACTATACACCGATCAATAATGTTCAAGAATGAATGAACAAGAATGTTCAAGTTTATTATGGATTTGTGAACACAGTGGGATTAAAACAAATATGCACTGAATGTATTTTGTTTTCTTCTAATTGGGCATGCATATAATTGCAATCAGCATCATTATTAATTCCTGTATTTATTAGCTCTGCTCGTTGCATAGCTCTGGGGATGGCAGTGTCAGCTAGTCAGTCAGTCTTAACACTCTACTCTTTTGCAGAGTGAATATTTTGGCAGATGTTTGCAATAAAAATTGCTACACTTATTAACTTACTATGCAATCCAATTTGACTAAACTGAGGACTTTTTTTCCTGCACAGTTGTACAATAAGAAGCTGGAGCTTGTGAGCACCCAACTCGAAGAGTAAAAAGACACTTTAAAGTCTTCTTTAGGAGGCTATATGTGATATTCATGCAGTTTAAAACTTAACTACACACGGGGCACTCCAGGTTGTTTTTGACCACATATCTACAGTTCAGAAATAATTGTATTTGGGAGTGCAGACAGAGGTTTTCTAGGGAAGTGGATTGAGGTCCTTTACATCTCTATCAGCAAAGTCAGAGCAGGCAAGAAAACAAAGTGAGGCCTGGGTGAAAGGATTAAGGAAAGAAGAGGGCCCAGAGCAAAGTGCTGCTGTCGGTCTGATAAGTTTGCTGAGGAGGCTGATTCACATTCGAATTTGGCAGACATCAAACCATTATTGCTTGCAGAGGACATGAGCAAAAGTAAGTACATGATTCACTTTTTCTTAAACTGTACCTCGAAACCTGTAGCAGCACAAGCTGGGACTAGAACCCTTTTGTTTGCATAGCTACAACTCAAAGCAGCTACGGCCACTTGATTTATGTGTCTTACTAAGCTTATTTAGCCGGCTATCTAGATTAGATTATGTGGCATGCAGCTCAGTAAATTAAACCTGATAGAGAGGCTAAAGTCTCATTGCCAGCCTGAACCAGCAGCAACTCAAAGTCCTCATTATCTTTTGTTTTGTTACCTGGTGACAAACAGATATTAATCCCCATTAAAATCCTCCATCGAAAACATTTATTTGTCAGTTTGCTTTAATTAGTACCATCAGTACTTCAGAAAAGCTTGATGTGCTCTGAATTACAACCAATGTTTCTTCAACAACAGAAACACTCAGTGCTGATTAGTTAAGATCCATTATGTACATTTGTGTTGCCCTTTGTTTATATTTTTCTGTAGCGATCTAATGATGCATTCACTTCAGCTACACCTAGCCACCCACAAAGGTAACCTATGATTTGACTTGCAAATAGGTGCGGCCATCAGTATTCAAATGTTTTGATGTTTAATCAGCAGGTAAATGTGGTCGATTTTCTTGATATCAAGTCAAAGTTAATTTATCCACTTGACTCGCGTTTCCCCGTCCCTCCAAATGAATATTTCTGCTAAAATTACGTGCAGGAAATTCCAATTTAACTACTGTTGCACATACACACTTACTGAATCAGGTGAATAAGGTGTGTGATACACTGCAACTACCTTTAAAATGTCATCTTTATCTTTAATTTACTACAATCAATCAGAAATAACTGTGGCTAAATGTTCAGTTTAGTTGAGTACATTACAGGGCTTTTAACCAGTTGGTGGCAGATGTTCCGGTCAACTTATGAATGCCCAATAGTCTCTGTCCTTTTAGCAAGTGCTTGGTTCCCATCAGTTCTTGAGAATCTGGGTCATCGGCTAAGTGGTACAGCTTTATCACCAACTAGTTGCTTAATTTGTGTGTTTGCTGGTTTCAGCTAAGCAAGCAGCGAACACCTGGCTTGCAGAGCATGAGTGTGGACGCTTCCAGTAACTGACTTTGGATTTGTGGTTACTACCAGGTAGATGCTGATGACCATAATAAAGTGATATTGAAGGAAAACTACTCAGTTCTCTCTTGAACTTTGAAATACGAACAGATGTGATGGTCTCAGTTTCACATATTGGTGGCATTTTTACCTATACTGTAAAGAGAGGTATGTTTGTAAGTGGTAGGCTTCAACTTCCAAGTTTGACAAGGCAGGGTACTGCAGCATTGACCCAAATGTGTCAAACATAACAGCGATCAGCATCATGAGCAAAAAGCATAACACTGAGAGCATAAACCCTGAAATAAATATGTCATTTATTAAACAATTTAAGAGCACATGGTATAAAGGGAAGTTCATGTCTTTTGGTTCTACTCTTGGGCACTACGAAATTCTCTGTGCAGACGAAGCGAGTAAGTGGGTGTCGAGGCTGCAGGCAGGAAATTGTGCAAGGGGGATTAACTGTCCTTGAGTATGTTGGCAAGGGTGCACAGAGTGGCCTCATCATGCCTTTCACTCAGTGATGGAAGAGAAAAAAGACAGAATGCCGGCGAATCCTGCAGCATTGTTTTCGTACCCTCCCCAGCTCCTCAGAGAGGCCCTTTGTGAGCCCAACCCAAACTGGGCTGGCATACTAAAGGATTGGACGAATGAAGGTCAGGTATATTTGTTTTAGAATGTCACATGGGAGACCAGCTGAGGTAATGGATCTCTGGCCACGTCTTTGAGGGCATATATTTAACGTGGGCATCCTATGACAAATCAGAACTTCAAAAAAAGTTTACAGGTGGAGACTCTACTGATGTTTTGTCCAGAAATTGTTGGAGCCGGCGGAGAGGGGATGTTGCCCTTTGTCCTGTCACTTTTTGGTCTTAATTTATTGCCAGTGACCCTCCGAATCAGGCCAGGTAGAGACCCACGGAGCTCCGTGATTGCAAAGTTATCATCATATTTAACATGGATAACGGAAGAACGCAGACATGAATCCAGGATGGTTATGCAAATGAAACAAAACAGCGTTGGTCATTCAAACAGATGTAGAAGGTGCTCACCCGCTGCTCCTGTAAGGACAAGACTCGCAAATGTAATCCGTGTTGCTTTGTGGCCTGATAAATCACCGGAACAGAGTCGCAGTGTTCAAGTGCTCCCACAGCAAGTTGACTACTGCGAGATGGACGTTTTGTGTCATTATGAGTCATTATCATTATTCTTATTATTGTAAAAAAAAAAAACCCAACATAATCCTTCTCTTGGTGAAGACCGAAAAAATATCAAATTTAATTTATTTAGTGGGAGGTAAGATTCTAATTTACTGTGTTCAAGAGCCAGCCTCAGAATCTAATGTCTTGGTGACTAAGTGGGCCAAGGAACATGCAGTACCATGTAAACGCTATGTTCTGGTCTCATTTTATATTCAATGCTGGCTCCTGTCGTTCCATAATTTCTCTCATCATTCTCTTACCTAATGAAAGCTAAATAGTGGTAAAAGAATGTCAACATACAAAAGCCGTCTTTTGACCGGGTGTCTGAGATACATTAGTGAGCTTTTTGGTGCGTGTGTGTGTGTGTGTGTGTGTGTGTGACTGTGAGCTGACTGGCTGGCAGACACATAAGCTTACGGTACTTGCGTCTGAACGTCAATAATATTAATATATATCACCATTTGGCCTGTCACAAGGCTTTTACTGAAGCTAAAAATCATAAACACATTTACACTTTAATCAATATCGTAAAAATATGGCGCTGCAATGAGTGTTCCTTTTCTCCTGAGACATGGGTGCCAAACACATTAATAGAACTTGAACATAATTTATGGGTTGAGGGGCGCCACTACAGCATTTGAACGGTTATACGTCTCTCAATTGATTGAAAAGGCTGTGGAAAATAACATTTTCTGCGACGATTGTAATGAGATACCCATAGCAACTGATAATGTGCTCCAAAAAAGACTGCTAATGGTCGCAATGATGAAGGATCAAAAACAGTTATGTGATTTCATGTCTATGCAGGCAGCATGCTGTGTACACCATTTAAAGTTTTAGTGAACAAACGTAAATTAAAATGAGCTTTCAGAGCGAGTTCTAACAGCGAGCAGAAATATGGAGAAAGGTACATCAGAGGCTGTCGTCGAGGGTTTACAGGAAACAGCCGTTTGTTTGTAATTCATGATTATTACAGGAAATTATGTGCATGGATTCTACAATCACTACAGATTGAAGCGCATCAGGAAAATAAGAGCCAATTTACATTTTTGGGCCAAGACATTGATACTAATATGCGTTTGCTGGTGATGCTAAATGAGCTTATTGTTCTTGAAAGGCTACAGTATGTGTGGGCCGAGCCACTACAATCACATATTTTCCACAGCTTTAATTCAACAGGAGACCTTCTATTGTCTTTGACATTCTAGGGAGGACAGGCTAGATTGTAAACGCTTCAGTCATTTTGGATGATGTAACAGACAGTTACACGTACTGGTCAATAGGGGGTGTATTTTTGTCTTAACTGCTCCACCTGTGACTGTTCACTCCCTCCTACACTAAAACAAGGGATGAATCTGAATATGTGTCTTCGTATGAGTAAATATACTTACTTAGAAGTAGTGTTCTTTCTGTAATATACTCTTATGCAAGGAAATATTCTCAGACAAACAAAACTAAGTCTAACATATTGAATGTTTCCTCATTCAGAAAAAACTAGCACGCTCTCTTTTACCTGCTTTTGGTGGCACATTGTTGTCCATCTTGTCACGTTACCTCCACCAGTTGGTCACTGTGAAACTATTGGCAGGACTGTGTATCTTGACAGATGTGTGTTACCTAATTAAGGCCTTTGTACTTTCTCCTTTCACAGTGTAACGTAGCTGCTTTTAATTACATAACGGATATGAATACTTATTCCACCACTGGGAAATTACCAACGATACTTCAAATGTTTCTTATTCACAGCATAGGTTTTTGTATTTAGTTTCTATTGTTTTAATTAATTGTAATTATCAAATGAATAACATCCCGCTCAGCTGTCTGCATCTGGGGACAGGTTGTCAACAACTCCCCTGCCCAATGGTTAGAATGTGACACCTTAGAAAACCCGTTTTTGCTACTGAAGTATAAAAATGACTGAAAATATTGTAGTGCGTATTTATTTTTGTTTTATTCTAACGAGACCAGCTGAAGCTGGAGCTCTGAGCTCTTTCACGCACTCGCGCTGTATTTGTGGGGAAGGTTTCTGTGCTCAGCTGTCCCCATTCCGCAGTGTGGACAATCCACCACAGTGCCCCTCTCACATTAGTCTTCGTCTTCATATTCCATTCTTAGCATGTCTATTGCTCAACTTTGCTGGCTGACAGGTAATAAATCTTAATATAAATGCATAATGGCATGAATATTGGAATATATAATGCACGTAATACCTGTTTGGTTATGGCTGCCAGGGCATAATCTGACTTTGAAAATATCGGTCATTTGTCAGCTGTTTACATACGGTTCCTCAGAAAGTCGCTGAAGAACATCAACAATTCAAGAACAACTAGCCCAAGATCTGAGAACTTTTTTCTTTGGACATTGTGACTCTGACATTGTGAGTTTACAATGTATTTTTTATGTCATGAGCTGGTGTTCAATTTCTTTTGCAAATGAGTTTTCCAGAATTCCTCATTAATCATGAGCTGGGGAAGCTCGGCCGTGTTAGCGCAGCACGAAGGAATATTTTTGTTGTTTATTTGTATATTTCTTGTTTTCCACCATTTCAAATAAGCCTGCAGCATATTTGACAGCGCTCTGTTTTGAGCGAGTACAGTGGTGGAAGCGATGGGAGTGGCGTCTGCAGAGGGAGCTTGTTAAAAGGAACAACTCTGGCTTTCATGAGAAATGAGTATGCAGACGACTGGAGGCATGCTGTGCAAGAATCTATAGGCCTTTTTAGCGATGGCTGCATCAAATGCACTCGCCTGGTGCTGGAGTGGTGGTTTGGGATTGAAGGACGTCCATGCACACAGCGAGGGTCCTTCCCAGACAGCCTTTGACAGTAGTCAGTTTCATATTCAGTCACAGTCGGTGTTAAAATCAGACGCACAGGACATTTAGTGATGTTTTTAATTAAAATCTGAAGCCCTCTTTGTCCGAGTACAGATGTGGCAAATTTTGAGACGAGATCTTTAAAAAATGGTCTAAAGACCAAGACTCGAGTACTGCAAAACCCGATCACTGCAGTCGTTTGTGTTTAGACCATCTCTCAAAAGTCAACACTGTATTCGTGTATCATATCTGAGTCTTTCACAAGATAAAGCGTTTAAGTAATACGTGTTTTTCTCAAGGAGGCTTCAACAATCTCTCTAGGAGGAGCTGGGCATCAAACCAGAAACCTTCTGATTACCAGACAACGATACTAAGTCAAAAAAAGAAATGGTTTTCAAAATGGAAAAACTAAGTTTAGAGTTTAGCATGTTTCATTTTTTTTTAAGGTAACCTTAAAAAAATCATTTCTGTGACTCACATTTTACTTTCCATAACTTTTTATTGATTGAGGCAAAGGCAGTTACTCACCATTACAATTCAGCTGAAGTGCACAGTATGTTCATGCCTGATATAGACCAAAGGCCTTGATTCTTGTGCAGTCAAACTAGCATTTGAACCTGATTACCACGATCTGACAGCTGCACACTCATGAGCCGACCCACAGTGCTTTGCAAGCGTATCTCCGGGCGCTTCCGGATCACGCGTGTTCAATGTCCGTCAATGTCCTGAATCTGCCCTCACCATCAAATATCATGAACATTTGAAGCAGGCAAATGATTACAATCAGCTCCTGATTCAACACCACCGACTTCTGTGAAACAAATGTCTCTTCGAAACGCCGTGGTGAATGTCAAACTATTCCCTTTTCTTCCGTCGGGAGGGCTGAAGGGTCCAGTCCACACTGCTTCATCTGGACGGCGATGTCAAACAGGTAGTCGTAGCATTCACACCTACAAAGCGCAGCGGTATTTTAGGTATTGGTGAAGAAACAATTTTCTTTGTTAAACATGTGTGAAATATTCTCGGTCATAAACTAAATCAGAGAGGTGAATGATGCTGGGAGGTAAATGCTCACATGGTCTTAGCTTTTTCCCATGACTCCCCCCAGACGTAGACACCATGGCGGCGGACGAGCACGGCACACGACTCTGGGTATTCTTCCATTGCCAAAGCCATCCGCTCTTTCAAGTCCTTCTCCTCTGGTGTATTTTCAATAATGGGCACGACGAGTGTGTCGTCGTACCTGGACATATGCAGCGTATGAAATGACAAATTACCAGGCTGTTAACTTTTTAGAGGCATTAACTTTTCCCATTAGAGTTCTGTCAGATAGAGGCCAGATATATAGAGACATTCCCGTTCTCAGAACTTGACACTGCCGTCTGCTGCGCTGTCTCTTTGATTTGGAGGCAATCAAATCAAAATATTACAATGACTATGAATCAGGCGTGTGGCACGGGAGGTAGGGAAGGTCAGCCACGGATCACGGGGTGGCTTGAACCACACCTCCTCGTGTCCACATGCTGAAGTGTCCTTAGACAAGACGCTGAAATACAAATTGCTCTCACTGGTCAGGTCAGTACCCTGCGGGGAAGCTTGCTGCCATCAGCGTGTGCATGAATGGGTGAATGAGCGGTGGAGAGTTGGAACGCTCTGTATAAATGTAGCAATTTACTATTGTAGCAAAACTGGGTAAATACTTTATCAAGAAATAATCAAACATTGATGAAGATTCCAGCATCTCAAGTGGAAAGATGTACTGTTTTATATTATTTGAAGGTGTAAATATATTTGGGTGTATTTGTTGGTTGAACAGAACGAGTTGTCACCTCAGATTTGATGTTTGACTGAATTGGTTAATCAAAATAATAAATTATGACAATAATGTTTTACTGCTGTACTCTGTCAAGCTCCCGGCTGCCTCCTTCCCAGGTCCCAGAGAGGAACCATCTAAACCCCTGCCAACATTTCGCCCTTTTTTCTGCTGCCTGGATGGGTAATGAGCACGCTGTCAAATCTTTGAACTGCTAAAATGTTATTTCTATCCGGCTTTGCGATAAATGCTAACATCTGGAGGTGGATCCTGAAGGAAACGAGGCCATTTCAGATGACTAAAAGTATTATTTCACACAATTACATGCACAAACTAAAATGTATAAAATAACACGTTTGAAGAAGCGACTTGCATGTTTCGGCCTGTGATTTGCATCAGGGTTGCTGGGAAGACGGAGGCAAGACGGGGCACATTTATATACGATCATGGCCAAGAAAGAGCTGTTCATATCATTATGTGTTTAAAACATAAATACCAGCAGGCAGATTAAAATGGCACTTGCTTTGATTTGATAAGGATCTTAAACCTCATGAAGGAAACATGTTCACTTCCACAGCAAGTTGGCAGCTTTTGGAAATTTCTCTTGTCAGATTGATGGTAGGTGAATGAGTGCCAGAACTCCACCTTCACTAATTATTCTTGGTAGGCAAGCTTTGATTCATCTTGTGTATCCTTGGAAGAGGAGCCACAGATTAGTTTGACACCAGCGAGCGGAACAAACTGAATAACAAGCGGCCACTTCCAACATGACGATATGTTAAATATAATCATCTACCACTGTAGCCACTGTACTTCAGTTTGCATTTTCAGGCCTGTGTGAAAAGGCTCAAACAAAGCTGAAGTAGTCACTAAATTATTATTTTTTTCGCTGTACACTGTTCATGTTGGCGTTTTCTTTATTATCCCTGAGGGGCGATTTGTTGTGCAGCAGCAGATGTAGCATAAATAACATACAAACTAAGGTAACAACAACCAGTGGAAGACTAAATACATACACACCACATACAAATATAATGTTCATTCAGCTGATTTTTCCATGAAACCAGCTTTTATGCGTCTGAATTTTAAAGTTTGGTTCAGCCGGATTCTCTGGACGTGCCCTAACTGTGAGGAAACAGATAAGACTCTGAGGTCTGTTGCTCATGTTCCAGCAGATTTTGAAGGTGTGGTTTAATCTTTAAGCTCCCTTTGATTAAGTTAGGGAGTTAAGTTACAGAATTACACAGTTGGACTGCAAGACTTCAAGTTACAACAACCAAAATCAGTTTCTTCACAAGCGTGAGGTCAGAGCTTAGTTCACTCATCCCTTTTCTGCAGAAGAATACAACTAAAGTAGAAATTAATAACATAATAAAAGATGGTCACAGAAGATGGACCAACCCTGTGAGCATTGTTTTCTGAGCCACGCCAACCATGGATGGACCGTGGGTCCAGGTGGGCTGAGGGTGGTGACATACAAGCATACTGAAGTCACCTCGTTTTATTTTTTTAATTACTCAGAACTGATTTCAGAAGGCTTTGCTGCGGACTCAAGGACTCACTAACAATCGAGCTACCAAGTTGCCTCTAAAGACAGAGTTTCTGAACACAGCCTGTGTGCTCTTCTCTGTAAATTGAGTGCTTTGACACTTTCACAGTATTTATACAGCAGCTACAGCAGCAGGAAAAAAAAGGAATTCTTCCACAATATAAGACCTTTAAGTGCAGTGCGCCTGCCCACACGGAGCGCGGACACTATTCTATATTTGTCATTCAAAATGGCAAACCCAGTCAGTGAGTTTGCAGCTATGATCTCGACGATGAACGCCAAGATACTTTCAAACCTCGGCTTGACCAAGAAATCAAAATGCTCAGACTTCACTAATCCTTGCTGCTTGATTACATACCGATAGTTAGTGCCTGAAGTGCCCTTACGAATCCCCTTGATCATTTCCTGGTGTGTTATCCTGAACTCTTTGCCAGGATACAGCAGTGTTGCCATGACAGCAGCCTTGGAGTGGGTGTGTATAACTGCCTGTGCCCCTGCATTTTAGAAAAGGAAAAGCAGATTTTGATTTTTGAGTGTCATCTACTAGTACGTAGTCTAAGTAGTCTTTCCCAAATGATAACCATGAAAAGGACAGAACGCTTGCCACCGCCCACAGATGATGAGCAGACTTTAAAGGTGCACTATCTTTTGAAATTCTTTGGGACACATTTAAAGATGCAGTGTGTCAGATTTAGGGGGCTCGGTTAGCAGAATATGACAAATATAACAAGCACTGTGACTTTATTCATCTATAATCACCTGAAAATAAGAATAGTTGTGTTTTATTACCTTCAAATAAGCCTTTTACATCTAATGCTGCAGTCCACCATGTTAAACTGTTTCTTTTGCACGCTTCAAGGCCGCCATACTTTCTCCTTCATGCTAAAGAGGTGAGAGTGCTGCAATCAGCAACTACCCTGACAGATGCCACACTCACCACACTGGTCCTTTGAATTGTGTTAATAATGGCTCTGCTTCTATCAGTGATTGTAAATGTGCAGGATGGAGCAATTAATACAAAGGCATTTGTTTAGCGTGAGGTATTTAATTATGTCTTCAGCTGAATGTGAGTCTGCTTCTTTGTGAACCTGCAACCTAACAAACCACAACTTTTACAGAACGAGCGCTACTTTGTTAAAAAAAAGAAAAATAAATTAAGTTTTATTTCAGAATAAACTAAAAAAAAAAGCTTGTTTACAAGAGGAGGAAGAACAGAAGGGAATTATGTAGAGCCTATTGACTTAACAATTTTGTTTCCATGATTATTTATTACATCATTTCTAGGGACAGAATGATGTTCCACCTTGAGATAACCAATTTCATTCAGCCTTTTAAATGAGGAACATCTACATTCAAACAAAAAAATGTTTTTTTCCGCTTTCCCATTTGGTTCTTTGTGTCGTAGTACATCGTGGACTCTGACACAGACAAATAGAGTGTATCGCTGACTTAATTAAAAAGATAATTGGTGGTGTGTGTATGAATGTGAATGAGAGTGACTCACCTCTCATAGTGTAGGCATTCATGAAAAGCGGCGTGCACTGGCTCTTCTTTAGCTTCTTCCAGGCAGGTGGACAGCTGATGTCTCGCTCTTCCACGTCACACACAAACATGTCGTCTGGCTGCGCGACACAAATATCAGATTTGAGCTGGAACTCTTACATGAATACTGCTCAGTCACACCTTTGATTAGAACTTCATGTCACTGTGATCAGGACCTGCTCACCTGTATCCTCTCTTTCTGGACGCCTGATGGTGCAATATAGATCTGCTCCCTGTGTGATACAAGACAAACATGCTATGTATTAATATCAGGGAGAAGGACGAGGACGGTGAAGTAGGTCTTGAAATAGCGACTCCAGAAATCTTTTTTTTCAGACCATAATGGACGGATGGATCACGGCCTTGCGCGGCATACAAATAGCGGGGCTCATCGGAGGTTATTTCGTCTTTATATCAAAGGAAATGCGAGGGTGCAATGTACTGAGTGGAAACTTTATGGCTACAACATTAAAGAAACACTCACTAAAGCTTTTCAAATCATCCATAAAGAACTCAATCCCTCGGGCGGTTTTTGTTAGTAATTCTTTTACTTCTGCAACAGTTTTCCCGAGACTTTTTGCCGTTATTGCTGAAGTCGTCGTCATCATTTCGAATCTAAAATTCTGTTTGTGTCATGCGATGCACTTTGAACTGCAGATGTGCAGTGTAAATAATGTTACGGTGACTACCTGATGTGTCATTTTCATAACCCAGAAATATGTCAGTGTCCCAAAATGTACCGTTCTACAGCCTTGACCGAGAGACGCAATGAAAAGTCTGAGCTAGAAAGGAAGAAATCAACTGGTTATCGGTGTTAAACACGCAACCTCAGCCGATCCCCGCAGAATCGCAACAATCACATTTTTGTTTAAATGCTGAGAGCCCGAACATTTCCCCATAGGATGTAGAGGATAAAGCCATTGTACGCCTCTTTATCTAACAACAAACACAGCAGATAAAGGAGCAGCCTATTGATTTTTTTTTGTGTGCAAGGTTTGGCGAGACCGCCTCAGGCTCTGAGTCACTTCTGAGTCAAACTAAAGCTGCGGTGAGAAAAACAGGTTTCAAAACTTAAAATTCAGACCTGAACGCACAGGAAATAAAAATACACTCATTAGAAAGTGTGTGTAGAACTGTGCAGTAGTCTAACAACACAACACAGATTTTCATCTGGATTCATTTATTTTGTAAGTTAATAAGTGTTAAGAGGTTTTGTTTCAATAAAAGAGACCAACAATTAAATCAGCATAAAGCTGAAAGGCTCATATTTAGTAGACCGATGTTGGGCTTCAAATATCTCCTGTTTTAAATCTCCATTCAAAAAAATGACAACTGACAGCTAGAAAACAGTAATTATTCTGTAAATAGCACATCCGTGTTGAGGAGTGAGTGAGTGTGTTAGTACGGTGGAGCTGAGAACTGCTTGTTTTCTATCTGAATCTTAAAGCTATAATAATTTAACAAGGCGAAATGAAAATCTCCCGTGGATCATTTCAGAGTTACAATGCTTTCTTCTATCTGAATGAAACACCACAGTACATACAGTAGCAGTCAGTAAATCCTGTTTGGTTTCATCAACTTCCCCCGTTGGCTTAGATAAATGTCTGCCACTCCCCGTTTCAAACGGGGATTTGCTAATGGCGTTTTCTTTGTAGCTGCCATCCAAAACAACACAGTTCAACGATGTTAGTAATAACCTGTCAAAGCCTTCAGTTTGGATTCTGTTTCATTATGGCACGGCTGTGGCTTCTGTCTTCCAAACTAGATTTGCACACATTGTCAAAACTGATATAACTGACCTCGCATCAACCTAAACACAACTTTTGTCAGCGTACAAATGTTTCTAAAAAACTCTCCATGACAGAATTACATTTTTGGCGTGATTGTCAAAGGCACGCAGCGGAAAAGTTCAAAGAAGGTGAATCAGTTTTGCAGCCTTTAAAAAGAGCAATGTGTACGATATGGACAGAATTATAGTTCAGAAATGTCGCATTACCAACAGAATGTGAAGAGGTTACAGTTATAAAATGTACTCTATATGTATTGTGATACATTGCAGTGATACAGTATCTACTGTAATTAGCATGCTAACCGACTACTTTCTGTCCATACTTTCTTGTAATACCACCAGCATCCAGAACGCCCTACGGCCAACATGAAGACGAAGGCGAGGGGAAGCGTGCACGGTGGCGTGCCAGAGCTGCTGCTAGCCGACAGAGAGATGCTGCAGCCGGGGTCCCCAGGGGAGCTGTAGAGAAGAGACCCAGGGGCAGAGCTTTCTCGAGGAATAAATACTCAATATTCATGCCAACTTCTGCTCTGATCTGGAGGTGTTTAACAGCAGAAGGAAAGCTCATCGCTTGTTTTCTTTTTAAACTTTTGGGATTAAAACCAGGTTCATCTTCACTCATGCTTCTCAACCTGTCTGTGGCAGCGAACATGGGCACTTTATATTATATTGCCTGGTAAATGCTGGTCGATTCTGTTGTGGAGAGGCCTACTTTACTATGAACTAGGTTAGCAAACTCCATTCAGAAGTATTGATTCAGATTGTTTACAAATCACCAGAGTTATTTGCAATTACATCACAGTTAACGTGTTTGTTGTGAGTACTCATTATTGCTATGAGAGTCTGGAAAGCTATTCATTTTTGAGGACATTGCCAGTTTTGTTGGTAATCTTGAAAAGCTTCATTGCATCAAGGCAGGAAGGAGATGCCTCCTATTTCAGTACGTGGCCATGAATTACACAAAGGGACAGACAGTCACACTTGAGGGAGTCTAAATAAAAAGACCATTTCAGATCCTTCACAGAACTCCGCAAGAGATCAATCTACATACGAACCCTCGCCTCAGACTGATCCCGCCGCCTGTCCCCGTCACCCATCCCAGCTGGTAGAAGAGGCGACATAACTCGGGGATGAGTACCCGAGGGTGCTCCTTCTCCTGGAACATGAAACCAAAGTTAACCAAGTTATTATAACACGCTTCATATTCTGTTAAAATAAAAGATATATGTTGGTTATTGCTGTATCAGTACTGTGTCACTGTAATGGAAACAGCAAACTCCCACGAAAAGATCAAAGGCAACAATAAATTAACAAGTATTGCCAATCTGATTATTCATCGATGCCACAGGGCTGCATCCTCATCCAAAACTATTAAAACACATCAGGTATGGGCTTGATTAATTACCATGAACGCACACAATATTATGTATTTTGGCCTGATCTGTGAGCCACTCCTTCTAATTTATATACTAACTAAGGGAACCAAATGTGTATTAATCCACAGCGGAAAATAGTCCCAGACTGAACCCTCGTTACTCCAGTTTGAGTAATGTTTGCTGACATTAATTATTTAGCCTTTAAAAAGTAAAAACTATATATCTGGTATCTGTTTTTAGACTTCATATCTTCAGTAGGAACTAATGGACTCATGACTGACACTGGAATCTGGAATTTTCACCCGTCTTACTGTTGCCGTGCATTATGTTTTCAGTCACAGTAACACAAACATCAGATTGTTTTGCGTGGTGACCCATGCGATGACTGCTGCTGAAGAACCACTCGAATGCTTTCAGAAAGCCCATAAAATAAACTTCAGGTCTCTCACTCTGGCAGACATCTGTCACGCTCATGTGTAGGTTTTATTGCATCATGTCGCACAAATGCAGTTCAAAGTGTTCATCTGTCTGCTGCGCTTGCCTGTTTCTCCGCGGCTTCTTGACCCGCTTCTTGGCAGCCGCCGCTGGTTCCGCACACTGATGACATTTCCTGCGAGGAAACGCGTTGACCACATTTAGAGACAATTCATGAGGCCCAGAGAAGATGTCTGGGAAATGGTTGCAATAACATTGATTTTGGTGTCATGCGAGACGAGCTTTGTGCTTTTAACTCACAATGAAACCGCATTCTGTCAGTGTCTTACTTCCTTATTTTGATTTACTCACTGTTGACACTGGATACTGTTGATATGACGCTGGGAGGAATAAAAAAAAAAAGGACTGTTTTACAGTTCTCACTAATCCCTTTCTTTCCCCGTCTTCCCGTAAACGTAAAGCTTTCCTTGGAACAAACACCTACAATGGAAAATCCTTAAAGATGAGGTAGTTAATGGTAAGAAATAAAAAGTGCGTATGATTTTATTGAGAGCAGGGTGTCAGTTTAATCAAAGACTCCATGAATGATTTAAAAAATAAGAAATAAAGGGGAATACAGTAAACACTCCCAGCGTCAAACAAACCATAAGGCTGCATTAAAAAGGACAATCATTTCACTTTTAGTGTTTAATAACTGCATTCATTGTTTTTCATAGTGATGTGAAAAGACACACGAGCCATATCAGGAACTACGATTATGCAATTATTAGGAGATGGTTCATCGAGATAAGCGATACCACAGAACCTCAAACATCCAAAACAATGTAGAACACGTTCTTACTCGGAAAAAGTCTTTCCATCTCTCAAGAGCAGGAACTCTTTTCCAAAAAGACTTTTTTTGGAAAATTGAGAACTTTTTTATTATTTTTTTGCTGTTTCAGTCAAACTTTTCTAACAGGATCCTTCAAAATGGTCAAAACACAAGAATCGAAATAAAAGCGCTTTCCTGCGGCCTAGCTGGCTGAAGGGAAACAAGCGTCACCTGTACAGTTAGTTGCGACTGTCTGCGGTTATAACGGTTAGGTTGTGCTGCAGGAAGCCGTGCAAACAGACTCTTTGAAGGATCCTCTTGGCGGAAACCTCAAAAGGGTTGACAGCTAATTAGTTCCCATAAGCTTGAGTTATCGTAAAGTAAACATCGACTGGTTTAATGGATGATAAGCTAATGTTAACAGATGTCTGCGAGCTAAAATCGCCTGAAGGGCTGAACACAAACGGGTTGGATGACATTATCGCTATCAAATGTCGTTCTCATCCCACGACACAACGCGGCGAGGTGTTAGATTTGAGAAAAATAACTTAAGACAAGCGCTAACGCAAGCAGACGTTTGCATGCAGTTATTTATTTCACTGGCAAAATCACGGTTTTCTGTGTCCTTTATAAAATTCACGTCTTTTAAACATGTTTTTCATCAAATTAAAGCGCTGCTGTAATCCCCAACGTCTTCTCATTTGGACTCCTCTAACCTTCTCCTCACTTGCATCACCCGGCCCTCTTTAGCTCACCTTCAATTAGTGGACGGCAGCAAGACCGTTAACTAAGACCGTTTGCTGACCTCGGATCTCGCCTCGTTTCATTGGCTTCCAGTAAAACACAAAACTGATTTTAATTTTCATTAGTCGCACACACACACACACACAGGGCCTTAGGTGATCCCTGCATATCAGAGCTGTTGACCCATTATTCCAGCTCGTGGCCACGCCGCTCAGCTGATCAAGGCCTCCTAATCGCCTTCGTCGCTCTGTGAGATCTGCTGAATCTGTGAATCTTTTTTTTTTTAAAGCAACTAATAAAAAACTCATTTCAGAGGTTAATCTTTGGTTAATCTTCATCTTTGTATAAACACTCTTAAATTTTGCTCTGGTTGCATGCTTGTCTGTGTATGTATCTGTGCCGGTATGCATGTATACTTGTACTTTTCATATCTGTATATTGTCCAATAAAACAAACAGCATGATATAAAATTCTTATTAAAGACATGATGTGTTCAGGCTGTCTCAAATGTTTCCAGCTAAGGCGTTTGTTGTAGCTGCCCTGGAAACGCTCTGCATGTTAGCGCACATACTTAATTGAGCAACGCTGCTGCGCGCCTATCAGTGAAATCATCTGCTCCATGTATCATGTGGAATGAATGCCGGATTGGAATGAAAACTAAATATTACATAACACATGCATGACTTTACACTACCGCATAGTGAGAGTGGCATCTGTGATGAGCTGATGCAGCATTTAGCCCCATAAACAGGTGACTTGTTGAGAATTTGCCACATTTAAGCAGATACGGAGGATTAAAAGTGCCAAAATTAAATAAATAAATGACCACACAATTAAATGATTACTTAAATATGCCAATATTGTTTCAGTATTTCATTAATTTATATTTACATTGGCAGCTGTTTAATTTATGGGGGTGATGAGGTCAGAGTCATCTGGTGCCCTGCTACCACAGAAGCGGTGGACTACTTCTTCTAAATTCCTAAATATCTTGGTCAGAAAGTGCAGAAATAACTCCAAGAACTTCCTCTGCTTTCCTCACGACGTGCTCCATGCTTCCACATCCTCTGCTAAGTGTAAAACATTTCTCACCATCTCCCTAGAAACTTAATGAAGCGCTCTACTTCAGACCAAAGCAACGGATCAGACTAGATTAGCATTAGCCCCACGCACTGACTTTGATGGGCGAGTTTGACAGTTCATTCACGAAGCACTGCAACACAGGACCATGAAATGTAAATATAAATTAATTAAATAGTGAAATGATTATATATGTCAATAAATTAATGGCACATTTAAGTAATTATTTAATGATGTTTTTATTTATTTAATTTTGGCACTTTGAGTCAGGACAGGTGAGTGCAGATGTGTTAAATCTGTACATGTGGAAGTGTATACATGGATATGTACATATATATACACATATAGAAGTCAAGATGGAGGGCTTAAAAACTATTAAAACAGTGCTTATGAGGATGTGCTGTTCACAATGAGTGCACTGGTTAAAACTACAGGTGATCCAGACTTTTAACAAGACATTTGGACAAACAAACTGAGCCTAAAGAAATCAAACCTGTGTGTTTCTACAGTCCTTACATCATGTCTAGTCCCAGTTTGTGACTCATGTAGTCTGTTCTTTATTACGGCACCTCTGTGTGACATTCAAACTCAGCTGCACCCAAAACTTTAAATATTACCCATCAACAGAGTCACCTTGAGCTTTAGGACCTGAATTTGAACAGAAATTTACTCCGTTTTCTGACATTTCACAAACTATTATTTGAGAATTTAATAAGTAGATGAAGTGAATCTGAAAAAGATCACTTACTGCAGCCCTGAAAATGAAAGGAAAGGAATTATATAAATGGGCTGTGTGATAATGTAGATTCAGCGGCACTCTTATCACTCTCAAGTTTCCACGTTTTGGACGAGCGCTGTTCTAACGAAAAGCTAATCTTGCCTTCTTGGTTTTGACTTTGTGACAGTGCTGTTTTTGTTCAGTGTAACTGAAACCTGCAGTGGCTTCCCTGGAAACACAGTCAGCCATCACAACATTTGGATGAGCAATTCTGTGTCGAGCCTCAAGTTTACAGCTTCTGTAGCCGCTCTAGATCTTAAGTTATGTTCATGTTGGAATGAAAACAAGATATAGTACAACAGCATCCAGGAGCCAGATTGTGTCTGTATAGCAGGGGTGTGCAGGTTAACACTTTCAGTGCATTCAAATGTTCATCGTGTCATTTTATTGTATATAAATGCAATACATATAAATACAATAAATTACATCATATTATGTCATCTGGAGAAGCTTTGGGCACATGCAATCTGACCGTGGGCCGTGATTGGCCCCCAGGCCGTATTTTGGACATCCCTGATATACAGCTGTTCTCTGGATCGCTACACATGCCAGAAATAGGCACAGGAGTTGGGGTTGTATTGTTTCACCTTACTTTACCTGCTCACCTGGCTGGATTCAGACAGTTAGGCTCAAATATATTTTAGATTATACATTTCATATTTTAGTTTCATCACGTATAGTTTCATTATGCCAATTTAAGCAGTTTGGTCAAATTTGGTTTAATTTTAACACCATAAAACTCATCTGAAGGGACGGTGGATTTATTTTCCAGCACAGCAAGAGTCTGCTTAACCTCTTAGCATCCTTTTTTTAAACTCATAGCTGTTGCTACAATATCAATAACAACCTTTTCCACAGCAGCCATTTTCAATTCAGGTTCGTTCCATTTAGTGCAGCAGAGACTTCCCAGTGAGCCAACGTGCTGCTGACCTGAATGGAACTGAACCTTAATTACAAGCTTTATTATTTTCGTTAGAGCAGCGCTCCTCCAAAACTTGGAAACTTGAAAATATAAGTAAACAGTTCATCATTTCTATAATTCCTTTCCTTTCATTTTCAGGGCTGCAGTAAGTGATCTTTTTCAGATTCACTTCATCTACTTATTAAAATTCTCAAATAATAGTTTGTGAAATGTCAGAAAACGGAGTAAATTTCTGTTCAAATTCAGGTCCTAAAGCTCAAGGTGACTCTGTTGATGGGTAATATTTAAAGTTTTGGGTGCAGCTGAGTTTGAATGTCACACAGAGGTGCCGTAATAAAGAACAGACTACATGAGGACTAGACATGATGTAAGGACTGTAGAAACACACAGGTTTGATTTCTTTAGGCTCTGTTTGTTTGTCTAAATGTCTTGTTAAAAGTCTGGATCACCTGTAGTTTTAAGCAGTGCATTCATTGTGAACAGCACATCCTCATGAGCACTGTTTTAATAGTTTTTAAGCCCTCCATCTTGACTTCTTCATGTACTTATCCATGTATACACTTCCACATGTACAGACTTAACACATCTGCACTCACCTGTTTACGACAGGTGAGCATCTAAATGCACCTCTGTATCTTCAGACAGTTAAATGTGGCACATGGAGCAAACACGTGAGTCCGTGTCATTCATATTTAACCAAACAAACTATTAATTTAGTCCGACTAACAACATGTGGCTAGCTGTATGATTTAGCTGAATTATAATACTTGAGTTTGAGAGAAAGTTTGAGAAAATAATAGCGTCCAATCTGACTTATGAAAGCAGCAGCCAGAGCTCATTGATGTTAGTGTTGCCTCGTGTTTGAAGCGTGAAAAGTTTGTCCATTGAAATAAGATAACTGCGAGTTAGCCCAGTTGGTGCTAACTTAGCTTTGGCTAACAAGTTTGCAAACAGCTTCGCTTAGCTCGCAGACTCCGTTAACACTCACACAGACGACGACTCCTCGCCTTCATTAGAAAACACACACAAAGCAGACGAAGCATGACCGCTTACTTTGTTTATGTTGTGAAATCAGTCTGTTGCTCAAACACGTGAAGTCCAAAACTGCTAACGTTACTGCTAACGGATACACACACACACACACACGTCATCGACGTGCGACGTCGTCCACGCAAACAAACGTCAAAGCTGTCCACCAGCGTGTCTGTTTTTATTAGTTTATAACATATTTTATCTGCCGTGGAAGAAATATTAAATAATATAATGAAATAGCACTGTATTACATAATAAAATAACTCAACTGGCCACGTCTAGAATAAATATGGTTTATGTAGCAGGTTACTTTATGTACACGATGAGTAAGGTGGATATGACAGTATACACAGATTGTGTGTTGGGACATTCCGCCAAAAGAGTGAAATTTGCTCGTTATAACTCTTCAAAATTAAACCTCATTAGTCATTCCATTTCAATATAGAATTGAGTAATATACACATTTACTCATTCAAAATGAGTACCGGTCAATCTCAGGCTACTTTATTTCATTAATTGCAACTTTTGAAAGTTTATTATCATCGCGTTTTTTTTCTCTGCTGTTACCAAAACTCAAATGCCATTTTAAAACCACGTTTAAAAGAATATCAAACACACACATTGTTTCCCCTTAGAAAAAGAGTCAATGTAGAAGAAATGGTTAGTTACATGATGAAAATACTAATATTTATGACAAAAAGAATTACTATATTTTGTCCAGAGTTGTATTTCTCTAAGAATGCAAATCAAACATTTTCCTTTATAGGACATAAGAAAAAACAAATTTAATCCAAAGATTGAGCATGTATTTCATTAAGCAATCAGAGAACTGTTGGAACCAACATAAATGTAAAAATACAGTTCATTTTCTTTATTTTTGAAGAAACAATTGAATAATCGGAAAAAAAACATTTGGTAACAGGAATGAAAATCGGTAACAGGAATGAGTATGTGAGTGCATTATGTGAGTGTATGTGATCTGTTTATTGTGTCAAACCCATTGCACTACTGAGATACATGAAGAACATCATATTAAAATACACTGTTGCTAGTAGTGGTAATATTAAAAGACAGAACATATACAAAATTATTCAAATACATCAACATTTCCAAAAAACCGTTAGAGGTAGTATAGTGGGAGTCAAAAAAGGAAAGGCCCACTAACTAACTCTGTGCGTGTGTGTGTATGTGTGTGTGTGTGTGTGTGTGTGAGTGATACTGTAGTGGTTTGTCTTGCTTCTCTCCCTTTAGCATGTCACAGATGCACAGTATTGGTTCCTTACATCTAAAAAAGATGAAATGGACACAGACAGAAAGTTAAGATGTTAAGTTCTATGCAGATCTATGCACTGTCCATCATTTCCAATAAACCTGAAAATATTCTACACCTACAAAACATATTCATTATCCCCAGTTTTACACCAATCATGACTTTAATAGATTTTTAAAAAAAAAAACCTATGCAATGTTTTAGATGTTTCCTGCTCCAACACACCTGATTCAAATGAGTGGCTCGTTATCAGGCCACTGCAGAGCTTGATGACGAGCTTGATGATGAGCTGAATCAGGTGTGTTGGAGCAGGAAACATCTCAAATAACGCCTCTGCTGCTCTGTTCGGTAACTTTCTGTTTATTGGGTTTCACATCAGGCCCAGTCAGATTTTAACCTCAAGCACAAGACTGTGATCACAGTGATGACATCATATCTAACATAATTATGACATAATAACCCCCAAAATAACCCCATTGTTGTTGTTTTTTTAATTGCAAGATTATTTGCAGTGCACAGAACATTCATATACTTTTTACACAAAATATTTTTCCCATATATGTATATGCATATGCACAAAGGTTATTAAAATACCGTGCTTATGGGCCATAGCTTAGCAAAAAGGAGCCTGCAGCAGCAGCTTTGTATACCTCCTCTCTGTTTCAAAAACAAAATATTGCCCAGATAAAGAGTCTCAAAGTTCCAGGGAGATCTTGTGTTGAATATCGTGCTTAACACTCAGTGAATGCATTTCAAAATAAACTCTGGGTCTGGGTCAGTCCCAGAATGATATGCCTGTTTTAAAATGCATTGTCTGGAGCAAATTAAACTCCCTTATTCCTTATCATTTTTCCACTGGTACTCTCTCAACAATCTCTTTGCACTGGTATCATCACATCTTCATTGCCAAGTATGTTGACACGCACAAGGAAGCTTGCTTTGATTGTAGCTCCCTCCATACTCGTACACAATCCAAAACTAGGATATGCATATAAGACATACATCTGTTATATATACAGGCAAGAACTGGATAACAAGCATAAATCATGCAGGCCATATGGTGTTACGGTATACAACATATACAGAGCTGTGGTTGCAGTAGTGCAAAAGTACATGGATGCTCTCTGTTCCCCTTCTTTTCCCAAAACCACCTCGACGTTGAACACACACAGTATATACATGCTGTTTATGCCTGTGGTCATATGAACATACACTCCATATGCAACCCATAAAATTCAAATGCAAAGACAATATATTTGATTTTATTCAAAGCAAGTCAGGAAGTGTTTGTTGTTTCATCTAGCCTGGACATGCTTCTGTTGGATCTGCAGTTGCTCCATACAGCCACTCCTCTTCACAGCTCTTTGTTTCCTGTTGAATAGATTCCAAGTCCCATTGCATGTGGGAAAGTGTAGAGCCCTGTGAGTGCTCTGTGGAAGTCCCCATATTGGCCAAACTTGAGTCTGACAGACATCAACGGCCGCTGTGGGTGAGAAGTGTTCTCAGACAATTATCATTGTCTGCACCATTGGCCAAACACAGGCTAAATGGGATTGTAGAAAAGAAGTTGAAATGGGCCCACAAGCTTTAACATTACTGCGACATTCTGGATTTTCTCTCTGTGGCTGCTCTGTGTATACATTTTCTGATTTTAATCTTTATGAAATGCAGTTCAACCTTGCACATATGTGGAACTAACATTCCTTGTTCTGAGACAATGATGCTGTGACTTTGTTGATTCCTTTACTTTTGGGATGGGCCGTCACTAGATTGATAACAAACTTTGGATTCGAATATCCTGAAATGGTACAGACATTAGTTCTAAAAGAGAAAAACGGACATGTTAATGCAAAAAAGTAACGTTCAGACACAAAACATTTTGCAATAATTTTGCAATGTTTGCAATAAGCCTCTATGTGTAATACGCCTGAGAGCCCGACAGCTGCACTTTGCCAACCAGGAAAAGAAAAGTCCAACAAGGAAAAGAAATGTGATGGATCTGTGTAACGATGACTACGGTTATCTACATGTGTCAAGAGATTTTTCCTCAATTTCCTCATGGGTTTAAAAACATGTCTCAGTTTTTTTTTTTTGTTCAAACATTGCAGACCAACTGGACTTAAAACCCAGATCATTTTTACAATAAACAATCTGATCAAATCTGTGATCACATGTTGCTGTTTGTGTTCATTTGGCATCCAGTAAATCAATTATTCAAACCTGTGGGGCATAATTAACTGGAAAGGAGTGGCATCTTTTAATCTAGGTTGTATGCCATGTTTGGTTTCACGTCTTGTCATGTCAGCTTTTATCTATGATGTCACAAAAATACGCGTAACTACGTCCAGCCTTAGTCAGATTTAGGTAAGAGGCATCCGTGTTTCTCTCACCTTCACACCATGGAGACACAAACATTGTGTGTGTGTGTGTGTGTGTGTGTGTGAGTGATACTGTAGTGGTTTGTCTTGCTTCTCTCCCTTTAGCATGTCACAGATGCACAGTATTGGTTCCTTACATCTAAAAAAGATAAAATGGACACAGATAGAAAGTTAAGATGTTAAGTTCTATGCAGATCTATGCACTGTCCATCATTTCCAATAAATCTGAAAATATTCTACACCTACAAAACATATTCATTATCCCCAGTTTTACACCAATCATGACTTTAATAGATGAAAAAAAACCCCTATGCAATCATGTAAAGTACTTAATATTCAACCATTCATTATACCAGTGTTTTTCAACCCTGGTCCACCTGATTCAAATGAGTGGCTCGTTATCAGGCCACTGCAGAGCTTGATGACGAGCTTGATGATGAGCTGAATCAGGTGTGTTGGAGCAGGAAACAGCTCAAATAACGCCTCTGCTGCTCTGTTCGGTAACTTTCTGTTTATTGGGTTTCACATCAGGCCCAGTCAGATTTTGACCTCAAGTACAAGACTGTGATCACAGTAATGACATCATATCTAACATAAGACACAAACATTGGGTGTGTCATCACCAGGCTTCCAGAACAAGTATGTGATGATTTGCTCAGGAAGTCCGTTACTGTAGAGCATTTTCTGGGGTGTGACAAAATCCATTAAACTTGGCTCTGTTTAAATTCAAGGCACTAAAAGATATGTCCCACTTTTGTTAGGCTGTGCCTGTGGCTTTGGTAACAAGAAAACAAAGTACCACATGTAGACTAACAACAGCAATTTAACAACAATGCAGTAGTTTGCTGTACTCAAATGAAAAGACTTTACTTGGCCAGTTTTGCAACATTTGTTATGTTGAATACAAACCTGGGTCTTAATGATAGCTGCACACCATAATACTGTAATTTAACAGGCCTGACATGTTCCATTTTCTAGAACATCATAGAACCCTGCTTAATAATTGAACCTAATACCTGCCACCTGGACTCCAGCTAAACTGTTTTCCCTCCTCTTCCTGCCGTGCAATATGGGGTTAGCTGGGAGCTTCAAATGCTGCTCAGTGAGTGTCCCAACAAAGTTAACACAAGTGTAGTGCGGTTAACAACAGCTGACTTTGATTTATTAGCGACAGTCTACAAGCCATGACAAATGGTTTCAGTGCTGACTCACTAGTCATTCTCTGTTATTGCATGCATATCCGCCCTTCCCTGACCAGCTAAGAGTAGTACACATACACATAAATTGCATGTTGCTAACGTGACATCATTCTTGTGTGATTCCTTGGAATCGCTTTGGCACAGGCTCACCGGTGTCCCAGCGCATCGCAGATCGAATTTACTGGACTGTGATGCACTACCTATTTAACGGAGAACTGATTTTGTTTCCAATGAACATCAACAGGGAAGCAGAGAATATTTTACTTTAACTGCTGTTTTGGAAAGCCTCCATTTTTTCCCCCATTTAATTTCAGACTCTGAATATTGTTTCAAGGTTATGATTACATTATTGACTTTTCTTTTTATTAGGTAGTCCATTCAAATCCTTTTATTGGTAGATTCCATGAATATTCTTTCACTGAGACCGCCATACAGAATCTACAGTAGCCCTGACTGGTCAAATATTGGCTTTGGATAGGGCGATTTGCATAATATTTCCATTTCAGTTGAAGCATTACTTTACCCCCCCCCCCCGTTTGCATTTTCTTTTCATGTCTTATTAACATGGTCAAAACTGGATAGTCATCAAGTAATCTATTTTTCCTCCTCCCCAAAAACTCGATAAGAGCAGTGCCATTGTGTGTATGTGTGTGTGTGTGTGTTTTAATAAATTTGATGCAGAAATGTGCCACCTTTTCTCCGGATTAATCATGGTGCTAATAGATGTGAGAGCTGCGGTGCACAGGTCGCTGGGCTTGGTTGCCTTGGGACTTTAGAGATGGGAACAATGGTGGCTGCCATGAAACATGAGATAACAACGAGGTGCAGGGAGGGAGTCTGTTACAGTGACTGCTAATTGGCCTGCACATACCCTGTGGACCTGCCCTTGAAAGACCCCGTGTTCTGCTGCTTTGCAGAAGTGTTTATCCATTCATTTATTGACTGTACACCAACACAGAGAAATTCCTGTGTCATGTTCTAGGGTTAAAATATTAAGATTGATGTCTCTCTCTCTCTGTGTTGATGTCTTGAGAAAAAAATATGAGCACCAAAATGTATCCGTTTAAATCTTCCTCATGTACGAGACCTTTGGCCAGCTTGTGTTCAGACTATGTTTTTTTCAATTTAATTTATTCTGTTTCACTTTTCCAGATTTGAATACACTGTATTTTTGAAGAAAAGCCTTACAGCACCGGGGGCCAAATGTTCACTGCTTTGTAAAAAGAATTGCTTTTGAAAAATAAAAAAATTTGAACCAAAGTGAAATACTGCTCCGAGTCCAAATATCTCAAAATGTAAAGCAACAACTCACCCCCGAAATGAGAATACAGTCATTACTGATTCACCCTCACGTTAGTTGAAAAGCCATTGAAGTTTGCAGGGTGATGAAACACAAAGACAGTTAGCCTTCATTGTTACCATCTCAGCTTTTTCATCAAAATACAGATTTTTATTGTGCGGCTCCAAAAGCCTGATCACGACTTACATCACCAAAAAAAAAAAAATGCACAGAAGTTTTCAAAGCACATTTCTATAAGGAATTCTGATGCAGATCTTTGAAATGATTTGACTCCTGTGAGGATGTGAGGAGGCCGGTGACTATGGCATTGACTTCCAGCCTCACTGGATCTAACTTCTCCCGTGATAGATGTGTAGATGTTACAGTCACTATCAAATTCAGTTTCATTTCAATACTATTTATATAGTGCCAAATCATAATGGACGATAGTTCATGACGCTTTCCATATAGAGCAGGTCTATATTATTTACAGAGACCCAACAATTCCCAACATGAGTAAGCACTTGGGAAAAACTTTTAAACTTAGAGAGGGAGAATAAAGAGAGAGACAGAGGCACAGCAGCAATAATAAAAGTACTATCATTTTAAATAGTAGTCATCTAATAGTTGCAGTAATGATGATATAATTATAGTGTTTGTAGTATGATGTGTACAATTGGAGACAAAGCGATGAGCTCAGGGCATCATAGCTTGTCCCCTGACCAGGCCTATAGCAGCACACCTAAGGGACGGTTCAGGAGTGAGCCAGTCCTCACTATGACCTCTATCAAAAAGGGAACATCTTAAGCATACTCCTAAATGTGGAGAGGGTGGCTGCCTCCTAAACCTAAACTGGGAGCTGGTTCCACAGGAGAGGAGGTTTAAGGCTCTTACTCCCATTCTACTTTAGGAGACTATAGGAACCACAAGGAACCGAGAGCGCAGTGCTCAAGAGGAGTACTAGACCACCACACTGTGAGAAAGTGAATCTCATGCAGTGTCTAGCCAGTCGAAGCTGACTACTGCACACTTGTGAACACAAGATTTGTTCTCGAGCCTTGAGGATATTCCTGTTATGCATCATCGCTAATATATTATAAACGTCCGTCCTGAACAGTAACAGAAATGAACCTTTTCTGGGTGTGGAGTGCAAGACGGGACACGCACTCACCCACACGCGTGCTGAGTAATTCATGACGACTGTCGCAAAATCTTTATAGTGCCTGAGGCTGAAAACTGCACAGTGACGCATCGATTTTCATCAAACAGTCATTGTATACAGTGTGCACGCTGCCTGCAGGGAGATGTTACTGAGCTGTGTTTGTGGCAAAAATCTGTCTGGCAAGGTGTAGAATTTGCATACGAAAAAAAAAAAATCTGAAACAAGATCAAAACTGAGAATTCTCGTTGTGTCGAAACACTTCTCCCATGACACAGGAGGGGTGGAAGATGGCATGATGAGGAAGTACTGGTGAAAAAAGGAGTGTTGTTTCATGCGACTCCAGAGCCGCACATAATTTATCACGTCTTCAACTGAGAAGTTTCCAAGCGATTTTCCCGACTGTCAGCCAACATATTTTATACTGCTGGGAATGCGGTTTCACACGGAGTAGTTTCACTATGTTGTCCTTAATTAAACCGCATGGTTGAATGCCAATACACGTTCATCATAGTCCGTTGCATTTATTTATTTTGTATGTTGGTAACGTGTTTTTCCTGACATGCAGATTCAGTTCTCTTCTTCTTTATTTAAATACTGTTAAGCAAGAAACTTAAAGAGAAGAGTATTTCATGCAAAACTTCTGTTAAGACTACGATGATTCCTATATTTAATATTTCAATCAGTATGTATTTATTTCTTTTTGCCTGTTTTTTTTGTAATGATTGTGTATCTGCCTCCTTGAACTGTCCTGTCAGGTCAAATATATCTGTATATCTACATTCATGTATAGTTATTCCTTACATATACATACATATACATCAAGCCTTCAACCTTTAGACCCTCTGTGATTTTTTTTGGGTCTGGGTCACTTACAACATGTATCTAAGAAAAGGAGAAGAAGCTTTTCTGGTGCTTTGTTCATGTGATTGAACATGAATCATGCTATCTGAAAACTTCCGGAACAGCTGGTTTAAAAAAAAATAAAAAAAAATAAAGAGGAGACACAAAAGCGTGAGAAAGTGTGTGAGAAGTACGTGAGCGCCTGTAAGAGGGTGTGTTCACAGGTATGCCAGCCCCCTTCTGTGTTTGTGTGTCACCAGTCATTGTTGTACTGAGAACACCTACCTGAGGTGTGTATAAAAGAGAGCGACATGATTCATCTGCGTCAAATTAACAATTCAAGTGTGCCAAATAGTTCCGGCTCACAAACAGTGACTTACAGGCGATGGCTCCATCACGAGTTTCTGGTATGAAGATGAGGAATCTTCTTTTTGGGGTTATCCTGGGACTTCTCGCTGTTGTCCACTCAACACCCGTTAATAGTAAGTCTTTTATTCTTTTATTTTTATTTTGTCTGTTTTTCATGGTGTGTCTCTTTTAAACACTTTCTATACTTTCTTACTCATGTTAGAGAGTCTGTGTGGATTTAGTTGTCATATGACGCGTCTTTGAGTATTAAACTGAAAGATTAAGATCCGAATCGAGGTCGACTTTTTTTCTGCTTATATCTTCATTTAAGATATTCATTGACGATCAATTAAATTCTACCATTCAATATGACATTCTTGCACTTCAGGGCTCAGGAGGCCATAGCCATGCATTCTGCAGTCTGACAAATACAGTCATTCTTCTGTACAGACCTCTGAAATTTCAATAATTCCCATGGTGTCCTTTTTCTTACCCCATGAGTCAGCACTTCCCCCGCTGCCACCTAAGATGCTCTTTATGTTTCAGGTCCAACTCTTTCTGTAGGAATGCCAGAGTAGTATTTCATTCCCGGTGCACAGGTTTCACTGGCACCTCCAGATTACACACAGCGATCATTGTAAAATGTCCTGAGCTGCTCCAGGAGGTGCATTAATGCGTACGTCTTGTGTAAGGTGAAACCAAAGATCAGCAAAGAGCTGTTACACAAGTTTGGGCAACTGGTAACCTCATACGGAACAGCGGAGCTGAACATGACTGGGCAGAAATGGAAAGTGGAGAAGTGTGATTTGATTCTTAGGCCTTTCACTTATTTTTTTTTTAATTACATTTTGTAAATCCTGAGATTTAACAGATTTTTGCTCTTTATGCTCAATGTTTTATCAGCACAATGGATTTTTAAATGGTCGAGTACTCGCTCTAAAGAAAAAAAGATCCCTGCGACTACTTTTAATAACTTTATATACAGTTTTCTTAGGGCAGTGGATTTCAACTTAAGGTCAGGCTCCTCCAAAAGGTCACAAGATAAATCCGAGGGGGTCACAAGATGATCAAC
The DNA here is from genome assembly GCA_014281875.1 of Nibea albiflora. NCBI lineage: Eukaryota > Metazoa > Chordata > Actinopteri > Sciaenidae > Nibea > Nibea albiflora. The sequence continues at coordinate 5,105,674 of CM024795.1, read as the reverse complement.
GTGGTATAAAGAATTTTATACAATTTAAATGGGTTTACCAATTTAAATGAAAACATCTGAGAAGTTTCAAGGGAAATCTTTCTTTGGCCCAGCAACTCATAGACATCTGAACTCACAGACACTGTTGTCAGCAGTAATGTGCTAAATAGGTTGGAAATTGCTGGTTTAATTCTTTAACAATATACTGTATTTTGCAGGGTTATCATATAATATTATTTTAGATATAAAAGCTCTCAGGAAAACTTAGTAACAGGCACAACACTTCATACTGGAATAAAGTCATGCAGATGGAAATATTTATATATTCATAAGTACAAAAACCTCAAAACTTTAGGACTACTACTACTAATAGTTATTACTATCATAAAAAACAACAATAGACTTCCATTAAGCACATGACCATATTTGTCTTTGTGCTTCCTCCTCTTTAATGACACAAAAGCCTGAAAATGGCTTCCTTCCAACTAAAACAGAGGAAAAGAACAGTCATGGTTTACACTGCTGTACTAGGTGTGTCCAAAAAAACGTAGTATTCTCTCATAAAACCTGTGCTTTGATGAGGCTGCCTCTCTTTTGTTAACCCACTCATAGACGATTAGTCATCGAGGTTAATCATTACCGTTTCTCACCACTCCTCATCAAAGACAGCACAAGTTTATACAGGAATTTGGGGCGAAGTACGTAAGCCGTGCGTGGTAGTTTTGTAATACTCCATTAAAGCTTTGTAACTTTCCTTTCTGCTCAAGTCGGGGCTGGTAGGTAAACACTTAACAACACCTGACCTGTGGATTTTTCCTTTCCTCTCTTTGTCTTAGCTGTGACCCAGAACCCCTCCGAAGCTGAAGAGGATTTTTTCCGAGAGGCCATGACAGATGGGTTCCTTATCGAGCATTCTTTCCCAACTTTACTCACAACTGAATCACTCCCCAAAAAGCAGACTGACGACTCCAGCTCAGTTTCATCTACCACCCAAATTCCTCAGTCTGGTGTTACCGCTTCACCAGTGGCAAATGAAACCCAGACAGAAGAGAGTAACCTTCCTGATGGCAGCGGGGACGAGGGCCTCCCAGATCGAACACTATACAACCACGACTGAGAGTGTTACACATATTCAGAGCACTACCTCCACACCTTTGCCAAGGGACGCCGATTCAGATTCATCTACCACCCAAATCCTTCAGTCTGGCTTTACGTCTTCATTCGCGGTAATTGAAGGAAGTGGAGACTGGACCAAGTCCATAGCCTCAACAACTCAGAGTGTTTCACATGGTCAGAGCTCCTACTGCCACACTCTTGTGGAAGGACATCGAAGGCTCCAGTTCAGACTCATCTACCACCCAAATCCCCCAGTTTAGCTTCCTCTGAAGGTAGTGGGGACACAACCATGGCCATGACCACCACAAACACTCAAACACAAGACATGATCAAGCCGGGACACATTGGGGACCTCAAAAGAAAAGCTGCTTGCTGTAAATAAAGGTAAATATCCTCTACCTGACCCATTAGTCATACCTACAATCACTGTTACATTGTATATAATATTTATTGTGTTCTTATTGAATTTTTATCTCTATTTTTAGTTGAGGTATCAAATGACCCAGAGGAGCAAAATGCAGCACATGGTACACCAGGTGAGTCGAATTAATTAAAACCCCAAAAATGAGATATACCAGATTTCTGCATAAATGTCCATCTCATTAACTTTTCTCCCATTTCTCCAGGCTGGATCGTCATTGTTGGTTTCATCGTCGGTGTTGCAGCACTGGTAATGCTCTGTGTTGCCATCGCTACAAGAGACAAGTAAGAGCTAAATATGAATACTATACATAAAATATTTTGCCATAACTATTACAAGCACAGGATTAAATTGTCCCTTTGCCTTAATTTGAAGGTGGAATGGACCAAGCCAAGCATCCCAACTGGAGACCAATACCAACTCCACAAACCAGCAGAGGGAGCTAGAGTTGGAGACGTTCCTGCACAAAGACAAACCGAGGGAGAACGGAAAGGCAGCAGACTACACAGTCATCCCCCTGGACGAGCTTTCAGAGAGCTACTCATCACACTGAGGTTCTGAAACAGATCCTCTGGGAGGCTCGAGACTCTCCACTGAACCACAAGACTGCTTGAAGCAGATGAATTTCATCAGAGGAACAAAACTATCGGTGGCTGTTGAGCTAAAGGTTTCTGTGGACTTTCGCAGTTCTGGGTCACGTCTGACTTTCAAAAACTCCTGTCATGTCTTTACTTTGAAAAGTACAGCAATATTTGGTTGATGTATTTATTGCCAAATCAACTCTTTTATTAACTGTCGGCTAAGATACACAAATGCTGTTTATTTCAAACAGCTGAAAACTCTTCACAGTGTTTTACTTCCTGTTTTATTTTTGATTGTAAATAATTAATGTCTTTTTTTAACTCACAAATTTAGATACATAAGGTACACATTTTCACTGAGCACGTCCGCTCCAGTGAAAATCTGTACCTTTACTGTAATGTTATTTTAAATCTTTTTGTAAATAATATATATTAAAGACTTTGTCGTGGATTGTAACTTATATTAAGGTGTTTTTTTCTCTCCCAACATTCAATGTGGAAGCCTCTGCAATAAACAGTGCACAGCACATGAACTCATTAGCTTCTCTTGGCGACCTACACCGCACTTCATCTGCTTGCAACGTGCACTTACTGAACGCTCATGCCGTATCACATCTGCCCATGTCTCAGAAATAAACACAACATCATCAATAAACATTTATTTGTTTTCATTCATATTTACACAGTATTAAAACATTTACACACATTAAGTCCATTTGCCTGACAAATATCTGCATGCACTAGTTAGAGTTTATTTAGTACAAGTGCATTCAGTCCTCGCGTCCCTGCTTGCATTTAGTTAAAGTCAAAAGAAGTTTTTCATTACAAAGAATGTCAGACACAAGAAAAACACATTCTTGGACCAATATGTACGTAGAATCAAAAAGAAAGATAGAAAATAGAAGTTTTATTATCTAAAGATTGTACAATTTCACATGCTCATAGAAAACACTTGCTACACGAGGCCAGCTGACTAAAATCTTATGCTTACGTAGATCAAGGCCCAATAACAAACAAAATAGATGGAAAAGTGATGTAATGAATAAACAGATGATCGGTTTTTGATATAAATCGGGGAATGTTGATAATGACTGTGGAAGACTGTCTTCCATTTTGAAGGAAGGCCGTGCTTGAGCCAAACACTAGATGGTCCGCCGAGGCCTCATGTAGACGTACTGTAGCTGCCAGCACCAATATTCAACGCCATAAAAAAAAGCTTTAAAGGTCCAGTGTGTAAAATTTTGTGGCTTCTATTTACAGAATATGTCCAAAATTGAATATTATATCCATAACTATGTTTTCATTAGTGAATAAGAAAGTAAAATTCCTTAATGCTTCCTTAATACAAACTCAACACTGGCTATAGATAGGGCCCTTTGCATTGGGCCAGTGTAATTTCTAAATGTGACAGGCGAGGCAAAGGGGTTGCAGTCAGCAACTACAACTCTCGATGCCTAAATCCTACACACTGTTCCTTTAATGTGCTCATTACCCTTAAATAGCATCCACTCATTAAACAGGGGAAAATATTGGGCTTTCTTCTCTGACAACCGTTTGAAGCTCTGTAGTTTCTCCTAAAACCAAATAAATTTAATCCATTGCTTGGAAGTAAATAACTCTAAAATTCACAACCTATTGAGACATCTAGTGGCCCATAAAATGAACATTAACATTGTGCTAGCATTGTTACATATATATAGTTATAGTCTTTATAGAAACCTTTAGCATAGCAAAAACAATTCTGACAGATTACATAAAATGTCAAATTCTATACATTTGATTTATACACTTTATCTAAAGAGAGTATATACACAAAGTGCAAGGAGGCACTTTAAACATGAATATATAAGCTGTTGCTTATATGAAAAGAGAAATAAATAATCCTGTTTATTAGGTTTGAACAGAGATGCTACACAGCGTTGAACATGCACATATTCCACCAACATCCAATGACCTTGTTGTTACAGCTTTAAATTTATGTGAGCGCTGGTGGCAGAACTTAGTGTGCACTTGCTAAACAGACATGACCGTAGCTAATTAACACTGTTATTTATGTTTAAATTTACTGCGTTGAAGCTAAATCTAAAGCTGCATAATCTAAGTCATGACTTGTGAGGAAGGCCCGGCCGTCCCCGTTCTGAGCGTAGTAAAGCGAGTAGGTGGAAATACTACCTCACTTTACTTCCTCTTCTAAAACGTGAGTCCCAATATTCTATTGAAATGAATAGTTCGAACTTTTGTCCTGAAATGTGTTTGTCATCACACCGACTGCACTCTGCAGTTGACATCATCAAGGCAAGGTTGTCATATAGCAAAGATATAAACAGTTTGAAATAAAAGACAGAGCAATGCACTGGCCTGCTGAGAGTTTAAGACCAACCCACTCAACTCTCCGGTCGAACCGCTAATTCTTCTTTTTCTTTGTTAATCTTCCTCTCTTGCTCTCAGAAACACGCATGAACACACACAGTCACACTTTTTGACTACGAACAATGCTTAACTCATAAAGAACATACAAAAAAATAATAAAGAAATAACTGGGAGGGCACCCTTCACTTACTCTATTTTCTGCTTTACGGCTCTCTGCAACACATCCTGTACTGTTTGTTGCCACATTTAGATGGCACATGCACTCCTCTTAAGTCCTAAGCTTTGCTTCTTAGGCTCGAACCATGTGTGTGACATCAGGGTGTAATCCCATAAGTCAAGCAGTCAAAGGTAATGCAGTGTTTAACCACCTTGCACTTAGATCATAATACCACGAACAGCACTGTTTCATTCACTTAATCTTCCGTTTTCATCAATCCGGTTTGCATTATTTAGAACCTTTGGTGGCTACAGACATTAGAAGACAGAGCGTGCCACTCTACCATTCAGGAATACCTGGCAAAATCCGATGACTGATTTCCTTCATATGTTCTGAGTTGATTTCTGACATTCCTATCATCTCTCCCTTGGTCCTTGCATAAGATTTAACTGGCAAGGCCGTCATGCAGCCATCATTTCTCTGCCCTTGTGGAAGTTGACAGAACAGGAAGCTTGCAGCAGTACCAAGTAAGGCCCTGAGTGTTGTCAACCAAAGGATTTATTCTTTTGTACAAAGTGAATGAAATGCACCAGTTCTTTACAGATTGTGTCTAGTTAGTGCAAATACAAGATCTAATGCAACCTGTTGAGTCATCTGTAGTTTACTCCAGAAGCTACCTGGATGGGTCACTGAAAGACTGGCCATGTTCTTGCGGTACATTGACTCTGCTAACGCTCTCTCTTTTTTTTTTAAATCTTCTTTTTGTATGTGATTTTTTAAAACATTTTTTTTTTGTTCTTTTTCGTTGTGTTGTGTAAGCAGAAAATAAAAGCTGTTGGAACTCAGGGTAAGGCGCAGCAGCATCTGGATCTGCTTTAGTCGCATTTCCATGGTTCCTCCTCAACAAGAGAGAACTCTGCAGTCTTGCCATTTGTGCCCATCGTGACCTGCAAGTAATTATCAAGAACATCTAACTATGGGGCCAAGGCACCATCATTTACAAACTGTCAACAGTTGGGAGCAGAGAAACCATTGACCTTGGGGCACAGTTAATGTATGGCTCCCCAACATTGAAATACATGTCATCTTATACACTGATACAGTGATGCTGTTTGCACGTCATCGTGGTTTGCCAGTTGCACGATTACATCAAAACAAGGATATTTATAGTTTTTTAAAGTTGGCCATGTATTTTATGGATTCTCTGCCCAACCGAATTACAATGCCAGAATAACCAGAATGCAACTTTAGCATCAGATACAAAGTTGCATTACACAGACAATGAAATATCAACCTAATTCTACTTTATATGTGGAGTAATCTAAAAAATAACAACAATGTAGCGCTTGTTTGTTTAGAAAGCTAACTACAATATTCAGAGGAAATGATTTTTGATAGGCATTTAATATATGCATCACTTTGGATGAAACATGGTGAAACAGCAGTCTTTATGTATACCACCAGCTAAAAAAAACTCTTTGCAAAGATGGCCAATGATTAAAAACTGTAATTTGGTCAGGCCTGCCACAAATACATGTCCAATTAAGTCGAGCAAAGAAAAAACAGTGTTCTTAATGAAATCAAGACATACCACAACAAAATACAAGTCAAATATAATTGGGTACAGAACAACGCATTAGGAATGGTTGGTGCTTAAAAAGCAACACTTTCATTTGGATTTCATGAGAGTAAAACAGAGTTTTTGAGGATGATTAAAAAAAACAAAAAAATATAATATAAAAAACAAACTTTGATTTTGATGAACCTGGTATCACAAAAACTGCTTTTTCATAATCACATTAACAGGTGAATAATTTTTTAGAGCAACTTTAAAAAAACATTTTCTTCAATTAAATTATGACAGATACTATCCACATAGACACAAGAAGTCAGATGGAAAAGAAACAAAAGACGAGCACAAACACAGAGCGGGGGAAGGATTCTCTACATACAAGTCTCTATGTCTGTTAATGTGAAATGTACCTTGCAGTCGTCTATCAAGATTGAGTTGTGGTGAGTGTATACGTTCTGGTTGCTGTTATTTTCATAGAAGGACTGAGTCTTTGCCATCTCAAAGTCATCCATCCGGGTCTGGTTAGAGTCGTAGGAGTCGAGCTCGTTCTTGGAAAGATGGTACACGATGCCCGCTCCATAGGAGTCCCCGACCACGTTGACTGATGTGCGGAAACGATCCCTGCATGTTGAAGAAGAAAAGTGGAATTTAGTTAAGTCATGAAAGAAAAAAAGTGTCTTTGTTTCACTTTTCTTTTAAAGGATTTAGAATTTAAAGGAACACCAGTTTGGATGTCCTTATTGAAGCACAATATACATCCAGGAGAGGAGAGCTTCACTGATATTCATCTGCAATACATTTGAATCTATTAGTTAACAAGAGGCCAAGCAGCTCATTCCCAGCTGACCAATTTATGCCTTCCTGCCAACAAAGCAAGAAACTGCCAGCACTTTTTGTTTTTGCAAGTGGATCATGTAGTGTAGTTCTGAAAGTTACGTATCTGAATCAACACAATGACGCCAGCCGGTGGGCGCAAAGAGAGAAAAAACTCTACATCTCCAGAAAAGTTATCAAAGCCAGACAGCAAGAAATGTTTACACCCCCAAAACATATGTTAGAGAACATGCATTTCTCACTTTATAATGAGATCCACAAGCAGAAAACATGTACATTTAAATGAAAGTCAAGCATCTTGTTTTCATGGAACTTTGGCTGCTACTGCTCTACAAACTATGTGTATGAGTGCGCTGCCCCGGAAAGAAAGAAAAAAAGATAAAATACATATGTGTGCCTCATTAGAAAGTGAAATGATCTGAAGATGTTAAAGGAGAGAGGGTGCTGGATTGAATGTTAATGCAATTGAAATCATTAAGAGTGTAAAGCAATAGAAAGCTGGAGTTGTACATCCTGGGAGGGCAATGAAGAAGGTAGGCAGAGTTCTACTTTGAAGCTCCCGTGAATTTCTGCAATTCAATTAAAAATCTGGAGAGCATGATAAGTCTGTAATTTTCTCTAATTTCCCAGTCCTGATTGAGGTGACGCCACATTCTTAAGGAAGAAAATATCCATTTTGTTCGATTGTGACCAACAAGCTCTGCAGAATTTGGCCTTAAGGGGTTTGAGAGGATAAAAAACTTTAGATAGGCAATGAAAAATGTTAGATTGTTGGGGAAGTTTAAATTATAAATTGTGTTGGGATGTTTCTTCATGTTTTGAATGATAGCGTTTTTGATGATGTTGAACTTACAGCAGCCAGTCGACAGCGACCAGGAGGCTGATGTCCTGAGTGGGCAGCCCCACCGCCGTGAGGATCAGAAGCATGGTCACAAGTCCAGCACTGGGAATACTGGCTGCTCCAACACTGGCCAGGGTGGCTGTCATACTGAATAGGAGAAACGTTCAACTCTCAGTAGGAAGGACAAACCATGGGCTCCAACATAACAGTGCCACGATTCACTTTTAACATTCACTGACTGTATTAATAATAAAAATGGAATGGTGTTTATTAAATATTTGAAATTACTGATAAACTAGGGTATAATGCTGAAGTTACTAATTATAATCAAGACAACTCAAGTTGAACTTTGGCATATACACAGTGGTACTGACTGAAAACCCTCTCAGTTCTGAAAATAAAAGAAAGATCCCTGAGTTTTAAGAATGTTTTACAATGCGTATGTTTCACTGGATTTCTGTGGAAAAAATTTCCTTTGAACTAAGGACAGTCATTCTTTTTGCTCAGGCAGATTTAAACCCCTGCTGGGAAGAATTTGGCTTCTTTATTACCAAAATGTTACCTTGCAAATGTGTTGTGTGATATCTTACTGTAGCCACGTTCTCACCTGACAGTAACAATCTGGCCCCAGTCGAGCTCAATCCCATTCATCTGGGCAATGAAGATGGCAGCCACAGCCTCATAAAGCGCTGTGCCGTCCATGTTGATGGTGGCGCCCACTGGGAGGACAAAACGTGTCACCCTCTTGTCGATGCCCAGGTTCTCCTCTAAGCATCGGAACGTGACGGGCAAGGTACCGGCACTGCGGCAAAATAAAAGAGGTAGAAACGTTTTATTACTAGAGTCACAAATAGCATTCAGTGAGCATGCAATGAGTGAATATAGAACCCAACAACAAATTATAGACTGTGTTAATCCATTTCATTGGGCCACTATTTCTGTTACTATAATTTTAGACTTAATTAAGTTATTCCTCTTTTCTTACTAAAATAAATCCACTCTGGTAATTTATTAAATGCTAATTTGTTTCTTGGTGTAGGCTAAGACTTTGATGAGTTTAACTTCCCCCCAAAAACCACAAACTAGTATGAGTTCAGAGAGAGAACAGCAGCTGTGTCTCAGCTGCTCTTTTGTGTGTTTTGTCTGATAATTCATAAGCGTTACTCCGAGATGGCGTAGGAGAGAGAGCATGAAAGAACTGAAGTCACAAAGTCAGGGGGAGAAAGAGTGCGTCTATGTCATTAATAAAACAAAAGGAAAGATATCCCACGTTGAGGCAAAGTGAGAAGACATTGCTGGCAATACTACTTCACAGTGACAAAGGGGTGAAAGGCAGGCAGCGCATCAGAGAGGAAACCCAAATTATATACAGTCACACTGCGCTTACCAGCATCAGATAATCCAAGAAAAACAATAATGAAAGCTGAAATCACTCATACCTGGACGCTGTGCCAAGTGCTGTGACCCAAGCTTGGAATATTCCCATGAAGAACTTGTAGGGATTTTCTTTGACTATCACAAAATATATCAGCGGAAGGAAGATGCCTCCATGGATGATGAGACCAACTATGACAGTGATCATATACATCCCCAGCTGCCTCGCAACCACCTCCAAGTCAGCAATGGAGATGATCTTTCCACAGATGAGGCAGGCAATACCAAGAGGGGAGTACCTAAAGATAGACATGGGATATGTTTGTACTCAGGATTACTTTTACACGTGTAAAAGCAGGTATATTCTCTAAATCAGGGATTCTCTAAATCAATATCATTTTCATGAAGAGAACAAGCCAGGGAAGTGGTTTGGCAATGTAACTGGTAGGGGGAACACTTACCACATAATTGCGCCAACGAGCCTCATGACAATATCATTCAGGACGTTGAAAAACTCCAACATCAGTTTGGCCTTTTCTCCCATTTTCCCCATAATAACTCCAAAAGCAACAAAGAATCCAATCAAACCTGCAAGATGCAGAGTACAGTGATGTTAAATTAGTCTTGGATAAGCCTGTCTATTGAACTGAATACACCAGAACGATACCCTCTTCACTCTCACACATAATCGGTCATTGAAAGTAAGATGGAAATATACAAAGTGTAAAAATGTAAAAATACTACTAGAAATATCTCAAGTCATTCATGCTGTTGCTTCATGTTTGCTCTGTTTGTAATAAGTGATGAGTCTTGGCATGGATATAGTAATTTTCTCATGAAGTAATGAACTCACTGGACTTAAAAACACCTGCCACATTTATATCATAACTAAATACGTCTGTTACTACATATATTTTGGCACAGATCCAGGTGCAGAGATCTTCTATTAATAAACCTGACTGCGTAGCATTGGTGGTTGTATGTTTTCTCGTCATTATGTAACTGAAAATAAGACTTTTGTTTTTCTTCAACAACTGTTATTTCTTCTTTGACTCTGCAGTGGGTGTGTTTCCAAACTTTTCACCTACCCAGGACATTCATCCCACTCTTGAACTGAAGTGACCTTTTGACAGTAAACTGCGGAGGTGCTTTGGTTCTGTTAGTGGGCACGGGTACTTTGGTAACCACTGTTTGGATCTGGACAAGAAGCAAAAGAAAAGAACAAACAGTTGGAGCCTTCCACATATGAATCAGACTGTTTTTTTGTGTTTTTTTAATGCTGGGTTAAAAAAACCTTTTGTGAGACTCCTACCTGCTGAAAGCACGCCTGCACCAAGTTCTCTGGGAAAAGATTGCGGATGAGGTCGAAGAAAGCGTCAAGGCTGGACACCTCGTCGTTCTTCTTTCCCTGTCCAAGATTAGCCCTCAGTTTGGGGTTCCCGGGATGGATGAGCAGCACCAGCACTACTCCCAGGACGGCCGCGATCACTGTCGTTGACATATAGTACACCATGGCCCTGGTTCCTAAGCGGCCACTGGATTTGGCATCCAAGCCGGCTAGCCCTGTTGGCATAGGATGTTTGACAGCAAACAAACATGTGGTGTTGAACATCAAGATTTGTTTTATAAAGTAGGTCTGATCCTCCAAGTAGTTATGAAATGACTTCACAATCAGGCTGATCAGTTCCTCTCTGCTTCCAGTCAGAACTTGCAGCATTTACTGTGAAGCCTCTCAGATAAGAGGTGCTGGTGTTGTGATCGTGACTGTTTTGTCTACAGTATGAGGACATATTCTGCAAATATATTGGAAAAAAACAAACTCTGCGCCCATAAATTCAACATCAGTTGCTTCCAAGACTGAGATGAGTCAGAAACTTAATTACACATTTGTAGTTAGTTAGGACAATTGGACGTATCTTTTGAATCCATTTTTTAATTATGCAGTCTGACAGCAAATTAATGTAGCACTGTTTATATGTTGACTTGTGGAAAGACTAGATCTCTTGACTTCCCTGAATAGCACATGGTAAATAACAGCAGTTTTCAATATGTGAATTGTTTACTGAGGCTAATTGAGTTTAGACAGTATTACAAATGCGTCTGCACACTGTGCTATAAGCTATGATTAGGATTTTATATTATCTGTAGGTTGTAATGTTGTTATAGTCAGAAAGGTTTCTACTTTTTAATCAAAAATTGCTTTAATATGCTGGTTAACAGGGACTGTATCCAAAGCTATTGCTGTATCTCAATACAGATACTTCAGGTAGTACACTTCTTCACTGTGTACACTTCGTACTTCCTGGAGTAGCGCGCTAATTTTAGCAATGTAGTGTTGCCTTATTTTGAGTACGGGCAATTGGGGACTAACTGGAAATGACGATTTGCGACCGGAATTGCAAACGGAGCACCAACATTTGGCTGCCAAAATATTGCGGTATCCAGAGTATTTACAGTGTTGGTGGTCCTTTCCCTTCAGTTACCTAGACAAATGGTGACCATAGAAGTTGCAGGTGTGCAACTTTCTATATGTTAAGTGCACCATTCGGTACATAGTACGCTGCATTTTGCCATAATAAACAAGTGTAACACCTTTATGTGCTCAAAATAGTGTAAGTATGAAGGTTTGCAAACTGAGATTGACACAACTCCCATAGGCGACCTAACATAACTATGCCTATAATTATTAATTTTATGGTCCTAGTTTTATTTTTTTGAACTAGTAGGAGACAAAAAAATAGTTTGGAATGTGGAAAAACACTAACATCTGTATACTTGGGTCTGTGTGCCGCCCGGCCTCCACACAGATCATGTCTATGCATAAATTGTGTGAAAAAGCCCGCCCACTCCCTCGCCTCTCCTGTTGCTTCCAGGTAGCAACAAGTCGCGCAATGTGACCTCATTTCAGGACAGTTGTCAGCAAATTGAGCAGAACATTTGCAGCAGCTACTGTACCTCACCCACCTGTGACCAGACTGGAAACCACAAGAGGCAAAATAAGCATCTTCAGCATCCTCATTAGGATCTCCCCAGGGAAGGCGATGATCATAATAACATCAGGAGGGAGAGGCGATATGTGCCGCAGCAGCATTCCAGCGATGGAGCCCAGAAACACGCCTGAGCCGACGGGAAAACACAAATCAAACACAAAGCCTGGTGACTCTGAGCCCCGACATACCGGTAGTGAGCAAGAACCAACATCTGTGATAAATAAACTTGTGTTTTTCTGTCTTAATTAACATCACAGCCTGTCGCCTGTATGTTACAGTGCCATGGAGTCAACTTTACATTCTGTGATAATTGTGCACATATGGGGTAAATAAAAAGTTCAACTTTACTGGATGACTCATGACACTGAGAAAATCGAATGTTCGAAATGTTTTCACAACTGCTCCACATCCGCAAACAGATACAGAAAAATATAGTTGAAAAATATGATGTTGAAAGCAGCCCTGTTTGCCACTGGTACATTAAAATTAAACATTAAAGTACAGTTGCTCCTCTCTTTATTGTAAAGTATTTTTTAATGTTATTTAAATTAAATATGAGCCCAAAGAATGAATTTCATAAAACTCCTCTTTGCTAAAACACTTTATTACATCAAGACAGATGCTGTGAACCTTTTTCATATTTAAATGGTACATTGTACCTTGTGTTGGCTTCACGTCGGGCTGTCGAGTGCTGAGCTTTATTGCCTCTCAGCAGGAATATATATTTGAAAGAGTGGGCCCTTCCTGACTGAGGTTTGAATGTTTTCCTCACGTGTCAATGGATTTTCTCCTTTTTTTTTGTTTTTTTATCCACAGTCCAGAGACATGCGGGCAAGGTTAATTGCCCGTAAGATGTGCCTGTCTGCCTGAATGTGCTGTGGTGTGTGCGGCTGATGGACGAACAACAGATCCAGAGTGTAACATGCTTTTTTTTGTCAAGTTCATGCTGGGAAAGGCTCAAGCCCCGGAAGAGCAGAGTAGAAAATGGATCGATTTTTGGATGGAGGTGGCAGGACTAAAAACATACCGAGGATTGTGAGAGTGAGAACCATGTTCTTCATGACTTTATCACACAGACTGCTGCATGCACTCTCAGGAATGTCCACTCTGGGCTCCAGGTGACTCTCGTCCATCCTGACCTCCACTTGCTTCTGCATTTTGTTGGCACTGAAAGAAGAACACACAGGAAGAGGGTTTCATTTTGTTTACAAAGAGCTACTACCTGCTAATAGATGCATCCCATCATTAGTGTGGAACAAATAAGGTTTATGCATAGCCACCTGTTACTGAGACAACCTCTATAAGTCACATGCATAAATTAGAAAAGAGTGGGGATGTAGCTATATAGGGGCCACAAAGTCAACATGCATTTGCCCTCTGCTATAATGTCCTTGGGCCTGATTCCTAGGAGCGGCACTTCCAGCTTGTTTGTGTATTCCAGCATACATAATTGGCAATGTTTATTGCATGTTCTTGTCACTGCAATATAATCTCCTACTGATTGCTCAGGGTGCATGCACAGAGACAAGCTGGACCTTGGGGGATACCGTGAACCAGCATACCCAATAGCTAGCTGGGTAGTGAGAGCACTGAAAGAAATGCCTCTCTGTCCGTAGCCTAGTAGGACAGCGTCAGTGATTCCAAACTGGGGAGAAAAGGAGGCAAAAACTGTTATGTATTTTAGGCGATTAGAAAAATTTGAAATATTAATTAAATTCACAACATGACTATGTAAGTGTTCATTGTGTCATTGAGTAATTAATGGGGGCACATTCACACACGATTAAACACAATTAATTCTGCATACGCTGCATTCTTAGTGCATGCAAATTTGTTAAAAAATAAAAAAAAGTTTGCAGATGGTCTCATAATTAGCGACTAACTCCCGAACAATTAGTGCAGAATCAATAAAGAGCCTGTTTATAATCTGCATTTTAAACAAATTATTCCAGTTTTTACTCTACATATATGAATAAACAGAACACCAGCTGTTACTCATGTCTTCCTCTCTGCTGCTGCTTCTGTTGAGCGTCTGCATAAGTAATTTATGATAATCTGAGAGATTCTATTTCTGAGCTGAAAAAAATCTAAGAAGAGCAAAACCTGGGTGTAAAGTTTTATAAGGGTCTGCATAAATACTTTAAATATATATATTATGTATGTTTGTGTGGTGTGGTCAGTGATTTGATGTGTTTTCAGTGAGTTTCCAGGTGTTTTCATTGCTAGAAGTTAATTTCAGATAATCATCGTCCATCCTGCCACCCAGTTCCTTCATCTGAGTGCTTCATCATATCACTGAAGCAACAAGTATCTCAGGTTTGTTGTGGTCTGGTGTAAAGCCTCTTTGACTTAAAGATCATCTCTCCCCTGTGCAGCCTTTAAATCCTCTGTAGAGCACCGACGTGCACAGTTACGTAAGACTGAAATGCCCGTGTCATTTAGACACTCTCGACCTTCATGACTTGAACACCTGGAATATTAATGCTGTCAGCAAACGCAGCAGAAAAACGCTACAGTTTCTCTCAGCAAAGGTTTTGGATTAACTGAAAAATCCTCCAGAAAAACTAATTCAGGGTGCAGAGGGGAGATAAAGCCCTAATTAAAGGCAGTATGGAAACATAATGTACTCTCCTTCCCGTGTTCAATAATGGGTCTGGTAGTTCAATATTTGAATGACTTTCTGCACAAGACATGAAAATGGAACAGAGAACATGCAAGGTGAGGACAGAACAACTGCCAAGTCAATCAGGGCTGTCTGATACACTCTCTCTTGCTAGCATTAATGAGACTTAAGCCTTTTAAAGAGGATAAAATTAGCACCTGCAGCACACAAGTGATTGAGTTATGCAACGGAAAAGGGGCTTCCCGGGAAAAGTCAAGGTGTCACCATCACCGCCTGACTACTGTTATGCAGGAGATTACGTTTAACACCAAACTTTGGTGTGGACTTTTTAATACTCCAATAACATTGAAGAAATAATTCAACGGCCAAAACTCATCATGAACAGACAATTAAGAAAATGTTTGGAAAACATAACCCTCACCCTTTTTCACTCAACGATACAAAAAAGAACTGTACAGAGCACAGAATAATCTGAAAAATGTCACATTAACTCCATTAATCATCCACAGCATTACTACAGATAGAAGTTACCCCTGCAGCAGTTATTTATGGATAACTATACACAGATATAGACATGTAGGTATTTTAGCATCAGTGATGCATCTTTTAGGTTTCAAGGGAAATCTGAACAGAAACTACTTAACACAATGCTGACGGCATTCTCTTCAATGCCATTGTTTTCATGACTCATCTCATAAATCATTACCACATCACTACGTGCTACTAATAATTCTTACCGGTTGTTGGTTTTTTTTTAGGTTGCTTGGGATTGAAACTGTACTTTTGGACAGCTACTACACAGCCATCGGCATCAGTGAAAAAAATAACAAATTCATGGCTTATGCATTAGTAAATCCAGTCAGAACCTCCAACAAGTCTTTTATCCTTCAGAAAGGTCTCCTCAGTCCTTAAAAAAAAAAAGAATCTTCAGATCACTTCTTCCTCAGCTTTAGATGTATATCCACAATCACAGCTGCCTGCTCATTCAGCTGTAGGGAGGTGCATAAAGGTAAACTGACTAACCTGGAGGTCTGACAGGAGTCTCCCAGACACGAAGGGTGGAGTCAACCTGCTAAGATTAGCCAAGGAGTGAAATCCTTGTTGCTGTCTTTTTTTTTTTCTTTTTCTTTTTGCTGAGCTTTGTTTGTTTACTTCTTCTTCCAGAGGGAATGATTTACATTGCTTTGGATGTCCACAGACACAAGTCTCTGGGGAAGGTCCTGAAAGAGTGAAAATAATAATAATAAAGATAAATTAAGAGTTAAGTTCTTTGACTGGGGCCTATCCTGTTGGGGGTATTTCAAACAGCTTAGTAGATTTCATAAATTAAAAAAAAACAAAAAAAAAAACAATGCATATTTATATTATTCTTTAAGCATCCACATGCTGAGTTGCAGAATTTAAGTACAGATGCTTACTAAGAGCCACAAAGTGCATCGTTTGCAGAGCTTTTATTTTGTACAGGCCTTTCAAAAAAAAAGTTGCCAGGAGTTTTAAAACACCTTGGCTTAACACAATCACTGGGGACGTTGTCAGTAGCTGCAGCCCATAATTAATTTCTAACACAGATTGGTGTCATGATGGCGAGTGTGTGAAATCGTGCGCTACCAAGGGTGTGTGCTGCTTGTTGATTCTACTGAACAATTTAATACATTGAATACATCGAGTGGAAGCAAAAACAGCCCTATGTCACATGTCCTAGTGTTTGGTTGAAATAATCTAATAATAATAATCATCTTCAGCAAAAAAGGACCTTAAGAGCAGGTAGCTCATTGCCTTAAAAAGGAATGTTAACACAGCAGTACAAAAATCCAAATGAAAAGTAAAAATGAAAGAATAATTCTTTAAAGGTCATTAAAATCAACATAACATTTCATTCTAGAAATATTTCTGAAGAGGAAGAAACGCAAGTGAGCTGATGGGAAGATGAGAGTGAGGTTTTGATGTTAAGGGAAACATGTTGAGTTAGAGTGCAAACAGCCGGCAGAACCTGGCCATAAGTGCACTAACATAAACTGACAGTTATGCAGGGAAGATAACTTCAGAGTGTAATTCAGATTTACATGACAAATACAGCAGAGTATCATCTGCATAGCAAGAAAATATTATCCTGTTTGATAACATGGCCCAAAGGGAGTAAATAGCCTAAAAAGAAAAGAAAATAGGTCCTATAATGGAACCCTGGGGCACACCATTCATTGGTAATGATTGAGAGGAGGTGAAGCTACCAACAGGCACAACAGATTTTCTGTTAGAAAAGTGTGGAGAGAACCACTGGAGGCTAGCCCCAGAAATACCAACCCATGTTCTCTACCTGTCAGAAATAATGCCATGATCCACTGTGTCAAAAGCTGCTCTAGCATCAGGCAGTACCAACATGGAGCATTCACCTGAATCATCCTTCAAGATATCATTCATAACTCTCACAAGGGCAGACTCTGTGGTGTGTTTCTGTCTGAAAACCTGATTAAAATTTCTCCAAAATATTATTATCAATCAAGACTTCCAACAATTGATTTCAGGCAATTTTCTCTAGGATGTTCGATAGAAAGGAAAGCTGAGAAATTAGTCTATTATTGCTACGGTCAGACAGAGCACAACCAGGTTTTTTGAGAAATGGCTGGACACCATCAGTCTTAAAATAATCAGGAACACATCCAGGAGAGAAAGAAGTATTGCAGGCAAGGGACTACACTATCTAGAATCTGGTATTATCTTTAGTGGACATGATGATAGTGCTGTGTGTGAAATAGTTTCAAATCTGTTTTGTTTCAGGTAGAAATATCTTTAACAACATGCAAAATATCCAGCAGAGGGTAAGATAAGTCAAATACAGAAGTTGATGGATGAGTCTTCGATCGTCTCTTCTCAATCAAACCTTTGATTGACTTTGCACAGTCTGCACTTGAGGTAATAGGGACACCAAGAGAACCATGTTAGAGTAAACGATCAATGGTCTTAAATAATAAACTAGGCTGCTGTTTGGAGGTGATGAGCTCTGAATGATGTATTCCCTTCCATCTTTAATTTCACCATAAGATGGAAATAAAAATTTCATCTGCTCCTAATGTTTGGGAGCTAATGTCAGGTTGTCAATTATGTTAAGCGCGGTGTTCACTGTAAACAATAACTGCCAAATTAAACACAAAAAACTTCAAAGATGAATTGATTGTGAGAGCGAAAGGAAAGGCTGATTGCAGCTGTTTCCTTGACACACTTCTGAGTATCTAATCAGCCATCAATTATGGCTGATATTTGGGTAATAGTTTGTCGTAATTATTACACACAACATTGGTTTTAATGAAGGTTTTGGTGTGCACGCTGCTTCTGTCAGTTTTGTTCCTCAGCTTGTACCAACATTGGACTAATTGAGATAACTTGAGAATTTGGATAAAGGCAGCAAACATGAACTTTTCATGATTTTTCTATGCTTGTTGTTCTCCAGTAACATTACCCAGGATGTTTCTTGGGCTGTTTCACGCAGGATCTTGTGTACTCAGCTCAAACTTTGCATAGCAACAGCAGCAACCAGTTCGGCTTTGATCTGAAGTATTTGTAGAGACGCAGCTGTTTGGTGCTGCTTAGTCATTGAGCGCGTGGCCATGGCTTCTTTTAGTTTCACAAGGTGACACGGCCATTGTGCATGTAGTCATTGTGATGGCGTTGCCATGGCAGCATTTATGCTTTAATGATCTGTTGGGGTGACTGGCTTTTTATGTGGACAAGATGATTACTAAAGTGTGTGTGATGACATTGGAGCCATTTTAAACATTTTGACAGTTAAAATGGGGCTTTATTCCGTATACGTGGGAATCAAAAAGTTACTTGGTGAGAATCAATTGAATTCCAGCTGTCTGATTGCAGGGTAATCAACTACTAAAATATCATATATCTACTTTGGGAAATAGGTGTATTATCCCTGCAGTTTACATAGTTATTGGGTGCTAGTGTGTTCAAGTGAGGAGATGACACTTTATATCTGTGAAGTCTGTGTAAAGATTTCCATTAACCAGCTGCTCTCGGAGCTTGGACAGGGAGAGGAGAGACAATCTAAGAGCACATGGCAAAGCATTCGTCCGTGCAGTTTCACACCTGGCTCCTCCTTTTCTCCCCTCAGCACCAAGTCGACCTCATGCTGCAACACCTGACAACACACACCACGCTTAGACAGCAGGTGTCTATAATTAACTAATCTGTCCTGAGCCATCCTAATCCAGCACACATACAAACTGAGATGGATCAGACGCACTTAGAGAACAAGTCTATAGCTCTGATACCCTACAACATATTTCCCACATCATAAAAAAAAAAGAAAAGTGGGTCCCGATAGGGGATCACTCTGTGGCAATCTAATTATGTATTAATTAAAATACACATAATATAATCAAATTTACACAAAAAACTGGGAAAAATAGTCACAACCTGTAATTACAGATCAAAAATTGTTTGTGTGAACCTTTCCCCTTATACTCCAGTGGTGCACACATTCTCCACACAACAAAGTCCCCAAAACCACAAATCCCACCCGCTAAGTGTTACTATTAATTAAAAGAACAGAAAAATGCAACAAGGAAATTTAGTGTGCTTGCCCAACTCATTTGGGAATTTAACTGACTTTTGTCGCTCGCTGGAAGGGATGAAATAAAGGACCGGGAATACTTGAAACAAAGGCAATGAGTAAAGCCATTTGGTTGTTGTGAAATACTTACACCTCTCTCCATGCGCCACTGTTAATCCACATCCACACATCAGGGGATAAGCATGAACAGGCGACCATATTAGCAACAACATGCAATAAGAACGTCCTACTAGTTAGTGAAGGTAGGTTGAAGGATGCCGTCCTGTCCTGCATGCTTTCCATGACATCCATTTACAAAGGAAGCAATCAAAAACTGTCATAGCCGCCTCATCTGTTGTTGTGATCATCACTGAACTGCACTCTTTAGCATTTTTGATTGCTCTCTACCTCTAAATGAACGAAAAAAGTGAAAATAAAAATCCTTGAGTATAAAACAGTGGGTGGAAAATATGAAACACTTGAAATATGAATGCCACCTTCAAAAACAATGGCCCTAAAGTAAATATCAATTTGGTGAATATGAATATTCTCCCTTTGTTGAGTCTGTCAGGGGTTTTGGTGAACACACTGTTAAAGTTGGGGCTCATTGTTTGTCTTTCATTTCCTTATTTCATAATGTTGCATTGTATGACAATAATACTTTAGCAATTCAGGTGGTCTGGCCACTAGAACTGAGTTTTCAGAGAGCGGAAACATAACTCCTACAAGCACAAAAATGCAACACTGCAGTACTAATGAAATTAGCTGAAGGATACCGACACTCAGAGTCAGAGTGAGCACTGGTACGAGCATAAATAATCCCAGATGAATCAAAAAAACAGTCAAACCTGATGTAGAGGAGGTAACTGACTCCACTGCACAGCCAGACGGAGACCGGAGGAAATCCTGTAAATATTCACACTGACCAAAATCCTTTTCTGCCACTGGCAAGAAAAGTGTAAAAAAAGGAATTACTACACTGAAGCCGAAGCTGCTGGAATATAATATTGCTATGCCGTCTGGATGTAAACAATAAAAAACAGATATTTCACACACTCGCCCAATTTCTTTTAAACGACTAATAAAACCAGTCTCAGTATGTTCGAATAGCCCCCTTTGGTACAGTAACAGGAAACCCGGCTCTCACATGTACAGGTCATTTATCTTAGTTAAGCTAACCAGCAGACCCATAGGGGCATATTGTCTGTTACTGAGCAACACCTATACGCCACAAAATTGTCCCAAATATAATAAAATTGTTTTTATTTTAAATACAATTTATCTCAATCAAAACATCTAAAGACCTGTTTTTTCCCTCCGCTGTACTTCACAGCTGTTTACACCTGCCACATCCTGTAAATACACATTAAAAAAATACAGTTCCCAGCATGCTCTAACCCCTGTTACATAACGTAGACACGTGCGTGTGCTGTGGATGCGGAAAGTCCATTAAGTGCACAGAGATTTAGTCTAAGGATCCGACAACCCGAGGTGATAATTCAGTGGGCCAGAAACAATGAGGATTAATGGGCTTTTCTGATTGTTCCATATGCCAAACTGTCAACGCTTTCAGGGGTTTCATGCTCGCACATCAGTTAAATATTATATGCTTCACTACAGGTTTAAATACCTCTATCACATGGAGAAGAAAAAGACAGATAAATGGTATCTGCGAAGACTGGAAATAAAACTTCGCTCACAATTCAGGCAATGATGGAAGTCGACTTTTGTGTTCAGCTTTTATATTAATTTCCATTAATCTTCTGTGATTTGTGTCGAACTGAATTTGATTAGCCAGCAGCCGTCAAAACACCTGAGTTAACCCACACACAGAGGTGTCATTGCAATACTGGAATCATAAAAACATCAGAAGTTTTAGGTTTTGTAAATAAAGAAATGCAAAGAGTTTCAAATGTCTTCAGTAGAACTGTTTCAAGATATTAACACTGTTGTGTTGGTTGGAGTCTATTGCAGTTTTTATAACAACAAAATAATTCATTGGCTGCAATCACAAAAATATAAAATGAAATAAAAGTATGGAACATGGAATGTTGGTGATTTGGTAAAAATATCAACATTTAACTCACTTCTCTGGACATTTTCAGACTAATTAGACTGCAATTCATATGATCTATGTATATGATACACATGTGATATGTTTTAAATAACTGTGAGGAGAGAGCAGACACTCTTGTTGTCTGTGAACACGGCAGAATCATCAAAGTGTTTAGAAATCACTCTTCATGCTATCTGATGAACTGATTCTCAGGTAAACAACAATGCAGCTGCTGAAGAATGCAGCAGGAGTCCACGACAACATCACCAAAGCTGCGTGAAAGCGGAATTCACAATTTCAGTACAATAATCCTGAACACATATTTGCCAAATGCAGGCCTCTAAATCTGCCCTATGAATGAACCAAGAGAGTGTTTGCAATCAGCGAATCACAAGTGCACTCTGGGAAGAAGTTGGGAAAAATGCAGGTTCTCATTTTGTGCTAAGAAGGTAAGTCAGGGGTGAAGATAAACATTCGACTTCACAACAAAATGAAAGTTTAAACAACAATATAAATATGGCTGTTGGAACAAATATATAAATATGCACGTAGAAATGCAACACAGAGGATGCTCGTGTCGGGGCAGGTTACACAGCGAGCGTGCGCGTGTGTTAGCAGCAACCCTGTTTTGCATCATAGAGGCATGATGCACGGCTGATGATCCCGTTTCAATGAAGATTTTAATTACATCTTCTTGTCTTGTAAGAGCAGGGTTTCAGCTGGATCGGAGCCAGAGCTCCACGCCAGCTCCTGATTATGAGAGCTAACTGCTCTTACTTATGCAAGAGATGTACAATTAAACAACTCCAGATCAGATGAGCACCTCTTGACTCGCTCTGCCATCATGCCCTCAACGTGACGATGAAGCTGAGGAGGAAACGCTCATTCTCACGCTCACGCTCATTTCATAAAGTCTTTTCGCGTACTTCCTCATGCAGAGTTAGACAAATTAAGGTTTAATCACGCCGCCAGGATTATATGCTTCTTTGCCATCCTGCTGGGAGTTAGGTGAGAAAGATTGGTATCATTTTCAATCTCTGCGCATTGAGAAGCTCATTCTGGAGAGTGTTTAGCCTGGCTTAGCTGGAAGCAGTGGGAACCGGTTACCATTGACCCAGAAAAGAAGAGAAACATCTTTTCAAAACCTCTGAAATCTTGTTTGCATGTTTTATCTTGTTAACTAGACATGTAAGTTTTAGCCTGGGTTTTATTTAGAGTTTGAAAAGTTTGGGAAGCTGGCAACTTCACAATGAGGACAGGACCTCTGAGATGCAGAGTGTGCTATCACTCTTAAGTGTGCACTGTTCAGTCGGATTATAACTGAATGCTTCATCATTATTTTTTATGAATACAAGGAGTTTTATTGCTGGATAGAAACACAAGTCAAACGACAAACAGAACCTTTGAACCTCTGAACGGTACACAGTCTGAAATAAAAAGTCATATTAAAATGAATCATAAAAATATTCTGAAAATGATTGCACCACCACCACCTCCCTTTGAAATTTGAAGTCTATGTACGTAACCTTAATCTAAGACTTACAAGACTCAAGCAAATTTCTTATAATTGCTCTTGATTCTTTGTGGACATCATGCCTAACAGGGGCAATACGTCATTTTAGTGAAGGAACATGGATACTTCTCCTCCGGGCCTCCAGCGAGCCCTCAGGGCCTCTGGCTGATGAAATGTTGGAAAGTTTCTTTGATGCCCAAGTGAGCAGGAGGGGCCCTATTTCCTTTAAAAAGTATTTTACAAGGCTGGCGTCTGATTTTGTTGATATTCAATAATTCTAAAAATGTCTTTTGCATTATTGCTGATGGATTTTTGCTGTCTCACTTTGTTTTATTCAGTTTTGATTATTTGAGGAGTTAGCAAAAAAAAAAAAAAAGAGTAAAAGAATACAATAAAGAGCGAGGACAGGAAAAAACATTTTGATGCTGATGCTCTCCAGAGACTCCGACTCTCTGCAGTAAGTGTAATTCAACCCATCGGTAAGAGTGCACTGTATACTATGCCACACGTTGAAATGTGTTGCAAAATGTATTGTTTTATTCACGCTATGTAGAAAAGAATAGCCGGTGGGAATCAGGTGAGACGGCTGATATCGGTTCCCATTGTATGGCTTGTTCCAGAAAGTGTTTAGCCTAGCTTAAACTTGAAGCAGCGGGAAGCAGCTACCATTGACCCAGAAAAGAGCGGTACATCTTTGAGCATCTCAGAGAAGATGATGACGATTATGACTGCAGTCACATGATGCGATTATGTCTGCAGTCACGTTCCCGGATAAGCGTGCATGAGAAGAAGCAACTGTCTGAAGTGCGACCCGTCTTGTTAATTTTACTCCAAATTTACAGTGTAACCCTTCGGGCTGTTCTTTTGAACTTCATCCTCTTGCAGCCTTTTTTTCTCCTCTCGTCGAGGAGTGAATCTCACAGAATGTCGTATCTCTAATGATGCACACGTGGCCCGAGGCCAACAGTTTTGCAATGCTTTAAAAAAAAAAAGAGCATCTTCCATAAAATGCATGAGTTGACTTGTTTCTGTCCCCAGATGTAAAGCCATACAGTTTTTAAATTCACCAACAGCTTATGTGGTTTTTGTAGCATTGTAGATGAATAACAACCAACCCTGATTATTTCAAGACTTTGTACACTGATTATTTTCACTGGTAGGCATTTTGCCAGCATCCCGAGTTGACCTACAATGAGCCATTCACTCAGGAGGAGGAGTGGGAATACAACCAAGAGCAGCATTCAGGTATTCTTAGAACTGGGTCACAGCACTAACAACATAGTAACAATTCTAATAGCTACATATTATTCAGTGTACGTCTAACCTAGCAACCGTCTTCCGTGCAAGGAGTGTCAATCAGCATCAACATGCTGGGTGACATGAGAGATGAGAGAAGATGAAGCTCGGGTCACCTTGAGGTAACCTGTTTGTAACACAGGCAGAATTGATCTCCTTTACATTATAAATAACCTCTCTGCCAGTTAAATGCACGCTCAGATGGAAAATATGGTGTGATTTATCCATGTGGACTTAAAAAAAAAAAAAAAGCGCTCACCTGTTGAAGTCTCCTTTAAAAAAGTGCGCTTCCATGATTGGAGTAAATGTCAATTAACTTCAAATGTGCGTAGAATGAAAGCGGCGTTAATATTTGCAAAGTTTCTGGAGAAATGTCATGCAAATGTTGCAGCGGCTTCCTCCTCCTCTCCTTCTAAAAAAGGAATGCTTGCACCTCCCACTTGCAACCTAAACAAACACCCTACACGGGCAGACAGTGAGCGCAATTGACTCAGGGTTGGGGATTTGAGATGAGAGGTCAATGCCTTTCTCTCAGGCGCGGGTCGGGGTGTTCTCTCAGTTAAAGAGTAATAGATTAGCAGACTTTCACCCCTTTTTTAGCAACATGACATCACCAAATAAGATGGAGACCTCTGCTAGTGCAAAAGGCCCAGACTCAAATGCAAAAATTGTAAAAAAGTGAATGCATTTGTATTTGCATTGCATTAATATTTGCATTTTTTTGCATATATGTGGTTCTTCCTGTGATGTTTGAATGTCACTAATGTTTCACGGCTGCAGTTTAATGTGTTTTCTAGTCTTAACTTCTATATTTGTAGCAAAAATACAATCACTGGTTGCTTTTTCCCCCCCAAAGCAATTCAGTTTGCAAGTTGCAGAGGCAGACTACTGAGCCACTCATTGTTTAATTGGCCAGGCTTAAAAGGTGTCCTGCATAAAGCCGCAGAGAGTGCAGCGGGTGTCTGCGTCTCAGGAGTAAGAGCTAAGTTTAGCAAATCCTCTCAGTGTGTTTCTCAATGACAGCACATGTCGGAGAGTCTGCAGAGAAACACACAAACGCACATGCAAGCACGCCACAGACACACAGGCCCTGGGCATATTTACCATGACAGATGAACATGCAGTCCTTTTGCGAGCTGTACTGTACGCATGCACGGCTCGGCGGTGCATGCAAATGAGGGAAATTATCGCTCATTGCATTTTAAATGTTTGAATAGTTGCGCCTCTAACAGAAAATTAAAATATGCACATTTTTAATCAACTTTGCAGACAATAAACATATGGATACTTGAGGAGCATATATATATGGCTCACTGCGCGGATAATGACTTCCACGTCTTGGAAAATGTTTATCTCCAGGACAGTCAGAGGTCATAGACTTAGAGCTGACAGAGATTCAGTGACTTAGCAGGATGCAGAATTGCAACTGTAGAATGGAGGCAGGAGCTCAGCTCTTAAGCACTTTTTTGGATTTAAAACTGGCTTTTGAATGAATAATTTTAAGTCTTTAGCATATTAAATATGAATATTTTCTGCAAAATAAACCTAGTTTTCAAATAAAGGTTACAAAACACTGTAGTAACGTGGACAGAAATGCAACAAAATCAGGCCAGCCTCAAAATGAAGTATGAGTAATGCGGCAGAAAATAACTGACAAAAACCAAACTATAGAAATGTGTCTGCAGATGGCTGATGGTCAGATCGTTTCTGGTTTTAAGCTCCAGCTAGAAGCACACAGTGCCTGAAGATAATCAGTACATTTAAGGAAACACAGATTTCGTTGGTTTGTTCAGCATCAAAGACTCGACATGGCGTCTGGATGATTTCTTTATTTAATCAAGAGCAGTCATTATCATTTGAATTCTGATAAATGCACCTAACGACATAATGCAACACTCAGAGATCATGAGTATGTGGGTGTGAATCATAACCGGCTCACTTTGAGTTGTTTGAAGTGGAAGTGGCCCAAATACAGAACAATAACATGCACACATAAAAGATACAGTACAGAGCCAGGAAAACAACTCTCACCTCATATGATATTGACACAGATACTCCTGCTCCACCATTTCCACCATCTGTGACATTTATTTACTATTTAGGTCGCTGAAAAATCAGCTTTACATGAGATATTAAGAAAAAAATCTACATATTTTTCTCTATCCAGTCTAGAAAGTTGCCTATGCTAGTCTGAACTGTGTAAGTCTGTCGGTGGCAGTTCTTTTCCATGTAGCTGAAACTCTCCAAAGCAAGAAGCTGCCAGCTTGTCCTGGAGGCTTCCTGATTCTCTTCGTGACCCGACAAGACACCACTTGTGGATGAAAACACAGCTGGCACGGCTGTGATGCCTGGAACAACACTGAGACAAGGGCTTTGAAGGCTGGATGGCTTCCTAATGACACACAGTGTATTGTCACTGATCACCGGCGTGCGTGCTCCTCCTTGAGCAAATTCTCTTTCACATTGTGCGACATCACCCAACTGAACAAGTTTGGTCTGGCTCAGGGGAGTGTAGCGGTTCAGGTGCCTGTAATCGTTTGGTAAAATCCAGCTCGCGCTGTAAGCCTCCTGCGCTGTCACCTCTCCTCCTTGCACTTTGGGCAGACACACCGGCAGTGCACGCTCACTAATCTTGGCCTTGTCTTTCAGCTTGAGCACAGCCACGTCGGAGTCTGGAGCAGAGTAGAAATTTGGATGGACTAAAATGTCTGAAACCTGTTGGTGCAGAAAGAGAAAAGCACTGAATTGAAAAATGGGAGTCAGAATACCTGAGGAAGCCTGATTTTCACTAAGATTTACCGAGCTGTCAAGATCAGATAATATGCATGGAAATATGCAAATGTTTTGAATCAAAAGCAAATATAGCTGTAGCCTGGTAAAGCTTTAAGTGCACAGTTAAATGCCAAAGGATTTCTTCCTGCACCCATTTACACAGAAAAACCTATCCAGGAGATTATATCTATTTAATGAAGAGTCCTTCCTCAATACTTTATCACTGCATCTGCTGTTTGGTAGAATTTGCACTCATGGGAAACTTTCGTACACTGCCTGACCTGGAAATAAAAAAAAGATGTAAAACTATTCAAAGACTTTAGTAAGCATGGGGATTTTGTAATTTGCAGGTGACAGCCTTTTAACCTCTGCATCTAAATGTCTTGAAGTCTCGATATCAAATCTAGAGATGCTAAAAATTATATGACTCCATCGTACTTTGTGGTTTGGACACTTAAAACATTACCACGGGAGAAGATTACAGTTATCAACAAACTCATAATAACCCTAATAAAAGCAACAATATAAAACATTTGATGGATTTTCTCTGACTACTAGACTGTGTTGTACCCTGAGGTGGTGCAGGCTTTTCAAGCGATCCGTGGATGTCTGCACGCCTATGACAACCTTCACTTGTGCTGGGTGAAGGGTCTGCTGCTTGTCCTTGTCCACCACACACTGAGCTGCCACCAGGACGCTACGCTGGGTGAGCAGAGCACCGCTGCAGGCCAGGTACCAGAATGTGGACTCTTCTGAGGCCCCCTGCTGGATAGACAAGGTTGCTCCACGTGGCCCGTGGGTGCTGGCAGTATGATCGGGAGGTGAGCGGATATAAATGGCTGCATGCCACGGCCACTGAGTGTCTGTGAGGTTGTGTGGGCTGAAGGTATCCAGTTTGCCACAAACTGTGGGAAGGTAAGATTCAGAGGAGGAGGCATTGTGTTTAAAATATGTAATTCAATGACAAACTGGCAGTAAAAAGATATGCAGAATATTGCTTAAAAAATTGGTAAATCCAAGGTAAAGCTGTTTTCTTTACAAAGTTCTGAGACACTTAAAGCCCTGAACACACAGACACAGGTGTTTCTACTTCTTCTGGCTATAATTAGACTTCCTCTCAGGTTTAGGTTGTTTGGAGCAATGCTGCAATTGAACTAGTACACCATACTTCACAATCCAATATGAATTATAGCTGTACATTATCCCAAACAGGTGCAACAAAACTAATACACGGATCAGAGAGCTATCAATCAAGACTGCGCATGACCACATAGCCCTGAGACTAATGAGGCAACGGAAGGTAAAACACCTGTGTGAGGAGGCAATAAGATGGAGGACATTTCATTTGACCTTTTGGAAAAGAGTTCGATGAGAAGAATTGCTGAGTCGCTGTAAATATCATAAAGAATGCGTTTCTAAACTTGCTCTGTCTGTGTCATGAGATAACTCGGTGCTACATAAATAAAACTGGATTTAAAAAAATTGAATTGAAGATAAGCTTGAGGACATCGTAACTCTGACTGTTTCTCGTTGTTTCCAGTCTCAGATAGGCGCCTGCTGACTGACTGAGACTTTTCTATTCTAGCAGGCCTCATACGCTGAGGTTACGCAGGGTCAAGCATGTGTATTGAGGTCACCGTGGGGATTTTGTTAAATCTTAAATTGTTATGGGGACACTGACTTCTCTCCTTGAGACGCAGAAGCTGTAGGTTCACATTTAGGAAAGCCGGTGCTGTTCTGATCATTACTATGGTAACCAAGGTCAGAGGATAGGGCTGGCTCACTCCCTCGACACAGCAGATAGGCACATAACATAGAAACCTCTACAGGTAACAGATAACAATGTCAGAGCACTCGGGGTAAACATGTTTTCTTGTTTGTAGAATAATGGCCATTTAGTGATATATAGTGCGGTGGCACAATGCTCGGGGCACATGGACGAGCCAGGGAGGACAGCGTCTTCATGCCATGACAAGTGTATTGATAAATCCCCCATTCTCCTTGGCCACGCTTCAATAAACCTTTCAGAATGAGAAATCTTGGACTCCTGAGAACTTTTTTTCTGTTTCGCTGACTGAACTGATCGTTGATGGATAGAATAACCCGATCTCCCAAAACGTTACAAACTGTTGTGATGCCCCCCTGCCATTTTGTGTGTTTTGGTTGTTGTCTGTGCTCCTCCCTTCCTAGGTGCTCCCTGCCTGTGCTCCTCCTACCTCGTTGGGGAGATTCACCTCACCTGTGGCCTCATCTATAAAGGCATGGCCTTTCTAAGATGGCGCTCTCTCTTGATCCCTCTCCCTCCTGGGTGGCTGGTGCCTCCAGGCACCCTGTGGAGTTTTGTTTTGTTTGGGTTGGTTGGTTGTTGTGCTCTGTTAGTTCTTTTGTTTCCTTATGATTACATTAAAGTTATGTTCTTTAATAAATTTATGGTTAATTTAACTGGTCGCTGTGGTCCTCCCTTTTTGGTTATGCTCCTGAACGAGCTGGGCATGACACTGTCACTTCAAAGTTGGCTGTATGGAGCTTTTGCTGACAGCAGCATCCGTGGTGATAGCTAGAAAAATAACTTTGCATACTCAAGGCACATGAAAAAACTACTAATAGTTAACATACAGGTGATTTCTGTATATATATATAGTGCTGGTTCTCTCACCTGGTGAGCAGGAAACATGGCGTCCACTCCATCTGCCGCTCTTCATACAGGTGCGCCGGGAGCTTCCTGTGTTGCGGTAGAGCGCCGAGGCACATTTGTACTCGATGCTCGTGTAGACTTGGTGAAAGCCACGTGGGAGCTCCGCGGGGGTGTCCTCGTCGTCTTTTTTGGACATTTTGTCCAAATTAAGTGGGATGAAACCAGCCGAGAGCAAATCGTGCATGTTGAACCTGGAGGAGAGTCTCGGGCTCTCTCTGCGGAAAAGAACAGAAGGTTTCTACGTTTAAATAGCTTCATGTGAGGAATACTGCTGCCAATTTTTAACGTCAAACATTGGAAACGGTGTCTTAGTGGCTACCTTGATATCAGGTGTGGCTTCACAACATTTTGTCGCACAAGGTCAGACACTCTGGGCTCCCGACACGCTGCAGAAGCAAACCAAGCAGGCGACTATTAGTGCACAAGAACCGCTCTCAAACTACAAACTCCTACGATGTACTAACTCGTTTACTGCACATTCATCCCAGGGCTCAAATCGTTTACTTCTTTCACATGCAAGGATATGTAAATGCAAATTTCCCATCCCAGCATATAACAAGACTACCGTGAATATTGGAAACATTTCGTTCTGTCCTTACAGTAATACATATTTTGTGTGTATAACACTGTGTTCCCAGGCCTAATGTGTTTATCAAACCATCTACCTCTCACACACTTGGGTGGCCTGCTACTCCAGGATCCATTAGTGAAGCAGGTATTCAAGTGGTTTCCACTCAGAATGTAGGACTTCTTGCAGAAAAACTCAATGGTCTTTGCGCCCGCAGCTGGGTCAGAAGCAGGTCTGTGGTAACCATTCAGCAATTTGGGTGGAGGGGGACACCGGACTCTGCTTGTCTGGCCTGTACGAGAATCTGTTTGAGAGAGAAAAGGAACACCCCTCCCTCATCCTCCAATAAATGCATTACATGGCTTACAAACACCAAAAATGAGGAGCAGAAGCCACCTGGTGAAAATGTACCTTTCACACATGTGGGTACTGTACCACTCCATGTGCCATTAGTCAGACACATCCTCTGCTGGGAGCCGATCAGTGTGAAAGGTGGATGGCACCGGTAGTTTACGGAAACAAGCTCCCCCTCTGGGTCACGTACAAGCTGCAAATATCCATTCACCGGTTCCCCTGGGGGTGCACACCTTGGATTCTTGATGGCTGTGGAGATATTCTCTTATTTTGTTTGTGATATTGTTGCTGTGGTCCTATTGTGCTAGGTAAAATTAGATTTTTGCCTTAAAAGGAATAGCATCAGATGAATTACCCCGTGCAGCATAATTATAGCAACCCCTGATGAGACTGAGAGTGCATAATTTACAATTTTCTAGACCTAACTTAATTTTGCTAATTATATATTTTTTTCCATTTCTGAGATTTTCAAAGAGTGCAGACGTGTGTGGGGAGGTTTTGATACGTTGTGGGGAACTGCTGCGCCAGAAAGTGGAAGCACCGTCAAACTGGCACTAAAGCGCAGCGCAGTTTTGTGGCCAATAATTGAGCTGGCATTGGTTTGACAGATTTAGCTTAGTATTTTAGATGTTATAAAAACACATTATTGAAACTAATTTACAATAATTAATCGGTATTAAACAGTATTTCTTTAGCCGATATTCAATTCTCTTAACTAAAGATCTTGATGCTAGTCTTCCTTGAGTGCCAACAAAGGATAGCTTTCCCAAATGGTGTTTGTCAGTTTTTACTAGCTTGAATCTATACATATTTTTGATTCAAATGTTGTCTTTCGTATCGCATTAGTATCACAGAACAGACATAAATCATATGAGCAGGGCTACTATTAAATCATTTATGTATGTAGTAAAAAGATTAATGGCCCAAGGACACTGCCCTGGAGGACCCCACAAGTTGTAGGTTTTTTATTGTAGAGCATCTCATTAACTCTTTGGTAGCTCTTGCAGCGTTTCTTCTCTCACATAATTAGTTATATACTCAAACCATTTCTGACTGACTAATATATTGCTAGGAGGGGCTCTGACATTCATTCCAGCTGTACCACTATGAGGCGTCTGGGTTAGCTATACAGCAAAGTCAATGTCCGGGAGGGAAACGACTGGATAAATGGGATGCAAGTTAGATGCATAATTTGCTTCAGAGAGGGCAAATGGAGAGAGGGATGACAAATGTGTGTCGCCGACTGTCCGTCTCACTTGGCTGCCCACTATAGGAGGCTGCACACGCAGCAGCAGAATAAAAGATTAATGTCCAGGGTCAAATATGGTGCATGCAAACAAAAAGAGGGAAAATAGAGGGACATCATGCATTCGGGATAAATGTATCTGAAGTCAATACATACAGTGTATCATGAATAAGAATATCAGATTAATATTTTTTTGGATTCCATCTTGTACAATGCAGACAAAATAAAAAGAACACCATACATCATAATGCAATATATTCCAATAACACTGCTTTGGACTCAGGCACAGCAAAAATCAATGTTAAGCTTTTAAACGGGAGTATTTACTGTGCAGCACTTGTATTTGAGCATTTCTTTTATTTTGTCTGTCTTGTATCCATATTGTGTTTATGTGTAAGCAGCATTCACAATACTAACAATGGTTGTACCTGCCTGCACTCTCCTGATAGGTGAGAACAAACCCATCGAAGTTGTTGTAGCCATCTGAGGTGAACAGGATGTGCAACAGGTTCCCAGAGCTTTTTATTGGAGGAGGCAGCTGATCCCCACAAAACCGACCAATCACAGGGGAGCTCAGGCCGTCGCCGTCACGCACCTCGACATAGTCATAACGACAGTTATGGTCAGACTCTAGACTGAGCACTGAAAACCTGCAGCGAAACCCAAGAGAAGGTGCGTTTAATGGATTTTCTTCAATCCAATTCATTACACTAGATTTCTCTTCAGGGAGCAGAATAGCCTCTGTGCTGTCACCTCCACATCAACACCGAGTGCCAGTTGTGCTAATAATAGTGGTGTGTTATAAACGTTCACTTTTTCACCACGTTTTTTTGACATTTTGTCACTTCTTGCACATAGAGGCAGATGCCAAAAGTGTAATTTCTGCATTAGTTTTTAGTCAGTATGTGGGCAATTTTCCGGCATTCTGGCTACGTGCACTTTCTTGTAATGTCTAAATCTAAAGTTTGCAAACCTTTCTATAACTGTATGCTTCAGCAACATGAACCGACAGTGTGATACTGAGCTGGTCTCCACTGAGACCAATTCCAAAAGTACAAAAGGGTCCAAAAAACAAACAAAAAGTCCTTTAACTTAGCCTCGAAAAGCAATGTTCGAAGTTAACTGCGATGAATAACTGCAGCGTGTTTTGAAACACTTTTTACATGCCTAGGCCACAGATGCCTCAAACATAGCACAAGGTGAAAGAAGCAGTGTCTGTATCGATCAAACAATCAGCAAAATCAGACCAGCCATTCCAAAAACGGTGTTTCAGATGTCACTGTTTATTAGCTCTGAAAGAATTGACCCACCTCAGCTCGATCTTTCTGCCCCTCTCCACTTGCACTGTCCACTCACATCGGGCGTTTGTTGGGTAACTCTCCAGGGCGATGTGACCCTGAGTCCTCTGAATGACACCTCCGCATGCTACCCACAAGAGATCTGCAATTACTTTCACTTTGTAAATTCACATTCTCGTCAAATGTATGTTTATCACAGTGGCACTGAACATTAGAAACTGGACCACTGATGTGTAAAAGGGCAGATAATTTCACCCCCCCCCCCCCCCCCTAAAAAATATGAGATCCAAACAGCCACTTGAAAAACAATGAGAGCAAACATCCTGCTGATGTTCACGCTGCCATGTGTTTTCCTCAGAGGAACAAAAAAACACATTTCAAAATGAAACAAATGATTTCTGTCGGTTCTCGATGCTGCAATTCAAAAACACGTCCGTGCACAGCTAAGCATTATTAAAATCAAGCTTTATTTAATTTGAATGCGTCCACTTGGATGTATTCAAACTCTAAACAGGTTATGTAGGACAACAGAAGTGGCTGAACTGGCTCCGTGCCTTCCCTTGTGCGTGTCGAACTGACAGTAAATGACAGAATAACATCCAAGTGGTAATTTCCCTCGGGCTTTGGAAAAAATAAAGAATGGAAAAATATAATGAGAGTGAATAACAGGAGTGGCAAGCAGGTAAACTTGTTTGCTTTCCCTCTATAAATAGCGTCACGTTACGGGGGGGCTTTACCAGAACACATTTGATTTTCTTCTTATTATCTGGGAATTTTTTGGGAAGGGTACCTGCTGGAGCACAAAATAAAAAATCAAAAAATAAAACGGGATTAAAAATCTAATCAGTATTTCAATATCATGTGAACGTGATCTAAAACTAGAGTATTGTTATTTGTTGTAGCATTGTCGCCACCAAGTGTCCTTATGCTGTATTACATGGCAGTCTGTGAATCCTTTCTTCCATAAATTGCTCATAGGCATAGATACTAAATGAATTGTAGTGATGGAATATGTTTCTTTACCTTATAATTAAGGTTTATAATACATGAAGTCATTTTAAGCCTGTCATATTGTCAGTCTTTAAGAGCTCACAGGTTGCATTTAAGGTCTTACAATGCTTCTGAGTTAGATAACGGTGAGGAGTGAGTAAAACCCTCGAGCATTCAGCAAAGAGTGGTATAGATGGATAGATGGTTCTTCATAACTGAGTACTTCTGCACTGTGTGATCCATGATTTCCCATGTTAGCAATGGGATACGGAATATTCAGCCTATATTCCGTGCTGAGATAAGACCCTGCAGCGATGCTGCATTCTTACTCACTTTTACAGTCCCCACCACTCCAGCCTTGGCGACACTCTGTACAATACTTCCCATTGACAAAGAAGTCGTCATTGGCTTTCCATGTTCCATTGTGGCAGGTTTTGCAGTTCTCAAACAGACTGCAGCCTGGCAAGGACAAAAAATAAACAAGTAGGAAGTTATAATCCAAAACTTTTGCAACTTCTAGCCACTGACTAAAGACTCAGGGTGTACCGAACATTTCTTGATCCTAAGACTTGGTGTCTGTTGGTTTTTCCCTGGAAATATCATCATGATCAGAACTATCTTATTCCTCTGAGAGCAGCAGCTGAGATCCAGGCAGGTAACAGTAACAGTGAGACGTAGAATAAGCATCTGGATGTGGCTGATTAGTACAGATAAAGGAACATTTAAAAGTGACAATGAGAGCGTACCTGGGTGAATGATACAGGGGTCACACTGATCAAGAGCATTGCGGCAGCAGGGAACGGTGTAGCCTACCCTGGAGCCTTTTGAGGGACACCGGCACTGGATCAGTTGGTACTCACAACATGGGCGACACATGACACTCCACTGAGAGCTGGGGCAGTTGTCCTCTGCAAAAAGGTATGAAACCAAAACAAAGGACAATGGTATCAAACTTAATATACATACACCCATTGAAAGATCTGACTTGATACTTTTTAAAGGCTCTAAGTTACGTTTATGTGTAGAAAGATTGCACTATCTGATTTATTACAGCACGTTTCTGGTTCTACATGTGATTCTAGAAATGTAGTGAGCAGTGGCCGAGGAGCAAATATTTCCCTCTAGCATATTTCCCTGTTATCTGATGATGCAGATCATACTTCCTTGTACAACACACGTACAGCACTTGATGATTGGACAACCTGCTGAGGTGTGAAATCTGTCTTGGCAGGTGATTTTGTGGCAGATGATGCTATCAAGCGCAAGATGGGCTGTGTACTGTTTGGGAGCCAAATCTGAGACCTTAAGCTGCCTGAGCGCTTTGACCCAAAGTGAGTGCAGCATGTTGGTGCAGCATGGGATGCCGAGACGGGCTGAAATATGTTCCAAACCTCACTGAAGATGCCATTTTTTTTTTCCATAAACACCATTTTGAATATAGATATAGGAGTATAGATATAAATTATAATCCTGTTGGCATGCTGTGCTGTCATTTTACATAGCACAACGACAACATATAAAATGTTGAAATTGAATTTGTTTTGTTTGTTTTTGGAAAAAAATGTGCCACGTTCAAAGAATAAAGAATGAGACAGTCTCGTGTTTGCCACTTTGTGGAATCACGTCTTCTTTTAACGCTCTACAACACTGAGGAGATGCTGCTTCAAAGTGGGATGTTTTCCCATTCTTCTCAACAGTTCTCCTTTGTCATATTTTACGTTTCATAACGCACTAAACATTTTCAGTAGCTGACAAGTCTGGACTGCAGGCTGCCCAGTTTAGCGCACTGGTCGTCCCTAAAAAAGACATCATTTGCAGCATATGTTGCTCCAATACCTGTGTATATATGTATATATATATATATATATGTATATATATATATATATATATATATATATATATATATATATATATATATATATATATATATATATGTTGTTCAGCATTAATAAAGCCGACTGTATTCAGAGACAAGGAAGAATCGTATTGGTATTCAATGCAGTGTTGTCTGATGGCCTGAAGATCATGGTCATGGTCTTTGGACTCGTCCCTTGTGATCAGAGATTTATTTGCATTCTCTGAATATTAATGTAGACAATGAAATCCCCAGATTCTTTTCATCATCATCATCATCATCATACAAATTGGGTGAAATTGGGTGCATAGATGACAGTTCTAGTTTTTTGGTAACGTGGTGAACCCCTCCCCACAAAGGCTCAGCTTCTCTGACTGTTCTTCTACACAGTCATCTTCCTAACATGTTGCCAGTTAACCTCATTAAATATCAGATGTTCCACCAGGTGTTTTCTTTCTGCATTTCACATTTTTTTCCAGGTCTCTTGTTGCCACTGACCCAACTTCTTTTTTTTTTTGGAAACAGGGTTGTAGTCTGTATTATGTAATTGTTTTCTCAAACACAATGAACTAACAACCGAGCAGTTGGAAGTGAGCTCGGGGTGTAGCTCACAAGGAGATACAGCCAGATTCATCATCACATGTTTAATGCTATCCATCAATGTATGCTGTCCTAAATGTAATGTAAAATCCTCACTACTCTGCCCAGTGTCTACAGAACTTGGCAAGGGAAAGGGCTCTATACCAGCCATGGCAGGAGAGGTTATGTTATTTTTATTTCAGCAAGGCACATAGAGTCTGGGGCACGAATTGAGACAAGTCCCAGCAGTGGAGAAGTGACTCATCATCATGAAATAACTTTACAGTTAGTCAACTTTCTTATTTCTTGTTCAAAGTTTGTAAGACTTTCACAAAGGAGAGGCTGTGTGATATAAAGACTCTCCGGCACTGCGTATAGTGCGAACAACAGTCAATCAAAACTGCAATAAATGTCTTTTACTTACCACGTGGCCAAGCTGTTGCACAGAAAGAGAGATTTAGGAGAAGGTAGCAGAGTTTGGGGTCCAGAAGAGTGGGCATGGGCACTTTTCTCGTGAGGAAAGTGAGCATGTTGGCTGCAAACCTTTAAACAATACAAGTTCCCAAGAGGTCCCAAGAAAGTAGCGCAAGCTCTGTGATCTACAGATCTTCCCGTCTGCTGAAAAGTATGACGTAGCTGTGGATGATGATTTCTCCCATCTGAGCGTAATGGACAGAGATCCTTTAACCCATTCCTTCCATGTTATTTTGTGAAAGCATGCATTTGCTTTGTTCAGCTCTAATCAGTGTTAGATCTGCAACCAGTTCCTGTTTCTCTGCTACAGCTGAGAGTCCAGAATGAACGCTGAGCGCTGAATGGCAACAGGGGAAAAATACTTGCTGGCAAAGAGAGTGGAAAGTGCATTTGAGGGAATAAAGACATGCTAATGAGGAAAACAGTGAGGAGTGATGAAAGAAGTCCAGAGGAAAAGAAATTTCCATCTGTCAGAGAGAAGGTTCAAGGAAACAATAGAAGTGAATCTCTCTGAAGCTGCAAGTTAGATATTAAACATCTTTTTTTTTTTCTCAAAATACTTCAAAAGTCCTGATAAAAAAAAAAAAATAGGCACATCAGCAGGTGTATAAAGCCAAATGTGTTTACTGACGCTTCATCATACACCAGCTGTCATGACAATTTCACAACTTCTTGGAAGAGAGACAACAGATGTCCTCCCCATGAAATGTTTATGATGTCAGTCTCCATAGATTAGCCAGGAGCAATGAGGCTGACAGGATCGTCACAGCTCATTTCATGAGCAAGGTTGCTTTTCCATTACCTAAGATTTTACTTTGAGCGGAGTTTTGATAGCTGTTCTCATATTCTCCGTCACAGCAGGTTGTAAGCACACAGGTAGAGACTGGAGCTGAGACATTTTTTCCAACCTCGTCACCTACACGAATGAACCCTTTACCTACTGTTTCCTCCTACCTGAGGAATGAACTGCCTCAAGCAAGGCCTGTTTTATAGCTCATGGAAAGTTGATACAGTGATGATAAAATTCTCTCGTTGACACGCCCCGGGTCTGCAGCACTGTGGACTTTTCTTTTAAAGCTGCATTTATAGACTTTTTGCCACTAGAGGGCAGAAGATCTTCATAATACGACGTCTTGCAGATATGGTAATGTGTTAGAGTAATACATTACTTTTAGCAGTAATATAAAGTATTGCACTGTAATATTACTACATTCCCTGTGCACTATAACACAACACATTACCAGTGAGGTGACTGGTTCATTGCAGGTGCTTTTACATTGGTTTGCCAATTTAATGATCTGCCTCGAAAAACAACGTGCAGAGCCTGAATATTTTTCGCCGGTTCCACTGGATTCTGACACTAGAGACGACGAACACATGGCCAGGAGAGGAGAGGCCATCGCAGGTGAGGACTGAGAGGGAAATCAACGCAGTGTAGAGCCGGAATATTTTTCACAGACTCTGAGAATTTATGCTGTATTTGGATGAAACCAGAGTTGGTTATCGTCGGAACAGCGGAAAGACAAACCGAGAGATTCTGATTCTGTCAACTGAAGTGTGCAACAAAATTAAGCGTTAATTCAGTTCATATACACCACACCTCTTCTGCCAGTTATTTAAGAAGGCATGGGCGACCTAATTATTCTATGTCATCACACTATCGTTAATAGAAGCGGGTAACTTTAATACAAAGTGGTAATCACCAAGCACAAATGGGCCTTCACTATACAATATCACTGGATTTGTACTGAACTGCAATAAACTTGATCTTGCTTCGATCACCTGAAACAGCATTACAACCTCTTCTATTTTATAATGCCTCGTGACACTTTTGCTGTTATTTTAGTGAAAGTAAAGTAAAAAGTTTCTTAGTTTGGTTTCCACCAATTCCTGTCATAAAAACTGATCTAAGCTTGCGAGATGTTTGACTTTTCTTCACAAGCTTGTCTTCGTGTATGTGCTGTTTGGTGCTGCATGGGCAGTTAGTGTGAAAATCTGTCCATCGTGAGTGTGAGCAAATATGCAGGAGGAACGGAGAAAAAAAAAAGATGAAAATGTGAAAATTACAGATGTGTCAAAGGAAATGAAAGCAGCTAATCAGCGACAATGTTGCTCTTAGAAGACACACTCTTACAGTAGATATTTCAGCTGGAATGAGTTTAGAAATAATGAACACGCTTCTGTGCTGTTTGTTCCATGTTGACAGCGTTTTCTCTGCTATCAATTAACACAAAGATGTTGCCCCACAAGTCAACAAAAAAAAAGTTTTATCCTGAACATATACAGCTGAAAAATACATGGTGAGGGCAAAGATTTATGGATTGCTAACTTTGGCCCATTATATTTTGTTGCATAAGGGAATATTTCCACTGCATTAATGTTCATACCTTATTTCAGAGTGATCACAGAATCAGTGGCTTGAAAACGTACATTAATGCATTGACATAAATCTGCATGTATATCAGTATTTTATAACCTGCTTTGCTACTTTTAGCAGAAAGCTCTGACAAACCGGTTTTATTCTACCTGTTGGTGAACGTTAAGTACTAAAGAGACAGACAATTTTCTCAGGAGCTGGTTGATGCCAAAACAAACTAAAAGAAAAGGGAATATGGGACTTTAAATTTGTCCGGTAGCCTGCAAACATGATCAAGTACTGCTGTTGCTCCATATAACGGTTTGCTATGTGAATTTTATATGCTGATATTACATCAGGATGGTGTTTACAACTTGTTTTACTGCCTTGAAGTGCCCCAGAATCGAAGGTCGCTCACTGCTTGGTGAGATTTCTACACACATTAAGAAGATGCCGAAGTCAGAATTTTTGACTGAAAACATCCCAGCAGTAATTAACTCTCGCGTCAACGTGAAGTGACAGCCACATTTTGACCAGCACTTTGAGTTGACACGCATAAAGAAACATGAGTGACTGGCCATGATTCTTGCAGCCTTTGAACTGTCAATCATTATTTAAGATGTTGCCTCACCCTGTCATGTTGAACCTGACTCCCGCTGTACATGAGAGAGGAAGATGAGGGCTGGGTGGATTATGCATTTTTACATTATGACACAGTTATAAAACTTTCATCGGTGTCACAAGGCCAACTTCACTGTCGAAATGAGTTCTTGACATCAGAGACCAGTGTTTTTTGGTTCAAGTAATTACCCGTGGTGCTCTGTCAGCTATTCTTAGCCCTCCTGTTGCTCAGTGAAATATTCCATTTGGAGCCCAGAGACTCCCCGCCTAGCCCTGCACCACCATCCACTGACCTTCTCCACCTTCATCCAGTGTTGATTTTGAACCATGGCAACCTCTTGCCACCTTAAATGAGGCTCCAGAAATACCAAGTATGATGAAGATGGATATCAAGCTTTGCTCTTCATAGACTCAACAATCTATAATAATAAAACCACTCACCGTTTGCAGCCTCGAACAAGGAAAATAAAAATTACATTCTGATTTTCTTATATAAACACCAGTATTAGTAGCTCATTAGCATCCTCAACAACGTCCTAGTTTTGTTCATAGTCTTACCGGATCTTTTATCTGTCGAGGGCTGTATATTCATTTTGTTGATACATTATGTATTTATTTCTGCAGGTCAAAGGCCTGCCACGTCTTAATGTTTTGAATAATGGCAGCCGTGCAGCGCATTAACGATGTTTGCACGGAGGAGTTGTTTCTTTGTTCTTCTGCCTTCATATCAAACACGGGAGGAGGGAGCTGTTAAAATATTCAGCTCCGCATCTCCGGCTGACTGCTCCATATGCCAAGCACCGGTCACTGTGATGAATGTGATCCAGTGGTCCGTGTGGAGACACTCTGCGGTTTTTACGCTTGAAGCAGACTACTCAACACAGTATTGACCTTTTAAGGTCTACGTACGACGGCAGTGTGTTTGTCAATGTCTCGCTTCAACGTGACTGTCAGCTTCATTAACTTCTCACACACTTTGGCGATGAGCAAGGGCGCGGGGGAGCTACGCCGACTTACTGGCTTACATATTTTCTTCATAATTATCAGACAGATAATAGCTCA
The DNA here is from genome assembly GCA_014281875.1 of Nibea albiflora. Taxonomy (NCBI): domain Eukaryota; kingdom Metazoa; phylum Chordata; class Actinopteri; family Sciaenidae; genus Nibea; species Nibea albiflora. Next base: position 5,064,522 of record CM024795.1, on the reverse strand, counting down.
CACTGGGCTCCATTTGTTCTGGATCTTATCGTGAGATGAGGTTTATATTTTAAGATATACAATTCATAGCAGTCTCTGAGTTTAAGCAGCATGTACAGAATGCAGACTGACACAATGAGTGTATATAAACTATACATATTTTATTTGACAAGAGCGCCAAAATTTTATATTTAAATACAAATGACCAGTGAAAGTGCAATGTTCCCTTCAACAACTGAATTACACACCATCTTGAACTGCTACAATGATCCAAAGACATTTTAAGAAGCTGGTTTTGAAGACGCACGATGATTTACTCAAACATTTATGAGCCGGTAAAGACGAACCAGAAGCGTCACGTCCTTAAGAGAGAGTAACAAGTGTTAACAAAGACTTCTCCGTTGTAGGGCAGTCGAGCATTACTCATGTGTAACATGAGCGTTATAACAGGACTCTATTTCACGCTGTCCCACTTTTAAAATGCAAATATATTTCACAGACCGTAGGTCAACACACACGTGTGTGTTCACCATTTAATTCTCAGCTCATAAACTTAACGCGTTGTAGCAATTAGTGTAAAAAGCGTCAGACTGCAAAAAGTTTGAAATGCAGGAGTGATTTCTTTGGAGACAAAAGACTTTTTGTTTGTCAAGGTTTGTGATTACCATACCTGTCATATCCGTTACAGACTGCAGGATACGACAGATCCAGCCTCGTCTTGTTCATATTTGACAAAGCAGAAATGTTCCTAGCCAGAGGCTACCGTAAAAAAACATTATCAAGATAGTGACATACATTCATTATAATGGCATGTAGCTGTAAAAAAAAAAAAAGTTCCTATTTCGACGCCAGCACCCTCAATTTAGTGAATAAACTGTACCTCCCTATGAATAAAAACATGATTTTTTATCCTTCACTAGTAGTCTAGTCCATAAAAGACACATTATTATATTTCTCAGGTACAAATAATTGTAAAAAGGCCCCAAACAAATGCGAACACATCTTTAAATAAAATATATATGTATATATATATACACAAATTCCTTCAAGCTTTAAGTAGGATTGTATAAAATCACAAGACTATTAAACCCAACCAAAATGACATATGAGTCATATTCTAAATATTATTTCACATTCTCACACGACACAAAAACTGAAGGTTAAACGCCGATGTTTTCTTTCTCTGGCAGTAGTTTTCTCCTTGGCTGAGTCCTCTGGCGCTTTGTAAGAAGTCCTTCTTCATTTCAAGACTTCTGACCCAAGTGTAAGCCGACGAGCCACCGAGAACCATCATGTTACTGGTCCACCACAGCAGGCTTTTACTGGAAGAGTTGTACACCACCGCGATGACAGTCTGCGCGCAGGCCTTCGCCGTGCCCGAGACATTGTGTGTGAGAGGACTGGTAAACTTGATCTGGAGGCCCGTGACGTAGCCGATGGCGAAACCAAACACTCCCCCGATTGTCATCATGCCCCAGAAACTGAGGTCGGTGAGGCGGCTGAAGCCGGTGACTCGTGGCAACTCACCAAATATAACAATGAGCGGGAGGAAGAGGACGCAGGCGTTGATGTTGTTGTAGTAGGACAGCTTCCAAATGTTCCCGTCCACTGCTGGCATCACCTTCTTGGTGTAGATGGCGTTCATGGACACAAAAGCGCTGGCCAGGACTCCAAAGAAGACACCTGTCCACGAGAGGGAGCCTGCCAAGCCTTCCTGGTCCACACCGAGCCAGAAACCACCTGAGAAGCACGAAAACATGCAGGACTGTGATATCACGCAGAGGAAAACAAGCTGTCACAGCTGAGAGAATGCCGCCGCCGCCACACAAAAAGTAGTGCGCTTCCAACTGTTTGCACAAATTTCAACACAACAATGAGGCCAATGTTTGGTCTACACCAGGCGTGTCCAAACTGTTCCACAAAGGGCCGGTGTGGCTGCAGGTTTTTGCTCCAACCAACCAAGAGCACACAGTTTGACCAATCAACTCTCTGAAGACTGAGATCAGTTGATTCAATGAGTCAGGTCTGGTGTGCTGCTGCTTGGTTGGAAGGAAAACCTGCAGCCACACCGGCCCTTTGTGGAACAGTTTGGACACGCCTGGTCTACACAGAACCACAATGTGGAGGCTGAACAGGAATGTCAGGTTCTGTTGTCTCAGTAATGCTGGCTGCAGAGGAGCGGAGGCTCTTATATCAGCATGACGATGTGCATGATGTGAGAAACAGGTGCTCTGGTGTCCATATACTTCTGGCCTGAATGCATGCAGAAGTATGTGCATGAGTGCATGCATATTTCTGTGAACACTGTTGGTGCAGACTCAAGCTAAACATGCAACATCGATGTAAACACCGGGACAAACAATGTTCACATACCTAATATGACTCCGCAGCACATCAGGGCTTGGTATGATGTGGTCTGTTTCAGGACGACGTATGAGAACAGCACGTTGAACACCGTGCTGAGTGAACGACCGACCGTGTAGAAGGCCACTCCGACGAACTTGAGGCACAGGTTGTTGAAGGAGATCATGCAGATGAACACAACCGACAGCGGAAGCACCTCTCGGGCCGTCTTCAGGTCGAGTTTGACCGACGGGAAGTCGATGAGTCCCGGCGACAGTTTAGACAGCAGCTGCATGACCCAGCACAGCCCGACGGTGACCACACACTGGTAGAAGGTGACAAACAACGGCGCGTCCAGGTCTCGGTTGTCCAGCAGATAGTTGTTAAGGAACACCATCGTTATTGAGACAAACCAGTACAGAGCGACCACCGCGGCTATTTTCACAGCCCGGACTATGAACGGCTCTCCGCGGCCGTCCTGGTCCACCGTCTCCGGGTCCGCTAGAGCCATCCTCAGGATGCTGGAGCGCTTCAGCTGAGTCCTGTTCATGGTTGAAGAGAGAGGAGAAGAACAAGTGTGTGTGTGAGCAGCGCAGCATTTACAAGAGCTAATATGTAGCTACAGACCAGCAGAGCTACATTCAGTCCACAACACAAACATGACGACTGATTTCCGCCAGCGGCGACGACAGCGCGACTTCCTGTCGGTTTCTTTCAGAATAAAAGCAGCGAAATTATTGACCCCTTTAAGTTAAATAATTCTTCTAAAATATCTGCATATCTAAAGTATAAGTAGTTTTATTGTTATTGTTCTTATATTATTGTTCCATTTTATGTTTGTATTATTTTAATTGTCTGATCTTAAAAGTGTGAAACATCATTATTATGTTATTATATGTTATATAGAAGAAGAAGAAATACTTTTATTAATTCCTCAAGGGGATTTTCTTTTTTCACTCAGTTAGAATAATAATTAAAAAACAAAACAAACAAACAAAAAAAAACTTAGGGGATCCTTATTCAAAATTACACATCTGCTGATATACTGTATGTTCACAGATTTCATGTTTGGAAGAGTTTGGATGTCTGTAGATGAGAGGTAAAGCTTGTTTCACATTGCTTTTCATTCATCTGTACATGAATCTGTAAAATGTAAAGCTAACATTAGCAACATTGGCCTTTGTTTGTTTGCTCACTGTTTCCTGTAGCTCTCAAACTGTAGTGAAAACATGTAGGACACATATTTTCAGAACATAATTTCAACATTACTCTGACAACAATACTGGGTAATATATGGGTAGGAATACAGTTTTTCCCACTTTTATTTTGAAGGAGGACGCTCAAACCGGAAGTCTTCTTAGCCGTGACTGCTTCCTTGTTTGAGCCACTTTCTCCTTATTTAAAAAGATAGTGCATCTAAATAATCACGCTCACCGATCAAAATATAGTCCATAAAATTCCCATTTATTAAATAAATATGAATAAATAACTCCTGAGCTCTCGTTAATCAAACTAGTTCACTCATTCAGACGCCTCAGCTTGCAGTAGCCCAGATTACATCGCGAACTACATTTTAATACTGCATATAAAGTTTAGTTTTCTAATATCACAACAAACAAGTTTCAAGTGACACGTTTTTTTTCTTGATTGACAATATGAAGCATTTAAAAATCGTTTTCATACCTTAAATCGTCGTAGACTGTCCTGCGTCTGATGAATCCAGCAGGCAGGTTGGATGCGTCATGAAGCGTCTGCCGTGCCTTACACACTCCCATTGAGGAAGCAGGATTTGTTTGACCTGTATTTCCTGTTAGAACCTTATGACACAATGCATGCAATAAATCATGTTAGGCATCCTGTTACGCATATCAGCAGGTGGTTGCAATACACAATACAACTATCAAAATAAAATGCAACATAAAAAAAAGAGTTTAAAACCAACTTTGACCTTTTAGATTAGAAATGTGATGATACCTGAGGATCTCTGACTAAACTCTGAACATCTGAACACCTTGGCCTTTAAACTCTCTCACTCACACACACACACACACACATTCCAAAGAAAAGCAAATAAGAGAAATGACGTCCCATCAAACATTACATGTTTGAACAGCACGTGCCTGTGGAACCAAGGAGGATGTGAACAATGGGAGTGACGTCACGCGTAGGTGCGTTTCATTGACAGGTGAGGTCACCGTGCCAGTTTTTCAAGTCTGGTAGTCATACAGCCAAGACGGTTTTCAGGATTAACAGCATGTAGATTAGTTTGATTTTGTGTGGATCAGTAATTTTAGATAGGATTAAAGATTAGCTCATGCAGACACATCTTTTTAATTTTTTCTTTATTCCAGTCAGTCATAAGTTTTGATATATTTACTTTAAGTGCTATCCCCCAAAATAGTTCTTGCAATGTTTGTTGTTATTCTCATTGACTGACCTTCAATATTAGAGTTTTATTTTGAAAGTAAGATGATAATATTGTACGAATTATTCATAATTTGTTTTAACCAATTCTATAAAAACAATGAATTCAGTTAAAGTAAACCTCAGTGTTAACTTTCAGGATACTTGACCACGCTTTCTGCTAACACCAACACTGCCATGTGCTTTAATTAACCCATCATCTGTTAGGAGATGAGTCCTAATAAGACCAACCACACTTGAACCCAGTCTCATTTCTCAAAAATCCAAGTTACTTTTCAAGATGGTCTAATACTGAAATACATACATACAATACAATTATACTCTTTCATAAAACCAACACAATGTTTTTTTTTTTTTAAAATCATTCTACTGTACATAGACAGCAGCAGGCATTCACAATTCACTAACTTTACTAATAATACTATTGTACTATAGCTTCAAGACACTAGGTGGCAGCAAATAATCAGTGCTGATTATATGACCGGCTGCAGGGTTATGATTTATGAGTGACACCTATGAGTCGTGCAACATACTGATCAGCATAAATATATTAAGTAGTGAATGAAACAATAGAATAGTATTTTTAACAAAGAGTGCAGTGACCTCAAAAACACTGCCGCCTGATCTTTTCTCATTCACACCATCGGATTGCCCTTTTCACATGCCTCAGAAAAGCAGTCCTTAATCAGGAACACTGTCAAAATGTAAGTCTATCCATGGGTCTCTTTAATGAATACTGTCTGTGTGTATACTTAGCATTATTGTTTTTTATTTGACGGTGAAGACAGACATAAAACGTGGTGAGAGCCTTGGATGACACGCAATAAAAGATCCCCTTTCGGACTGTGATTAATGGCATCTCAGACCACTAATCCCTAAGGAGGCCGAGTTTAGAATATTGTCTTATCCCTTACACTACAGAACCATCTTCACCCATCTATTATATCAGCTGCAGCTGCTGACTGCTTTAAAAGTGACATTATGTAACTTTTCTACCATAAAATAACAGATTTTAAATCATTTTGATACTGCACTGACTTTTAATAAGATGAATGGTGCCTCTGCTGTTCCCACTCTGTGATCCACTTGATCTTGCACTATGTAATGTTGTGCATGAGCTGGGAGAAGTGCACAATGTTTAACAGCACTAAGTCACACACCACCGACTATGTCACTGATTTCGATGAAACTGGATCAAATTTTATGGTTTCTCTCTGATGTTCAGTCAAGGAACCAGTGTGAACTATAGTTACTGTTAGCTAATCTTAGCTCACTTAGTTTGCTGTGCTGCCCAGACTGTGAGCTCAAAGCACTAAGAGAGTGTCAGTATTTACAGTGGTACCACAGACGTTTTGGACCACCGGGATAGGATCATTTTCATGCCTGAGATTTGTGAGGGGGGGGCGGGGGCAGGAATGGGCACCGGAACTGTAGCTGGACGAGTCAGCAAGAGTAAATCTGGTAAAGCAGTGTTTTTCAACCCTGGTCCTCGGGGAACACTGCCCTGCATGTTTTAGATGGTTCCTGCTCCAACACACCTGATTCAGCTCATCATCAAGCTCGTCATCAAGCTCTGCAGTGGCCTGATAACGAGCCACTCATTTGAATCAGGTGTGTTGGAGCAGGAACCATCTAAAACATGCAGGGCAGTGTTCCCCGAGGACCAGGGTTGAAAAACACTGGGCTAAGGATAGACGCTGGACTGTGATTCTTGGGATTCTGTAAAGAACGTTAAACTTGCACTTCACTTTCCCGTTCAGACCTTATATCAAAGCCCCGTGTCTTCCTGCTGTCATCGTTCCCCTGCTACACAGTTGCAAGCTATTTCGGTTTGCTGGGAAATTGTTATAAGTGAATCTTGTCTGTTGGCGTTATATTTTCTGCTACAATACACTGCAAGTCACTTAGCTGGTGTCCCAGTGTTGACCATTGAGCTGGCAAGCTACACCCGTGGACTCATATATGCTCTCAGCAAGGATGTAAAACTCCATTTTCCAGAGAACACAGAGGCAGTATTTGTGGAGCCTGACTCAGCCTATACAACGCATCCATCAGGGGGTGTCTGACCCTTCATTGTGCTCCCTTTTGCTCAGACTTTGGAAGGGGAGAAATGCTGCGCTGGAGCCAAGTTTGCTATTCACAAGACGGTCTCCCTTCCTGACCCCTGTCAGCTGGAGAGATTTCCACACTTTATTAGCAAGCACACACACACACACAAAAATGGAGAGAAGCTACCGCTTGTGATATCTTGTATCACGGAGGCTCTGGAGCATCTACACGGTGCATTAGTATATCTTCACCTAACATTTCAGTGAGACGCTCACGTCAAATACAAATGTCAAATATAGCAAGCAGTATAACAAGCAGCCGTCCATCCCAAACTCACTTTGTTATAAAGAGTACTGGATACACATCTAACAAGAAGTTTGTTATGTTGCTATGTTATATATTATGTAGGCCAAAGATTTTGCCAAGGCTTGTAGCAACGTGACTTCTTTTCTTGTGAACCTTCGTCCCTCAGTAGCCTACTTTATTCACACAGACTCCAGATGGCACCTTGTACAACATAAGTGATCTATGCTTGCATTAATTTTCCAAATATGGCACGTTTATTGTGAAAACATTACAGTTTAATCTGTGTCATCTGTATAATACGTCTGATACTTTATTCACAAAGATTCAGGCAGATGCTAGAGTGCAGGCGGACAACACCTGTCGGAAAACAGTCCGAAGGAATGGCAGAACGACAACACGAAACACGAAATGAAGATATGTTGCTATGCTGATATGATTTTATTAAAAAGACTAGAATAAAATAATTTCTTGTCGTCTGTTTTATGTAATTAAATAATAGCTTTTGGTGTCCAGATTGTGCATGCGTTGTCCTTGTGTGAGTGCGTTACATAACATCTGGTTGTATATCGCGCTGCAGAGAACAGCAAAAGTAACTCAACCTCATCTAATTTTATTGTCCCGCCCTTGTCCTATTGTCACATATCAGCATTACAGAAACATATTGGCTCTTTATATAATATCAAACTAAATCATTTAAACATAGGCTTACACAGGCCTACATACTGTATCATCCATGTAAACATCAGCGGCGTAATTTATAGACAACCCTTCTTGGCAAGGCGTCCTTCAACAAACATCTACGATGGATGATGTGGCTGCTTGAGAGAATCCAAATGACAAATATCCCTAAAATTTGCTCTAGTTTCAAAGCACATCATTTCTATGTCAACACTCTATAATAATTCAATAGATGTTTGGTGCACAGTAACCAATGTAACAGCAGCAGGCTCAGGATCATGTAGAACGAGGAGTAGTTTTAATTAAAGATTTATAATGAAGGCAAGGCAAAAACAAACACACAACTTCACAGCAAGCTGTCACCTTTTCGCCCTCTGCGCACCACTCATTTGTCATCCTCACCTAAACTGGAACATACCATCTGTTCAGGAAAGCACAAGGTGAGTTAAACAGGTGCAAACATGCCAAGACCACACAACGGAAAAGATATTTAAGATTCCTATTGTTCTGACATACGAGAACACGTGCCGGCAAAAAATAACCGCAGAACAAAAATGTGCCCCTCCTTTCAACGACATAACCACATGTTTGTACTACCGCTGACACCAGACACAGGCCGCTCTGGAGAATAACAGAAAACTACACAACTGAAACAAGCTTGTATTCCATTATTTGTTATAGCTGGCTGGGAGTGATTAATTGATGCAGGGCTGAGCGCAAAGAAAAGTCAAGGAAGCAGCCTGTCCCCCCCGACCAGACACAATAGACCTCCTTTTTTACTAGAACCATGGGCTTTTATTATTAATGACACCACTATCATTAAATGAGCCAGTTGTGAGTACAGTTTCGGTAGCACCACATGGGTAAACTGCTGCTTTGTAGGCAACTGCTGTTCATTGTGAATCTTCCAGCAAGTAGGGTGAACAGATATTAGGCCAGAGAGGGTGATCTGTATGGTACAGTCCACAGGGCAGCTTAATTTCAAACACATATAATCCTCCCTTGTGAAGCCGGTTTCTCAGCTAGACTGCCTTTACTACTTTGATCTCCCTGTGGTTGTAACAACCTCTGCCTTCTCACTGTCTAGAGAGAAGAAAGAGCAGCAGGTCCTTCTTAAGAACATTTCCTAACAACTGAAGTGGTATAATAGGTTTGAAAGAAGAAGAAGAAAAAAAAAAACAGGTTGATGGGCAAAACATAAAAATGTAATGTAGAGCTTCACTCCAGCCGCCTTTCTCATGAGACTAGAAAGTTTTAACAAGCTCGATGAATGGTGGGAGAAAATGATGAAAACCTGTACTATTGGCTAAACAGAGCTATTCATTTTTTTGTTCCAATACACTTGTCAAATATACAAGGCTGATTTTTTTTTAACCTTTCTTACAATTTATCAACATTGTGAATCGGGGCGCCCGTAGCTCAGGTGTTAGAGCGCTTTGTCTTGTAAATGGAGGGTGGCTGATTCAACACTCAACTCCCCCAGTCCAGTCGAAGTGCAAGGTAAACAAAGCTTGTTTATGCTGCCCCCAAGTGGACAGAAAAATCTGTTATTGCGGATTTAAAATCATTCTTTTCACAATTATGGTGGTAATTTAATGCCGACTCCCCCAAACTGCTCCCGATGGCTGTGAGTATGTGAGCTTTGGATAGGAAGTGCTGTTCCGCTCTGATGAGCGGCTGGCACCTCTGACATTAGTGTATGAATGTGTGAATGCGTAGGTGTGTGAATGGGCGAGTGTGATGGGTGTTGTATACACGTTGAGTGGTCATTAGATCAAAAAGGTAAATACAAGAGCATTCGCCAACTGTCTATAGCTAGAATTCTCAAATGCAAGTTTGTGTTGCTGAAGTTGGCCAGAATCTGAGCTGCTCCCTGCAGTGAGTACCGGAGTGAAAGGCCTTTAATTGAGGGGACACTTCTTTGGCCATCGTGACACATATCACATCCTTGTAAAACTTTTAGAGCCAAGAAAGGAGGACATCCTCCTGAAGAACTAAGATCATAAAACATGAATGAGCTATCCTCTCAGAATTAAATTGCACCATAAGAGCTATTAAGAATCCCTTTAACTATTCAGAATAAGCTGACCGCCGTCCTCTCAGCTCTGCAACATGAAATACAGCTGCAGTATGAATGCAAATGTCCTTTTTTGTCACTGTCAGACTGACATGTTTGGCTTTGTCGAGGAGGCTGGCAGACTCCAAACTACTGTCATCCAAGACCAAGATGAGTCTGATGACTCATCCTCCTCCTCATCATACTGTGGAGCAGCATGATGACAATGGGGCCACTATTTTGTCCGACAAGGCTTTCCATCCATCAGTTCTCTCATTTACTCCTTTTCATTCACAAGGATGGCAAAAAAAAAAAAAGATGTCAAACAACATGAGAGAATTATTTACACCATTCACCTGAACTGTGTGTCCTTAAAGTGAGGAAGGTAAGTAAAGCAAAGCCACATGAGCACAGATGGAGCACTCACACAGAAAGACCTCGGATGGTTTTAACTGAGCGTATTTATTTTCCCTCACCTGTTTTTGGTGTTTGAGCTCGAGTGTGTAAGCACTCACCTTTGTGAAGTGGCCATAATTGGTATCTGTTAGATTAACATCGGTTCACGTGTTTTGAATGTGAAGCAGGTTGCTTGTAGGGCAACTTCTACAGAGCTGTATGGCATCTTTTAGCTCATTGCTTCAGTTTCCTGGTCTGCAAATGGATTTATTTCTCCTGCCTAGCACAAAGACAACGTTTACAACTATCTGTTAGTGGAAAACACCTGGAGAACTAAAAGTACAGTGAACTTTGGACGAACGGACACAAAGAGAACTCTAAATTTATGCGATTCTTGCTGGAAATGAGCCTGTTTGCTAACAAGTTCACCGTATCTACTGCAGAGGTGACAATACAGGATGTTCTGCTGCCCCCATGTGGCCAGAAAAAAAAATCAGTTATTGCTGATTTAAAAGCATCAGAAAAACTTCCTGAGTTTGTCATATAGAACAACATTTCCCCATAGCTTTTGAAAGTCTTTACAGTCGAGTTTGCAGTCATACTGGAACACTATGTCCTATTTTTGAAATCGTACACAGCATCAGAACAAAACAAACTAAATCTACCTGGACTGAAAATATGTGGAATTAAACTGGGTAGAAAATTGTGTTCCCCGGCCCGTTCTGCCATCATCGTCATTTCTTTGTGAATAAAGTTAAACCAGTTCATCCCGTGAATTGAACACGGCACATAATGGGCATATGAGTGCACTACAAAGGTCACCGGCAGACTACCACACTGAGTGAGTCACTGCCTAAAATGTTGCTAATGAAGCTAAAGTGGTTGTGTACCACACGCTTGTGTTTCCACTCCCCTGCACTGCTGCCCAAGGGCTTGGTTAATTATCTCCTTTGTTTAAAATTGTTCTCACACCAGCTTAGGATGTGCTCTTAGAGGGGTAAATGAGCAGGTTGTGCTTGATCGATAATAGGACTCCTGTGTAGCATAAAAAAAAAAAAAGAATCCAACTTTTTCTCATCTCGTTTTTTTTTTCTTCTTCCGTCTTCTCTCTCTTTTGCTGCGTATCTCTTATGTTCTTTCCTCAATTTGTCAGCTTCTTGCTTTCGTTTCCAGCTCTCCAGTCAGACTTCTCTCCTCTAAACCAAAGAAGGCAGGCAGTGAGGATTCAAGGTTCAAATGGTTGCGGGTAACACATCCAAAAGTGCTATTTTTATGTGATATAAATAGAAGTGAAATGATTGTTTTATAGATTTATCTCACTAGATTGGTATTGTTCCCTTTCGGGGCTGTTATTAAGGAAATGAAGGGCACTGCCTGGGGTCTCTTCAGCTGTCTGCAGTCTGGGGTGAAGTGCCATATTGGGAGGTTTGTATTAGTAGTTCTGGCCCTCATGACCACCTCCATCACTCTTCAGGAGAGAGTGAGTGCAGGTGGAAAGCAGGGCGTTGTGGTGTCAGTGCTTTACCATGCCACGAAACATTTTGGTGGGGTAACTGAATTACCATCCCACAGGGAAATCAAAGAGAACCGGCTCAAATTACTTTTTGTAGTTGACAAGCCATCAAAACATAAAACCGACTAGAAATGTACCAGAGAAAACACAGAGAACATTTTCTTTTAGAAGGGTGAAAGTATCAAGTGTCAAACAGAAACAAACACAATGCCTCAGCTGTGGAATGCAATTGATTTTTGTCAGTGATGGAGCTTTTCCTCATTACCAGCCTTCTGTTTTATTACCTCCTTCAAAGCCAAGTTTCTGGTTTACTTAGCAATAAATGAACAAATTAGGCTAAACACCATCAGTGACAAGAACCTTTTCATATCCATGCGCATCGAGTCCATAGCAAAAACATTGGCATGTTGCCTTTGTTAAGATTTTTTTTACCTTGCACAGGCATCGAATAACCTGATTTTTTATTTTTGTTAGCATATACTGCATGCAACTATAATCTCAATGCCTCACGGGGACTCTTTGACAGAGTAATCACTTGCAGCTAGTAAACTCAAGTCTTGAAGTGTCATCCACTTTTCTGGAGCCTTCGGTGGCATTCCTTGACCTCCAGAGTTTTCTCAGTTGTCATGGAGATGGTTCACTCTTGATTACCTGACCTCAAATGGAAATTCGGTCTCGTGATAACAGGTGGTCATGTATGAGGGGAGATCGTAACCCTCTCTGTAGCATCTGATGTGGAAAGCCTCTGTGATCTTTCCTCTGTCTGCTCGAATGCTGTCCCCTGATGCAACAGCAGCCCGTGTTGTGTGTTTCATGCAGCGTCTCGTCTGCACCATTTCACCATTGTTGTGTTCTCCACAGTTGCTGCATGTTAAGTTAAACAGCACTCCAGTTTTCCTCTTAAGAGGTCTATTAGCCATCTGTGTGCTGGGAGAGGTCTTCGAGTGTTTAATAGATAATGGTAAGTGTTGTGGTGCTGCTCCTTGTGAACTGAAGACTGCTGATTAAAGTGATGTGTATTCCAAGGATCTAGCCCGTTATAATCAGAACATAAACAGCGAAAATATATCCAAGCATCTTCAGTCCCCAAGTAGGCAGAAAGACTCGATACAAAAACCAGCCAGTAAATGTGTATATGAACTAACACTGAGAACAGGTTCAAGGTAGAGCCACCACAAGTAAATCCCTACTTAATTTCAGCTCTCACTTGAAGGAAGTCTTAAACAAACCCAATTTCCTAAATGGATGAAGCCCAAACTCATTACGGTTTTATTTTGTAGGCCTGCAGCATCTGAGTAATAACAGCTGTTAGAACTTTGTCACAGACATTTAGTTATTTCTTAATGTCTCGGGATAATACATTCTGAGTGAAAAACTCAGCTCACTTGTTGTGCTTTCCTGCGTATATTCGCTCGCTGACTTGAACCCTGAATAACCTCAATTTTTTGGGGTTTTTTTTGGTACGCTGCCTGTGCATCTGTTTGGCACATCCAGCTGCCTGCAGTCTTCACTTCCTGGTTTGGATTTCGCCTCTTCGTCTGGACCAAGACCTCGTTTGTCTCCGAGCCACCTTACCCTCATTCCACACTGTTCCCCGAAAGAACCTCCCCAAGCTCAGCCATCATCTTCTATCCAACCTCTGTGACAATAAAATCTCTCACGGCTGCCTGGTCTGTGTTCGTATTTGGGTTCAGCAATTCTTGTCTTAACACAAATTCATGTGGACTCACCATCTGTTCTGGGACAATTCAACAATAGGTATCGTTCCTTCAGCTCATGGGAGTTGTCAAAAGACAATAGAGTACAAGAAAAAAGTCAACATCTTCCCACAAAATAGCGATGGTCTCATCCTCAGGAGCAGTTGTTATTTTGTAAGGCAGGGGATGTTCGATGTTCTATAACTTGAATTATACATCATACTGTACTCAGGTTCATGCTGGCAATCATTCAGAGCGTGTCTGTCTAATTTTGGCAGCTCCTCAGTTGCGGTTTGGGCTTTAAATACTTGGTCAACTTTTGACTTTTCATATCTTGAATCACCCCATCCCTCAAAATCAGTCATGAGGGAAAAGAACTCATCAGCGTGAAAAGACAGATGATTAAGTAAGTGGGTCGGGCGTATGTGTGTATGTGCGTGAAGGCTATATACTGGAGTGTGATAGTGTAGAAGGGGGCAGGCTGGTAAAAGGAAGCTGTATTCTCCATTATCTGGTGGCCAGGGCTGTGTTTCTGCTGACATAGTGAAATATTGATGTGGAATAAATTCCTGTCTAATTAGAGTGGCTGAATTAATCAGGAAGCGTTTAATTAGCAGAGTTTTCTTTTCAGTCGAGGGGAGGTTTTGATCTGAGCCATATGGCTGCTCCCTCTGATGTGCCTTGGTTCACAGGCTCTTAAATATGAATTACTTTTGTTAGAGGCCTCAATGAAAATGAGCCTGTTGGTGACAGAGGGTAAACTGTATAGGCTAACAGAGCGTGATAGACACTTGAAATAGCATTACATATGGTATTCTAAGTAGCTCGGAAGACTGTGCATTACTACTGTAATAACTAGGTTATTGGTACTGGTCATATTTGATGTGCCTCCTTGTGTTTCTGATTATAAAAAAACTATGTCGACTATGTGTTTTGTATCTGAACACACTCAGACACAGTAGCCTAAATGTACAAGTTATATTACACATAAAAACAAGTCATCCAGCTCTGTGAAGCTGAACAAACCCCACTGTATGTCATGCTTACAATGGCATTGCTAAAATGCTGATGTCTAGCAGGTATAATATGCAGTTAAGCCTCTTGGAACTGTCATTAGAAAGTCTAGAAATTGAAAAGCTTACATGGTGATGGATTAAAAGGTAAGAGTCCATTTACATTCTGAGCGGAACATGAATGTTTGCGCCAAATTTTATGTACTATTATTATTCATTCAACTGATGTCAAGGCATTTCAATGTCAACATCATGGTGCTGATCGAAGTATTCAGCTTTCCTCCATGACTGCATGTACCAGATCTTCATGGCCATCCAGTAGTAGCTGAGATATTTGAGAGTGGAACAAAGTGACCGCCAGACCGTCATTGCCAACCCTTGAGCCATGCAACATTCGTCTTTGTCCACTTTGTTGCCACCTCCTATTTCATCCAGCTTTGCTTTGGTCAGAGAGGGCTGGAACGGAGAGGAAAATGAGAAATGAAATAGATATTTGATGAAATATGTGCTACCACATAGACCAAGTAAACAGAAGTGAAGGTGAAGTTAAATAAATTCACGTTGGCTTATTTTCTCCAACCAATCAGCTACGATCCGCAAAACACTGAACGTCATCATATCAGTTTAATCAAACTCTCCCATTTTGTGAAGCTGGAAACAGATGTTAGTGTTATAGTCCAAGGATACTTCTGCAAAAGAACTCCAGTGACATCCGAAAACTATTAGAAACACAGAGAAGAGGCATACTGTTCTCTCGCTACAATGAACATGTCAAGTGTAGTTAATTCTTGTCATCCCGTCCCTGAGTATGCTCAGTGATGTATGCCTGACATGAGGCAACCCTCTGGAGAGTGAAAATGCTGCAACAAAGTTGTTTCAGAATAAATGATAAGTGTCTGACAAAGCTTTTTGCTTTGTGATCCACCTGTAGCAGTTTAAAGCAACACAGAGATATAACATGTGTGAGTATGCAAAGTCCAAAGCAACATTCATTTACTAACAAAGAGGAAGCCACGGAGCAGATCTTACAGTGGAAGTGCATGTAAATAAGGGTACTTGTGAAATTAAATGTACTCACCACTGCTCAGCAAAACAAACACGAAAGAGATGGCAGGCTCACTGCACAAAGCCGCACGGCGTGACATTTAAAATTACCTAGCACAAAGCTGTGAAGTACATCGCCGTGTCGAGCAATAATCTCAGATAACACCAGCTACTACGTGAATCATATTGCACGTTAACATTACCCAAACGTGTGTGTGTGTGTGTGTGGCTTAATGTGCAAACTCACAGTATCGTTGGGCGTTTGCACATTTGATTGATGAGATGGTCAAAAAACAATCTGCCCTGCTGTCATCAGCCCATCAATGATGAGTGGGATGAAGGGAATAAAGATGGCAGAGCAGTCAGCGGTGGGATTTATGAGTTTGGGCTTAAGTATTGGTGAAGATGTGGATGCATACAGATGACTATCACGAATGTATCAGCAAAGGTATAGGAGCTTCATTACTGAGTGTGCTTTTTCATGCACAGTGAAAGCACAGCTTATCTGCTCGCAAATCTTCATTATATTATCAATACTCTCTTTATTTATATTGTGTCATATCTCAGACACCAATGCTGCCTGTGCAGTTAGTGATATACGTTACTGTTATACACGGTATGTTATGACATTTCCAGCTAACTCACAATACGCCAATCTTTCTAACAGTTTGACTGACGTCCAGCGATCTTCTTTAGCTATCAATGAATACAGCATTTCCTGTTTAGTTTGCAGTCCAACATTATCATGAATGATGTGATGGCCCCCTGCCATTTTGTGTGTTTTGGTTGTTGTCTGTGCTCCTCCCTTCCTAGGTGCTCCCTGCCTGTGCTCCTCCTACCTCGTTGGGGAGATTCACCTCACCTGTGGCCTCATCTATAAAGGCATGGCCTTTCTAAGATGGCGCTCTCTCTTGATCCCTCTCCCTCCTGGGTGGCTGGTGCCTCCAGGCATCCTGTGGAGTTTTGTTTGTTTTGTTTTGTTTGGGTTGGTTGTGCTCTGTTAGCTCTTTTGTTTCCTTATGATTACATTTAAATTCTGTTCTTTAATAAATTTATGGTTAATTTAACTGGTCGCTGTGGCCCTTTTTGGTTATGCTCCTGAACGAGCTGGGAATACAAAGAATTGTCGGTCCTGAAGGAGGAGCATGTGTGGAGAGTAATTATTTTTTATCATATTTGATGATGAATGAGGAAAAGGTCAGCATGAGGAGTGTGAAAAGCACAAGTGAAGTTGGATGTCCATCGCTTGTGTAGAAGCATAATAAGAACTGGATATTGGACTCCAACATTTCAGACCATTTAAAATGTTTTCAAAACCTACAAAGAGTAATAACAAATGGCTTACTCACTGCACTGCATCTTCATACATACACAATTTATGGCTCCCAGCTCCTGTTTTGTGACTTTGAAATATTAAAAGAAGTGATGCCTACTAGCTCTCTGTCAACAGACATCATTCATGCTCATGGAGCGAAACTGATTCCACTGTTGGTTAAGTGCAATTGAGACTTGTTCCATTTATATTCCTTGATGAGGCACGTTCAAGATAAATAGCTAGCTGCGTTCTTCTTACCCACCCAGACCTCTCCGCTGTAGTGAGATAAACGCTAACATTAGCGTATGTGGCTAACATGGGCAGCATTCAGACTGAAAAGTCAAGGAGATACGATGATATACGATGCAGGAAGTTTGTTTGAGTAATAGTTTATAATGCCACATGACAACATTGTTTTGGTCTGAACATGGATTTGTGTTTTTGGCCTTTTTCAAGCTTGCATGACATGCAGCAAAGAGCCGCAGGTCGGATTCGAACCCTGGGCCGCTGCTGCGCCTTTGCTCCACCAGCTGAGCCAATCGACACCCCTACTGTGGTGCTATTTAACTCTAGTAAGCATATGAGAATTCACAACATCACTCTGAAATAGATATTCCACCCAGCGGCGTGGTGATACAGTGATTAGCACTGTCTCCTCGCAGCAAAAAGGTTCTGGGTTCAGACAGCCGGCTCAGGCCTTCCTGTGGCTTGGGAGTTTGTCGACGGGACCTTTCGGAGTGTGCGGAGCTTACACGTTCTCCCCGTGTCTGCATGGGTTCTCTCCAGTTTCCTCCCACAGTCCCAAAGACATGCAGGTTAATAGGTTAATTGCCCATAGGTGTGAATATGAGCGTGAATGATTGTTTGTCTCCGTGTGTCAGCGACCTGTCCAGGGTGTACCCTGCCTCTTGCCCAATGTTATCTGGGATCGGCTCCATGTCCCATGACCCTCCAAGGGATAAGTGGTTACGGATGATTGAATATATTAGCTGCATAGCTTAGTATACTGGTCCCTGGGCCTCCTACAGATGACCTCTTATTCATTAGACGGAGACAAGGGCAGAACATTTTCACTACATGGGTAAACAGTCACACTACTATTATCATCCTGGCATCAACCATACACTTCAGAGGTGCGAGCGGGCGATGTGTGCATATGTTGTTACCTGTTTAGATAGGGAGAATTATCACAGCTGCTCAGCTTGCAGACCAAACATGGCGCTGTTTGTTTGTCATTGGGATCTGTCTGTTTGCTGTGGTAGGTCGTTACTTTAGGAGTTCAAAACTGTACGTGGATGACCCTTCTGCAAAGTTTCCACGACTGTGTGCGATTCAGGGCCAAAGTGTCCATGTTGAGTAGAAAAGGTTTAAGACTCTCATAGATAATTTAGTGAGAATTGTGGGTGAAAATTGGTTTTAGCAGCTAGTACGCACCGTGTAAAGAAGAATTAAAAGCTTGGGCGGTAACTTTAAACGTGCCCACTGAGGAGCGTTGGCAAGGACGCAGAGATGTTAGGATGAAGTCATATTTATTAATCACAACAAGGACCACCCCGTAGATTTATGTTCAGATCGGTTTATTGCAAGCGATGGAAAGGATGCACCTTGCTGACCTAGTAGGAGAGAAGAAGGGATGAACAGCCTCATCAGCAGTAGTCATTAAACAGCGCTAACAACTGTTATTAGCATGCCGCATGACTAAAAGATACGCAGCTAATTAGCAAACCACTGGTATTACAACACCACCTAGCCGGCACATTAGCGTACACAGCCTAACATGTACAGAATGACATTTAGGGTGGACACAAGCACTTCCGTGCACTTCCAACAGGCTAGAACGAACTAACAACTAAAACATATTTGACGTTGTCAATAGAAAAAGCAAGGCATGGAATATATAGGTCACTCACTTCTACATTTTCCTGAGCGCACACATGCATGGCTGGCTTGTGGATAGCAAAACATATCAGATGTGCTGTCTTCTCTCCTCCGCTTTGCCCTGCAAACTACAGCCAGACGGAACACAGCGGCCCTCACTGATAACGAGGGTGCCGATCCCTACTCTCAGGCGAGTGACCAGGCTACTACAATACGTGAATGAGTAAGTCCTTCATTACGCAGCTGATTATGCGTGTTTCCTGCATTGTATTTGTGCAGCACACGATTAGAGTTGTCATAAATATTCACACAGTCTACAGCACAGTCAGTATACATTTAAACAAATTTGAAATGCTGTATGATTAGAATCTGATGTTGTGGACCTGGAGAGAGGGCTGCAGTCACAGCAGTCAGGTTGCCAGCATCAATATGGTTTTAAACGAAAGAACAAACACATCAAGGAAAGATGGGAAGCCGCGACTATTAAATATATGTCTGCCTCGCTGTTTCCTACATCATTATATGAGAGTTGCTGCAGCAGAAATGCGGATACTGAGACCAGCTTTGATATCTAACATCAAAACACCGTTTGAGTGCATTTACTAGCCACACAGTATAACTGTTCTATCCAAGGGTGATGTAAACAGACTCTCTGTCTTTCAGCATCAACACAAGCACAAAGATCTGCGCCGGATAAATCAAACATGCCACTCAGCCACCTGTCTCAGACAAAATGGCCAGTTTACTCTGCTCTTTGTTATCATCGATGAGCACAGAGAGCCGCGGTGCCGGCTCCAGTGAAGTGCCAGGGATCTCTTTTGTTGCCTGGTGAAATGTGACACTGATGACTGAGCAGGGAAGGCGATATCGCAGTCTCTTCTTTTATTCTGTTTTTTAGCTACTTCGCCATTCAGCAAGTATCACAGAGACACGATTAGCGGCCACATCTCTCATCTCGCCATCTTGTCACACCAAATTGAATTGGTAATGCGTGCAGATCCAAGAAACAGACTGAGAGAATATGGATTTGTATTTGAAGTGCGCAAAGCCGAGACTAATGCATTTGAAACTTATAGATCAAGTTGAGTCATTTTTTATAGATTGCACGCATATGAATTTAACAACTATTTTCTCAATCAATCATTTCTCATGAGTGATTAAAGTGAAGAATAGATTTCTGTGCCGCAATTAATCATCGGATTTTACGCGGTAATTCTTTCTTTTTTCTTTTTTCTTTTAATTTGCCGTGATATTTTTAAGAGGTGTAAAACATCTTCTCATCTCGTTCCCTCACGTATGACTCACGCTTTCTGATACATAGTTAACACCAAATAATTGAATGCCACTCAAACTAAGGCGGGGGGGGGGGGGGGGGGGGGGTTTAATGGTGTCACGGGGGTTCAGTATCGATCACCGACGCTATCACCTCCTCACAGCTGTATTGTGGTCATTCTGTCCTATAGGGCAGTAAAAAAAAAAAGGTCCTCTTTACGGCCCTGTCAAAGTGTAGGTGGAAAATGCAAAGAAGTCGTCCGTTTTGATAGGTTCTCTGAGAAAATCCTCTCGCACTCGATGCTAATGATGAGGAAAGTGACCCAGAAATCAATCCAGGAACAGATACTCGGGTAAGTAACTTGACTAAGGAGGCTCTTTCTTGGACACACAAAAGAGAAATGGTGAGCAGCGATGTAATCAAACAAGGTCAGTGAAGGGCCATATATTTCTGGAACAGAATGGAGTCTGTCACTGGTTTACTAATGGGCACTTGACTGAGCGGGGAGGGGGCGGGGATCCAGGACTACAAGACTAATTTCTTTTTAACCAGCAGCCAGCAGCTCTGTGGACATCAATACTAATCTGGGATCAGTTTTGTTACAGATTGTATACACGTCAGGGAAAGTGAATTGTACATTTGCCGGTATCACTCACATCGTGCGCTCTTTTTTTTCTACAGTCTGATTGAAGTGTTAAGTATGCAACCATTTGTTTCGGCGGTCGTGGTGCAGAGATAAGATAAACAAAGCCGCCCTGTCATTGGAAGGATCTTAAGTGCATTGCTCAGACGGCTGGTGCCCCCCGGAAGAAATGTTTCATTAGGGTGGCCAGCTGGGACCTCTGGAAATCTTGTGTGTCCAAAGTGTGATGGATGCTCAAAAGAAGCTTTCTACCTTCATGCTATTTTCTTTTATATTACTTATTATAAAAAGATACACGACGATGATGATTTAATTATACATTTAATTTAATGAATTGATTCAAATGCATCGGGGAGGTAAACTGGACATTGGCGTGGGGGTTTGGGGTTGGTTGCAGAGGAGGGTGGGGACTGCATTACAGTAATTATAGCATAGTGGAAATTAAAAAAAAGGAACTGTGAGATTTATTGTGCTATATTTTATTGTCTAATAAAAGGGCACATATGGTGTGGTCACTGATTCGTGAATATAGAATAATAATTAAGTTTACAGCACTGTGGTTTGCGCTTTCAAGTCAACTTTATACGGCACATTTCATATGACACATTTAATGTTTAAAAACAAAACATATGACATACAGTATATAAGATTAAAACATATGAGGGAATAATACTGGTCTGCTTTCCAAGTAAGCAGACACTTTAAAAGCGATTGAATCTTGCAAAATATATTTTCAGTCAGACTTTAGGTAGTGAATTCCACAGCCAAAAGACCGAAGATTTATTATTTAGGTAGCGAGGAGACCTTTACTTAACGATCCGAGGGATCTGTCCAGTGTGTATAATGTCAACAGCATTGGAGCAGAGACAGTCATAGTTTTAAAAAATAGGAAATATTGTAAAAAAAAATCTATTCTTACTGAGAGTCGGTGCAGAGAAGAGAGAACAGGAGCGATGCATTCAGACCGTTTTTTGGTTTTAGTTAATATTCTGGCCGCAGCTGTCCGATTAAGCTTCATTAAGTTTGTTTAACATCTGCTTTGTCCGTCCAATAAAAAGTGCATTACAATAATCATAGTCTAGTGGAAATAAATGCCAGCTTTTCGGAGTCTGGCTGTTACAGGAAACATCCAACTTCAGCTCTGCAGTTGTATTTCTAAAATTTTAAAAAGGCAGACTCAGAGATTTTAGATACGTGTTTCTGGAAGATCGGAATGTAAAATCAATTTACCCATAGGGGTCACAGTTTAAAGAGAAATACAGGGAAGATGATGAATTGGACCCAGATTCAGACAAGCAGAGGCAGAGCTTTGGCAGATCTGATGATTTAATTACACAAAAGTCAACATACAAAAGCTTTTGAATGTCAGGCAGGCTCAGGTGAAAAGCAGGTTAAACTGTCCAAATGAGAAAACAAATCCACCAGGGAGGAGGGCAAATAGCAGACGGGGAAGGAAAAACTAAAAAAAAAACGCTCGAGTGTACAAAGAAAACAAACTGACAGTGAGACGAAGCAACACAAAGACTGAGCACAGGATAACAAGACACTGGTGAGAACTAATGAAGAACAGGTAACACTAATCAGGGCAGACAGGAGATGGCAGGAAGTGAAGTTACCGACACAGGAAGAGATGATGGCGACAAAATAAAACAAGACATGAAATTCACACCATGACGACACATTCATGTGACTATTACCAAAACCGAGGGCTGCAGCAGTCTGCTGAGATGGTGGATTCGTTTTCGTCTTTTCCTTTTGTCAGCGTCCATGTTAGCTGACCACGTCCTGTAGGCTTGATAGGAACATACGGTGGTGTGTAGACGGTTGTTTTCCGGCAGCTGTCAGAGCTTTTCACGAACACTTTAAGGCACCAAAGCTATTCTCGCCTCCTTTCTTTGAACATCTAACAACATGAATCCAGACGTCAAAACATTGATGATAGATTTTGGATGTATTCTGTTGTGAATGAGCTAAATCATTTATTTTTATGAGATGTTATTAATCTTCTCCAGGCCAGAATGATAAGAACTCATTGGGAGAATATATAGAGGAGCCTGAGAAAAGTAATATACCTTTACATCCAGCTGAAGTATAAATATAGTATATTCCTCTGTATAAAATGAACCCAGCTGGCTTTAATCACCATCTCGCCTCTTCTCCTTCAATTGAAAGTCTATATGCATTAAAGTTTCCTTTCCACCATTATAAATCATTGAGTTCAGGACTTTTACAGTCTGCCATTAGGAACATATATTTTTGTGGATTTCTAAAGACATTTTATGTTTTATATTCTTCACACTAAGTGGCTCTAACTATTTGCTTAGGCTTGCAGCTAGTCTGTGATTTCATTAGCCGGATTGCCGATAAACTGAGCCGTGTGATTTATAATTTGACCTGAAAATGAAGCCGGTATAGGAGGTTGTCAGTGGGGAAGCGAAGCAGGTTGAGTAGCTTGTGAAATCAGGCTTGATATCACCCTGTGTGTGTCCTCGCACCATATTCAACATGCAGTATGCAAACAAGCAACACCCGTATTATGCATATTTTTATGACACAATCTTGGCAGGCGGAGGCACAGAGCACGTCAAAATATGGCCCTGGCCCAAAGCAGGGATCCTGGAGAAATTCCAGCAGAGCCAGAATCAATCTATTGCCAGCTGCTGCTGATCCACAGCCTAATACAAGGTTCATGCAAAGAAGAAAAGAAAAAAGAGGAAACTGTAGGATGGGATTTTTTTCCCTCTGTGTTAGACAGGGAAAAATACTCTTATGTAAACCTTCATTTTTTATCATGCAGGGAAACAATCTATCACATGTAAGAACCATATCACCAAAACTGTCTATGTTTTGATTATTAACCACTCTTAACTCAT
Organism: Nibea albiflora; assembly: GCA_014281875.1. Classification (NCBI taxonomy): domain Eukaryota; kingdom Metazoa; phylum Chordata; class Actinopteri; family Sciaenidae; genus Nibea; species Nibea albiflora. The sequence continues at coordinate 5,041,042 of CM024795.1, read as the reverse complement.
AAATGAAGAGATTGTAGTGCATATCTGCAAACTGCACTTCCTCAAACGTCCACTTGAGGCTGGCTACAGAACGGATTATCGCCCATAAGCCTCTATGGTAAAATGTCTGACTTCACAGCAGAAATAAACATGTTTACAGTCTGGTGCAAAAACAGTTTTAGTCTGTATTACTAATTTCCCTGTTCAAGAAAACTGTACCGAGGCTGAACATTTATATAACTCACACATTCAGATTACATCAAGGCTTACAGTTATATAATATATAATTAACAGCATGGTTGTTTTGATTGACAGGTCAGTGCTGTTACAGCCGGCTTGTTTGAGCAACCAGGTTTCATTCAGCACGTCTTAGGTCTTACCCACGATCCAAATCTTTTTGTATTTTTAGATCAGCCGGAGGGCTGCACACACTCTCTTCACAACAGCTCTTCAGAAACCTGTGGGTGACATCACGGATGCAGAGTCCAACTTTCATACCGTCCATGGTAACACTTAATGCTGAGGGTACATGAATTGTCATGACTTTATCTGACATTTTATCTCATGCATAACTTTATGAAAGAAGTTAGTTATTAATTGTGTTCATGTCACATCTTCTAAAGGACACATCAGTTACAGCGGTGTACGTGTAGTTCTGTGAAATTTCAAGTGTCGTAATGGTCCATCTTTTTCATCATATTTGACAGAAGAATTTGTAGTTAAATCATAATTAGAACAGAATACATATGAACTTAACAGGTCTGTTTCTTCCCCTGTCAAGACAACATGAATATAATTAATTACCCAGATAATCATTATGATTAAAATACCTTAGTTATTGCATTAAATCATAGATGAGATAATGTTATTATTGTACATTCCTGATAGTTATTAAGTACAACTTTAATTTATGATAACTCATGTATTCTTGCTATAAAGTGTCCAAATATTGAACTTAACCGTCTCATAACAACACACTTACAATGTCGACAGACTAACAAACCAGAAACTGACCACATACTGATGAAACCGCTTACATCTGAAATATAGTCCTTTTCTTTTTAGATTCTGATTCAGGTATAGACATCAATTTTTAGTTTTACTTTCATAAGACACTTGAAAAGTGAGTTTGGGGAAAAAAGAATAAAAAAAAAAACACCTCTGAAGTTCAGCTGAGAGAAACCGGGTCACAGAAAGAAGTTCTGACCACTGAAGCCCAAAATTAAAGCACATGGTGGAACAGTGTGGGAGCAGCTTATTTCATGGGCTAGCAGCAGACAGTTTCAGGACTTCCTACTGACTGGAGAGCATACTGTGTCTGTGTGTGTGTGTCTGTGTGTGTGTGTGTGTGTTAGTGTGTGAGAAAGAGAGAGAATGTGTGAGTGTATGGCAGCAAGCTGTTCAGACCCCCTTTTCCCTACATTTCCATCTGTCACACTCTGCTTGGTTGCTGTGGAGAAAAAAAAAAGTATATATCACTCAAGCCGCAGTTGCAGAGGATTCACCTGTTATCAGGGTTCACACCTGTCCAACAAAGTCCTCTAAGTGGAATGTGACCACGGTCATGCAGCAGAGATCAGCTCAGTAAATTACTTTCATTTGCTCGTCAGCGCTGTGGTAAATTTGTAAGGTTAGATCAGCCATTTTGGATTATTTTACAAATGTTCTTTCTGCTTTTACAACAACAAAGGAGAGGGAACAACAATTAATCGACCATGCACCATTTGCTCTGCTGCATTTATTAGACAGGCTGTATAAGCTAATACACCGTTCCACGCACGCACACACACACAGGCTTGCAACCCAACAGTATTCTCTAAACTCCTCCATCCACTGAAAGTCCTTTTAGGTTTAGAATAATCCAAGAGAGAGCTGAGTGTGCAGAGTTTCCAATCAGTCTGTTAGACAAAACGTTTTGTTCGTTCAGCAATTCGCGTCGCTCAAATTGTTGACCTTGCAACGGCCATGTAGCAGTCATTTTCTACCTTTCACTTTCACTTTCCAATCTCATGTCCAATTCTTTATAATTACTGCCCACAGCTTGCCCTAACTCCAGACCTTCAAATGCAAAGAGCACAGAGGGAGAGGGAAGGTCGGATCGTCTGCAAAGTAAAAGAAAAGATCAGTTTTGATGCTGTGTAAAGAACACATAATAAGGCATTAATGAATACTGGAAACAAAATGTGTATCCTAGTTATAAAAAGTATGTAAAAGTTCTTGATGAGACAACAAAGGTTTCGGTGAGTCAGGCGGCGCAGTCCGTCGTCCGTCTTCTCACGATCCTGAGAAATAAAAAAACTGTTCCATTAACTTAGCAAAGGAGGAGCAAACTAGGGAACACACACAAAAAAGGAAATAAAGGCAGAAAAAGTGGCATGTAAGTAGGTCCGCTTTTTTTAGCAGGTAATCATTCTTGGTAGAGACTTGTGTGGCACCGGGTCGATTGCTGGGCAAACTTCAACATAAAAAAAATGTGGTAAGAAATCCCATGGAGTTTATCCTGTCTAGCCCAAAGGGAAATCATCCTGCGGTTTACCTGACCTCTTTCTTAAATCCGCCATCTCCATCTTCTCCATAGATTCAGTGTGTTTGTCGCAGGCTTAAGACACTTAGGCTGAAGCTGTGGTGAACGTTTATTACTACGAGATGAGAGAAGAGTTTCTAATGTTCCGAAGTGAGACACGTCAGCAACGCACAACGGCGACAATATCCAGCACTTTTTCTAAAGGATGAGAGTATGCGGTTTGATCACTGCTGCAACAATGCTGAACATGACATTGTAATGTTCAAAAATACTGACATAACGAGGACTAATCCCCCTTTTTATATCTGAAAATATATGGATTTTGTTCCAGTTTTTGAAGCAGCAGCACAGTCTGGACTAAAGGTCTGGTTGCAGCTTCTAAAAAAAACAGTTCCAATTTATTTTCTTTTATAGATTTCAGTGCAAAATCCAAAGAACAGACCCCCCCCCTCAAAATAACCACACTGTCCAAAGCAAATGTGCCATTCAGCTAGATTTTACAGCACAAACTGATATCTGGAGGTATGCAAATAAAACGAATGAAAAGAAGCCGCAGACAAACAGAAGCAGATTTGCCTCAATCTGTGGCAGCCTGCTCGAGTGGAGAGTGGAAATGTATAGTCGGACGGCTTCATGAATGCAGAGGCAGGAGCAGAAAGGAGAGGCTCTGGAGGAAAAATAAGAGAGAGTGGAGTTTCTAGTGAGGCTGGAAATCAATCTGTCTGAATTGTCACACTGACTTGCTGATTGTTGTCTGTCAGGGAGCTCGTCTGTTGAGTGCTCGTGGCCAAATGTCAGGTTGAAAAAAAAGAAAAACACTCCAGCAGCCAAAACGGAGCCAAAAAATCACTTATATATTAATACCTAAAATGCAACCTGCTTATCTTAGATGTGCTGCAGCGCTGCAAGCAGGATCTCACTTATGAAATGTTCAGTCCGTCAATTAAAGATTACATTATGGCCTTTCATTGATTGTCTTTTCCATCCGTCGATGCTTCCCGCGTGTGCTCGAGGCAAAGCTTGGCGCACGTCGTGATGCCGTGGCACTGTGGCACAGCGGAAGATCCCGCTTTGCATTACACACAGGCGGCTGATTTAATTTGTGTCAAGTTGCCATCATGCGGTCCTTGTTGGTCGGTGTGTTTCCCTTTTGCTGCACCTCACATCCGCACATATTCTTCTTCGGATGATCACATTCAAAAAGCAAAGTAGTAAGCTCTATGGGTCTGTCACAAAGCCATCAGCAGGCCCCTAATTAGAAGCCATCTGCGCAACTTCTGGCACAAACTTAGCATTGCTGATGTTGATAAAGTAGGACGTGATACACACAAACAATGATCCGTACAAACTAGCGAACAGCAGCGTCAGACTCTAACTTGAAACGGCATTTCTCATCTCGGAAATGAGTTTTAATTATTGACCAGCAGAAATCTTTTCATGCAGGCTAAAAGCTTGGCCTTTCCCTTCAGTGTTAGCCAACTGTTTCCTCCTCTCCATTATGCTCTTATCTCTCCCCGCCGAGGTGGCAGAGAAATTAAATTACTTATCTCCAACTTCATTAACTCTCTTATCTTTACCAAGGCACATATCAAACAGAATTTCTCTTAAACATCTTCCCCTATTCCCAGCCTTTTTTAATGCATAAGATGTTTCAGCAAGGCACAAGAGAGCTAACTGTATTAGACGTCGACTAATATGGGAAAGAATTTAATTCTATTTCAATTTCCTGACATGTTGAACATGTCCTGCTTTCAACTCTCCTGGTTCGGGATGAGCTGTGTCCATATTCTGTGGTCTGTCTGGATTTGCATTTGGCTGATGCTTTTGAATAAATTCATCAAGCCGTAGACAAAAAGAAAAGTGCTGTATGAGATCAAACACAATGACTGTCAGCGTAGATTATTTCCTCACGGGAATTCGGAGTGATGTTTGTCTCTTGTTGTGAGCCAGCAAAGGTGACTCATAAACTGCAGATCCTGTCTGGCAAATTCCTGCTTTTGCCACTATTGGCACTGAATGAATTAAACTCAATGTGAACTTCTCTCTGCATTGCATAACATGTCTTAGAGCTGCTTATGTTTCCAAGGACCAAACCTGGAGAGTGGTGAGTGCAATATAAACACATATATGCAGCAAACAAAAAAACATTTCCAAAGGGAAACTACTTTATTGACCTTGCATCAGTTTTACTTTTAGAAAATTTCCGTTGGGTTTAAATTAGGCAGTGTTTCAGCAGACACATTGATTTTAATTTGATATATGAACACTTTACTGCCGGTGTATGGGGTCCCAAATCCATCAAATGTGGTACATTTCTCTCTGTTTGGTGAATTTAGCACGCTGAAATTTACCAGTTCTTCCAGTTTTATGGCGATAATACAGATTAACAGATGGTGGTTGATGCAAATTCAGGTCAATTTAAAAGTATAAAATAAGAAGACTGTATTCCTTCTACCAATAAACAAATCAGACAACAAAAAATGAGGTTGATGAGTGTTTTTTTTTTCATAGACAAAAAGACAGAAATCCGAAGAAGTCTGTCTTTGAAGACTCAAATTTCAAACACGAGCCAGAGACCAGCATCAGTTTAAACAGTTTATTGAACCAAAGAAGAATGCAGTGGCAGGGTGGGATCTTGCAGCGAGGTGGGGGGACGGCGGGTGGTGGCAAAACTCCAGGAGGCAGGTGCAGAGATGAAACCGGGCTGAAAGTGGCAGGGGAAATGGTTGGCAAGATTCCTATAGCACAGGAAGATCAGCGTTAATCAGGCAACACAATGAAGTGTGGTTCAAAAAAAAAGAATCACACAAAGTTGGCCGTGACGCATATTACCACAAGGGAGACTGAACGATCTGGCAGCGTCTGGGGGGTGAACCAGTCTGTATGGGTTGATTGGAAGATGGGGAACAGGTGGCGAGGTGATTAGGAAGGTGAGCGGGAGTCCACGCCCAGCAACACACACACAACAGAGACAGACCTAAACACAAGGGAGAGGGAAAAGGTAAACACTAGGAAGGCAAAACGCCTCCATCACGACATCTAGCACATGAAATATAGAGTGATTTCTCTCTTCTTTCTCGCTCTGAAATACAGTAGCATGCTGACCGGTGAAATGAGTGTGTTGTTGTTGTTGGATGTCATATCCAGTTTGACTTTAGGCTATATACAGAGCAACTCATGAAATATGATGCCATGTGCGATTTCAGTTCATCAGCAACTGAAATTAGGGTTACCTCCCGCCCCCCTTCTCAAATTACAAAACTCAGATACAACAGCTCAACAAAAGAAGCTCCGGTAAGCTTCAGTTTCTATGGAAACTCCCAGGCATGCATTATGGTAATGTGTTTGCTGTTCAGAGGGGAGAAAGAAAAGAAAAGAATAACTCCAAAAATAATTTTCTGTGAAATGAATACGTATGGCAGATCAATTTAACTCATCAAAAGACATTCACATCTAAGTGGAAATCAAGAAGAGGGAGGAACAGAAGAACAGCAGCCAATTTGTTGGACACAAAGCATCGTCTTTTACTTCGCCTGCATTTCTGCCGACATTAAAACAATCCCACGCTGAATCTGAAGGTCTCTCATGGTACGGCTTCTCCGTGGATGACTTGTTGAGGCTGTTCATGTTTGGTGCTGATCTCTCTTTCATTAGATTTCAGGCTTACTTCAGCTACATGGCTGAGTCCAGATTTTTTTTTTTGTCTGTCTGTCTGAAATATATAATATATATAAAGAGTTGGAGAATAATCTGCAGTGGAATCTGATCGGAAGCCCTGAGGGAACATTTTTATCACAAATTCTCCTGGATGTTATGATGAGCTTGAACCAAATCTTATTACCCAACATCATTAAGGAACCACTCTTATCTTTCTTAAAAGTGAGGCTGATATTGTAAGTATTACAGATGGAAAAGAAATATTAATGTGCCTAGCTCTTCAGTAATTTGCAGAGGCTTTTATCACAAGCACGTCTTCTTAAATATCTAATTATTGGAAAATGTAGCCGTCACAAAACTAATAACTCATATAAACCAGAACAAACAAATGCATCACATCAATTTCTTTAATCTTTTCGTCTTCATTGTCTCTTAAGTCAAAGCACAGATGACAAATTTGATGTGCTACTGCAGCGTGGACTTTCATCATGTGCAGAAACAGATGTCTCTTGTTTTTATTCATTTTCCTGAATCATTTCTTTTGGCACTCTCAGGGGAATACGAGTCAAACTGGCGGTTTGGCTTATTCATTCTGAGAATGGTGTTTATCCGTTTTTGCAAATGAACTGCTGATGTGTGTGTTTGAAAATCTGCATAAACACAAACACACATGCACACGAGCTGTAGCTTAGATGTCCAATTAATGTTTGTTCTCTCGTGATTTAATCCTGCGTGCGTTTTTCATCCCCATAAAACACATTGAGGGTGATTTCTTTTTTAGAAACCCCCGAGGACACACGACGACGTGTTTATGTGTGAACATGTTTGCACTTGAAACTGTTTGTTCAGATGTAAAATTCCATATGCATGAATGCATGAACAAACAATGTAGGAGTGAATTTATATGTATTTTTCTTGATTACGGCATGAAAAATCTACATTGCCAAGTCAATGAAATATTAATATACACTCAACAAAAACATAAACACAACATTTGATTTTTGCTCCCATTTTTCATTCGCTGCAATAAAAGATCTAAGACGTGAGAGGCAGAGCAGGGATACTAGCACTCCCTCAGACATGTATTTTGATTCAAGATAAAACTGCACATTTTAAAGATGACTTTTCTTGTGATCAGTCCGAAGCACACCTATCATGCTGCTTAATAACCTACCACACAGCTCATAACACAATTTTGTGAACAAGATTTAAGAGAAGTAAATGTGCATCTTTTACTGCGCTCAACAAAGATATAACAAACTCAACTTTTGTGTGTATAGATTACAACAAATCATGCTCTTGTAGAGTGGATGTTGTATCCGTGATGCAGGTTTCTGAAGAGCCGTAAGTGAAGCTCAGAGTGTGGTGACTTTGGCTGCCATCTTGGCAGTCCTGCCACTGCTGCCGCCGGCTATTTAAAAATTGCGTGGCATGGACTGTCGGTCGCGTTCCAGGCACGTCCAGCTGACCCAGAGCCCGCCAGAGGGGCTATATAGCCTCAGGAAGTCCCAGGAGGACCTGGAACTGTATTGCTCGGGGGAAGGACGTCTCGAGCGCCCTAAACCTGCTGCCACTGCGACCCGACCCTGGATACATGGAAGAGAATGGATGATGGACGGGGACTTACGGAGACTGACTCACTTCTGGAGCCAGCCTCAAGTGGACATTTGAGGAACTGCAGCTTTTGACACATCTGCACTGACTTTCTCAATGCATCAGTCACGTTTCCGTGAACTTCTAGCGGCGCAAGATCACTAATTTGGTGGAACAATTTTGAACTGTAGATGTAGTGTCAGATTTAATAACTGCAAGCAATAAAATAACCGCAGTAAAAAATACACTTAAAAACCAAGATGAAAAATGCACGTGGTATACGCTACATTTAATGTTAAATTTAGCGGCTCCATTGCTGTAAAGTGATATTGTACAGCCTCATAGCTTATTATGCATAGGTTCCCACTGAGGCAGAAAAATATACCTGGAATATGTTTTGTGAGAGAAAATGTGTGAATAAATACATTTTCATAGCATTCACAAGGGAATCTGCACGTATGTGGTTTGCCCTATAGGATGCTATGCTACATTAAATCAGGAAATCTACCTGCTAACCTCCACAAATCGTTCATGCATTACCTTAATTGGTTTCATCTCCCATCTATATTTCCCAGTTACCGTGTGCAGCAGTGTATGCACTGGTTTGGTTTTATGATGATAGTAGCACTTGCAAGGACTGCAGTGCAAAATATTTATGATTGCTAATTTAGTATGTGAGCCCACTTTGTGACCTTCATATTTATAAGATCGGAATAGAGAAAAGAAGCCTGTGGTTCACTAATAAAATGGACTGGTTCAGTGTTAAGAGCAATGACGATGCTGCACTAAACTTCAGGTATTCACAAAACAGGCGTATCTGTTTCCTCCTGACCTTGTGCAGTAAATTCATTTGATTGTCAGTTCATATTTTTTCGGCGGGCACAGTTATTAAGCGCCTCCGTTCTGATTAGTTGAATTATGCTAAAATAACGTTTCTGCCGGCAACTTGATGGATGATTTAAATCACCTCCACTGCTCTGCATTTTCTCGGAGTTCCCCAATAATAAGATTTATTTAAATCAATTTCATAGTTATTTCTCTTGAGGTTGAACTGTTTTGTTTGTCCAATAAATCCACTCCCACCTCATGCATTATCACTTGGAAGTGCGACTTACTGAGGTTTGAAAAGATGGAAAATATTTCTTTTTTTTTTTTTTTAGTTAGTAATTGATGATTTTTTATTTTAATTGCCGCTGTTATCAATTTTTCCCAAAGGTATTACCTGCATGTTTTATATTTCTTCATGCTGTTTTGTATTGCAAAACAAAAGGCCAACAGAACAACACAAGGAAGGCAAAAACAGTGGACATAAAACATAAAGCAGGTAACACATTTCACTGGTCACAGCTGAATGTTTGCAGTGTTGTGTTTAGCATTGTCGTTGCTGCCGTTTCTTCCTGGAATGCCACGTGTCATATCAGCTGAAGCTGACGGACAGGCTTGCGCATCGCTTCATTTCTAAATACTGGAAATGTCCATAATCAAACTGTCATTGTGGCAGCATGTTTTCTACCCGTCTGCGGCGTGCACATCCTGGTTTGTGGGAAAACCGCCTATAGAAGTCATTGATAATCATTCATTCTTTGCCCAGAGTGACCTCTGACATTTTAGCCTGCATGCAATATCGTCAACATGCTTTGTATTCATGATGCAAAGACAGCTGTAGTGCTTATCTTCGATTTTTTCATTTAAACGTGTTTATTGGTGAATACAGGTAATAAACTACCAAACCATATTTCCAAAAATGCCTTTCAGCCCTGGATGTCTAAGTGATACAGATGAAAGAGCTCAATGTGTGCAGAGAATTCTACCTTTAACAGGCAGCCTGCTAAATAAAATCCCCCCAAAACAGACTTGTTACATGACTTGTATGTTAAACTCCACACTCTGATAACAAAGCCAAGAAAAATCCCACTTAATGACGGGCGAGAGCCGAGAGAGCTCTCAGAACAGCTACAGGAGAAAGATAGTTTGTACCGAGGCGCATAGAAAAACATTCGAGGCACTAATGTTGCATCCGTGTCGAATTGGCTTTACTGTTATACAAAATGCTGCCTGTGGAAAAAAAAAGGTGGTGATTACAAACAGGATAATGTGTGTGTTAACACACATATTGATCAGTGTGGCTGATACCTCCTGAATTATCTGCTAACAGGAACTACATGATTAACTGTTTCAGGATACTTTTAATAGGGCAGATTTATCAAAATGGAAAAAATATCTGGCTATGTATGGGGCGTAAATGAGAATACCTTCGTCTTAATTATTATTATTAGTTATGTAGAAATCCAGCCTTGGTAAAGTTTAAATTGTTTTAGGTCTACAGCCTAGTGTTTCATGAATGTGTAAGATGAGCTGTCTGAGTTGGTGTAGGTTTACACTATATTTGTCTCTCCAGTGTGACTTGGGTTAGCTTTGTTTCTCCCATGCAACAGCTTTTTTTTTTTTTTTTAGTAGTAGAAGCAAACAGCTCAGTCAGTCACAATCAGTGTGTGATGACAAATGAGTGTTTCATTTCAGACGGCAGCAGAGGAGAGCAGCAGTTTAAATCACACACCTTAGTCTGATGTGAACGTTTTAATTTTTTAGATATTTCGCTGTGTCTTATTTCGCTGATTAACTTTTCTTTGAGCGATGCTCAGTCTTTCATTTCATATACACTAAGCGGTACTCCACATAGCATGCATGCACTGTGCATCAAATGTTCCAAGAAATTGCAACATTATTGCAAAAACTGCATTTATTTTGTGTGTAAACTGCTGCTGCACTCTCAGAATAATGCAGAATCTGTGCATTACCACCATCGCCTGCAGTCCAGATGTGCAACCTGACGAGCTGCTGAAGATATTTGTCTCGTCTCTTTTCTTGAGGAAAAGAAAAATACCATTTTGTTCCTGTACACGTTGCTAACAGCTGGCGACGAGGCACAGGATGCAGCACTACCTCGAGGTTTAGCATTTGAAGATTTAACGTTTCATATCAAACCATCACCAGTTATGGAAACATGAAACAAACCTGTCGGCAGTTGAAAATCGATATGGTGCCACGTGATATTTTAACTCGGGCTGTTGAAGCCTCACATGTTCTTCCTGTGAGGCTTCATAACAAGATCTGTGGTCTTGTTATGAAGGTCTCACTTGGCATCGAGCGTGCACAGGTGGAATGATGCGACACACCGGCAACTCTTTTAACCTGCATGTGAGCGTGAGTGTGTTTCATGTTATGTTTTATACCTTCCTGCCCTCCCCCGTCATTTTGCAAGTGCACATTCCTCTGACTTTACAGCTGAATGCAGATATTTTCTATAGATTGTGCATATGTGTCTGCACATTCTACAGTTTGCAGATCACGAAGCTCTCCTTCAGGGACCCATTGAGGACACTGCAGTGGGAGTACATGTGATCAAAGACCTCTAAACCAGCACACATCAGGACTGTACTCAAGGGTAAGGCTGCATTTGCAGCCTCCATTTTGTTTTGACCCTTCCCTCCTGAACTCAAGTACCCTTTTAAAGCACTCCAGTAGGCTGTCATGGATCTAGAAAGCAACACACTCTCTGCAATCAATATAAAGTGTCAGTGTGTTGTTACCAATGGGCAATGGCGGGGTAGACAGGAGGAAATATTCTATGTTCAAAATCTTGGATTATGGACATTACTGCTCCCCTTACTGATCACCTTAAAGTTGAGATGAAGTCATGTAAGAGATGATGTCCAGTGAGCTGCTCATTGATGTGAAATAAACCCACACAGGGTGATGCGGGGTCTTCAGGCATATAAAAATTGAAAGAATGACCCGTCTGTGTTACAGCATCTCATCGATTACATGGCTTCGCAATTTTATTGACTTAAAATGACTTCATTGCATATTCTGAGGTCTTTCAGAGCCTATGAGAACTGCATCCATAGCAACTATCCATTATTCATACGTAGCAGCGTCCTGCTATACAGAAATAGCAGACCGTATAGCGACGCTGTCCAAATGCTGTCTACAAAGCAGGCCCATTTTAAATGTTAAACACATGACTGCTTCCAAGTCGCAGCAGTGAGGCGTCGTCCTCTTCTTTCACGTCCTCCGATATGATCTGAACATGACATAAGAGAAGCAGAAGATACGCTACAGTATTACCCGCACAGACAGTGTTGTGACTAAGCAGCATGCATTTCCATACAGATTGCATTTGTTTCCGCTCAGCTGCCGCGGAGTAATGAGCAGCTCTGCTATGTTGAAGATAACAGGATGGTGCTCATTTTCACGTACCTGAACACAGTCTTGAGCAATCATGTCCCTCTAATACGAGACTCATTTGACCACCTAAAGAAGCTATCTGCCATGTGTCAATGAGCAGCTTGACGTGACGCTTCACGTGTCAAAGTGTGGGATTAAAGCTGCTGGAGTCCTGTTTAAAGGCGGATTTATGTTGCATTGTTTGTATATCTATAACACAGTAAACATTAGCATGTTAGCATGCTAACGATAACTTTCAATCAACATGAATTTCCTTTGGTGCAAACTTCAAACCACATTTTACAGTTTTTCCCCCCGTTGGCGGTGACACTAGTCAAAAGCGCTTTTTAACATTTTTCATTGGAAGCTTGGGGATTTCTATTCATAACCCAAAAAATCCTAGACTGACGCTTCAAAACATAAATATATTCTGTTCAATCTTGTAAGTTCTTCAAGTGGAGAACTACTTTGTTGAAGTTAAGGAAAGACTGCAGTGCTCCATGTCAAAGATAAATGCTTTGTTGACCCACTCATCCAGCAAACCTCCTCATTATGTCTTCAGCACATCGGGAAGGACAACAGGAAACGTTTAAGACTTTAAAGTCTCTGGGAATCAGTCATATTGGCACCCGAAATTCCCAAGGGACTTTTTCCAACTGGAATGGTCTCAAAATATGATTGATTTTTACTCCTTTCCATTTGGAGAGAATCCTCTGGGACTTCACGACTGAAGGATCAATGGAAAGCAAAGTTTTTCTTCCAGTTTAGATCCAAATCTCAATTTTATTTTGCGATATATGATGAGAATTTCAGCCTCTCAGGGTTGTTATCGCGGTAAATGACTTTTGGTCTTATTAAGAAGACATTTGTGTCAATCAAAATAATGAATTGTTTTGTAGTGGTACCGAAATGCTGCACCGGTGCTGAGCTGAAATGGTTCAGACACGGAGGTAAAAATGCCTCCTGGCTACGTCCCATTGGAGGTGTTCCAAAGCGGGACCATCAGAGAAGAGACCCTGGGGGTATAGAGCCAGAACAAGCTGCAGTCACTGCAACTCCCAGATGGCGTAGAGAAAGAATCCATCTATCTATCTATCTAGAAACATACATGTAAAGATTTTAAGTCATTTTCTGGAGTTTATATGCTGCACAGCTTTTCATGGAGGACTCACATTTTTTAATATCTAATTCTGCCACTTTCTTTTCCTCCTTTAGGCATCTAAACTAATCTAGACTCACCATGCAGCTGCCGCAATTTAGTTTACACCACTGCAGCGATGCAGACTCATTCTCCCTATCCGAGTTTTAAAAAGGCACATCATTCCCTGACCTGTAAAAAATACCGAATAACTGATCCATAATAAGAGCTGATCTTTGTTGTGATGGTTCATTTCCCTACTTCTCTTCCACACATTAATTCTAATTATGGACAAGCTGTTTCACCTTCTCCTCTGTAAGGATTTTCTGGTGTCAGACTTTCTGTCGGATCTGTCTCCCCATGATAAAACAGGGAGCGGAGCCAACATTCCTCAATGCCAGAGAGGCAGCAGATTTATCAGATGACACACGCGGAGCCAAACAGCTGCAAACACACTGCCAAGTTAGCACTAACAAGTACTTGTGGACACATTAGCTTAGCTACTCTATATTATATAGCATTTAGAGCATTGAATGCTACATCGCAACGAGCAACATCGGTCTAAATCATGAATGCTCTATGCTTATGTATGTATGCCAACATTAATTAATGGATTCTATGTGTTGACAGCGTACAGATGATTCGCTAAGACTCCATCGCAGCTTGTTCTTGGTTCTTGATCTCCGACAGAAAAGGGGGCTTTAGCGCCGCAAGCTTTGGCTACAGGCAGTATGGAAATAGTCATGACTGTACTAGAACAGGGCTTAAAGGGGGTAAACATGAGGCCAGACAGAGGCTTGAAAACTTCATTTAGTTAATCTGGAGTTTGGAAAACAGCATGTTAATTCTCCCACGTCTGTCCCAGTTTAAAGAGAAATAAGCATTTTCAGCATCTGGAGCAAACAGATCATTTGCTTGAACCCCGAGAGATGATTTTAAAGCAGAGATTTGTCTTAATGGCTCCGTTCTTTCTTTTTTTAATGAGCCAGATGTCTGCCTTTTAAATTATGTTGTATTGCCACCTAACTTCACCCCCCCCCCCCTTTTTTTTTTAAACGCTCATTATGAAGATCACGATTTTCAGTTACCTTTGTGGAGAGAGAGTTATCATACCATTAAATAAACAAACCACAAATAATAAGAAAGAAATGAAAGACAAAGATAAATTACAATAAAAAAGGTCTCTCTTCTAGCTGACCGGCCAAACATTTGTCTGTGTGCCATCCCTCTCTTTATTTAGCCAATTACAAGTGTTAATGACGCATCTCCAAGGTGCGCTCAGAGGTGAAAGCCCTGAATTAAAGAAATAAAACACTGCAGGAAAGACCGTCATCATGATTAAATATTTTTAAAAGGCTCTGCCTTAGTCATCTGTCCACCTCCACATCCTTCAAACCCTTATCCATTAATTGACACTGGACATAAATCATGAGCTGCAGAACCGTCTAACGTGGCCGTAATTTGGAAGAAACTGGAAATCCACTATGGTCCCTTTTCCTTCATCATCTCCATCCTTACAGAATTCAAAATCTTTTAATAAACACAATCCAAATACAAGATAGAAGACTGAAATATTTTTTCTAATATGTAATAGCCATGAGTAGGTCTACCTCCTCAGACAGATAATTAATTTTCCAAGAATGCCCTCAAATCCCTCTAAAAAGAAAAATGATAATAGTTCAGAAATAAATTGAATTGTTAGGCTTGATTTAACACCTGCAGGCGGTAACTACATTATATCAGGAAGCAGAAATAGCCCTCACCGTCTGATTTTCTTAATACATCCATTCTATCTCATGCATTCTCGTGAAAGAGGCAGCTAAAGCCGCACTGATATCAGCTGTTGTTGTTCTCTGTCTCATTATCCCTCCAGTCCCCAGTAGAATTCTACAATGTTGCTGCAGTTCACTCACTACAATGAGCACAAAAAAAAAGCTATATCCTTTTCCTGTACGGCGATGTCACCATGACCCGGTCCTGGCTTTCTGAATGTTTGGTGAACTGCCCTCTGGAAAACAGCATCTGTACTCAGCCAGGTGAATCGCGAGGTTTGCGATTATGCGATGTGATATTAGGAAAACACTTGAACTCACAATGTCCTGCTCGTTGCTTTCCGCTTTGCACGGTGAGTCAAACTTTTGGGCAGCTTCGGGTTCATTTCCATCTCCTTCCAGACTGGAGGATGGCCGACCTTGATTTGCATGTAGCTCAAAAGACAGACTGCAATGATATTTTCAGATGCCCAACAGAGATGCATATACTGTACGTGGCACCACGAGTACGAGGCACTTGAAATAACAATTGTAAATTGGCTCCCGAGCTGAAAACGCCAATGTTGACCTTGACTCAGCATATGCAGCGATGGTTACTTTGCATCTGTAAACCAGATATGACTAACTGAATGCAACCTTTCCAGTCACTCTGAGAGTAAACAATGTATGAAGACTATAATGAATAAAACAGTTGTAGCCTTCCCAAGGCTATGAGAATACCTGATTAACCATACAGACGGTCTGGTGACACATTTACAGTCTAAAGATGCAGATATCGTCCTCGGGAGTTTGTGGATGTGAAATCAGGGCTGAATATAGCAGCTCACATTAGTTGGGTGGTCAGAAACACGACTCTAAATGAATGCTAGCGTTGCTCTTTGTCTGCCGCATGTGTAAATAGACAACTGTCTGTTAACATGTTCACCGAAAGGCCTTTTTAAGGATAAGATGCTGATGACTGTCAGTTGCCCGAGGTGCCAGGAAGCAAATTGAAGAGTAACACTTCTTAGGAAGAGCTGAGAAGAGCACTTATCAAACAATGCACACAGAAACAAACGATTTACTGCATCAATAAGTTCACTCGCTGTCCTGTTATCAACTCAACCAACCAACTCCAACCATCCCCGATGCTCAACCATCCAATACTTACCCAATAGCTAATACAATGTCTCAGCTAACACTTCCTGACTAGCCACATGGCCAAAAAAATATTCTACAATTTTGTAAGTTCTCTCTCATATTTTCCTACAAACAAAATCAGCAATAAAAATGTACATAAATCAACAAACCAACAAATTATAATATACAATACAAACAACTATTTACAGGCTTTATTAACTCTATAAACACCGAACTCCCATGCTCCCATTGGCTGTGGCTCAGGATGTAGAGTGGTTGTCCATTAATCAGCTGATGCCGGCTCCTCCAGTCTGCATGTCGAAGTGTCCTTGGCCAAGATATTGAACCCCCAAATTGCTCCTGAAGGCTGCGCCATCGGTGTGTGAACACGTATGAAAGGTTTGGCTCCTAAAAACTGATGAGCACTTGGCACCTTGCATGGCAGCCAGTACCATCAGTGTGTGAACGGGTGAATGAGATATGTAGTGTAAAAGATGAGGAAGGTGCTATGTAAGTACGGTCTATTTAAATCTTTACTTTTACCGTCCTCCTGGAACTATTCATAAGGTAAACACGAGGTTGACTGGCTCCCGTTGTAGTTCTCCACCCTCAAACAGTCAATCGATGGATCGATTCAATTCATCATTACATGAACGTCATTGCATTGCAGAACTTTAATCATAAACCGTGTGCCATACATTAATATTTGGTATATTAAATTATTCTGTGCCCACCGGAGGAGAACAGTTGTCTGAACAGCAGATATATTTATTGTATCGTATGCAGGACGAAGTCTGAACAGTAATTTATTTTCCCATACACACGCTGCTGACCTTATCTAGATCGAGTTAATTAAACAAACTATGCAGCTAACTCTCAGATAATAAGCCTGCAGTAAAACATGTACAAAGTTTGCCTTCATCAAAATAGAAAACAAGTCAAAGAGCAATTATAACTCCTGTGGAAAATATGTTTTACTGTGGTGGGTATGTAACATCCTGTGTTATTTATTTAAGTCTTACAATAACGTCTCCCTGTCCAGTACCTAATCTGAGACTGTATTACAGTGTGACAGCTAAGTAAATTGAGTTTTTCCAACAAGAGTGCTCGTTTTCCATCCTTGCAGGTTGATCTTTGACCTTAACCCCCCTCCCCCCACCTCCCAACCCAGCATGTGGAATCAAATTGTTCCTTTCTGTTTTTCTCGGCACACACACTCTCCTGCCTGCATGTTATAATTTGCAAAAGCTCTCAGTCACCTTTCACAGAGGTCAGAAAGTCACTTTCCTCTCTTAGGAATCCGTTTCCCAGATTGCTATTTTGGTGCTAACAAACAATCGGCCGCACATGAAAGGAGCTGCTGTTTAACTCGCACACTCTTCCACACGGGCCACACGTAGTGCGACTGACCCTCCGAAGGCACACTCAGCTGAGAAACATGTATTTAATTAATGCACACATTCTCACCTCCAGCTCTTCAATGACATTTTATTAAGGCGACAATTAAAATCCCTGTGCTAATATTAAAAAGCTGTTGATACACTGACCATTGAGCAGTTCAGGACACTGTATCTACATCTAATTTTAATTAATTAAACGAACACTTCCTTAATAGGTCAATTGCAAATGCCTCCAAAAATGATGGTGGCAGTCACGTTGCATGCCTAACTTGGGTTAAATACGGTGCATCACAACCTCCTCACAGACTTTGTCACTATTTATACTACATTACCCTCCAGCCTTTACTTCCATCATAATTACTACGGCTGCCTAACTGTAAACCTATTTGTTGTGATTAAATACTTGTATAAATGACCTAAACGGACATTTTTCTGGTGAAGGTGGGATAGATTAAATTGCGTCTTTCAGAAAAAAAACTCTTAAAATTGATTTGGCCTTTTTGCATTCACCTCCTCTATTTCCAAAGTGCTGTTCGGTACAAATACAATCTAATCATTATACACAGATCGTTTTATGCAGCTCCTGATTATAAACAATTAAATGTTTCTTTGATAGAGCCAGTTTTCATGATCTGAATATTCATTTTTTTGTTTCATTGTATGATCTCAAGATTATCGCTTCAAAATACGTTCTTCTGTGCACTTTGATCAGTTCAAAAAGTACTTCAGTGAAGCACGACCATCCTTTCCCATAATCAATTTAATCAACTCAGCGTGGCGTTTTGATGTGTGGCGTTCTAAATAACATCATTCAACAGACGCTATAAAGGACTTCTAAATGATCAAATCTAAATAAAATATGTAATTAAGTTACTTACAGCTGAAACTATTTAATACTCAGCGTCTTGCATACCTGCATATTTGCATAGACGTCTTATTTGTTAAAGGTTCAGTTAATAATCTGCTGTTTGAACTCATGAATGCATAAATAATCATCTATAACACAAAGGTGTCCGCTGATCGCTTTGATTATTGGTTGTTAGTTTATATGTATGGAGGAAACTCCATGTTTTAACAGGCGCCGTGTAATTGATGCTGATGTGAGTAACCACTTAAAAAGTGATGATACGCCACCATCATGATAATTACCTCAGAATTCCACAGGGAAGAAAGGCGGGACTAAAAAGAGACAACTCGATTTTAATGTGGCGTCTCATTACTTACTTTTATTTCTTTTAGTTTATTTTTTCTATTTTCTGAAAAATAAATGGGTGTTTCTTTTAATGTGTTCCGATAAACACTGTGTTTAAATCAGCCCCCCCCTCGGGACGATACTTTCCCCACGTTCACAATGCCTCGAGATTAATTCAAGTCATGTTTCAGGGGCGCACTTGAAGAAAGAAAACACCTAGAAACAACAGTTAGAATAATCACTTCACTTAATGAAATGCATTGTTTATAAGTGCTGTTTATTTATCCAGAAAATGGATAAAAAACTGTACAATAAACATTTACTGTAAGATACCAGTAGAACACTTATTCTCGTAACAGATTAATAACCTAACTATTAACCTTTAGCTTTCTTTTTTTTATTACATTTAAGCGTTTTTTATTATGTATTACAGTATTTGTGGAAGTAGATATTTGTTGCCATTTCTGGCATCATCTGTCACGTGTACACTGTTTTGACAGCTGAGACTCTGAGGTAACTGTTGCAAACAGTTTCACATTTCTTTATTAGTTCCTAAAGTTCTTCATTCATTATATGTGCACACCAATTATACTGAATGTCTAAACAATCTGTATAAAAAGAAAATTATGCAAGTAAATGAGATGAAGAGACATTTAGACATAAAGAGTTAAAATAGAGGAATAATATAACAGTATCTCATGTTTCTGTGAAAATAAAGGTCACTGTATGAAAGCCAGACAAATGAAACCAAAATTTCTTCATGCTTGTATTGTATGAACTGTAAACACTAATATTTTGTAAGACATTCTGCATGTACTGAGCTTTTGGTGCCTTATTTTTTTTAGTAGCGTGGCATGAATGAGGTAAAGCCGTGCACTATATTTATAGAGACTATTCCAATGTGCCGACATCGATCATCCTGCCAGGTGTTACATCAATGCCAGCTTTAGTTAAGATTACGATAAAACAAAACCCTGACAAAAGACAAGTCCGCAAATCGATGAACGAGTGGAATTTTTCATACTGTAAAAGTACAAAGGGAAGCAAAAAGCTTCCTCTAAAGGGAAATAATGAGGAAAGACAGACGTCTGACGTCATCCAGTTTATACTGATTCCCAATACTAGACAGAAGCACACAAATCATTCATCGATTCTGTCAGGAAGAAAGTGGGGCTGAAAAAAAACCAGAATGTACTGACAGAAGATGCACAGTGCTTTGCAGCGATGCACTGGGACTGGAACCCAGCCTGGGACTCTGAGATGGAGATGGCTTTTATGTGAGTGCCCGATGGGCATGAGCAGAATGAATTTCAGCACTTATTTTAACATTAATGCAGTTTCAAAATCAAAGATCATCCACATCAAAGCAAATATTTGGAGACAGGAACCTCTAAAGGTATACAGATGGCCTGTACGTTCTCGCATGTCAGTTTAGCACATTTAGCTGCATCTTGCACGAACATTTTTGCTCTTCTTAGCTTGTAATTTTTTCTCTCGTCTCATCCCCTTCTCATTCATTTCAACCATTCTCTCTAAGTTTACCACAAAAAACTTCAGACAGATGGAAACTACTCAAGATGAAAATGACTGAGCCAGTCAGATTGTTAACAAAAAACGAGGACTGGTCCAAATTGGGAGGGTTTTCTCTTATTCCCTCTCAATTTTGAAAGTATTAGATTGAACCAGTCTGGCAGGCGGCTTTCCACTCTGTGCCGCCTGCAGCTGCGAGGGCCAGGCTTGCCAATGCCACAGCCAAGGACCATACAGTCAGTACCGAACTCACAAACGAAAAAAAAAGACCACTGGCACTTTGGCCTGGAATGGATCAGCTGTTTGGAAGTCTTCCTGAAGGCCCCTCACACACTGTGTCACTTCAGGCGTGTTATTTAAAGCCACTGTGTGTGAATTTCTGACTTTTGGTGGCTCCGCACATCCGTGCCCACCCCAACCCCAACCCCCACCCTTCTTGGGGACCTGACCTCGCTGCTGTTGTGGCTGTCATAGAAAGAAAGTCTGCTACGGATGATCCTGTAGCATACAAGGCTGCCAGAGGCTAAATACAATATTGATGTTTGTTATGGCTAATATAATTTGTTAGCATTACTTTGGATTAAAATGACCCTGCTGTTGAAGACTTCGAATGGCACCAAATTTGGTGAAGATAAATGACTAGCCAGAAGGGGAGAGAGAGAGAGAGTGTGGAGCTTTTCCACCTGGTGGCATCGACTAAATCAGCAGAAAAAAGGGGAAATCCACATCAGGAATCCTTCAGAGCTGGGAAGATGCAGCAGAACACATCCATCATGGCTGCCAGTGACACCAGAGGCTGAAATCAACCTGATCTATGTCAGGATAATGAGGTGGGGCCTCGTAAGAGGGTTACCTGACAGCAAAGCTCATTATAGTGAGCGATATATAAGTACATGTATGTTTTATCAGGCCTCCTACTCGGCTTTTATCATCTACTGAGGTTGATAGTGTTGATTGACATATAAACTTGCATGTAGGTCAGAACTAATTACAGTGACGTGATATAAGGTTCAGGTTATCTTGGCTGAATTTGAACCCTCAGAATCGAAAGCGCGCGCACATGAGAGTGTGCTTCTAAAGTATCTTATCTATGTGAATTACTTCTCTATACTTTTAACTGCTGCAGTGTATTTCCAATGTGCCCCAGAGTCTATTAGCACTCAGTTTCAATTACCAGCGCTCTAATGGATGTTGACACTGAATCTACTCCACTTGCAAATCCAGGAAGCTCACTTCTTCAGATGAGCAGGGACGTCTCGTCAGCAGCTGCAGCAGATGCTTTTGAGATTCAGTGTGACAGCACCAAACCAGATGGTCTGTAGAGTCTGACCCACATCTCAGGAAGTAAGAGGAGATGGTTAGAGGCCTGAAGTCGTGACAGTACTTGCAAACAGCCATTCAGATTCAAAGCGAGCAGCACAGCGGGCTCACCCATAGGACCGACTTTATTGCGTTTCCAATTACCCGCCTGGTACTGGAAGTGCAATTGCACATTTAGTCCTTGATTGAGCGATAGTGTTGTCTTAACTTGTCCAATCTAGTTGAAAAAGTTTTTTGGGAAGGCTGGTAAACCCTCAGAACACTATAACACCAAAAAATATCATTACTATGATAGCATATGGTGTTTTCATCACTTTTTTTTGTAAAGCAAAGTAGATTTTAATTTGAAATTTGATGCTTGGCTTGATACCAACGAGACTCAACTCTCCATGATGTTGTCTGCATAAACAAAATGCTTACAGGGTTTTGAAACACACACACACACACACACAAGCATAGTAAAGCATTTCAGATCATGCTGCATGCAAATATGAATATTTAAAATATCTGAAATATTAAAAAAGAAATATAAATATAAATCTTATGGGGGTCAAACCTCCTGGGATGTAACATACTTTAAATAGCAATGCATTAATGTCAAAGTCCTGTGGCAGGTTGATTGACATGCAATTTAAACCCCACATATATGACATGCAGCCAAATAAATGGCAGCTCCAAACTTACCCTGATCTCTAATTATTCATAGTTTGAAGGAGGGATGATGGAGGGAAAGAAAACTTCATACACTTTAATACTTGCTGCTGTCAGAATGAAACAAATGAACTGAAAGAAATATTACATATCCGTAATGCAATCTACCACGCCGCGGTAAAAGTTCTCTTTATGATCTTAAATACAGACTTCAAACTTTTCTAGTGAACTTAATGTGCCCCTCATTAACACACATTATTCTCTGCGCATTTCTCTTTTAGACGGCAACACTATGATTGATAGAGGCAGTGAGTCTAACAAGCATTTAAGCCATCAGTTCAGAAGTATCACAGACAAACTGCGGATGATTTTTATTCCCCGGCATAATGAATCTTTCTGAATAACTTCGACCAGACAAAAGTGTCAAAGCGGTCTGCTGTATAATATATAAATAATGTAATAATCTCTCCATTTGCCACTGCCGTCTTCAAAGTACTTATTTTTTTCTCTGATTATGTAAGAGATATTAAGAAATGCGCTGCCTCATCACTGTATTCACCGACTGAAAAAACATCCACACACAGAAATGATAACAGCAGAGACAAAATCTACTAAATAATCTCTAAGATTTTACCCATGATTAAATATACATATTATATTAACTTGTAATTTTATATCTGCATTGTCTACACTCGAGTTCACATTGCGGCTCCTGATAGCACAATGAATCCCGCGTCTCTAGTGACCGCTGCATGCCCCTTCTCAAGGTCTGGTTCACAAAAGATGCTGCGCTAATGAGATTAAAGTGCAAACACACCCAAAACGTTTTGCAGCTTACTGCAATTTGCCCTTGTTTTGTATCTAATTCAGCCATGTGGCAAAGCATAACCGGTGGCTTTGTGCCAAGAACACAGTGGCAGGACAATGGCAGAGAGACTGAGAAAACAAAATGTAATTTTCACAACACAGGCCCCGAGTCTTGACCGATGAGGTGCATGAGGCGTCCCTCGAAAAATTTCAGGCGAGGAATTTAAACGTGACAGAGAGGAACTGTATTTGAGATTTAATATCCCAGTCTGTCAGAGCTGGTGGTGTTTTCAAACGCACACCTTCAGGCTGTAAAAGAAGATGGCATCGTTTGAAGTGGAGCACAAAATAAAAAAATATCACACAATAACTCACAAGCTTCTCAAACTGGCGAGGGTCCACTTCAAGAGCAGTCTTGATAGCACTGAGAATATTGCTCAGAAAACTCTCCAGACAGACGCTAAGGTTATTATTATTATTATTATTGCTTATTGTTCCCATATGCAGGCCAGCCATAGCGAACTGATCGGGGTCATGGGTCGAATCATCAATGCAACAGTTGTGAAAGGTCAGAGTCAGCCTAAACCGGAGGTCTTGTCAGGAGGGTCTTGCCAGATTGCCGCTTTGCTTCCAAACCCTCCCGAAGGCAGTTAACAGAGAGGGAAAGGACAGCTCTTCAGCCCAGGATTTGGGAAAAGAGAGAAATCGTTTATTCATTTATGCATATAATAACCTTATTTTCTTGTTTTTTCTCATTTTCAGAACTGACATTTATTTTTCATGACACAGCTGTCGTTGCATTCTGTTACTGCAGTCAAAAAAAGCTGTCCACACAAACCCAGTCCATCTTTTTAGGCCGAAATAAAGCTCGTGGCTAACTGGTGAGAGGAGGATAGTGAACTGATCGTTTGGCTTTACTGGTCTGTTTTCTTTGTGAAGCACTCTGTGTTGAAAGGTTCTGTAGTAATTGTTTTTTCGCTTCCTTTGAATGGTGTGAATAGTAATATTAAAATATTGTTTACCGGCTGTATTTAGTGTTCTTCTTTGCTCACAAAGGTGGCATTGTTGCAGACATGTTTGCAAGGCAAAAACAGGCTAACTGAAAACACAGCATATTACTAGAAATAATAATAATAAAAATAATTAATAATGATGTCTGTCCTCGTCTGCTTTGCAAACGAGGCATCGGGGCAGGTGGCTCCTCTTCATCTGGTTCTGAATATTGATGGCCAAGTCGTGAATACTCAGTCACACATGCTTCCTCATCATTTGTTGGATTGCGCACTGGAGTCATCCTCCATGTTTGCAGTTGGTAGCTGCTGTTCCTAAAAATGTAGCTGTCATTCTCGGACCTGGGGAATTTGGCAGCCACGTTCACGATGTGTACTACTTGAACTACGAACTACTTGGACATTGATAGAATGTGTGTGCTTTTGTTGTACTATGTACTAGAGGATTTCCTGTACAGTCAGTGGCGCCCACAACATTGGGGAAAATTCTTGTTTTGTCCCGTCAATTTGCCGTCAGTTTTGGGGAAGGCTGCACCATCCATTGCTCGGTGACATATAACATCCCACACGGCCTTGCTGATGGATGGTTGTGATTGCCCAGAGGCAACTGTGATAGGTGTCTGAAAGGCGCAAGAACCTGGACTGCTGACAGCAGTTTGACAAGCCAAGGTAATGTATGGAATCTTTGGGTAGCAGGCTCAATGTCATCCTTAATGTCATCAAGTATAGCAAGAATTGTGTGAGCTGCCAACCTGTACCTGTGAATGATTCCTGGTGACAGTAAAGTCAAAAAGTTATATCTCTTTTGGAAACATCCGCTCACGAGTGTGCCTGGCGTGACTATGCCTTCACTTGGCTATAATTACAGTGTTTACTGGGAGGTCTGAATGAGAAAGCACATTAGCGCTGGTGTTTGCGAATTGGACTTTTGTTACAATGAGGCTCATTTGCACCAAATGTAAGCAGATTGCCTAATTTAAACCTCTGTACCGTAGCAAAGTTGATGCGGTTCACTGAAAAACGTCACTCAAATGAGCTCAGTCAACCAACAGCTCTATCTCAAAAACAAAATGAACTGTCAGTCACAAGTTGTTTTCATCTGAAAGCTTGAATTTGATCCCAAATATGCGGCATTCGTAGCTGTTTTTAATGCTCTAACACGCCAGAAAGCAAAACAAATGGCACTCAAACTGTTAACTGGTAAATAAATAAAGACCTAGTACATGAGAAAAGAAAGAAAGAAAATCAATGACTGGTCAGTCCTTCCTGCTGACTTCATCCCTCTGACACTCTCCGTCTTGGCAGTGAGAGCTAGTTAAGACCTGCTCTTTATCTATGTGGAGTATGCGATGAAATCTGTAATTTCAAGCAAACTACATCAGAACTTGAACTCACAGCTACCACTATGCATGGTGGCTCTGTATCTCCTTCACAGCACAATCCTGAGGATGCCATTTTTAAATTTACAAAAAAAATCATCAATATCAACATAAAGATGTATATTTCAGGTTCTGGTGATTGGTGACAACTTAAACTATCTACAAAGCAAAGCTCAGGACTTTATATTCTGTTTTGATACCCTGGGAATGATTTTAAAATAACGCACGCTTTGGGGTCTAGCAGGTTAAATGTGGGCAAATAGCACACAGATGCCATTTGCTTGGCGGCGCAGTTAGAGGTGCGTTTCACCCTCTGCGGGTCCTTTGAGAATCATACGGTTATTTTTTTGGCTTATTCGTGCAGGTTTAGCAGCTGCTGAAAACTATGAAATCCTTTAGTGAAGTCGCCCCACAGTGTGTTGTGCTGCTGATTGTTAAATGTTGACTTCTGTCTTTCTGCATGTCCGGATGTTGCTACGCTCACTGCGAATTTAGATCCGACGAGATGAAGGCTGCTCCGAGGCATCGACGCCTTGACACTAACATTTTCTCATCTCACAAGGCCAGTGTTAACACCTGTACCTCTCACCCGCACGCTCACACGTTTGTGTCAGTGAGGTGTCTCACTGACATTATGCACTCCCTTGCCAGCAGCCCTAACCTTAAAAGGGCACGTGCAATTTTAACATCAAGGTCAGATGGGAAGGCAGCTGTATAATGTCTTGTTTGGCTCCGACTAAGATGAAACTCTGGCGTCGTGGAAGCATCTGCCAGTCAGGATGATTTACAGTAAATGAAAATTAGAGATGCTATTATGTTGCATTATGGGAAGTGTAGGATCCAGCGTTTTTTTGGGTCATGACCCGTGCTATAGGGACTAAAGGTCAATAAATCTCAGCCTCTGTAAGACTATTATTTTTGTAAAATGTCTCTCCCAAACTTTGAGTGTGTAATACTGAAAAAGTATTATTGTATTGTACTATTGTAACCAGAAGCTTAGAACCAAGTCTAAAGCCTCAGTTAGCCTTTGAGGAAGTGAGGACTGAATAAAATGTCCTCACATCGACGAAATGTCCTCTTAAGTCCTGAAACTCAGTCCTCACAAAGCTAGAAGTACAAGTGCACACACACACACACACACACACACACACACACACACACACACACACACACACACACACATTCCCTGCTTGTCATCCACTTCCTCACATCTTTTTGCAGCTTTTTTCAGTAAGTGTAAAATGCTCAAAGCTGTCACACTCGCTGGCAATAGTAATATTTTTAAATGTGGATTTGAAGCTGTGATCTACTTTTAATAATATGTGTTGAGCTGTAATAACAGGCTTACTGAGAGTCAGTATTATACCTCTTTCAGACCTCGGTTAGAAATAAAATGGAAACTATAATGACCACAAAATGACTGTAAAATTGTCAATTAAAAACATTGAATCCAAACGTGGAAAGAAACCTAGCTGAGGAGCGGCACTCAGCAGTACTGAGGAGAAGCTTTGCATTTTTCCCTGAATGTCATTTCAGTAAAACGGAATTTTCATATCGTATGCTTGACCGCAGTCCAATGCACATTTTGTTACTATTTGTTCCGAGGGCAGAATTGACTATCAAACGTGATGTTTTGACTGAGACATTTGCAAAATAAAGGCGTTATAATTAACATAAATCTCAGGCTAATCTGACCTGCTGTATTTGCTCTTGTGGTCACGCTCTCTTTTCTTGACAACAGAACATGATTGTTGTTTTCTCATTAAACCTGTTTGGATTACATATATATAGATTTTTCCTGAATGAACTCCCGCTGTCGACTGTAGTCCACTGAATTATTATTTTGAACCACTCTCAGCTACTACAATCAGCCTTCAGGTCCGGGTCAACTGGATCAGTATGACTGACAGTGAGTCCACTGCTACAAAATAATCAATAGCCCTGTTAAAGGAGGGAACCGGGTGGGTGTAGAATATTAGAGGATTTCACCTACAGTTACTTTAGCTGTTTACATTTCACAAAATGTCATCCGTTCCTGTTTCCGCCTCTAATCATCCTCCACTGGAGCTCCAGATACAGGTTGCTGATGTTTGCCTGGAATCTGGCGTGTATCTCTGTTGTGTTTCCTGTCAGTCAGCCAATCATGGACTGAGATGTGCAAACATTTCTGTCCTCATTCCTCAGTATCACAATGTGCAGTGCAATGCAAATACTGTTTGCAGCATTATTCTTTATGGGTCATTTCCATTCCTTATTTCTTCTGCTGCATTCCCCTCATGTTCAAACTATTCTTGTACGTGCCGACAACGTGACACTGGGAGAGACTTTGTTGTCACGCACACTGTAAAAACGATACTCTAAAACTGACAGTAATTAATTGGCAACCACAGACAAGTAACTCACTTTTAAAAATGATGCTTCATAACTGTTAATGTAAAATAAGACACAGAAAACATCGTCGTGGATTTTTAGTCACTGGAAATGAAATATGAAACATGAAAGCTGAATGACTCTGCACTGAGCCAGGCTTCTTGCTGTTGGACTAGTAAGTAATATTAGCTGGCTGCTACGCCCTGTGATGTTGCACTCGCTTGATGTTTGTCTGTCAGCAAAGTTGTCGCCTCGCTAGTTTCTGATTACAAGTAAATACACAAGTACAACTGTCCATATTTACCACAGCGGTACTCTGAAACTGGGGGTGCTAAATCATAAGAATAACAGTTCCCATGTAATGGCCATATTAATATTTTTGAATATGGTTTGAAGCTCTGATCTACTTTTAATAATGCACGTTGAGCTGTAATTACTTTACCTTAAACCTCAATTGTAAAAAAGAAAACAGAAACTAAAATGGCCACAAAATAACTGCAAAACTGTCAATTACAAGAATCCAAATGTGGAGAGACTGAGTTTGCATTTTCCCTGAATATAATTTCAATAAAAGGTCAAGCTAAATTTTAAAGAGATGACTCGGAGGCTGCATTGCATGCTCGACCACAGTCAAATGCACATTTTGTTTCTGTTTATTCACAGGGCAGAGTTTGACTAGCCAAATATGATGTTTTGACTGAGAAATTTGCAAAATAAGGGCATTAAATTAACGTGAATCTCAGACTCGCCTTTCCTGTACTCTGTTTTCTCATTAAACCTGTTTGGGTTACATATTTATAGATTTTTACTGCTGCTCTCAGACTGTAGTCCTTTGGACTGCTGAACATCTTGGGCACTGAATTATTATTTTGAACCACTCTCAGCTACTACGATCAGCCTTCAACTCCGGGTCAACTGGATCAGTATGACTGACAGTGAGTCCACTGCTACAAAATAATCAATAGCCCTGTTAAACGAGGGAACCGGGTGGGTGTAGAATATTAGAGGATTTCACCTACAGTTACTTTAGCTGTTTACATTTCACAAAATATCATCTGCTCCTGTTTCCGCCTCTAATCATCCTCCACTGGAGCTCCACATACAGGATGCCGATGTTTGCCTGGAATCTGGCGTGTATCTCTGTCAGTCAGCCAATCACAGACTGAGATGCTGTCCTCATTCCTCAGTATCACGATGTTGCAGTGCAATGCAAATACTGTTTGCAGCACCGTTCTTTATTGCTCATTTCCATTTTTCATTTCTTGGCCGCGTTCCTCTCACATTCAAACTATTCTTGTAGGGCACCGCGCAGGACGACATGACACTCTGAGACAGATATTGCTGTCATAAGAGGAAATCGTGGCTTCTTTCCTGAAGGGAGCAATCAGATTAGAGCTCCCTGAAGTCATCCACGGGGCTGCTGAATGTTATCTGTTGTTATGTTTTGCCTGTTAAGGTCATTAATTAACCAGCTGAGATTCAATTCTGAATAAATACCAAACTGGCGCTAATTGCTATGAGAAATTTTTCAGGTGTTTGAGGCAGATACATATTAAGTGATGGACCGAAGCCGCTAGGGGAAAAAATAATTTTTGAAATTAGATTAAAATTAGAAAATGATCAGTCAGTCAGGAGTAATTGCACATGTAAATAAAGGTCTGGTTTAAATATTTATGCACTGCTGAAGTGATGCAGGCTGATAGTTCAAACTCCAAACCTTTTAGAATTGGCTCGTGGAATCACAGTAAATTTATTCTGGGTTGTTATTTTTAAAGTGTTAAAATCGTGTTGTTATTCCTGATGAACAGTCAAAGCCGTCACATTCCTGCTTAAGGAACACAAAGTAATGAGGAATAATTCTGCTTTGCAGCAACTGCAGATTTGAATTCATTCATCTTCGGATCCTGTTTCTGTTTTTAAAAATACCAGCACTCTTATGACGCTGGCAAGTTTGTTTTTTTTCACCGCTCTGTTCACTAGATCTGCTCATAATCCACACGAATACCCAGTAAATTTAAAAATGTATCAAGCCTGAGGGAACCTAAAGTAGAAAATATAGAACATCATGTTATAAATGTTTCATGTGCTCATGCATGCTGTATGCAGGCTGTGGACAGTGCATTATCAACCTGTGCTGTATCACAACAGTGACCCGAGTGTTTGCCTCATGTGAAAGATTGATGGATAAAAAAGCACACAGCATGTCAATCACGCCCCTACCAAGGACATAAACAAGCCTGAATGCACTTTAGTTCTATATTTATTCTTGAATCTAAAATACAGTCATGACTGAAGATGTGTTTTCAACAGATGGCGTGTCTCCCACAAGATGAACGTTGATTAAAAACTCAGTTCAATCTGTATATTGTCAGTCAGTTTAATGTTAGTGATTATACAGGACTGGAAATAAATAAAGTAAATAAAATACAGAAAGGATTTTCATGTAAATATCTGTTAACTTCCACTGTCACTCTAAAAGTTCCAAGATCCTGAGAATTAAAATGCAAAGATTTCCTTTTCCAGAGAAATGATTCATGTTCAATGACAAAATGTTAAACTTATTTAAAATGGCGGGGGAAAAAAAAAAAAAGCACAGCTGGAGATCTGCCTCCGCTTGCCATATGCTGTAAGAATATGAGTTTAATGAAACATACAGTTACTCAGACAAACTGTGTGGATTTACAAGTTGACAGAAGCTGTAAACTGATTTTCTTTTGCTGGCAGAGAGTGTGCATGCTAACACAGCAGAGAAGACATGAGGCAGAAAAGCAAATAAAATTGTAAGTTTCCATTAAAGGTTTCTCGGCTCTCTACGGCACATTGTGAAGAATCCCTTTTCTTTGGGCTGGAATACCCAAATGACTACCCAACATGGAAGAATACAAAGTTGGGTTGACATGAAAGGGAAAATTGATGCCGTGAGCAGCTCCTTGTCGAGGAGCAGACTTAAAAATTCAAGAATAATTTTTGTACTTCTAAGGGATAAAATATTATACTTTTTTTTTAATACAGTATTTCCATGCAATGTCCAGAAGGAAAGGTCGGACAAGATCATGTATACAGGATGTATTTTAATTTCAGAGTGTACAAAAATTGAATCCATGGCTTTGAATGGCTCTTTGTCTATGGATATAAATAATTAACTGAGCTAGACTTTGTTAGTTTTAAAAATTCAGAGTCACCAAAAACATTGGATTGAATCCTGTATATAAATGACAGTTTCACCCTCCTTTGGCTTGGACCCTGAGGACTATTATGGCCTCTTTTTAGCTGCCCTGCATACTCACACAGCACAGTCTGGTTTCAAAGCGCTCCGTAAAGTTATGCACATGAAAAAACTAAAAAAAAAAGTTATAGCCAAATTGATATTCTGTTGATGTTTTCTCATCCAAATCACAAGCTGTACTCAGACCACCAGCTCAAATTTGTACGTTGGCACTTTCAAACCACATTTTATTCTTGTCAAGAAAAACATGAAGAAGAAGTTTCAGGCTGAAGCCGCACTCCAAGGTGCTTAGCACTCCAATTAAAATCACATTTCTAGCACTCTCCAGGCTGGTGGTTCAAATTTAATTTGAATCTTTCAACACCTGCAAAATGACACATAATGTTTTCACATCCAGAGCACGGTTAACTAAGCGTGACTGCAACATAAAACAACCTCTGCCTTTGCTTAGCGACCGGAAACATTTCGCCCGCTCGTTAATTCTATTGGCAGCATGCCGCTAGTTTACCGGCTAGGTAGGGACTGTACGGCGAGCTAGCATTGCCGTTAATGTGTGAACCTAACAAGAAATATAATGATGTGAAAATGAGTTTTGCTAATTCATTCATTTGTTTCACAAATTCTTGGATGATTTCACACAAGGGTGTGAGTTTCTTCTTTTAATATTGTACTCTTAAAAACCAGTGCAGAGATGTCTCACCTGCTCTTTTTATAATGTTTAATAGCTATTATTCACTATCTGTGAACAATACCATTATGGAAGCTTCAATTCTTGAGGGAAATTATGGTTATTAGCTGATCTTTTATTCTCATTCTGTTGTGTTTTCCCTTCTTCTCTGTAATAAACATCGTGAATACGATCTTTAATTCCAAATGTAATAAGTCAAAGCTTTATTCCAAGCGTCCTGCAGTCTATAGAAGTTCCATAAAGTTTGATTAAGGGTTTTTTTTATTAACCAGCATTCTTTCCATTTACTTCAGCTCCCCAAAGCAGAGCTTTATTTTGGCCAGTGGTGGGTTTAAAGTTCTTCTTTAGGTGGGATGACAAAAGTGCCCTTGAGAAAGACATTGGTGTGGTTGCTATAAAAGTTTTAAAAGTTCATAAAAAAATCCCTCCCTCACATTTCATAAAAGTCCTTTGGTGTCCTCCGTTCATGGGACCTTAAAAACAAGGGAATAACTACTTCATCACCACAAATTCTGAATCTGACATTATTTTTACACCATCAGCAGAAATCCACTGCAGTATTTTCCCCTCCCTCAGTGGTTGGTAAGCTGAAGGTGTTGGAGGTGTATAAATGTGTGTGTGTGTGTGTGTGTGCAGTAATCTCTGCCCTAAAATATTCCCAACAAATTCCTTTACTTGTTTCTGACATGCTGACACACTTCTGACCTACCAGTCATATTGTCTGAAGAACTAATTAAGCAAATACAGAAGCATCTGATTGGTTGGACTTGGACTGCAGGAACAGGTCCAGATTTGCAAGCCTGGCATACGAAGGACTGCGTTGGTGTGGAGGAACATCTGGCAGTGCTGCTGTCAGATTTGTTAAGCTGTCTGACAGGAGATGTTAGCATCCTGTCTGCTGCACGTCTGGAGTTTGCTCGCTGGCTGTAGCTGTTCCTCATCATGCATAATCATCCTGTAATCAAGAGCAACGTGTCACGTTCGGATTAAAGCAGAGATGAGGTTCGTTCTCAGTTCTTATGCTGCAGCAAACTACTGTACAAAAGAGAAATAATATCATCATCAGCAGGAAAAACAGAATACACACGATGCATGAGTATATATATATATATATATATATATATAAAGAAGATGCTGCTAATAGATACTGAAGTTACAAGCTGCTGTGGTTCTTTTGTTGAGCGCTAGCGGCATTCTAGCAAAAGTGTTTTGGGATTGAGGTGGCTGCAGCAGGCAGGGAACACCCTGGAAAGGTTGCCAGTCCGTGACAGGGCTAATACATATAGACGGACAGCTATTCACAGTCACATCCACACCTACAGGCAAGTTAGTCTAATTAACCTAACCTGCGTGACTGTGTGAGAAAAAAGCAGAGCATCCTGAGGAAACAGACACGGGCCAAAGTTGCAAACTCCCAATAGAAACACAGCAGCTGGCCTGCAGGTTTAGACTGAAGACCTCGCTATGAATCAGCAGTGCTAAGCTGCGCCACCTGCCCCGATACTGAATTCATTCAGTTCTGTATTCATTACTTTTGTCCTTGTCCCTTTGACAGAACCTTTTCTGTGCAGTTTTAAATGCCACAAGCTGGTCAGCGCCGGCTGCCATCAGTTAATACACGTGCACAATGATGCTAGTGTGTTAACGAATGAACAGCAACGCATTGTTAGGTTGAATGTTTCAGCGGACCTGCAGTGCAAACAACACCTGAAGACTGCTTGAATAAGTCGATTGGTAATATTGATGAATGCGTAATGGCAGGTGGAGATCTTACTGACCTGTTTCATGGCCGATGGTGGCAACAATCTAAAAACCAATGACAGTGTAAAGAATCGACAGAGCCCGACCTGTAGTCACCCGTAGGTTTCCAAAGTGTTGAAGCCAATAATATGCAGCGACGTTGGACGTACTGCTTCTTACACCTCCCGGGAGGCGTCCTCATTATAACATTTGACAGGTGATAAACATATCTTAAAATGTAATCACTATAGTTTATGTTCTGTAAATTTGAGCATAAAAATATCTTCCTTCACCATGAAATAGTCGAGCCTCTGTAGTCTAGAGCAGCAACACATTTTACATCTTCTTTTTATATAAGGTTTAGGTCTTCGGGTGACAGTGAGAACATACAGTACCACCATGTATGACACGACGACCGTGTAAAGGTCATCGGCGTACAAAAGGTCAAACATCTCGTAGATTCAAGAAAATTAATTGGACTGTTCTTTTCAGTGGGAATAATGAAACCCTTAAGCAAGTCTTGAAAGCACGCACACACATCGAGTGTCCTTTACTTCCCTTTGATTCGCTGGCAACACACAGCGAAACTCAGTGCAACTCTCTAAAGCCATCTGGCTGGCAAAGCAGTTACCTCCTGTGCTCGAGGTGAATTTTCTAACTTTTTTTTTTGTTGCCCTGCAGGGGGTTTCGGGTTCTAGTCGAAGATTTTAAGGAATCAAGCCGAGATCAGCTGTTCTTTACATCATCTAGCATCTCCACAGCAGGTAAAGGTTATAGCAAGAAGCTGCACTTATTTTTTGTCTCCGTGTTTTGGTGCACTTTGTGCATGAGGGTCAGTATTCATTAACTTTGAGTGCTTTAAGGTTCATAGTGCACTTACTCATCTACAGCCCAGGGTTGCCCAACAGAATACACACACAAAACAAAAATCACATCAGTAGACAAATACATATAATTCAGGATGAATAGATTATATTAATTCATTTTATTTCTGAAGAGAAACGCCATATTTTTTGGTGAAGTGCAGAGGGTGATCTCACAGCCGAACATGATCTGTAGTCTCTCTTAGTAGATGAATACGTCTGTATTGCTTGGCAGACGGCAGCAGGGCGAAGGCCACGCATGTCTTTTAGTATGCTTTGTACCGATGACCTCCTTTTATATCTCTGGTTCCACTTGATCCTTAAACATTGGTTTAAAAGTTTGGTGAGAGAATACACGTCTGTGTTTTTTTTTTAAAGCCTGGCTTCACTTGAATGCAATTAAAGAAAAGCACAATGGAAAAAACTACCTATTCGTATTTTCTGTGTAGTCCATCCAATCATTGCATTCAGGCCAAATGAGATGATCAGATGGGCTTGTACCGTGCCCGCGACAGCCAAAGATAACAGATTGTTTTCTCTGTTTCTGCACAGCGTTTGATTTATCGATTGCTGTCAAGGTGTAAACAGAATACACAACAAAGACTGCTTCTGAGAAACATGACCTACTCTAGCCTTAATGTGAGAATTTACAATAATGAGACAATCATTGCATAAAATAAAAAAATAAAGAAAAGCAATCAGTAGGAGTCTTACCGGTCAACAGCGTTTTTTCTCTAAGATATAATAAGCAAATATCCAGTCAGTAACTGGATTTCAAGGGAGGTGAAATTAATAAAGATACTCCCTTCCATGCAAAGACGGAAATCTGAGATGTGTGTGTGTGTGTGTGTATAGGATGTGTGTAAGACGGTGTGTGATGAATAATTTTATAATGCCCATTTCACTGTGTGATATCTTAAGTGGCGAGGGAAAATTAAAATTCATGTAGAGACAGTAATGTTATGCTGTAGAACCAATTGGATTTGAAAGTCATTTGGGTGTGTTTATGACTGGAGGAGGAAGTCATCGGGTCGGATGAGGAGAATAAGTCATTTCGCAGGATCACATCCAATTTAACAAATCTACTTTGTTCAAATACCGTCCATCACGTAGGCTTTAACCTTATCTCTCACTGTGTGGCACAGATGGAGTTTATACATTTATTACTGTCTCAGTCTTGTCTTTTTTAAAAATCTAATACAAGTTAAATATGTGGATATTGTAATAGATGGTTAAAGACTAATCTGGTGAAGTCTGCAGCTACAGCAGGACTAAAGGACGAATAAAGAACCAGGTTTAAGGCAAAAAACGGATCTCTATGGGAGGAAGGATTAAGTCCCAACAGGAAATCCCACTGCTTTTCTTCATCTGTCAAGCTACGATGTACAGCAAACCCTCAATACAGTCATACTGTAAATTATTTATACTTTAACGGGCAAAAGTATGTGGAAAAGTGTCACGTCATTTTTAAACATTTTATTCTGTAACTAGGGATAGCTGTTTTAAACAGCTTCCACTTTTCTGAGAGAGCTTTCCACAAGACTTTGCAACCTGGCTGCAGGGATTTTCTCCCACTCAGCCACAGGAGCATTAGCGAGGTCAGCCAGCGGGCGATAAAGCCCGGCTCAAAGTCGGTGTTCCACTTCATCCCAAATCTGTTCATTGGGGTTGAGGTCAGGGCGGGTCAGACAAGTTCTTCCACACCGAACTGGGAAAATCATTTTTTATTTTACTGTAAATGTCCAAACATGAAAAAAAAAGCCTGCATTTAACTAGTTTATGGCACATTTGCAATTCTTTGGTTGTTCGGCAACAGAAAAGTAACAGATGTAGCTACTCAATCTGACGAACCTGCAGAAGCTACTTGATCCAAATGCTGAAGGTCCGGATTCAGACTTGGGAGGAGGAGATTCATCCCACTGCAGGCCTGCAGGGACACTCCACACAGGTTGTGCGGTGGTTTTACACAGTGATGCCCTTTTCCCTTTTAAACAATCGTTGGCAAAGTACAGGCAGCTGCTTTCAGAGAGCGCACAAACGCAACAACAGCCAAGTTTTATTTTGGCCTGCCATCAACACGGGATTAATGTTAATTAGCGACAGCTGATATGACCTGCTGCCGGTGACATTTGTCATTTTTAACAAGCGGAAGTAACAGTCAGCGCCGGCTGAAATGAGAAGCTGCTTCTTGAATGTTTTGCACTCTGTTCTTTGTTAATGAGAAAGAAACGCGAGACACAACAGATTTGTCACCAACCCCTGTAACAATTTGTTTGCCAACCCAGGTGTCAGAACGGAGTCGATCACAGGTGCAAGTCACATTCACACACTTTAATTTTCACTCCCATTTGCTATGAAATCTTTGTAGTTTAGAGCCTGACTGTCATTAAACAGAAGAGTCATGGAACACTATCAGGTTAGGGCGGGCAAAACAGTTAAGCTCGAGAAAGAACCAGACTTTGATTGGCTCCATTTTAGCCAATACCCAGTGGTGCAGGGCCCATGGAGAGGTGGGTACACTCTTTATGTGTGCCCTATTTGTTTTAAAGCAGCACGTCCAGCAAAGTAAAAATTCCCTGTGTTACAAACAGTGACAGGTAGACTACTCTTGTATATTTAGCTCAGCCGAAAATGGGTCTGTAGTTTTTACAAATTGTCACTTAACTTCTGCCGCTTGACTTCAGGGAGTAAGGACCACAGAAGAGGTGCAGATTTGGCAATATATACTGGCCCACAGACAGGCGAGATAACTACATAATTATGCATTGTTAGTGAAGTATTCCTCCAGCTCGTGAAAACTGGACAACTATGTCATGCCTTTAAAATCCTAAGAATAAAAAAAATCAGCTTGCAGACACTAGTGAATGATCAGAGGGGATGTAGAAGTGGGTATACCATGTATACCAGGATGTACCCTGCGCTACAACGGTGTCAAGACTGATCCGTGTCCAGACTGGCCTCGGTACTGACCCTGATATCAGCTCGAGACATGTCTTATTTTAACACTTCAAGATCAGCTGTTGTGTGACATCGCAGCGTAGATCAAGTGTACTGTATTGTGGCTGTAGTTATTTCTATAGGCAGCAATGGCTTAACTGTAACCCTCAATTCAGCAAATGGCAACACTTTGCAAGCGTACTCTTACTGAACAGTACCTCACTTCAACAAAGCTGACATTTACTTATGAATTTGTGACAAATACTCTACACTAACACTGCATTCCCCGATTTGTGTCCAAATACGTGTCCAAATACCCCCGACATGTCCTCCCAACTGGGTGTATTTTGGAAGTCATGACAGGCGACATTTCAGTTTTAAGCTTTTAAGGTGGGCTGATTTAAAGTTGCTGGATTAAGCTTGTGCATCTTCTGCGTTGTGCAACCGCTGTGTTTCGCCTTCAGTTTTGTCTAAATAAAGAAAAATAGCGAGTCTCTGTCTTTCTGAGCTTTTCTAAGGAACGTCTGAGAAAAATCAATCATATAAAGCCGGAGAAAAAAAAGAAAAAGAGTCTTCTGCCCATCTGTTATTGTCCTTATGTTTTTGAAAACAAACAAAAAAACCTCAAATGATGGAAATGATGGACATGAATTAATTAAAAGCAAACATCCCTCAGTCCTGCTGCTCTGACAAAGACATTCTGAGAATAGCAGCATCTGTGGCGTCAGCTTTGGTATCATTCACTGGCGTGTCTCGAAGTTTCTAAAATGATGCTAATAGTGGCAGAAAACAGACGGCTCTTTTTCATCACACACACCATCTCTCTCTCTCTCTCTCTCTCTCTGTCACACCGGTATGTCAAGTTTGAGTTTTTGCCCTGTCTCCATGTTTGTTTTGTGACTTCCTGTTTTATTTTGGAAATTAACTCTCCTCTCGTTTCAGGTCACTTGCCCTTCCTCATGTGTCACCAGTCTGATTGTCTGCCCTGATTCCTGATTGTGTCCACCTGTTCCCCATTACCTCCATGTGTTCATATAGTCTGCGTCTCCCTTTGTCCTGTGCCAGTGCGTCATGTCCCGAGTTCTGATCACCAGCTCTTGTCAAAGTCAAGCTCCCAGTCTAGTTTTGAAGTCTAGGTTTTTGTTTTCTGTAATTCCTCGAAAGAGCGATCTTTTGTTGGCTCTGCCTTTTTGTAGTATATTTCATAGTCTAGGTTTTTTGGTAGTCAGAGTTTAGTTTCAGTTTTTTGATCATCCCTCGTCGTGAGGTGCTTTTGTTTCACCCGCCGTGTCCGGAGACACCGAATAAAAGATCAACTGCTTCATCCCTAATTCTGCACTCGAGTCCGCTTCTTCTAGTTTCCCCCGTGTCACTCTCTCTTAATAAACACACATGGTCTGTTGTTTATGGTACCTGTGAGCACGGCCACTGACAACAGAAGAAAGAGGCTGATGTGTGTGAGAGCACATGTGTCTTATTTATTATCTGGCTCACATTACAGATGACGTGCACATTTCATGTTCATCCTCCAAAGGGATCAGCCATGAATGAAGCGGTCCCAGTGCCACCACGAAGTAAACATCGATTGACACACTGTGCTTATTAATATTATACCGCATGCATAGCACACTCAAGCCTACCTTGTATACCTGTCTCTGATTTGCATCCAACTTTTGTGCTTACATGTGCATAGCTGTGTGATGTTTCTTTGCCTGATGGTGCGCCTGTGTCAGCCTTTTCGGAGGAAGCTCACACAGGGAAGGAGATGGATCGCCGTTGTGTCTCTCCGCGAAAGTGACGCTGAGCTTGGAGCGCTCTGCCAGCTCAGACGTGCCATCTTCTGACAGCTTGTCTCTTCCGGTAACTCAAGGGCACCTGTGCACTGTGCAAAAGGCTGACCAGGCCTTAAGGAGTTGCTTCTCAAATGTGAAAAGTGCCGCCAAAGCAAGTAGAGAGAAAGCATCCCATCTTTGGACAGAGATAATCACCACATCTTGTCTGTAGCCTATGCAAGCCAGTCCTAAAACACTTTGAGGGTTAAAGGCCGACACTGTTGCCGATATTGCCAGACTGCCGGCAAACCAAACCAAAATATCCCTTCAGCCGCACTGCATCCCATATCTGCAACTGGGAAGCTCTTTGAGCAAGCAGTAGTGGATTGTGTCAGACCCTGGCCGCAAACAAAAAGGAAACCAATATTTACTCACCATCAACCGAAAGCAGCCCAGAACCTCTATACACAAACGAATTCTGCTCGGGTGCAATCAGTAGGCACACTCTTCCTGGTCCAGTCCCCGGGTCGCAAATACCTCTATTCAGCGAGTTAACATAAAGATTAGTATTTAACAATCAGACACAGAGTGGTGCGGTGACAAGCTGGGAGACCCACCTGCCACTGTCAGGCTAAATTTAGTCCCCCAATTTGCATCCTGTGGATCGGAGAGTCGGAGCCGGTGGCGCTCCAATCAGGATCCCCAGCTGGTCAGGCAGGCAGCGGGAAGCGAAGATGGCCACACCTCATCAGCTGGAGCTAATCAGACGACCACACACAGAAAAGTTACATACAGACATCAAACTCTACAGCACTCATTTATTGAAGAGTCTCTTTATCCAGAATTACACAAACCCCCGTTTACTCTTTATCTCTGCAGCGATGTCTTCACGGATATAATCCTGGATTTTGATGATTGCTCCTGTGATTCTTGTTCGAGAGCTGAACTTCACTGCAGCGTGTCTTTGCAGAATACTTTGATTCAATACTTTTAACAGACACAGGGAGGAACAGCTGAGTACATAAAAGTTGAGCTATCTCTGAAGCTCGTATAGATTTTTTAAATATATTAAACAGAAAGAAGAAAAAAAAGTGGCCCTGCTTGTTTAAAACATCCCATCCAGCAGATCAGTAACCAGACTCTATCAGCCTATAACACAGTGAAAATATCTATTGGAGGAGCTGAGGGTGATGTATGGGTGATCCTAATACACCCATATATATTCCCTCATGGCACATTAACTCATTTTTATGTTTTTTTTTTACCTTCTCTTTCTAATACTTCAGATGTTACTTTTGTGGCCTGATATAATTTATTAACCTAAATCTTTGAGGACACAGGTGGCTGCAAATCTACCCCAGCAGCTCGCGGTGAAATCTGGCTACCAGGCACTGCTGTCGAGCGTAGCTGCAACTAAGCTTATTTCTGTTATTTCCCCATGATGCAGTAAGGTGGAAACTAAACCGACCCCTGAATAATGAACCTCAGTAACAGGTCACATATCATGAGGCTGGTGGGGGAATACATTGCTTTTCCAATCCAAACTCTTCCCCTTGCTGCCCACGATATTAAAAATGATTGATCTACTTAGTATATTGGCTATTTGTTGTACTGCATTTATTCTTATGGATGTTAAATCACTACTTTAGTTTTGTTTGCCACTATTTGCTGATAGCAGAGACTTTTTTTTTTCACTGTATAAAATGACCTTGGTCATATTCGGATATTCCTAAGCATTGCTGACGGCCGTATTTTCACTCTACCCATCATGTTATTCTAAAAAAGTTTAGATTCTTCTAAGACTAATACAGTTTTCCTGTTCAATCACTGACCCTTTTTAGCCTTTCTGACACATGTTGCCTTTCCCTTCAGGGAACATGTTCCCTTCCACTACAGTAATTTCCTCTTTTATAATGCTTTTACTTTGTTCATTGAAGAGAGAGACTGGCTGTATAGGCTGTAAAGATAATAACCTACATACATAAAGCTCAGATTCTACTTTTCTAAATTGCTTTCTTAGTAATGTAATGCCCAGTAGAGGAAGTTGTGCAGTACACTTCATTCTTTCATCTTTATTTTAATCCTACAGAGATGACGCATTGCTCAGATTCATACACCAGTGGCTGAAAATACAGTAACAGAAAGGTTATTTTTGTCAGTAAAGATAAAATTTTAATAATGTTCAGTCTATTTGCATTCAGTATATGACTTTTCTTTGTGTGAGTGTATTGCAGCGATCTTCCACAAAGCTTCGACAGGTTCCTCTCGCACTGTCTCAGCTTCCTCTCTGTGATGGTTTCCCTTCACAGGCGACAGCCCTGTTGATGTACATGGTTTAATTTTAGTTTTGTAATACTCTAGTAATCCCCAAAGGAGAGATTCTGCTACAGTACAGTGCCGCTGGGATTCAGTGATTTTTTCTTTTTTGGTTGTTTGTTTTTTTCCAAGGACACTTCAGTCGGGTGAATGTTTGCTGTCACGGGAATTATTTGGGTTTAGACCTTCACACTGAAGGACAATCGCGGTGCTCATGCTGCACTACTTTCATCCTAATGCAATTTTGTTTCTCATTTGACCGGGCAAGCAGCCTTTTTGAACTGCATCCTGCTGCGGTAATAGACGCGGCGGTACCATACACACAAACTATAGCAGGTTGAAGGTAAACCGTGACGCCACCGATTATCTCCTCATCCAATTCCTCTTGGTCATCCCTCCATCGCACATTTTGGCAGATTTCAGGGTTGTTTGGCCGGAGTATCACAGCTTCAGTTACCACAGTAAAGACAATTTACACATATTTCTGCCATAACTCCTGAGCTGAGCAGCGAAGGAGAGCGCTGCTTTCTTTATCAATATTTCAACTTTCTACGATCACACATATCTCACACCTCGAATCAGAGAAGCAGAGGAATCTAGGCCAAAAGTAACACATTTCTCAGACTATAACCTTTTTATAGAATACATTTTGCCTGGTCTTCTCCAAAATAGGGATTAATTGCTCCTGACATGCAACATTTATAATGTAAATATAAAAATCTCAAGATGGCCATCCACTGTAGTGCTCTTTTGTACACCCGTCTGGAGAACACTCTTGTACTCATCTTTCTGCTCTTTGCATCACTTCACTTTTTCCCGGCGTGTGCTGCTATCCATTATATATTCTGCATTTTAAATTTATGGGCTCTCTAAAGCTTTTTGTTCCTGTACTTTGCTCTCCCCGTGAGTGTCTTTCTCTGGCTCTTACTTTGTTGTTTTCAGATTTAAACTTTCCTATTAGGGAGAAAATGATTCCCCAAATTACAGCCTTATTTAAATTATCATGAAATCTGTTTTTTTTTTTTCTTTTAAAACTTTTGAAGATTTTAGTGGAAACTTGTACGTTTATTTTAGAATTTTCTGGAAATATCAACCCGTGTTTTTTGTTGTAGAAGATGAAGGATGACATCAGTTGTCTCTGGTTTAGACAACTAAAAGGTATTCAGTTTATTTGAAGATCACCTTCATACTTAAAGGTATGAAAAATGACTGTTGCTAGGAGATTTATGCTTCGACAGACGTTTTCCACAGAGGGCATTTGGACTTGTCACAGCAAGACAAGCACAGATGGAATTAATAACATTAATGCTGGTTTAGTTCTGTTCCCATGTTCTGGTGAGCCGTACGCACGATGCAAGGACCTTCTCTAATTGGCTCACAGCTTGCATTAATGTGATTGAGCACACCTGTGCTTTGCCTGCTATGACGTCAGGATTTCTGCAGTGAAAAAAGGTCTATAATCTGTAATCTGTGTTTAAATGGAAGCCTGAGACCAGTTTGCATGATAGTTCAGTTGACTCTTCAATTTAAACACTGAGGGTCACAGTGGAAGAGGACATAATGAAACTTTTAGTCATTTATTTCCTGTTTTATTTATTTTCTATCTTTATTTTTTATCTTCTTAATCTTAAATCTGGCATAAATGTCAAAGAAAAAAAGTAAATATGATTGTTATAATAACAAAACAAAAGAGTGAAGTTAAAATCGTTAACTTGAAGTGTTTAATTAATTAATTCCCTGGTATGACTTTTGTGGTCTCATTAATTTCATAAATCCTTTTAATCGTTTGAATCGGTGCCAGTGGATTCTCTGTATTTGGCCGTTCCAACACATGGCGCATCCAATCCTGGAGAGCAGCCCAGTCTGTCTCAGGTTACAGGGCAAATCACTCATTGGATAGAAAATCACCCAGCATTGTATTCTACCTCTACATTGTCTGAACTGCACCACAATTAGTGAAGTGGGCAGCTGATAAAAGAAACATCTTCTTTAACCAAATGTAAACTATTAGCTTCTTTAAGAGCCGAATGGTTATGATGTGGCCGAGGCTGATGTGCAACACTGCACTGACAGTTCCAAGTCATTAATGATCTATGCTGGGCTTTGTGAGAATCTAATTTGTTGCTGTTGTTTCATGAGGCAGCCTGTATGGGAACAATTATTGATGAGGCAGAACAGAAAGATCCCCGAGGACAGCTGAGCACAGTGCTATTAGAGTTTCGCTGCTGTTTGAAGCTGCGAAAACATACATTTTATATAACTATTGCTATTGCAACAGCTTCCACATCCACGGCAATGATTGTATCACCGTTGAACAGCTTTAAAGTAATGTAAAGGGAATAGGAAAGAGGAATAATGGTCATCAACAATCCTGCAGTGTTTTTAGAATAAAGGTCAGGAAGAGAGATCATTCACATTATTTGCACCCAGGGCCTTATTGCCCATGTTTTCCCATCATGACGATTGACTGTTTTCAGGATATGTCACTTCACCGTAGAGCTTTTACGCCTGCAGTTTGCCAGAAGCGCTGCTCTCAAATACACACTCTCCACCGCCCACGCGGAGCGAAAGCAATCCTAAAA
Source organism: Nibea albiflora (assembly GCA_014281875.1). NCBI lineage: Eukaryota > Metazoa > Chordata > Actinopteri > Sciaenidae > Nibea > Nibea albiflora. The sequence goes on along the minus strand of CM024795.1, from coordinate 4,997,250 downwards.
AGCATTAAAGACAATAACACTCGCTCTGCAGTTCTCCCGCTTCCGTAAATAGCTGTGATTACACAATTACCACTCATTACTATTGTTTGGGTCTGAATATAATCAATACTTTTGACTTTGCCGACACTGATGGATATGCTGCAGAGAGAGCTCACTCTCCCATGAATCCTACATGTAATTACAAGGCTGGTTCCCCCCAGTCAGCAGTCCGCATTCACATGAACACGACATCTGTGTTTGAGCAATTTACTTGATAAGATGCGGATTCTAATTAAACGAGCGAAGCCAACATGGCAATAAATTCAAGTTTAATGAATGTTTGGAAAATGTGATGCTGATGGCAGGACCCACTGTGACTAAATACTAGTTTAACTCTAATATCTATACTACACTATTTACAGTGGGATGATCAGGAAACAGGAAAAGTTATGCTACTCAGAAACGCTTTCAGTTGTGAGTGGGACTTTCTGGGATATAAGAACCATGTTTATGTTCCTAATCCATTCATATTATTATAAAATCCTTTCCTTTGGAGGCTGATCCCAGCTGACATTGGACGAAAAGGCAGTGTACAGACCCTGAGACTGACTAACCTGCATGTTTTTGGACTGTGGGAGGAAGCCAGATGATGTAAGACGAAACAAAAAAAAAGTTTTCTGTAGAGTTACGATCCAGCTGGTGTAGGGAATATGAAGCAACATAACATGAGATATACTTGGTAAGACAACGTTATTTATGTTCAGGAAATAGGATTAATAATGCAACAAAAAGAGGCGAGGCAGACTCGTAGGAAAAAGGGATGCGAGTGGATGTTCGACAGAATAAATGTACCAAAAAAAAAAAAAACAGTCTAAACTTCCTAAAAGAAATCAAAAATGGAAAAAAAGTAAAGTAGTCCATCAAATTGCATCCTGCGGATTGGAGGCCTGTACCGGGTGCTCGGTACTTCAGCTCTCCAGAAAGCGATGATGAGAGTGGCCACACCTCACCACAATAAAAGTTATCCATCACCCACACATTATGCCTGGGGTGATGCGAATAAAAATTTGTAACTTTTGTAATTAAATTACAGCAAATTTACACCATGAAATGTAATACTCTGCTGGCAGCCTGTGTCTTTAAAGACAATCGTTTTTAGATACTGAAGAGAAAGTCTCAGGTCAAGTTTGTCATCTGTAACCACCACAAATCTACAGTAATGAAGTCAGAGAATAAGGGGTGCGATTCTGTCACACAATGCTTCAGCTGGGAACCAAGGGTTAAAAGGATGTTAAATACATGCATACACACTGCCTAAACCCGCACACCTTCACCCACTTCCAGAGTGGGCGGCTGATCTGCTCCGCGAAACTCCTGGGCCTAAAATAAACCCTGAGCCAAGCCCTGTGAGGAAATGAATCTCCTCTGTTACCATGTGTCAATGTCACCGCCGTACACAGTAAAGGAGGCTGCCCTACATAGTCAATCTCCATAAAGAACTGCTTACTAAGTGTGTACACGTGCATGTTCTTAGGCGCATGCGTACGTGTGTTCACTCGCATGCATGTCTGCACATTTAGAGAGTGACAGGGCAGTAATGAAGGGGGGGGCGTCAAAGAAGATGCTGGCACTGATGTGCTGTCACTGTGGATCTTCTCAAGGTCTCATCAGCCTCCCTAGTCTCATGTGTCTTAGGCCAACAGTCCAGACCTTCAAGGACACAAGTTCATGTCATACAGAGGCACTTTTGTTACTCAAATGTGCTGCTCATTTAGTGTGTTTGTAAAGGAGGAGGCCCACGGAGGTCATCGATCTATCCTTCTAGGGTGACCTATCCAAGAAAGCGAGAAGAGTTACAAATGAACAACATGGAGCAATGCACAAAAGCCAATTACAGTCAAAGTCACAAGGGAGAGAAAGAGAGCTGAGTAAACATGTCATGTGACACTTGTACCGTTTCCCCTCCATCCTCCTCTGCCTCCATTCTGCCTCTCCCTTTGTGCTGTATTACTTTCACAAGAGGAAAATACGGCTCAGCTTTTTCTTGATATATAATTACATATAGATAAAATCCTCCATTTAAGGCTGCACTCATGGTAAGCATGCATGAGTTGTCTGTGGAAGTAAGGTTTGTTTTTATGACTGAACGCCGCACTGCGACTGTAACAGATTTCAGACCAATTTCGTATTCAAATACAATTTGTTGGTTCCACAAAAAAATAAGGAATTTATTGCCAAAGTTTAAAAAGGTACACCTGCTGCCAGCTTTGGACTGCGCTACTAGCATGAAATTTAGGAAGAAAATAGCAGAAACAAAGTCTGTGTTTCCATGAAAGGGTGTACATCATCTGCAAGGATGCTTAACATCCACATGAATGGCAGCATTCAATGTTTGCTGTTGTCTAAAGCATCACCATGCTCCCGCAGACTTGCTTTCTGCATCTTAGTGCCTAGCTTACCGCTTTTCCTTCCTTGGACCATTTTGGATGAACACTGCAGTGTAGGAACACCCCACAAGATCGGCAGTTTGAGCTGCTCTGACCCAGTTGTCTAATCATCGCAATTTGGCCATTGTGAAAATTGCTCAAATCCTGCCCATTGCCCCTTTTTCCTGCTTCGAACGCGTCATCTTTGAGGACAACATGTTGAATCAATCAGCTCAAGCCCGGTTTGATGACACACATGTTTTTTTTTATGATGATCATTTTCTTTTGGTCTTCATAGGTTGTGTTCTCCCTTCAGCGGTGCTCACTCGCCTGTCTCCACTCTTCAAACTTCTCATTTCTTGCTCCTGGTCAGGTACTCTGAGGAAGAGTCGACACATGCGTGCTACAGATTAGAACCACAGTAAATACTGAAAGTGTGCAAGCTGAGTACGGCTTGGGAGAGGAGGGGGATCAATGATGATGAAACCAATGTGAAAATAAAAGTCGCTTAAAAAACAATTTGTCATTGAAGCTTGGAAGCACCAGATTTTTTTTCTTTTTTTTTTAACTGTATAGGTACGACCTACTAATGATAATGCAAATGATTGATCAAGGCCGAGCAGAAAATCCATAGTATGATTAAATATAAGTGTGCACTGATTGATTCAAAGCCATGCAGAAAATCCATAGTATGATTAAAAAGTCCTGCAACAGTAATATAGGTTTACAGTTGAATGATTGCGTGGGAAGCTATTTTTATTCCAACTTGTGTCAGCAGTAAGGTTCGAGAAAACACACCTGACATCCTGAGTTGGAACTCAAACTTAATGAGGCATTTGGTTTTATTTTGTCTAGTCCTGAATCGGGAAGGAAGCTCAGTTTGTAATTGAATGCATAATCAAAGTAAAATGGAGTCTGAGGTAAGTCCGGGGTCACAGAAATCTTTATTGAAGACTAAGGCTTGAGGCTCCAGAGGCCTGCTCGTAACAGCGGCGACTGACCTTTTTTAGGAATATTTCTTCCTTTGATTTGACCCCGCAGTCTCAGGCGGTTCAGCTGTTCTCTTGCATCATCATTTAGAATACGGATATTGGAAGTTTGCGCCGTCTGTTCAATCCATCACGCGATACTCTGGAGGACTGTGACGGAGGATGAATAGAGCGACTCATCCAGCGCGGCTACATCACCTCACAATGACATTACAACAATTTGTTCAGCTGTTCTGAGCACAACAAAGTCAAATGAGTCAACAAAGCGAATCTCCTGGGAACAATCAGACACGAGGCGTGACTCTGGCCAGCCTCTGTGGCGCGTCTCCAGCAAACCTTTCTTTCTCAGCTGAAGGTCAACTCGTGGCAATTTCATAAAACTCTCATAATTCATAGACTGTGAAGCCTTGTATCGCAGCCTGTTATCCAGTTACTTGCATCCCACATGTAAACAAATCCATAGTATAAATTTACTGTGCAGTAAGAGTGCCTGGTGATATTTACACATCACAAACAATGAGTCATTAAAATAGGCATCTTGGAGATTGTATTTGCTTGTGATATAGAATATGACCTCAGTTGGCTATAGCTTTACTGTTTCATTTCGAAGGCCATGGCACTCACCAGAGAAAATACAAAAATTAGACCTGGGAAGTTCTTTTAATTAATATTAATATTTAGCTTGGAACCCATCAGACAGGACTTGTACAACCCATTCTCATCCAAACAATTACAGATGCTCCATCTGCAGCCTTATAACATCTGTCTGACAAGACCGCCAGAAAGGCTTTTTAATTTTTTCAGTTTGTGGAGAAGAAAAATCCTCCCACACAGCAGATAGGCTATAAATCTGTTCATAATTATCCACAAAAAGACACATTTCCCTCCACAGTATATGAAAAGGAAAGAAAATTTAGCCCATCATCTAAATTTACATAATTAATATTATTCTTAATTCATGAGAGTAGAGAGAAAGTATTAAAGTTTTTTTGGCAATTAAGTTACAAAAACAGTTCATTTCCTGTTTTGGTGTATCCAAAAGCCACAAAGTGTGAACCATGAGGAAAAAGCAGCAGTCAGAGGAGAGGAAAGAGAGTTGTCTCTGCTTCTAAAGCCTAACAAGAAAACAAATTGCTATTTCCAGACCCTCTGCGGTGTACTAGCTGCAATTTTAGACTGGCAAAGGGAATTAATACTGTTAATGAGGCAGGTTACAGGAAGAGTCCTTCATAGTTATCCTCATCTGAGTTGAAGGTGACCTATCTAATCAAACCCAACTCTGCAGCACTCAGAGGAGCGCCGGCCTGTTAGCTCCAGAAATTTAGCAAAGCTGCACTCTTGGGAGGTCCAGATCTGTGTAATAAACCAATCAAGGCACCTTCTGATAACAAATGGGACTCTGGAATTAGTGCTCACGTCTGCGTGTTGAACAAATATGGTTTGGAAATGCATAACCTTGAAGTTTGTATTCAAAATGAACCCATTAGCAGTTAATGTTGTTTCAGGGGCATAGCTGAATTCCAGGAGTGCATAGTTCTTCCAGCATTCAGTATGTATCTAAAGGTTTGAAACCCTAAGAATCTTAATTTAAAGAGGCAGTTAGTGCAGAGATCATCTCTGACATTTTATTGGCATTTAACAAAACTTACAATCGGAATTTTAGCCTTGTAAGTTGTTAGTTGCTACCAGAAAAAGGAAGTAACGTTCCAAATTAAAAAAAAAAAAAAAAAAAGGTTATCGCTGCGTCGAGTATTTGTGTAGTTATTCTGTTTTGGGAGATGACAGGTAGCAAGATAGATTCCAATCTGATGCCCAAGAGCTCAGAACTTAACATTTAAATTTAACAAATTGAGTTCAGAGAGTGAGATGCACTGTGAGAAGCATAGTAAGTCAGAAACAGTGATTCGGTGTAAAACCCTGAGTGCACGTTCAATAAAATGCACCTCCTGGATGTCTGCTGCAATAAAAACCGACGCATTCAGTACATTTTGGATAAATGCATTGTTTATTGATTACTGACACTAAACTACTGACTGTGTGCTTGTACCTGAGATGAAAAATGATTCCACACACTACTCATTTATCTATTAAATAGCATACTGCGTTCCCCGGATAGAAAGGGGAATTGCCTTGCTGTTTCTCTTTTGTGTTTATTGATTTGTCTAAAGCGCTTGATTCAGTGGAATACTCTCTTCTGTGAGATAGCTGCTTTTGAGGCAAATGCATGTAACAGGATTCACCACTTTTGTACCTCACTAACTGATGCGTTATTAGCCTGGGTGCAAATAAAAAGACGAATTAATAATTAAAAACAATATGACTTGAGTGTAACTGGTGATTATATTAATAATCCATTCTACATGACTGCATGCACTTCTTCTTTGTAGATAATTATATATTTTGGCTTTTTAAATTGTACTCAATTACAAATAAAAGTACTAGTGTTGTAGCATTTCTTCTTTGTTCAGTTTCATCAGGAGTTCATTTTCTAAGTTAACAGAGTCTATCCACCTTTGTTTGGCTGTGAAGAGCCAATTTCAGGGTATATTCCTGAACACACAAATATCAATCGGCTAATCCTAAATCAGAAAGGATCCTTTGTTTTTAAGGAAAGACCATCAATAACTGACAACCTATTAGGTGAGCCATGACTGAGATCTTATAAAGTATACTCACTTATACACGTGTTCAAACACAACAATGGGATCATATGAATCTTACCAGTGTCCCAAAATCTGACGGCCTTGCAGATGAAAGGTTTGAATATTAATTCTAATTGTGGACATGCTCAGTAGTGATTTTGGATTTTAAGAGTGGCAAAGTAGATTACATGGTGTAAATTGTACTCAAGTATAAGTAAAATTACACACTTGAAAAAAACAGTATAAAATGTCACATGTTACAACATATTGAACTCTATGGATTGATTGCACAGCAGACAAAAGCTGGAAAAACACAGGTGGCTCGCCTCCATTAAGTGTCCCAGTAACAATGACAGTGAACCAGCACTAACAATAGCAGGACCTATGGCACGTCAAAACATCTGCTGTGCGACCAGTCCATTAAGTGATGGTCGCCCGGACACCGAGTGCTGCGCTGGAAGCCCGGATCAAACGTATCTGCATGCATGTCGAGTTAAAGGACAAGTGTGTAAGATTTAGTGACATCTAGAAGAGTAGTTGTTGATTCCAACCATGTATTTCCTTCCTAGTGTGGAGGAGAAAACGTACAACAATAATGTAAGAGGCCTTATAAAGGCAGTGTTTGGTGCGTCTCTTCTGGAGAAACATGACAATGCAACATGGTGGCTTCATGGAAGAGTAGCACTGATGTCTGCAGATGTAAAAGATTCATTCCAAGGTCACAAACATTTTTTCAGTAACTAATGAAACTGACACTGATAATGTAATAAAAATATATTTGTAAAACACTAATTTCCAGATGTTTGCAGATAATATCTTCGACCACTTACACCAAGCTGTTGTGATTTAAATGCCTAATCCAGAACCAACTGCCACTGTACACAGACACACACACACTTTAAATGCTTTGTATTTCACCGTTTTTAAAATTCTGAACACACACACACACACACACACACACACACACACACACCTTAGGAAGTGGAATGAACTGCAAGACTTCATTTCCCTGTATGGTCATGTGTGATAGATGTTAACACATGTTTCTCAGGACGTGCCGTGTTGTTACGTGATGTGCGTGATGTCATTGATTTATTATACAATACTTTATTGCCTCTGCAGGGAAACTTATCATGGGCTCACAGCACTATTGATCTACCATGATTACAAAACACCAGTCAGTCAATAGTGTAACCTCCCGTTAGATGGAAAACATTACCAGCACAGATAGATCAGAGAACTCTGAAGTCAGGCATGCACGCACACATTACATAATTTTAAATATAAAATTATAATCCTGAATTTCTTGCACAGTTACCTCAGCTCATCAGTGACTCTTCCAAGAATCCATAAACTTTGGTCAGATTTACAGGCATATTACAAAACTACAGCCGCAGTTTGGTACATCGGGGTCAGTCGCGGGATGAGAACTGATTAATTTATTAAAACCAAAATCCCCGTAGACTTCCCTTGAAGCATACATGACCCATTTCTCTTTAATATAGCAATGTGAAACTTTCACATGAGACTCCTGAAAGAAAGTAATATGTGCCCCAATTTGCAGCAGATGATTTAGCACTTCCATCTGTTTAACCTCCTTGGCTTAATTGGTTTGATTCAAGACATTAAAATAACACCTAGCAACACTAACTCATTCCCCAGCCGCAGTGTTATTCTGGGCTGGACCATATTTCAAGCTCAAAGATGGACTGTGTGTATACAGAAAGAGCTAAAATGACATGACAGAGAACAGATACCAAAATGGATATAAATGACCTTTGCAGTGTATACTTGTGAGACCTATGCACCACTGCCTCCTTGTAATACTCCTAGACTCAGTCCATAACAGCAACACTAACGCCCTTTGTAACCAATATGCTATCTCGTGCTGAGCAGCAAGGGAATTGTGTAATTGTGCACAGTGGAACAAGAGTGCAAGAGGCTTCGTGATATTAAAATACAGCTATGCAAAGATGGCAGAAGGTATTAACTGGCAATGACCAAACAGGAGGAAATAACTCTTGTGTCAGGTGTCCGGCTAGATGATGTCCAACGTGTTTACTGTGCTATCATCGGCACTACGTAGACAAAAAGAAAACTCTCTACACTTCAGCTGGTATGATGGACTACTACTTTTTTTTTTTCCAAATGAGGTTGTCGCTCTGGATTGGCAAAGCAATGTAGCAGGGTGCAGCAAACATGGCTGATATTTCTCAACCCACCTCAAAAGATGAATAGAGTTCAAACTTTCTGTTCACTTATTTTATGTTGCCGTTTTCACCTTTTTTGCTGAAGTTTGAGTGAAGTTAAAAAAAGAGAAAAAAGGGATGAGATGTCAGTAATCCTCGCCATATCTTTATCTTAACATTAAATATAAGTATTTAATGTTTTTTTTTGTGGAGAATACAGTGTTCCAGACTTCAGCTGCAGGATGATGGAAATGTGCCAACGGGGTGTCACTCATCATCATTCAACAACTAAAGAGCCAAGGAGAACTTTCAATCATCTCATTTAAGTGTCACCTTGTCAGTTAACTTCACATGATGGATGGCTGTATTGACTGTGCTGTTCGATTTAGCCCGGCCCCGATAGACAGAAGGACACTTTGAAGCTCTAGCATCCTAAGACATGAGGCGACGAGGAAATGACATTGGTTGGACAAGCCCTTCGGTGATTTGGCCTCTGGGGCTTATCTGTCAAAAATCCTCTGTTGGCATGTACAGTAATATTAAAGATCTGGGTCAGGATCTCACTTGACAAGGTCTTCTTTAGTCTTTTGACAATAAGTTAAAATGGCTGCCCAAGTGTCATTTGTCTCCAGTGTAGATATAAGAAAAATAAAGGGTTCTCCAAAGGTTAGCGTCCCTACAGTGACAAACTTCTGACACCAAGGCATTTTAAAACTGGAGCAGCAAAAGACTCACACACTTTCCAGCACCATTTTCAACAGTGTGACTATTGTTGTTGATAAATGGAAAAAAAATGTTCAGCGAGGGCTACCACCTATTTGTGTTTTCTGATGTAGTAGAAAAAGAAATTCTGTACTTTAAAAACCATTTGTCGTGTCGGCAATCCAAACACTCCCCATCTGCTCCCCCGCTTTTTCTCGTGAGAGGAACAGTCCCACATTTGACAGCGATGAATCACTGAGGTTTCCACACAAGAAATGGTTATTAACATACTTGCTGGTGCTATATACAGTTCTGAATGTCCCCCCTCACAGATAAATTGCACATCCTTTCCATTTTGCTAACTGGCACACATACTGCCACCATTATGTCCCGGACATATATAATAATTACGCCAACCTTTGGTTGAAGGTAGATTTGGCCAGAAACAGAATACATTTCCTGTGGGAAATGGCAACAATTTTATTTTCCACGACAGCACAATGTGTTAACAGACGCATTTCAAGTGCTGAATAAAGATTGTAGAACCCCGAATCCAATTTGTGCAAACCATGAATGAAATCAAGTAATTTATTGAATCAGACAGAGACAAACCGATAATCTGTCTTGTTTTCTTATTGTACACTCACTCACCTCTGCTTTTACTTACATTTTGTCCATTTGTTCATTGTTTTTAGATTTGCGTGGTCTAAAACTTCCCTGCCAATCAAACCTGTAAATTGGTGAAAATCTTTGCAGATGACAAGCCGTTATATAATTTGAAAATGAACAGTAGTTACTAGTCGTTAATTTAAGCTTAAAGATGGCACATCAAAAAAGGTTGTTACCAAGGCATTAACACGTTTGTCACATGCTCTTAGAAGAATATCCTAAAATCACACTTCAGAACCAGGCAACATTTTTCTTTCAGGACATCCAAGCTACCCACTAGTTTAATTTCCAGTCTGCTTTCATCTTTCAAAGAGGCTCCCCTTCCTCCTGCTTTTTCCCTTTCCCTCTACTCCTCTCTCCCACCCTGCAACACTTTGAGCACAACATAGCTGTAACCCCTCAGTCCCTCAACAGGGCTCGCGCTGCTGTCATCCGCTCTAAATGCCTTTCACAGGTAGTGAGGGGGCTCACTCTGATCCAAGTGCTGCTTGGATCATTAAGGGACCCTGTGGCTCAAGCTGCTGTCAGCGATCATTTCCAATTAGGTCTCCATTTTGCACCACACGTACCTTAGCACCCGTGGGGGACAGTGGTTCATACTGCAAAATCACTCAGGTGGGGAGAGAGACATTAGGATGAGCGTTCATATGGTAACCTCGTCGCCTTGAGAGAAATGGGACACGTTTCTGAGGTAATGAACTCAGATTGACTAATTAAAATGAGCTTTTGGCATAGGGACTTCTGTTGATTTTGTGAGAGTGAAAGCTGGAACATTGGAGTGTGGGACTAAATGACTCATCAAGTCATAATCACCTCTTCAGGTGAATCCATTTTCAACATCTATTCAAATAATCTGAAGTAAGAGTGTACTCAAAAGTAATGGCCTTCCGTACTTGGTCTGCAAGTGAGAAAAATTACCCAGAAATCAATAACGTGTAGGTGCACTGTATGAATACGCCATCATCGGAATAAGTGCTGAAAATTTAAATTACTTTTCCTTGCGTGGCGTCCATGTGGTTCTTCTCTCTTGCCATAGCCACAGAGTGCACTTCTTATTTTCTGAATCTAAGTGTATTGATCAGTTTATGGTCAAAAAACAAGATAAAATGTGCAGTGCCCCAATGTGGAAGAGTAGCATGCCCTTTGTCGGGCACCATACGGGACATGCTAGAAGATTAAATAGTCAATAGTGTTCTGTTTATTACAGATGTGAAGTACTTTAAATTTTAACCACACTGCACATTACAGACAACGCTCTTCACCGTGCCTTCTGAACACAAAGAGCTGCCCCATTCTGAACCCTCAAAGTGTGCCGTGTTTGGATATACATGACAGGACACATTCCTGCTGCAAACCCTCAAAGAAAAACAGCACAGGTGGACCAACAGGGCATGTAGATTACTTATATGCTTCACTGAATCTAGTGCCAGCAACAGGGCATTCTTCAGAGACAGCAACTTCAGGGATATCTCACCGGGTGCATATGGCTCATGGGAGAGCCCCCTGAGCACTGTAGACAGATCCCACTGTGGGACAGATGGAGAAACAGTCAGCCTTTGTAGCCTGACTCCCTGCAGAAACTGTTTCATAAAAGAGGGTGAGTGAACACTGACCTCTCTCCAAAATCAACATGATGCACGCATGTTATGGTGGAACGTGACCGGACTGAGGCTGTGCAGTCTGAATAGTCTGCAGCACAGAGGAAGACAAACCAACATTCACACCATTCAGTAGCCAAAAGCACAGATAAGCAGCCAGTCAATGTGCAGGGGTCACCTGAAACTCAACTCTAGTACCACTTAAGGACGTTGCACTTTTTCCAAACACCAGGAATGCGGAGGCCTTTGTGATAACGACTATTCTCTAAGGATGAAATGGAGAGCAAACTAAGAATCCCTGCTGCCCGTTGATGTGAGCCACAATCACTCAGTTGTCTGCCCTCACCCAACGCACCCCTGCCACTCAACAATGGATTGAAGCGTTGGAAGACCTGCGGCACTGCATTCATTCCCAAAAGACTGATGTGGCGTGACTCCTCCGGAGTCGGCTTGCCACCCACAGCTCTCATCATGCCTCTCTGTCTCAACAGGAATGCATTCATCAGTTCAACGCATCCGTAGGTCACAGGAGGATACCCTACCATGACCATCTGTACACCCGCGTCAAAACACAAAAATCCTGTTGTTCAGTCGCTGGCTGATTACTGCACCTCATGTGCAATATGGCTCTAAAGATGCACTTGAATCGAACGCTGACTATTAAATGTTCATACGGTGGAAGATTTGAAATGACTGCCGGAGTTATTCTGGTAATGTCACAAATCCCGGCTCATGCAATCCCAGCTGGTTCCTTTGTCTATCATATGACCTGTATGTTACCCAGGAGCCCATAATCCTTTTTATATCTTTGCATGATCCTTACGGCACCCTGAGGCTACATTACCTGTCCTTCCATGGAGAACATGCAACGTGCTACGTGACAAAAATGTATCCAACGCTGTTGAAAAGAGGAACAAAAACGTTGCACCAGTAGTTTTAATAGTCTGCCAAAAATAATGCCAAGTAAATTAGAATGAAACAGGCTTGATTCTCAGTGCAGCTGAAGGAGGGCAGAGGCTGTGTGTAAGACCTCACGCCGTAGTGCTGTTGTGTTAGAAACTTGGCTCCGGCTTGTACCAACTGAGAGAGTAAACACAAACACAAAGATTAGAAATGGCAATTAAATTTACTGAAGTATCAAAGGAATACCATGTGAAAAGGGCTGGTGGTGGTAAAGCAAGCCTGGATGGGTAATATGAATGTGAGTGTTTAGAGTCAAGTTGATTTTATTTGTACAGTCCAGTATCATGGATTTGCCTCAAGGCGCTTTACACGCTGTACAGCACACCCTCTATCCTTAAACCCTTGATTCAGATAAGGGAAAAAAAAAAAAACTTCAACGGGGGAAAAGAAACACCAATTTTACGGAGGCACTGTGAAATCCTGCCCAGTAAAAGAGAGAACACAGCTGGGAGAACTGGCCTTTATACCCAAAGGTACTCTCCCATCTCACAGGTGTAGCCAGTTGTGCTGATGACCCACTAAATCGACCCGTATTTAATCTCAGCCATTTAATCAAAGCAACGCTGCAAATGCAGTATTTTGTTTTAGTGTTTAAACACATAACAGTATGTTTGTCCCCTTTAGAATTTTTACATGAACAACATATTTATTTTGTGAGCTTTAAGCCAGCAAGAGATAAATGTTTTATCATTCTCGTCCTTTCTACCAACTCCCTGGCTTTGGCTGGTGGTGGACTCTTGGCCTAGTGTGCAGGCAATGCAGCGGTGTCTTGCGGTCTGAATCCCTTTGTTTAGCTGTATGTTTGGTAGGATTAGTTGGTATTTTCTGTTGGAGATTAATGGGTCATTTTGGTCTCATTTTGATAGAATTGCTCCCACTTAGTGGTTTCACTTGGCTTGCATTGAGAACCAACCAGTAAAGCAATAGAACCATGCTGTAAATATCCAACGAAAGCCACTAATTGTTGCATTTGGTTTAGGATGGTTAGATTTATTATTTGGGGCATATCAAGGCATGTTCTTATTTGAAGGAAAACCTTGTTAAAATTAAACACATGGCTGTTGTTAATGACTAAGCTTGCAACAGTCGTTGCTATTTCAGGACGCATCCCTTCATTTTCGTCTTGTATATCATATGCAGCCAAATGTGGATTTTAACATTGCAATTAGAATGAATCACTACGTTAATCTCCTGCCATGAGTACTGAGATTAGAGTGGATTATTTTGGATTATGTCCATTGACCTGATTTACTGACCGACTGCCTCTTGTTATCCAAATCAGGCTCGTAAATCTGACCTTCAGCGGTCGGATTTAGAGCGTCACAGGAACTGTGACAAGCGGCGGGATGCATCACCTCAGTCCGTTTTCAAGTCAGTGCGTGCACTGAGGAAGATTACATGTTGAAATGGTTTTGGGAATTCATTTCTGTCTGACCTTTAAGAAAAATACATGTTAAAAAAAAACCCTGTCTAAATCAGTAAATCTAGGTTAGTAAATAAATAAATTGCCTGGGTCGTGGTGAACAGTGCCAAAGACAAGAGGTCTGAATTCTCTCCAGGTGGTTGGAGACATAAACAGAAGACAAATATAAATAATATCAACATTTTTAAAACCTAAATGCAACCTTAATGCTGCAATAGTTAAATAGTAAGATTTACAACTTTCATGTTTATAAACCATTTTCTTTCACGTAACTCTGACCTTATGTTTTAAAGTGACACTTTCAGAATGAACACTCAACCAAAGTTCGTCTGTAATGTTTTGTAAAGGCAAAGTTTGCTCCTTTTACAAGATACTGTCAGACCACAAGACAAAATACTTGTGGTCTGACAGACCTATGGTGAAGTTTTGGTTGCCTTCAGGCAGAGAGGCAACTTGGTTAAGGTTAGGGAAGGTTAGCGGTCATCGTTAAAAGAAATCTATGTTGACTTTCAGCAGGAAGCAGCAAATGAAGCAAGTCTCTCATCTTAAAGTCTGACATTTTGTTGACCTATCCATCCATGCTTCTTCGCTGTAGACTGTAGCTTTGTTATGTCACCCAACTTCTTCTTTGCTCCTGACAGACGAGTGTCATAATTCCAAAGGTGCTTTGTCACTCGAGCCCAGAGATCATTTTGGGGCATTTGTAGGAACAACTATTGCTATATCAGTTTGTTTTTTTCTTATCATCCATTCATTTCTGTCCCATCTGTTCCAATATATTTCAGTATATTCTAGTTTGGTATATATACCCGTTTATGACGGGTTTAGTAGGTGTTTACAATTGTTGCTTATGATCAATGGACAGAATAGAAGAGAAACATGCATTCTTCTGAATGGCCAAGCAGAGGGTGACTCCACTGGTTGCAAAAAGAAGCCTAATTGTATGTAAGCTGATGAGAAAAATAACCCCACTTCTCACCTCATGAGTCTTCTTCCAAACAGCATCATGTCCATTTTATAAACTATGATGAAAGTACAAACGTCAGGATGCAGTCAACTCCAAACTCTTGTCCAAATATGATCACTTCTGGCTCCAGAAAAGCAAAACGATCATGACGTAACATGCCATGTAACAAACTAAACGTTTGGACGTTTGAATAATTTTCCTGCCATTAAAAATGAGTGTTAGTATAAATCAATTCTCTACGACATAACCAATAAATGGCCTCATGTTTGCTCTGTTTCTTATGATGCATAAACCACAAGCTGACAAATCCTTCCCCTCACTGAGGACAAAATGCAGTTTATTCTCCACTGTGTTGTAGCTGCACAGCCTCTAACCCACCTCATTTTAATTGCTCAGCAGCTTTATCATAATATTTAGAGGTTACAGTTAACAAGATGGCCAATTAATCCAGAATACTAATTAGGCAGTAATGAAGTGTCACAGAGACAGCAATAACTGGCTGGCTGATCCACAAACAATGACAGAGCAGTAAAACTGACATTGGCCCAAATTAGCGACCTGATTTAAATAGGTTGGAGGTTACTTTGTTGGAAATAATACAGGGATCAGAATAATGTCAAGGACGTTTTCATCAGTCAACATCCAGTTCAGCTCTTGACATTTCTTCTGCGGCTAATCAATTTCCCCCGCTCCGCTGAGATACAGCAGCGTTTATCTGAGTTATCACATCTTATACAAACAGTTTCTGAGTTTGCACAGCTGAAATGAACTGACTGGCTCTATTGTACATGAATAATTCCAATAATAGTTTCTAATTTGTGAGCATTTATCAGAGTCCCCAGAAAAGTTTCAATGCGACTCAAATGTGTGGAGGAAAAACTTCATTTTGTTTCTTAAACAACTCTTGATGGGAAAGATTTATCTGGTCAAACATTTCAACGGACCTGGTGGCCCTTGGTAATTAAAAAGCTGTCAAAATTGTTCACAAAAATACTGTTATATTGATTCATAATAAATGAAAGAACAGACAAAGTGCTTGTCACAGCTCCTTTGGATAGATCCTCACAGGTAGAGACGTAAAGACAGGAGCATCGATACCTTGAAAACAAAAGCAAAATCAATATTGAATCCATACAAGTAAGTGTTTTTCTGTGTAGTGTTTGACAGGGGACAAGGAGACATCAATAGCTTTTAATTTTGTTGGTTCAACACGCAGGTTTGTTTGCATAGTTAAGCAATGTGTACTCAGAGTGAAAGATCCAGAAAGTGGTCACAGGGACAAAAGCACAGCTGGCAAGTCTAATTATTAACAACTATGTGGACACCTATACGTACACACACTGTTTTTATCCTCTCTCTCTCTCTCTATATATATATATATATATATATATATATATATATATATCTACAATGTTAGACCATTTCTGATCTTCAAAGGTCAATGCTGCCATGTTCCTCTTGGGTATTCTCATCATGCAGCTGTCCAGATGGTTGTAACACACAGAGAAAAACCTGAGAGCAGAAAAAAAAAAAAAATATACTGTGACTAAAGGTGGAACCGATCTGTGAACGGGCAGCTCAGATACCGTCTCTGCTCTATTACCTGCAAAGCTCACGGATTTGTGATGGGACATTGAAGCTTTAATAAAGCTTCTTTCCTTCACTTCTCCACAAAGGCAGGTGTTAATTTTGTGCCAGTGGTGAAATGTTTTTAGTTTGTCATTTGGTGCTAAATATAGGTGCAGACATTGATGCATAACAGACAACACACAGAGAATAAAATGGTTATTTAGATGTACTAAACGTGCGTATTGTCAGTGGTCACTGGTGTTGTCTTGAAGAGTGCTGCACACAGACGTACAGCGTGGCTCCTCTGATGCACAGTGTTCTCAGCTGCTTCATTTCATCTACCAGCAAGCGGCTTCACAAGGCTTCGCAACAGGAACCACAAGTGCAGAATCAAGGATATAATCCCCCGCCGGCTTCCCACCCACAAACATTTGTATTCATCGAACGAGTGGCTAAACAGTCCACCAGCCTACCAGAAACTCTGCAGTTGTATTGTTGTTTGTTTCAGCAGAGCACAACTAATCTTTGACTCTCTGTGGTCGTCATGGTGTTGTGTTAGAAAGTATAAGAATAATATAATCAAACATTCATTTCCAGTCCTATTTGCTTAGGCACAAATCTAAAGTCTGATACTGGACATAGTAAAACGATACCTGCATGAGAGTCCTTTCTATCTAAATTCACAGAGCTTCATGATTTATTCATACATTATTACATACATTTACAAATGGAGGGCCTCCTCTAAAGCTCATCTATTGATAACTAATGCAGTCAGACAACTCTTCAGCACTCCTGTATTTTCACTGGGATTTACTGTCTTGAATAATTTAGATTTTTATTTTTTTCACTTTATTTTGCCCGGCTGTATTAATAATGCTGGTCCAGACTTGGTCACTGTGGACAGGAATGAACTGGCTTCTCATCCACAGTGTACCCTGTGGTGTACCCCCCTCTTGGCCATCGGGATTGGCTCCGGCCCCCTGCGACCCTGATAAGCGTAAGCGGTTATGGAAAAGGGTGAACGGGTAGACGAGGATTCAACTTCCTAAGCCAGTGCAGCACTCACAGGAAACTGTATCTTAGCCTCAGTTTGGTTCATGTGGATTTTGTGATTTTCTACCATGCCGACTTGTTTTCACTTCATCTTTTTTTTTTAAAATATGTACAGCTGATTCTATTCAAGCTATAACTCAAGAGTGTTCAAACAAATGGAGGTGAACCTGGAGGTGTTGTTGACAAGAAGAGACGTGTGTTTTCCTTTTTAGCTTGCAAATGAAATATCCAATTTGACATTAAGGAAAATCCTGTGGAGATCTGCGATTAAAAAAAATCCATTTTCACAACTCAGGCCTCAAATTGTAGAGGAAGAATCCCAAGGGGGAGCTGAATACTTTCTGAACGGTAATGTGTGACATTTAAAGATGGAAGGGTGACTTTTCGGGAAAAAAGGAACAGAGCACATTTTTTATCTGGCTATAATTGGTATGGGAATATTATCTTGAGAGTGCAGCAAGAAATCAAAAAGGTTGCGATTCTTTTGACTGAGATCAAGGTTGAATTTTAATATTACAGAAATGTTCCAAAACATTGGGAACATTTTTCTTCCGCTTATTTCGCCGTGTGTTACAAAATGGATGGCACTACACTCCAGCCATTAAAAGTAAGTAATTAAAGTCATTAGCATTAATGGCAGAGAGTCTGGAGCCCATCCATTTTCTACTCCTGCGCTACATGTGTGACTTAACCTCACATGCTGTTGTTGGAGCTTGATTTCTTTTCCTGCACAGTGTTTGTTAGAGAGGGGGGTGGTGGTGATAGGGAAAGGCAGAGATGCATTATTCATATAAATTAGATGCTGCTACTCTGGTGTAAATCAGCATCCTGCTGAGGGAAATGGAGAAAGACAGGAGATGGAAAGTGCGATGTCCACTCCTCCCACCGGGCCACAGCATCTGTCTTCTGAACAGCCTACTGCCAGTTCACCAAACATGAAGCATGTGTGAGGCCTTATCTGTTCGCCTCTGATGGGCTGCCAAAATCCAGGGCTAAGGGGACAGCAAGGCAGCCATGCATCGCCTCCCTCCCTTCACCCAGCCCGCCTCTCTTACCAAAGCCACTGGCCGGCCACTGATATGAGCAACAATTTCCTGTCTGGATGCTGTCTCGTACAAACACGACACACACACAGTGCAAAAAAGCGTGCACATACACTCACAGTAACTGGGTACTTGTATAAAACATGGACTTGCACGTGTGCACACACTCACTTTTTTTTTTTTTTTATCTCCAGTCTTGTTGCTAGCTTGCCTGGCCTGCAGCAATCTCTTACAGAGGAGACAGAGGATTTTCTGAGCTGAGCCACGTCCTACCAGCTCCACCGGATTACTATGCAAACACTGCTACCTCCCCCTGATATCTTCTTCATTTTCAACATGCACCTGACTCCCTCTTTTCTATCGCTAAACATCTTCGCTCTTACTCCCAGCCTCCCTCTTTCACTCTCCTCTTCAATCCCAGCGCTGTCACTATCATCCCCTGGTCAATTTCCAACATGACACACGGGGAGTCTGGCTGGGAAAATGGCTGCGTCTGTGGGTGGTGAGGTCGACAGTTGAGGAAACTGTGTAGATTGGCTGTTTGCATGCTGCACAGTAGAAAGACACGGCGCTCGTCCAAAGCCGCCGGTGGCTCTTTAAGCTGTCAGGCAGCAGTTTATGTCCTTCTGTTCATCGCCTCTGTGTCTTCACGGTCTAAGAAGTCATAGGCAGTAGAAGTCATATGGGCGTGTCTCAAAGTAGTTCAGTAGGTAGTGAACTGCCCGGGGAGTCAGACGTATTCTTGGGTGTCCCACTGCTAAAATCGTTCCAGTTCACTGGAAGTTCAGCTGCCAAGAAAATTCCCACACTGCACTGTAAAAACCATTGAGCTGCATTGTTATCTCCCCTCGCAGACTGGAAACAGCATGGCGACACTTTTTATTTCACTTCCATTGAGAGGTGGGATAACAATAAGGACCCGCCAGTCCAGAATTCACTTGGACATGTTTTGTTCCGGTTACATAAAGTGTGTTAAACAGTTTGAATATGTTGTTTGTCACCATTCATAAACTTTTACGCTAATTCCAACTCCAGATGGTGCGTTGATATTCACAGAGCTACGGCTCAGACACTGAAATGTTGCGACACGACATTCCCATGTGAAACATTGCTCGAGTCTTTGTTATAGAAGGAGAGGTTGCCTGGCAGTGATTGGCTCCAGCTAAGAAGGCACGGCCAACTTGCAGCACCCGCTCTGACCCTCCAATCAGGGAGATCGAATTTGAAGTGCGATTGTTAGTATGTGTTCTAAGTCTCATTTTGTAGAGGTAGTCCATTTGCTACCTGCAGACTGGGCTAGATTTAGTTTATTTTACTGAGTGATGTTGTTGTTTGAAGCACCAGGTTTAGGTTTGCTGTATAGACTCTGATTTTTAGAGAGTCCTCTTTTGGTTCTATTTATTTTGCCGGTTTGGACGGCGTCCGCTTGGCCTTCCTCGCCTCTTTTTGTTTGTTTTTACCAAATACAGCAGGTTTTATGTTTCTTCCTTTCGGCACACAAGCTGGGACATCAAATAAAGATAAGAATATTCTGTTATCCACGATGTGTAAGTTATTAGGCCGCAGTGAAATTAACCAAACGTGAATCTTAAACAGCGTCGCATAACATTTGAGCGATTGCATCTGTCATCATGAATTATTTCATACATTTATCTCGATGAACATGTTCTTGCCTGCAAACATGACAGTGAGATCACCAGTCACGGTGACAAAGGCAGAAGCATTGATCTGTTGTTTTGTTTTTTTGAACAACTGGCATTTCATTTGTGTTATTAAAAATCTGAATGAGCGCTGTGAAATTTAATTGGTTTGCGTTGGCAGGTGTGTACGTCACTTAGACAATTAAGTCAGAGAGGATGTTCAGTTCAACAGACTTCATAACGAACCCTAAATTAAAAAATGAGTATCTGCTCTCACACTTAATGTAAAAGAGCTAGTTTAATGACTTTACAATTGCAGGGCAAATCTTATCATTTCCTGGAGTACTCAAGTCAACTGCAACATGACCCACTGTCTCCTCAGCATGAAGCTGAATTAACCATCAGTCAACGATTAAAGAGAGACAATTCAGGTATGAAAAGCTAAATTATGAATATAAATCTCAAAAAACTCCAAACTCTTGCAAACACACGCACAAAATATGTGTGTGTATGTGCAGCACAACAGCAATACTACATTTCTCAGAACCAATCAGACAAAGTGGTCACATAACTCCGCTATAACTGTGGAGTAAATCTTCTAAATTATGATAAAGCATATTGTATATTGTGTTAAGTCTCAGCTCAGTCATCGATGCTGAGCCTGAAACTGTTGAACAGGAGCGATTGTCTCAGTAATAATTACAACATAAGAGTAACAGCAGCATCAACAAAAGCAAACCTAATGAAATAAGTGTTACTCATATCTTTGGCCAAAGAAGGCATTTGGCAGTAGCTTGAGTTACCCACTGTGTCTGCTGGTCCCTGATGTTGATCTAACATCACGACCATGCACAACCTCCAAAGCATGTTGCAGGTCATTGACTCTTCAGTGTCCCAACAGGCACGGTTCTCTGAAACAGCAGGGTTCAGTGTGAAGAAATGCTCAGTGTCAGCGGAGCAGAAGTAACGAAAATGGTGAACACACTGCCGAGGACATGGAAGCGTGGTGAGACAAAACACGAAGCAGACAAGGTGACTCGCAGTTGGCCTATTTTATGTTGGACAGCAAGATGCTGTTTAGCTTAGCTTTGGGAATAACTACTTCTGTGTTCTGGCAACCGTGTTAATCTTGTTGAACTAGGAAATAAGGACAGTGACAATGACTCAAGCGGCTTCTCCTTTTTCCATCAGAATAAAAAGTAAAGGAATCTCTCACTAACTAACTAACTAACTAACTAACTAACTAACTAACTCACTATCGTCTGTGAAATGTTTAAGTTAAATATTAAGAATTAAAATGGATTAAATTCATGTTTGCTACTACTCTTCTTTAAAAAAATTAAAGCTGAATTAATAGATTTTTGATCCCTAACAAAACAAAATCACAGAAACACAGCGCTGACTTATTATTTAGTCTTTGCCTTCTTATATAAGGAATAAATAAAGATATGGTCTATTGCCGGCAAAGTGAGATATAAAAATAAACAGAAATATTCGGTTATGTGTGCAGCTGCAGAAATTATTCAAATGTCTTATTTTTTAATGCACAACATAGGTACCATTAGTCCAGTAATGAGCGATGCAATTGTAGCCAAACACAGAAGTTTCTAAGCTATAAATGAAGCTGGTGGTGCGATTTTATTAGTTTAGTGTATGAATATTTAAATGAGCGTCTCCGCTGTCACAGGTGTCTCCGTCAGTTACATTACAATAGCTGTGAATTCGCCTCAGTGTACCAAGGTGAGAAAAAAGATCATTTTTATCAATGTGAATTTAATAGCAATCTTGGAGTCCAAATACCCAAGGCAATCTGTTATCCCAATCTGTCAGCCAGCGAGAGCGCACACTGCAGTTAGAATAACAACTCAACTTGTTAAAGCATCAGATAGAGATGCAAAATGAAAGATGTGTATACACGACTGTGCGCCTGTTGTATCTGATACCCCTGTGCATTCACAGGCACATGCAGTTGCAAATAAATATGCAGGGAATGCACACACACACGCGCACAGGCTGAAGCACAAATGTATCTATCAAACCAACACATACATATTCACAAACCAAACAAGCTGGCTGGCTGGTGGATGGATGGGGCTGTCTTCATGAGTCACACCGA
Organism: Nibea albiflora; assembly: GCA_014281875.1. Classification (NCBI taxonomy): domain Eukaryota; kingdom Metazoa; phylum Chordata; class Actinopteri; family Sciaenidae; genus Nibea; species Nibea albiflora. The sequence goes on along the minus strand of CM024795.1, from coordinate 4,975,282 downwards.
CGTGCTGTAGAGTTTGATGTTTTTTGGCCCTCGGCCTATATGTGTATTTAATTAGCTGTTAACTCCGTAGTTTACGTGCCAATCAGCCCGTGGCACTGCAGGTACGTTCAGATGGCGGCCGTGGATCTCTCCTAGGAAACAGGAATTAAACACTAGGTTCTGTTTTTAAAACATGTCCTTGCCTCTCACCTAAAGTTTTGCTCCTGATTGAATTCTGTAATATCGCTGACAGAATGAGATGGCAGCTGGCCCATAAAACTGACCTACCACTCAATCAACATATCACTTTCTTTTGCGAGGCATTAACATCTCCCATTCATACCGGAATCCTGCTTTCTGTTTAATGAGGCATTAATGGGTAATCACCGTTCATAAAAACTTCATTACAGTGCATCTTTATGCCATGTTTATGCCATTTAAAAACGGTAACCAGACAGTCTGAGCATGTGTCTGTTATTGCTGCAGTCTGCTGCAGACTAATCAGTTATAAAAATGAAGGGCAGTCAAGCGAAGACAGTAACCAGGCAGAAAACTCAATTTCAAGTCATCCACAGCTCAGACTGAACCGTGAAAAACAGAAAACTTTCATACAAAATGTGCAGACAGAAATTATTTTTACCAATACACGTTAACATCCTAGAGCGTTTCACATCTTACTTTGAGTTACAGGGTGCTTTACATAGTTGAACCAGGATTAAAACACACCAGATGTTCAGCTACATCTCTGAACCCTTCAGGTAAACTTCAGTTTGCAACCCTTTGTAGTACTGGGCACTATCCAGTGACTGTGTCCTTGGTTAACCACTGCCTTTATATATGCCTTATCAGACCCTGAAGTGCCTCACAGCATCACACTATTAATGGCCAACCAGTTTCATGTTGGAGTGTGTAACATAAGTTAAAAAAAAAATCTGTTCATCTAGTGAATTAAGACAGATGGAAACACATAAATATCCAGGTTAAATGAGGTCACTTCCTTTCTCTGCAATGCATGGTGGGAGCAGCATGAATGACACAGACACAAGCCAACAATCCACCATCTTTAACACAAACGCTCAGTGAATGGATGAAAATATTATTATTATTATTAGTAGTAGTAGTAGAAGTATTTGAGACCACTTTCTTTTGATAATAAGATAATAAGGTATGAGATAATATTAGTGGCTTCCATTGGTTTTTGTCATTGGCATATACGACATGGTAGAAAATTAAATGTTCTTAAAATGATTTAAAATATGCAAAAGCCTGCTCACGTTTAGTCTAACTCTAATGTTAAAGTCATGTAATCTTCCTCCACAGAAACAGAATGTGTTGCATGTCTTGTCCTACATTGGTTGAATGCTATTGTTGCCCTGTACATTGATATTATGGGGTGAGGTGCAGCATTTGTCACACAGCACGGGTATTACCTGCTGTGTATAATAATGAGTGTGTAATATTGTTAGCACACTGACTGAGATTGGTCGTTTAAACTACTGACTGGAACTCTTTGAACTAAATATTTAGAGTTTAACTCAGTCATCCAAAACAAATTCACGAGGCACTTTGGAAACTCTGAGTCAGTAAAGTGTATTTAGCTCTTATTCCACAGTTCATGAGAGCACACTAATATAATTAATTTTATTTTGCTCCTGATGTGTCACTCAACTTTAAATGAGCAGGCGGTGTCAAAGTCCCAGAGGGTTGATATTGTCAAGGTGGCTTAAAGCTGTGCTTTGAGGCAAGCTTTTATATCCAGCAGGTATCTGAAGCGTTACGTGTAGTTATATAAACACCTCTAGTGCAATGCTGATGAGGTCTCCATGGTATCCATGCACTGCAGTCGACTGTCTGTCAACATAATTACTATTCAGATTAGGTGTTGAGAAACACGAGTTGAGTTTGGCAAAAATACTGAACTCTTTTATTTCTAGTTATTATTCAAGTAAATCCAACCAGTTCTGCAAAACAAACTGCCGTTATTTTACAATCAGGATGTATCCGCAATTAATACTGAGTCCAGACGTAATTATTGAGTTTAGCAGTCTGAGCAGCGGGCATACGGTTAGCATCTTCTGGTGACATTTTGCGATTTTTAAATGTCAGAAGATGGTGCAACACACAACTCGATTCAAAAAGAAAAAAAAAAGAAAATACAATTCAGCAAAATACAGCACTCTGTGACACGGTTGCAGCTGAGATGGTCACAGTATGTGTGTAGCTGTCACAGGTGATAAAAACACCTCTAACAGGATTACCATCCTCGCTTTCCTGTGGAGGGAGCTGACCCTGAGCATGACGGCCGTGTTTGATAAAATTCTGCCACAGGAGTTAAAGCTCAAGTGGGAATGCTAGTTCCCCCCCGAGAGTAAACAGCAGCTCCGTGTTTCTGGGTTTTCTACTGTTTTCTCATCTTTTTTTTATTTTCCAAAATGCTCAGCACATGTTAAAGGTCCGGTGCGTCAGATACAGGGGGCTCTGTTTACAGAATATGGACGAAATGGAACGTGCATTAATGTATAATCACCTGATAATACATACTATCTCCAGACACTACCAGTCCACAGAAGTCTGTCCTGTCAGTCCCACAGTAGCCCAGAATGGACAAGCTCTAGACTAGGCTAGAGGCTATTTGTGTTTTTCACAAATTTAAAGCTGTAATTTCTCCGTCATGCTCGGAAGAAAGGGACAAGTGTAAGGTGTTACAATCCACTAAATATGCCACTAAATGCCACTACATAGCACACGCTAGGCTTTTAAAGGTTCACATGTAACTAGCATATTTATTAAAACTGTCACTATATGCTGACAGGAGACAGATCGTGGCTTCTCCTGGTGCCTCAGTGCATTTCTAAGAATCCAGCATGCCTACATGAAAACAGCCAGGAGGAGCCTCGTGTAAAACTTTGCAAACGCAACTGCTGAACAACAAAAAACATCAATGTCAAAACTGCCTGTCCCCGCTTTGCAAACAGCAGCGTACAGTACAACCTGTCCCGGGTCCACGCAGAGCTTTAGGCTTATTATGTAATGGCAACAGTATCGACAAGAGGAAAAGAGGCATGATGACAAACAGTGGGGGACAGCGTCTCGTCCCGCTGTTAGGCGGCTTCCTCTGACGCCCCAAGCATTCTGCCATGTGGCTGAGAAAGCGCTGGTGGGGCGTCTTTGAGAAGATGAATCATGGAGAGGGACCCGGTGCAAGGCTCACACTGTGAGCAGCAAGTCCTACCAGGGACGAGGTGTTGCAGGGCAACCGGCTCCTTCTGCTGCTATATGAACTTTGGTGGGCTTGGTGGGACGGGCAGCACAGAGAAAAGGAAGTTCTTGCCTCCTGTATATTCAGTTCTTACTGACGATAGCTTTTTTCCCCCCACCAGAAGCAAAGCATCTGTGGCATGCTCTTCCTGTCGAATATCTCGATTCCACGAATTCCAGAAGTCTAAAACAAATCAAGTATATATAATAATAGAAGCAGGGGCCCCAGGCAACTTGTTGCTCCAGGATACATGCCTCTGCTACAGCAACGGTTTGCAACCAGAGGACACTATGTAACAGTAACATTGTCAAATTCTGTATATTTGCACGTCAGGTGTATTTTCAGACTAGGAATGAACCGAAACACCATGAACCATATTCAGATGAAAATTAATGTGGCACTTGTTGGGTCTTTGTTTTAAATATCAGCCATTAGCGGGAAACTTCAACTTCAAGAATTTAAAGCGTTTTGGATTGACAGCACGTGGCCTTAGATGCTGCATGCAAAGAATTTCAGGAGCCCTGCGAAAGGAGACCTGAATTGCATGCTCATCTCGCAGGATCAGGGTCTGCCCTGCCTCATTGTACGGTGTCCTCTTGAATCTTATTATCATGCTAATTAAGCGGGGCACAAAACCCTTGAAGGTTTGTTGCATAAAAAGCGGAAATTGCCAAAAAGCCGTCCTTTTGTCAGGAGACTTGCGCCGGTGTTCCAAGGCTGCTGTGTCTGTTTCCTTCAAGGACAATTTCCAAACTGTTGTCGGCCTAAGCTCCTGTTTTAATGAGATCAACTGCTTACCTCAGCAGTCGCCATGGCGATACAGTAAAGAGAAAAGGTTATATGAGAGCTTTTATGCGGCTTCAGTTGAACCAGTGACCCAGGCCTGGAATGTCACATTCAAAAGGCCTCATCTTCCTCTCCTGCTCCCTTTAACACACCTAGTCCTTTTCTATGCTAATTACCAGAAATAAATCACACGCAGCCTCTCTTTCAGCCGCAATGACTTATGAGACAGGTCGTTTTTTGATTTGCAGCGGCTGCAAAACAAAGATGTGTGGAATGCAGGTTAATCTGAATGACTTGGTGAAAAAATAAATGCTCGTCAAAATGGGATTTGTGGTCTTGAATGCATGGAAGCATGTCAGATCTATCCGTTTTCTGTGTGGGATGTTTGGAGGTGGTGGATCAGTAGGACAATTCAGCAAAGTGCCAATGTTTGGCACATGACTAAAAAAAAAAAAAATGAAGGCAAGGCTATTCATCTATTTGTGTGGGAGTTGAGGGAGTATCTTACCAAACAGCACTTGAGAGGAGAATGGCTTCTGCTGCCAGCACTTGAAACAGAACAACAGTACCGATCCGCCTTCGTACCGATACAGCCAAGCCAGCACAGAGGAGGAAACAGCTCCACTTAACAGAGGATGGAAACTCCCACTGCTTCACGCGCTGCAAAACTATCTCTTATCCTAAGACTGCAATTTACAATATATGTCAAAACTGCAGAACAATTCCGATTTACCGTACCGCTGCGAGACGCGAGAAAAAACGAAAAGGATCATTTGCTTGTGCGATAAATTGATCCCCCAACTAGGAGAGCATCTGAGGGACAAAGGAAAACAAACTTTCCACCCTTTCAATGGAATTTCGACCCAGATGCTCACTTGCGCTTTGTCTCTATTAAGACACCGAAAGATTTATGAGAGGAATACTGAGTTTGTGCGTAGACTACCAGTTCTGCTGGCCATTTTATATTTCCCACATGAGAGCAGAGAAGGAAGCGGAGCACTTTGTCTTCAGCATCTGCAAGTCTGTGAAGTCTGTGCTTATGAGGATTGGAAGAAAAAAAAAAAAAAGAGCCCACACGTACAGTACAGTAAGTCGCACACAGGAGCGTAATAATGTTTTATTCCATCTCCCTGGGGACACTTTAACATGTTTTTGCAGTGTTTTTATTTAGGATGCTTATTTTTCAGGTTTTGGGAGTTCAAAGATGTTAGAATTAAAAAGACTGGGATTAAAAAAATGATCCGTTCAGATAGGACAGATGGTCATGGGCGATAGCTGCCCTCTTGTCAGAGGATAAAGTGTTATGATGCTATTCACAGACCAATCTGAACTCCTTGAAACGTGTCTAGACACGGCGACCGCAGGTGTTTTTGTTACTCGTGTTACCATGCTGTAGTTAACACGCTACCATTTTTATTTTATAATCCTTGATCCAAGAATAGAGCAGTACACAGGAAAGAAAAACATTAAAGCAACATTTGCCATTTATCGCCTCCATTTTTTTTTAGAATGCACTGATGTACCATTGATGTAATTATGGACAGCTGTAGAGCAGCCAGCTAATATTTCACTATAGTCGAACAGCAAAAAACCCAGTTCAGCATCTCTCATTTATGTCACGAAGCTCTCACCAACGTCCAAAACTTGTCACTCACTTTATACTCTTGTCACATCTCTCCTTACATTCTTCTATCTATCTACGTTGCCGGTGTGCTCAGCTCCAGTTCTGGCACGACACTGATCTGCTCTCTGCTTATTGTTCCACGTCAGCATTAAAAAACGCCTGCGGTACAAACAATCACACTGTGTTCTGAGCTCGCTATATGATAACAGCTATAGGTTGCAGC